>CM075214.1:4511281-5111281 GCA_037577465.1 Liposcelis bostrychophila | reverse complement strand
AGTTTAAAAAAAAACGGACGGGAATCTGGCAGTGCTGCTGCAAATTTACGATATTTTAGTGTTTTTTTCAAATTTCACAGGAGAAAGCTCAAATTCTTAGAGTTGTGTTTTCTGAATGCTGATAACATAAAATCATTTTCCGGTTGCAGGTTTGAAAAATATTAGGTGGCATTAGCACCTGGCAGTGCTCAATTTTCGTGTCGCAAATGTTACATCGGCATAACCCGCAACATTTTTTGTTTTGTTTTGTAGCTACAAATTTTGGAACGTTATTTTTTTAAAATCTTAAATTTACGGTCATAGAACGACATCTGTTTTCAAATTTGAGCTTTTCATTGTACTGCCCGGGAAGGTAGCAGTACGAAGTTGATAATGCAAATAACTTTTTGTTTTAAAAGCTCGAATTTTGAAATTCTCTTTGGTTCTCTTGAAAGAGAGAAAGATTCAGAAATTTGTTTAAAAACTCAAGCTTTTATAGCTAATAATAAACAAATTTCTGAATTTGAGCTTTTAAAACAATGAAGTTGGTATAATTTTTGTATAATCTGGGTATAATTTTTATTATTTGAGCTTTTCATTGTACTGCTGACTTCACTGACCAGGATCAACCGCTTTTTTTGCAAATAGAAAGCAAAAACCTGACTGCTTGACTGCTGCCGGGGTATCGTAATGTCTGTGCCCCAAATAATTTTTTTTTAATAATTGCTTATTGATGCAGAAAAATTCGTTTATTTCAATATAATCTTTTAGGGAGTAAGTTCCAGAAAAGCTTCAGGGAAGCTTTTACTTTATTGTAGCTTCATAGACATCGACTTTTGAAAATAAAAACCTTAGTTAATTTCTCGTGATTTTTTTTTTTTTTTTATAAGGGGTTTCGAATGGGAATGGGGGAAGGTGAGGCGCTTCCTTGAAAGCGAATAGACTGAATTCGTCTGGGTTAAATATTTCGCAGATTTTGAGTCAAGGGTAAGCTCCAGTCTATTTTTTTATTTTTTTTAATATAATAAACTTCGGAATTCGTTTTATAACTTCTTCTAAAAGCAAAAAATCAAAATTCTACTTACGGAGCACCCTTTTATAATCTAATATGAAAATTTCTGATTTCTGCTTTTTCTTGAAAATTTGATAAATTTCCGGGGATTTTAGAAATCTCTGGTAAATTTAATTTTCAAGATGAAGTAATTGGTACAGAAATCTAAAATTTTCACAGAAGGTGGTAATTCCAAGGTGATATTTTAAAATATATATGTATATAAATTTTCCTTGTAAAGGCTTAACTGAACAAATCCCAGAATTCATCCGAAGGCAATCAATTCTGAGTACTTCCGGAATTCGAATCTTCCTTATTTTTTTTTTTTTTCAAATAGGTAATTGAAAAAAATGTGGAAGACTCGAATGAAAACTGTCATTAACTTATTTTTCTTTTTTTATGTTTCAGGTAAGATTTTTTTAAATTCCTTTCTTTTCGAATGCTGCAGAAGCTTCTGGTGTTAAAAAAGACTAAAAACGGGTATAAGAGCAGTTTGGCTTCTGTAAACGGTAAGCACTTATATTAAAAATTAATAAATCGAAAAATTTGTTTTTGTATTTGACAAGAACAAAAAATTGAAAAATTTTAATTTTAATTGTGAGATAACAGGTTTTTAGAGGGCTTTTGAATGTATTTCTTTTGTAAATTGGAATCGTATCGATGGATACGAAATTCAAGAGAATTTTTTAAAATTTGAAGTCGGCGTTTTTGCTCACGACATTCTTATGCATTTCGTAGATCCTGGAGCTGAAATAAAGCTGTATTAAGTCACCTTTCTCTTGGCTGTATGCACCGTAAGAAAATACTTGTAGAGGAATGTGCATTCTAGGGTATGCTCGAAATGGATCTTTGCGCTTACTTTTTATCTGTTAATCGGAAACCTCTTCAGAATTATTGCTTATGATTAAAGTAACAAAGTAGAAATTTTTTTAATTAAATATTTTTATTGTTAGAATCAACAAAAGCTTCAACATATAACAGTCAACAATTACAAAAACTATGTGATGTGTCTATAGTTTTAGAAGCATCTTGGGAAAGCTGGGAGGCATGGGGGAAGGGCTGGGAGGCATGGTGGCACTGGAGCGCAGGCTGGGAAGAGTGGAGCTGGAGCTTCAGCACAGTTTGGCCTGGCGGTGTAGGCGATGTTTTCCAAAACTGGAGCGAAGGATTGTTTCAAGTATTTCTGTACGCTTGGGACGTTGATGTATCTTTGGATGATTTGTGGCTTGACGACGGTCTTTTGGCAGACGCATTTGTGAGCGATGGTTTTTGGGGCTGGGATGGCTGGAGATGGGAGTGGGATCACTGGTCCTTCAGCGGTTGGGAGAGTTGCTGGTGGAGCTTGGATGACTGGGAGTGGAGTTGGGGCTGGTCCGCATGAGCTTACAGCTGGAAGGCAAGCTGGGAGAGCTGGGAGGCATGGGGGAAGAGCTGGGAAACATGGGGGAAGAGCTGGAAGACATGGTGGAAGAGCTGGAAGGCATGGTGGAAGAGCTGGAAGACATGGTGGGAGAGCTGGAAGGCATGGAGGAAGAGCTGGAAGACATGGTGGAAGAGCTGGGAGACATGGTGGAAGAGCTGGGAGGCATGGTGGGAGTGGTGGAAGACATGGTGGGAGTGGTGGAAGACATGGTGGAAGAGGTGGTAAGCACGGTGGGAAAGCTGGAAGGAATGGAAGAGGAGCTGGAAGTCCACATCCGCAGTTCTAGAATAAAAAAAAGGGATTGAAAGTTAGCATTTGTTTCATAAAAACCCAAAACTTAATTTTTTTTTTAATTTTAAAATTCTTACCGGACAGGCAGAAGCTCCGTTGAAGGCAATAGCTGCCAAAGCTAAGAGAATGATTTTTCCGTACATGATTAGTGATTGAAGATCAGGGAACTTTGAATGATACCAACTCTAATGATGCTGAACGTTTTATACTCCTAAATGTTTATCGTCGAGCAACCTTTATGCGTGATGTGTTGCTTCTAAATATTTATAAATACTTGATGCAGTCTTTCTAACCTACCGAACGGGAAACTCATTTTACTCAGCTGCTACTTTTATCCCTTTATAATTTTTCCTTAATTTGATATACGTGGCAAGGCTCTCGCCTCACCCGAAGGTTCAAAAAAAAAAAGAATTTGAAACTGCTCCGACGGTTAAAAATTTTTCTTTTAGGTCAAAGGGGTATGGGATAAAAAATGAACATTCGAAAGCTTTTAATGCAACATTTTCTTGCGTTGGCAATAAGTACATGCGGCGTGATTTTGCTTTTTGTTGTTTGTTGCTCTTGTTGTTTTTCCCCTCCAAGTTTCCACATTTAAAGTTATGTAATAAAAGATATAAGTTTGTAAAGCGCACATATTTGTTCATATAGTTTTCGAAATGTCGTGTACACACGATTTGTACATGCTCTTTTCTATACGGGATTTATTTCATTTGGGATAAGGGACGTATGAAAAAAGTTTCCAAGGGAAGTTTTCCGAGTATTGTAAATATGATTCGTAAAGAAAAGTTTCTCCAAGAGGAATAAAATTATATAGTTTTGGGTCGTGATGTAAGTTTTCGAAATTATATGAAGCAATAAGATCTATGTATGACGTTATGTTACCTAACGATCGTCCAGATCAGTTGGGGAAAAGCATTATAGAATTTATAAGCAGGTGTGAGTTATATAAAGCGTCACGTGGATCGTTCAAATTGTAATTAAATAATTAAAAAAAAAATTAATTATTAGGAAAGAGGCCGTACGTAAATTATGTAATGTTTATGGGGGGGTGGGGGTCTTAAAGGACGTTACGATTTGTTAAGAGGGGGTAGGGGTAGGGCGTCTAATGTGGTGTTATATAAAATTCATCTTTTAAATTTAATATTTCTATGCAGTTCGGTTTCAGTTGGAATTCTATCTGCTCAAGGCTATATGTCATTTTTCTCCGAAATTTTTTTTTCTTTTATATTCTAAATTTTTTAAAAATATCTCCTGATGCCGGCATGATTGTTAAACTTGATATCATGAAAAATCAAAATAAGCTGCCTTTAAAATTAAAATCCTTATCGCTTTTAAGAACAGTTGCGAACTTTTTTCCAAGAAGCAACAATGATTTCAATTTTTAAAAGGAAAAAAAAAAAAATTAAGAGGGGGGCGGGGTACGACCGGTGTTACTTAATATTTGGGGGTGGTTGGAATTTACGTTATGGGTGTGTTCATAATTTAATTTAAAACCCAATGTTTTGTTGAATTTTGTAAAAAAACTTTTGAATGAAAGGGGTTAATCGAGTTGAAAATAAAAACCGCCAAAATGTCGGCTTCAAAAATTTTGAACCTAAAACCACCTTTTCCTGTGCACTGTCACAATTATTACATTCGGCGCCGAAAATTGGAGGTTTTAGATTTACGTATCCGTGCGCCGGAAGTCAAAGGACGTATCTCCATCGTAAATAGGAATTGAGATAGCCTGTTTTGAATTATTTTGTGACTATCTCATTTTGGTGTCGAATGATTTTGAAAAACGAAAAAATAGGTATCTCTAACCATATTTATGATTGAGATACGTCAGTTTACCTCGGGCGCACGGGTACAGATTTTTTAAGGTATTCGAAAAATTGGTCCTGATCCTTTTTTTTTTTTTTCGAAATATTTTTTTCAAAACTAATTTTATTTTTAATTTTTTTAGCAAACCTAAAACTGCTTTAAAGCAGAGGGGGGGGGGGGGGTGTAATTCTCTCAGTTTTTATTGTTCTTTTAATTCTCTGTAATTTTATTTGTTCCACTTACTCAATGCTTTGACTTTTTTCTGTTAATTGTTTGCCTTAAACAGTATAATAGTATATTTCACTGCTAGAATCTAAAGCGAGACTTTTTGAGTCCGAGACCGATTTTGCCGCGCCGAGCGAAGCGAGAAGTGGAAAGCAGTCAAGGGCTCAAAAAGTCTCCCTTTATATTCGTGGCTGTAAAACATAGTTTTTTTTTCATGAGCTGCTTGCATTATGATTTGACAGCGGCCATATTTATTTTTGACGCCACTTTTCGAGCTCTAGACCAAATGTTTAGCTTTAGGGGTCTCTTTTTACTGACCTTGAACGTACTACTTTAGCGTCAGAAAACGAACGTTAAAAGTAATGTTGCCGATAATTTATCGATAACTTCGATATATCGATAAATCGACACAAAAATTATCGATATTTTTTCGATATTTATAATTTTATCGATACACCATATCGATGAATTTTTGGTCGATAATTTGAACGATATTTTCGCTAAAATACTGTAATTTTTGGGAATTTTGCAAAATAAAATTTTTAGAACATGTAGAAAAAAATACTATTGGCAAATTTTAATTTTTTTTTTTTCCCCTTTTTAAAAAAATTGTTTCAATTTATCGATAGCTTTGACTTTTTTCTTTCTTTTTTTTTTTAATCGATATATCTATAGGTCGATAACTTTTTTCGATTTATCGGCAACACTAATTAAAAGTGCTACTTTGGCATCGCATGAAATCAAAAAAAATTTTTGTTAGGCTACCGTTAAGAGTACGCATCAGTGATTTGCCTGCTGCCACGATTTAATATTTTCGCTTATGTTGAACGTATGAATCGATGATCGCTTAAATTTCACTGATACGTAGTCTTAAAGACATTCAGCGGGTTGCGCTGAAAAACGCAATTAAAACGAAAATAAATTAATGAAAACTTCATAAATAAAATTATTTATTTGATTATAAGTTATTTAACGCAAATGTATAAAAGAAACAGTGCCGATCAGTACTGATGACATCTTTTACAAGGTGCAAGGCGTTGACGAGACGAATCTTGCTTACTGCACCAGTCCTGAATCCTCTCGAGTCGGACGGAAAAATAAGCAGAATTTCCCATAATTCCATGCTGCACGAACTGACAACAACGGTTGGTTCCGATATGGAATATTTTTTTTTTTACCTATCCTTCAACATTTTGGAATTCTGCCTCTGGATCCTAGAAGGCTCCACGTTGAGCTCGGGTTGATCCTCGTGAAAGCATTGCCTCACTACGACGATCAAAAGGAGGCCCAGGAGGTAAAGCACAAAAAACAAAAAAGGCAGGAACGCGTGGTGATGACATGCGTGATGCGCGGTTTGTAAAAAGTGCAAATGTAGCAAACTAAAAAAAAACAAAAACATTGCAATTTATTATTATTTTCTTTTTTAAACGACAAATCAGAATTTGTTTTAATCCTCTTTAATTACCGGAGAGAGCAAGGCGGAGCCATTAGTACGCGATTTTGATCTGTCTTGCAAAACGTTCGAAACGGTAATGAGAAAAAAAAAATTCCCAGACATATCGATTTAGTAATTTTTCAATGCTGTTAATGTTGCTGACCCAGATGCTGAGGTCAATTTTTTTTTTTTTTAAATTTGATGACTCTAACCTTGATTCAACAGATCCCCTATGCACGTTGGTTGTTTTAAAAAGAATAATATTTACTTGACATTGCAAATACAACAAAAAAAAACTCTTCGGTTCAATAAATTTCACCAAGCGTGTTTAGTATTTTTTTTTTTTTTTTTTTTTTTTTCGTTCTCAGAAGGAAATGGCAAAAATGCGAAGTGTTTAAAGCACACGTGCAAACATAGTAAATCCCCGCAAACGCACCGTGAAATACCGAACTCTCATTGTAACTTGGAAAATGAAACATTCGGGGAAAATTTACCGATCCAAATAAATAAAACTTACAGTTTTAAAAGAGTTTATTCTTTTGAAATTCCCGAGGAAAAAAAAAAAGAAAAACTTTTTTTCCCTCCTTTTTGTTTCTTTTTTCGTTTTTGTTTTTTTTTCCTCCTCCTCCTCCTCTCTGATTATTGATTTCCTTTTAAAATCGATCTCAAAAATTGTTTGCACACTATCGTAATGAAAGTGTTAAGCATTGTTAACGTTTTCGAAAAGTTTTCCGTATATTCTTTTCTTGAAGAGCTCTGCAACATATTCTCTTGTAAGGAGGAGTGAAAGCTTCATCGTTATCGAGCTTTCTCGTATATTAAAAGGTTTTTCGAGCTATTAAAGTTTACAAGACTTGAAATAAAATTGAGTCGAGCACAATAAAATTTCAAAAAAGAAATAACTACTCTGGAAGTTAGGGAGGATGATGTTTTTTAGTGTTTTATCGGGATGGACTGCCTGAGGATGGGATTCCTGATTATTTTAAGATAAGGAAGCTTTTTCATTGATTGTCTGGGATAATTTTATTTTTTTTTGGAGCTGCCGAGGGAATTCAATTATTTTTTTTTATTTTGGAATAAAATTATTCCTGGAATTTTGTTTTTAAAATTGTATCAGAAAATTGTTTTGCTTAAATTAATTGGCTGGTAAAAAGCGTTAAGCGAAGATTATTCGCTCATATAGTTCACGGGCCAGACACTTTTCATGTATAATTTTGCTGACCGGAAGTTCTTGGTAAATTCGGATTTATTTTTCTCTGAGAATGGTAAAAATATGGAAGTGCTAGGGTGGTACTTAGTTTACGTATTTTTGAATTTCGCTGGGCGCACTCCCTAATATTTTTCTAGTGACCGAAATAAAATCGTCTGAATTTTTCCAGACTTTTTGGAGGTCGTTTATCCGTGTGAAAGAGGCATAAAAATGCTACAATTTCCGTAAAGACCAAAAAATCAAAAATTGTTTTTGAATGTAAAAATAGTGGTTTTCCAAGAGGAGTTTGGTGCAAATTACGAAAATACACTTTAAAAATTGTATGTCTCATACTATTTTGATGATAGATGTAAAAAAATGTAAAAAAAGTTAGCATGAGCACGGCTGAACGACCTTCAGAAATTTTGAAAAAATTCTGGCAATCTTATTTCGTTTTATTTAAAAAAATTAAGAGGCTCGTCCTCCGAAATTCAAAAATTCTTAAAATAAGGGCCACCCTAACGAGTGCCTTTTCAAAATAATGGGCAATTTAAATTGACGGAAATTCGAAATGGTGGACGTTAAATAAATTATTATTGTAAAAACTTGTCGGCCATATTGAATCCGCCATCTTGAATTGAATGAATAAAAGAATGAAAATATGTATGTATTTTTCCAAAAAGAAAAGCGTACGACAAGAACGATGTCACCTTTTTCGCAGTGTTTTGTCACGATGTCATAGTTTCATGATGATTTTAACAAATTTTTGATGAGTTTAACTAAACAGAACAATTTTAACTAATTTTTGATTAAAGATACAGTGGAGGTGATCGAATTTATAGGAAAGTTTGTTTATGTTAGCGACTAACGTGTTAACACGAGGAGCCCAAGAAAGACGGGAATCGATTGTTAAGCCAAAATAGTTACCTGTTTCTTGTCGCTTTAACGGAGGGCATACACAGTTTTCCTTTCCTCGACGATTACACGCTGGGTCATGGATAACTATTTTGAAATGTTCCGCTGGCGATTGCTTCGAAAATCGATTACATAATGCTGTAAGACTTTTCAACGTTTAGAGTCAACAAATTAGAATCCAAGGTATTTTTAAAGGTATTTAAATCCAGATTTTCTAATCAAAAGGTTTCAGCCCAGGCTGGGGACGAAAACGTCAAAGAAGCGTCATCGGCAAATGCAGATTTATACCCCTGTAGTATTTGGCAATTTGAAACCGTATTATAGTAAATTAGAAAAAGAATTGGTCCTAATACTGTTCCTTGGGGGACAGTAATTAATTATGTTTGACTCGCTTTTCATATTAGAACAGTTTGACAGCGGTTTTCTAAATAGCTTTTAAACTGATTTAATTCGTTACCCCTGATACCTAACCTGTCAAGTTTTCTTATATCACGGGACACAGTTTCGAAGGCTTTGTCCAGATTTCAAAATACCGTTAAACACTTTTCTTTCTTAGCGAAAATTAATAAAATTAGAATTGTTAGATCGCAAGGTAAACTCATGATATTTATTCGTCAGATGTAATTTTGAATTTCTGACCCTAATTGAGCGACCCCGAAAACCCCCCAGACAAGTTTTGGTAATAATAACCCCAATTTGAAAAAAATTTGTCGGTCATATTTGATCCGCCATCTTGAATTTTGAAAATCTAATATCAGAATCGAAATCAGCGACCCAGAAAACCTGCGAATCCGAAGTTTCGTTTCTATCCCAAGATTCTGAATAAATAGCTTTCATCCAAGGTATTTTTAAAGGTATTTAAATCCAGATTTTCTAATCAAAACGTTTCAGCCCAGGCTGGGGACGAAAACGTCAAAGAAGCGTCATCGGCAAATGCAGATTTATACCCCTGTAGTATTTGGCAACCGAATTATAGTAAATTAGAAAAAGAATTGGTCCTAATACTGTTCCTTGGGGGACCTTCCTAATTTTTTTTAGGGAGCAACTATTGGAAAAAACATTTTTCACGGCATAATCTTCTCTTAGGTCATAAATTTTATCACTTCCGCTCATGGTTTTATTTTTTGCCTACCTCTGTGAAGCGGGACGAAATTTTTCCTTAAGGTTGATTTTTTTTTCTTCAATTTATTAATTTATTTTTCTAAGGGAAAAGCCGGAATGGAGGATTGGGGAGTGATGTGACCAAAGTGTTCGTGTTAGTGCTTCAAATAGGCCATCATTTTGAGTTCTAATCAATTAGAAGAAGAAGAATATGAGGAAACTATATTCATTTTCACTAATATAAAAAATTATACCGGGAGCTGAAATTGAGAATCCGACCCGGAGGAGAAGGAGGGATAAATAGAAAGTAAGGGAACAAAACGAACAAACGAAAACCGGGTTTTTGGGTTTAAAACCGACAACCCTTGAGCTAACGCCAGTCATTTTCTAAAACCGAATCCGGATGGTAAATTTAATTTAATTATGATTTAGATGATCCTGTACTGATATCAAGGCGGAATTATAAAGAAACCCTACAGACTTTGAAAGGTTGGAATGCCGGAATTAATATTTGAAAACGAGGGAAACGATGAGAAAATTGGTTTAAATTTTCGAAGAAAAGACGATATAGAAGAAGGGTGGGTGGGGAGGGGAGGAGCACAAGAAATCGAAGGTATATTGATTTTAAGTTTTTTAGTATTGTAAACCGTAGAATTTCATTAACTTGTGTTGTCGATTTATAGGAATTCCATTTTCGTGTTGTCATTCAAATGATGACATGGATTTATCGAGGAAAAAAAAAAAGAAGGATATTAAAAAGATAAACGAGAAAAAAAAATATTCAAGAAGTGATATATTTAGAACGTTTTTTTTTTAACAGATGGAAGAGATTGGTGGGAGTGGTACTGGTCCGCATGGTGGGAATGGGCCGTTGCATGGGGGGAATGGTCCGTTGCATGGTGGGAATGGTCCGTTGCATGGTCCGCATGGTGGGAATGGAGCGTTGCATGGTCCGCAGGGTGGGAATGGGCCGTTGCATGGTCCGAAGTTATCGGCGCATTGAGGAACGGTGGTGTATTGGATGTTTTCAACGACCGGCTTGTAGGTCCTCTTGAGGTAACGGGTGACCTTTGGTACGTTGATGACCCTTTGGATGATTTGCGGCTTGACGATGGTTTTGGTGCAGACGCATCTGTGGGAGATGACTTGTGGAGCTGGGATTGGTGGGGTTGGGAGTGGGATCAATGGCCCTTCTTGAGCTGGAGCGTAGATTGGTGGGGCGTTAACTGGGGGTGGGATGGATGGTGCTGGTCCGCAGTGTGGGAGGACGATTGGGTAGACTTTTTCCCCGCAGCATGGCCCCTAAAAAAAAATAATAATAATAATAAATTACAAAAAAATATTTAAAATAAAATTGATTTTTTAAAACTTACGAATCCCGGAGGTGGGCAAGCTGAAGCGGCTACAGCGCAGAGAACGATGGCAATGATTTTTCCCACCATATTGGTTCTAGGTCGACTTACTTTTACCAATGACTTACGAAATTATACGGTCATGTTATATATTCTTCATCCGACCTTGAGGGAAAGAAGAGACTGACTTTATCTCAAAATATCAGCGATTAAAATTTGCTTACCGTCACGTTTTTCGCATCGACGGAAAATCTTTATCAAGATTAACCGTTAACGCCTGTGCATACCTCTCTCTCTCAAAAAAAAGATGAGTTTTTCCTCGAATCGAATCCGTTTATCATCCTAAAAAAAAAAAAATTTGCATTTAAAAAAATGCGGAGCAACCCGGTCATAAAATTTGATGAGAATTCAAATTAATTATGAGCTTTAAAAAAAACTGGAAGCAGGATACGAAACTTTTTTAGATTTTTTAAATACTTTTCAGCCGAGATACTTTTTTTATTTTTTATTTTTATTTCAGATTAATTTTTTTTTTCTCCTCAGCAATAACAAAAGAATATAATGATTTTTCGCATGATTAATTGTTATCATTTAATTTTTTTTTTTTAGCTGCGATTGTTTGTTTTGATCGATCGATGAAATAATTGATTGAAATGCTTTGAGACAGTTTAACGAACTTTAAAACTGATTATTTATGCTTTGATTTCGTTTTCATTAATCGGTAATAATTACAGTTCGGGGGGGGGGGGGGTTAATTCATTACGCGTTTTATTATTGCGTCCGTCCGGCTTGGTTTACGTTTTATTCGAAATTATCAATTATGATAATTTGTCATATTTAAATATCAATTCGAAATGTGGGACTAGGAGGTACGAAACAGGCGAACAATCGAACAATTTAACGGAATGAAAATTGTAAAATAGTCGGTTGGTTTTCCTTGGCTAAGTTAACTTAGTTTTTTTCGACTTACAGCTGCAGTAGTTTCGATGTAATGCTTCTTTACCGTAAGTCTGGGCTTCAGTCTATTTTTTCTGCAAAAAATCGCCTGTATTTTATTTTTGAAGCGAAATATCAAAATTTACTTAAGCTTACCCGTACGAAAAAGTGATGCAAAAAGTGTATAAAATTTTGGAAAAATAAATGCAAAAAATTTATATAAAAATAGTATATTACATATCAGGTATGGAAATGGAGGGCCGAGACTAGGGCTTTCGCTCATGAGTATAGTTTTGCCTAAATTATGCATAAATAACAATGCATAAAATGGAGAAAAAATTTATAAAAGCATAATATTTAGTTTTCCTGCTTGATGATTTTAAAAAATTATATGCATAAACTATGCAAAACCTATGCATATCCAGATTTTCATGCTTAACCAAATTAGGTTGTATAAATTTTGTAATAATTATTGAGATTCAATTTCGGTGCTTAAAAAATTTTTTTTTCTTTTTTCCTTTTGTGATTTTAATGATTTTGGACATTAAATTTGGCCAATTTCGCATTTTGGGCTTCAAGGCAAAGTACATGGTTTTGGGCCAATTTTTTGCCTACTTGCACATGGTGAAGGCCAAATTTGGGTCCAGCGGGGTTTTCGTGGCTGTTCTGAAACTCGTTAACTTGTTCCAGAAAAACGACAAGAAAAAAAGAGAAAAGACATTTCAGGCATCGAACCGGGGTCCCTTTTTTTGGAAAAGTCCCTATTTTTAACATGAGTCCCTAAAAGTCCCTATTTTGAAAAAAAGTCCCTAAAAGTCCCTATTTTTCTTCGTTTTAATTTTTATACCTGGATTTTTTTATTAAATCAGAAAATGATGCTAAAATTTAAAGGAATAGTCCATCTTTTCTCGAAATTTCTAAAATTTTTCGCTCGGCCTTCGGCCTCGCTTAGCTTGGTTTAAAATTTATTGCAATGCAGTTCAGAAAAAAAAGTAGGTGGAAATGAAAATGGACCCGAAAACCTGGATAAATAATATTTGAGAAAATTTTTAAGAAATTTAAAACCAAAATGAAAAATTTAAATTGAATTTTAGCTTAAATTTTGACTTCAACCCATTTTTTTTTCCATATTGCCTTTGGTCTTATTTTATTTTGAGCTATGTTTTTAAATTAGCGCCATGCTGCCTGCTTCAAATGCTATCTTCCGAGCTGAAATATGGAAAAAAAAAATTTGAGCCATCATATCGTTGTCAGGTCAAAATTTCGTTGTGGTTATATCAAGAAACTTGTCATAACCTGACTAAAGAAATGTATGTGACTGCAATTTTTCAAGTGAAAATTGTTGCTAAAAAAAGGGCTAAAGCTAAATCAAAAATTTTTGAGCCGTCTCAGCCATTTTGAAGCAAAATTAACCACATAATTCTTAAAGTCCTCCGAACAAAGGTTTCTATGAAATTTCGGCCTTTTTTGTGAGGGTCAAAACTGGGCGTAAGGGGGTCAAATCAAGCCTGGACATAATAAAAAGTTCGAAAATTAAATGTTTTTGGTCCCTAAAAGGTCCCTAATTTTCCCAATTTTGGTCCCTAAAGTCCCTAATTTTTTTGGCCTAGAACGGTTCGATGCCTGACATTTGAAAGTTGTTATTTTTTTATGATTGAAAGAGAATTTAGAAAGAAAAATAGAAAAATAAGATATTCGTCAGCAAAATAAATTATAAATTTATTACAGTGGCAAAACAATTTTTTTTTGCTTTTGGCCATTTTATGGCAACTTTGGCCTTTGGGGAAAAAAAGCCAAAAAAAAATACGTATCTAAACGAGACCGAGTCAAAACCCCGACATTGGAAATCGGGGTTTTGAATGACGGGGTTTTGATTTTTGACTTTTATTATATTTTATTTTTAATTTAATTTAATTTATTTTTTATTTTTAAAAATATTTTTAAATGACGGGGTTTTGAAATTAGCAATTAAGTCCTATATACATGGGCGGATCTAGGATTTTTTCCTAGAGGGGGCTCAGAATAGGGAAAAATATTTTCTGGGGGGGGGGCTGATACCATTCAGGCCATATAATTTTCAAAATTCTAGGGAAGGCTAGCACCCCCCAGCCCCCCCCCCCTAGATCCGTCCATGCCTATATATTAAAACGCTAAGGAAAATAAGCGATGCCCGACACGTACGGAGCCCCTTCCCGGCCGATTTTGATGAAATTTTCAGGGGACAATAGGTCCTCCTGACTTCAGAGTCTATGAGCTTTTATGAAATAAACATTTTCCTGAAAGCTCTAGAGAACTGAGAAGTTCTAGGGAGCTTTTAGCAGAAAGTCAAGATACCACACAGACCGGCAGAGACCGACGGAAATTCCACAGACCTAGTGCAGTATAGGACTAAGCTCCGCATAGGTGTTTTAGTATTTCGTAAGACCGGAAGGGGGAGGGGGTTCTCGAAATTCTTACGATTCTTTATATATGAGGGAGGAGTTTGGAAAATCTCTGTAAGAATTTCTATTGCAATTTTTTGCTCAGAAAATTTTCTACATTTTAATTCTTACTAGTTCTATTACCTTCTATATAAGTGCTATTAAATTTCAAAACCCCGATATTTCAAAAATTTAAAAAAATTAAAAATAAATTAAAATAAATAAAAAATAAAATATAATAAAAGGCAAAAAGCAAAACCCCGACATTCAAAACCCGGATATCTAATGTCGGGGTTTTGAATGTCGGGGTTTTGCTAGGGTCCCATCTAAACCAGTTTTTTCCGCACTGTCGCTTGGTGATAACGAAATTTGTGTGCAGCATCATTTTCAGAGCGAAAAAAAATTTTTTAACTTTTGGCCATTTTTTTGGCCACTTTCTGGTTGAAAAAAAAATGTAGAAGCACAAGTACCTAGGCCAATTTTTGACGTACTTTTTGGCTGTCATTGCGAAATTTTGGTCCGGAGACGCTAGCATGAAGAAAATAATTTTTTTTCTTTTTAAATGGCCATTTTGGCCACTGGGCCATTTTTAAAAAAATTAACAATTGTGTCCGTAAGTAGCCCTTTGGATTAACTTTTTTTTCGTTTTTTGGATTCTTCAGTCAGACAATCTATTCTCTGCCAATAAAATAGACTCTAAATTAGCACTCCCGTCCCCCGCCTCCAAAACGGCTTTCATTTCGACCCTAATATTTGGCCTAAATTTATCGTAGACCCAATTTTCAAGAAAAAGTACCTGGTGTAAGTTTGTAAGTGATAAAAAACCGTCTACTGATCCTTCGGATCTCGTCATTCGATTTCGAACCAGCTGCATGGAAGAGTCTTTCTCTCCAAATCGCTTCTGTAGAAAAATACAGACCGCAGCTTTGAGGCACAAAAATCGTTTTAATAATAAGAGAACAAGCAAAGCTCTTTTGGTCAGCCACGGAATCTAGCTTCTAAAAATTTCTAATTTAAAAAGCTCCTCGTTTTCAAAAGGAATAAAAGAAAAGGCAAAGGCAAATGCAATTCAAAAGCATAAAACCAGACTGCTTTTAAAGACGAAAAAAAAAAAAAAATAATAATAATAATGAAAACTAGGTCATATCATAAATCTCAATACTTCCAACTAATATTCTCCAGAAAAACACTTCCCCCTCTTTACTTTTTGCGCTTTTTAATATTAGTTTTTATGTCTTTCGTAAAAACTCTGATTAACTGAAAAGAACAATAAAAAGAAAAGTCGTACTACACTTCGTCTTTTTAAATCATTATTTTAAATGAAAAGAGAAAAATGGAGTCAGCTGATGATCGGACGTATTTAAAAACTTTCGCATACAGAAAAATGAATGGAAACGTGATTATTTTTTTTTTTTTTCACTCCGAGTTCTCTCTTTTTTTTTTTTTTTTTATAATAAATGATAACGCTTGGGCTCGCGTGTTAATTGAAATGTCATGGTCGTACGTGGTGATGTTTTTTGCGAATGAAGAAAAAAAAAACTCGAGTCATGATATGAAAGCTTTTTTTTTTTTTTGTAAATAATAGAGGCTAAAAAAAAAGAAATCTGGATTCAATTTTCAAAATTTTTTTTTCACGCGTAATTTTTTATTTTTTTTTTAAACTAAAAGTTTTTTTGTAAAGGGAGGCAAAGCAGGGAAATTGATAAGGAAAGGATTTCCCTCATTTTAATCAGAGTTTCCCGTTTCCAGATTAAGAAAAACCGCAGGTTCCTCAATCGATTTTATAAAATCCAATAAACCTTAGAAAATTCAAAAAGCTTAATCAAATCATTGCCGCTTATTAATTTATTTTTGAGGATATAGTTTTCGCTTCTGGAATTGCTTTTAATTTTATTTGTATATTTATTTATTTATTTTTACTGTTGGGGGTTGGGTCGTTCAGGTATTGCGTAAGGAACATTTTGGTAATTTTCGACCCTCACTGTCCCCCTTCCTGTAAGGAAAAATGAATTATTTGAAGACGATTTCCCAATCACCCCCTTCCCCCTCCCCCAATTGTAAGAAAAAATAAGTTTCATTTAACCCCTTCCGTCTTCTTAAGTGGTTACGTCACACTTAAGTGGTTTAAAATTAAGTTGACTGACACTAAAAATTCTGATTTCCCGGGAAATTTTTGAATTCGAATTTCGGGATTTCCCGCTTTTGAGAAAAAAATCGTTTCCCGGGATTCGGGAAATTAAAATTGGACGAGATCCAGGGTGATTCGCGGTATTTCCCATGAATTCTCTAAAATTTCGCCAGAAATTAAAAAATGGCGGGAAAAATGCGAAAAATATGAATCCCGGGAATCGGGATCGAAAGTTTTGTCGAGATCCTGCCGGAAAATCATCCGGTGAATAATCCCTACTAACATGAAAAACGGTGTAAGTGTTTTATGGAAATTCCAAGTCATGATCGAACGAAATAAGGTGCACAAAAATAGTTTTCCAGGAATTGGCGAAGAAATATCCTCGGGAATTCCAGGTATTTCCTAACACCTGCCGGGAATATTTTTGAGAATTTTCCAGGAAATTTTTAAGAAACGAAACTTGTAGGAGTTTGAAATTCAGAATTTCCTGTTTTTAAGAAAAATCGTTTTTCGGGAATCGGAAAATATAATATCCGACGGATTCCAAGTTAATTCCCAACATTTCCCGGGAACATTGTCCGGAATTTTCCAGGAAATTTTTAAAAACCAAAGCTTTTAGGAATTCGTAACTCAGGATTTCCAGTTTTTGAGACAAATCAGTTTTTCCGAAATTGAAACAAAATTTCCTGCCTAATATTAGTTAATTCCCAACATTTCCCGGGGATATTTTCAGGAATTTTCTACAAAATCTTTAATGAACGAAAAATTTAGTAATTTTAATTTTGGATTTCCAGCTTTTAAGAAGAAATCGTTCTCCGAAAATCGGAAACAAAATATCCTTTTGAATCTTAATTAATTCCCAAAATTTCCCGGGAATATTTTCAGGAATTCTCCAGAAAAATTTTAAATTCCGAAACTTTAAGGAATTTGCAATTCAGAATTTCCAGTTTTTGAGAAAAAACAGTTTTTCGGAAATTAAAACAAAATATGCGTCTGAATCTTAGTTAGTTCCCAACATTTTCCGGGAATTTTTTCGGGAATTTTCCAGGAAATTTAAAAAACCGGAAAATTTGGATACTTCAAAATTTAGGATTTCCAGTTTTAAAGAAAAAATCGTTTTCCGAGAATCGGAAAACCAAATATCCACCTTAATTCCAGTGTGTTCCCAAGATTTCCCGGGAATTTTTTTAGAAAATTTTTAAAAATCTAAAAAAATCAGAAGAGATTTAATTGGAGGAAATCGGAATAAATTTTTTTTTCCACATCCCGGGAATTTCCCGGCAAAAGCCCTATCTCGCGCCTTTTAGACTGGCTACTGGTCTTTATCATCGTGATTTTTTAAGAAAAAAAAAACACCACGTGAAAACAAACCAAGAAAAACCCGACGAACCAGATACTGAAAGCAAATTTAACTCGGCAATCGGGAATCTTACAGGAATAAACTTGGCAACCCTGTTGCAACACAGGAAGCTCCACTGATGTATAACTGATACATTCTATACACAAGCTATTAGTTATCGAACGCTTATTGGAGCGAAAAACAAGGTCAGAATCCTGGGAATGATGTTTGACTTACGAGGAATTACCCCATTATGGAAAATATTTTCCGGGGAGATATGTTTTCCGGACGTAAAACTAGATTGCCGTCGGAGTAATTAACGACCAATAAAATACCGCGATAGATTACACCTGCCACGTGAAGTATATGAAACGAGAAACTTAGATTAATTTTATTGGTTTCAATATGGTGCCGAGTTAATATCACCGCTCCTCCAGATAAAGCCGGGGAGTGCATGCGAAAGCGAAGCCTTCAAAAAAAAAAAAAAAAAAAAAAAAAAAAAAAAAAAAAAAAAAAAAAAAAAAAAAAAAGCGAAATAAAAATAAAAAACCGGAAACGGAATTCACCTCGTATGACGAGGAACTTGGATGAGTATCCTTTTTTGATTTATTCATAAACACACGTGAAAGAGGAAACGTGACCGATATGAAAAACCGTATTTAAAAAAACAAAAAATTGATAAAGAGGGCCGAATTTTTTTTTTTTTTTTTTAATCTCCCACGCCGGAAAAACTCTCGGAACTTCCGGTGTATAATAAAAATCGTTGGAATCTTAGAATTTATGACTGCGTGGGAATCGGAGGAGTGAGGGTGTGGGGGGGGATGAAAGGTGAGATAATTAAATTTTTTTGGGGGTTGTAATGAAGATTAACGTAGGTCACAACGAAAGCACATGGATCGTGTCAATTAATTCGATTACGAAATGAAAATTCGTTTTGATTTCGTTGAGGTTTCGCAACTAACGATCCCCCCGTACGCGTGATCTCATTTCGAATCTAAATGCTGAACGTCTGGTTAAATTTTCTGGCTCAAGCTGTTACCTTCGGTGAAATTGGAATCGTGTGTTGAGGTGCGTGTTGAAAACGATTTTTTTTTTTTTGAGCTCTTGTCTCCATTGGCCAATTCACTGTACAATTGTACCACCGGAAATACTGTATATTTTTTGGTTTGTTTCTTCTGCTACCGCTTTGTTTTTTGATTATTTTTCGTACACTAAAAATAATGAAATCGAAAAAAAAATTCAGACTGGGATATGAGGGCATATTCCTACGTAGGACTACGTCCTTGGGGTACTGTCCTAATATTGCTAAATTTAAACAATGAAACGATTTAAAAATTTTAAGGCTTTTTTTTTTTGTCAAAAATTTGGATTTTTTAGATAAAAATATAATTTTTTTTCCTGAAATCCTGGCACGAAAAAAACTTAAAATTTTTGATAAAAACGGTCAAAAGTTAAAAAAAAATTAGTCAAAATTTTAAATAAAGTCTTGAAAGTTAAATTTAGTTAAGTTAAAAGCTCATGTTTCTGGCTAAAAAAAATTTTCGTTAATTTTCCGTTCATATTCGTTAATTTTTTGTTAATTTCCGTTAATTCTTGATAATTTCTGTTAATTTTTGTTAATTTTTCGTTAATTTCGTTTAATTCTTGATAATTTTCGCTAAATTTTAGTTGATATTCGTTATTTACTCGTAAATTATTATTTGGGTCTATTGCAGAACCCCTAACTTCAGAACCCCTAAATTGGCAAAACCCCTAATAGGGATTCTGCAGTTAGGGGTTTTGCAAATGGCGAAAATAATAATAAATAATTATAAAATGACGGAAATTAGGATTTTTAAGAAATATCTTTATTTTTACCGGTATATATCACATATGTTATCACAGGTTCTTGTCATATGTTTATCACATCCTTATTATCACAGATGAAGTCACCGATGCAAGATTCGCTATTTTCCCTTAAGAAAGTGCAGGGTGTCTACCGAGTACCGACCTTGAAAACGTTTAAAACCTTGAATTAGCCTTGAGTGTGAAGTAGAACCTTGAAAACCTCGAAAACCTTGAAAAAACCTTGAATTTCAAAAATGATTTTCAGTAGACACCCTGAAGTGGCTTTAAAATCATCAAGAATTATTAATAAAAATTATCTTTCACGTGAAAACGTAAACGTCGAAGCAACTGTAATTATAGGTCAAGTAAATAAGCAGTGTAATTATAAGTCAAGTTAGAAGACGTCCCAATTTTCATTGTTAGTCTGCATATGCTCCCCAAGGAACCCATAACCCATTATTTTAATAAGTTTTTAAAAGTTGGTAAATGAAAAAAAAAAAAAAAATTAAATTAAATTAATCCAAATAAATATTTTCGTTGATTTTTCACCATTTGTAAAACCCCTAACTGCAAAACCCCTAATAAGGGTTTTGCAAATTTAGGGGTTCTGAAGTTAGGGGTTATGGCAAGTCCCCTATTATTTTAATATTAAAATTTTAATCAAATTACCGCACTTTTCGCACCGAAAATTAATATTTTTTAATAAATTATTAATATTACAATTTTAACGTTTTTGAAATTTCCCACCTCCTAAGTAATAAAATTTACAAGCAATATTAATTTTTTAAATGAAGTTTTTTTCAACTTTTGACCTTTCTTTATTTACCCGTAAATTATTTAACATGACATTTTTACCAGAAATTTTAAGTTTTTTGTGTCAAAAAATTCGATTTTTTTGAGCAAAAACACGCAAAAATTAATATTTTTTGTTAATTTTATTAATTTGGTGCGAACATCGCGGTCACAGATCCTCGACAGACGGATTTCCCCAGGACCGAGCCCAATAACGTAGTCCTACGTTAAAAAGTGGTAGCAGAAGAAAAATGTCAGAAAATATGCAGCATTTCCGGTGGTTCAACTAATTGTACCACCAAAATATCAAAATTTACTCACTTAAGCGTCCCAGAGATGCTATCGACTCAGAGTATCAAAATTTAGTTATTTTTCTTCAGAATTTTTTAAAATTTTCCAGGCAGACGTAAAATTGAATGCGGATTTCAATTATGAAGTCAGGAATTTGGTTAAATCAAAATCCAACATGGCGGAACCATTTGAAATATTATTAATTTGATTTTCGGCGCTATTAATTGTACGATACGATTAATCACACCATCGGAAGTACTGTGCTAATTTTTTCTTTTAAAAACAATTTTTTTTTTTTTGAATTTTTAATTACAGCAGAGGGCCTTCTTATAATTTAGCAACTTTTTTGGCATTCATTTTGTTTTTTTTAGGGCTGCGGTGCAGTTTTGATTTAAAACGGACTAGGAATCGCTATCGCAATCGACCGGTTCAAAAGTTAAATGAAATCGGAATCGGAACCCTAATTTTAATTTTGAATGGCTGCGATTCCGATTCCGATTCCGATTCCGTAGAATCTTGACTATTTATGAGTAAGATTCCGATTCCAAAAGGTGGAAAAAAATTTCAGATTCTGATTCCGATTCCAGCTAACAAATATTTTAGCGATGCTGATTCCGATTCTGATTCCGATTGACTTATTCCGATTTAACCAAAATTGATTAACTGTAATAACGGTATTTTCGAGCTTTTTAAGTCAATCTGAATCGAAAAATTTTTTTGGATGCCGATGTCGATTCTGATTCCGAACTGCTCTCAGACGAGATTTCGATTCCGATTCTAGTTTACTTTTGAAATAGCAGATTCCGATTCCGAATAAAAATTAATCGTAATTGCAGCCCTGCTTTTGATTCAAATTGAGCTGAAGAATATTAATAAAGACTTTTTTACGTACATTTCTGGAAATATCGGAGTCAGAATCGAAATCGGCTCCACTGAAATATTTTCTAATTGTAACCAGGATCGGAAGCTTAAATTTTTGTTCTTGAGTCGAAATCGGAATAAGAATCGGCCCGAAAAATATTGAAGAATCTTGGGAATCGGCATCGGAATAGGAATCGGAACCGCAGCCCTGGTTTTACACGAAAAAATTCAAAAAAATCTGCTTTTGAACAAAAAAAAAGCAAAGTACGTGTATTGTTTCGGCCATAAGGTGTTGGTGCAATTAATTGCATCATACAATTAATTGCATAAGCTTAGTGCAATTTATAGAAACGGAGGCAAAACACCGATAAAATGCGGAGAATTTCTTTAAAGTAGTTTTTAAATTTTTGTTTAAAAATTGCTCAATTTTGAATTAACACTCAAACTCATTTTAACTTTGTTTTAATGCCCTTTCATTTTTTTTTCTGTTTTCAGGTAAGCGTCCATCGAATCAAAGTTTTTCATGGTTAACATAAAAGTTCGACGGCTGGAATCTGGTAAACTTTTCCAGTGTGAGCTGTAAGTAAGCGAAGGAAAAAAGTCGGGCAATTGAGTTCTTTTCCAAATAAGTTGGAAATTCACGGGAAACGAGAGGTTACCGACTCTCAAAAAAGGTGTACACCGTAATGCAAAAATGCAAAATAATGCAAGCAGTAATGCAAGAGACGTATAGCCGGATCCTCTAGTTATTCGGCCACATCTCTCGTCATGATATGATGGAGAGACTTGTGGTACAAGGTAAACCGGAAGGCAAAAGAGAAAGGGGAGGTCCGCCAACTAGGTGGACAGAACTTATCTCTAAATTGACGGAGTCAACCCTAGAGAAGGAGAGAAGGTGCGAGGACAGGCCAATGACAGGCACAAATGGAGGGATATTGTTAAGTGAGTGACTCGCAATATCCCAGACAATTGAAATCGACCACCACGCATCAGTCACGATGTTGGATTGAGAGAGAGAATGCAAGAGACGTATAGCCGGATCCTCTAGTTATTCGGCCACATCTCTCGTCATGATATGATGGAGAGACTTGTGACATAATAATGCAAATGCAATGGTAATGGAAAGTAATGCACCTGATGCAATGCAGCGAGATCCTGTTTCTGCCATAAGACAGATCCGCAACAGACCCGGCAAATATCAAACAAACCCAAACTAATTGAGCATTTTTTCCTACCACTCTCTCCAAAACTTTGGAGCTTTTCTTTTCTTGCCCTCTGCCCATTTAACCCTTGAGTTATTTTTTTTGTTCTGTTTTATTTCCTTTTTATCCAAGGTCATACTATAAACAAAACCCCTAGGTCTACTGCTTTTTTTTTTCGGAAAACTGAACTGAAAAAAGTCTCATAAAAATAAAACACATAAAAAGAAAGGACAAAACTGACATATTTTTTTTAAACGTATGATTTATCTATTGACACCCGCTGCCTTTAAAAGTGCATTTTAGTTTTATTACTTCCAACTTTCCTTTTTTTTTTTTTTTTTGTTAGGACTTTTTTGAAAAATTTATCATCGGGGGGAGCATACGGTTGAAAAGCAGACAGGAAACATAACGAAGTTTCAGCGCGACCGACACTTCCGGATGACTGAAGAAATTATGAGACGATCAATCAGCGATGTTCGTTTTCTACGTCTGAATTGAAAGGAATCGAATCGTTGAACCGGCGAATTCATTTTTAAAACAAAAAAAAAAAAAAAATCACCCGTACATCTTTTCATTAAAATAAAAAAAGCTTTCAAGTCTATCAACTTTTTTTTTTTCATTTTTAAAACGACACACATGGTTTTAAAAACGTTTGCACCGAAGCCAATTTTTTTTTTTTTTTTTTTTAGTCGGCATTTAAAATCCTCACAGCTTCCGACGATTGACTTGTCATTCTCTCCTCTCGCGGTGACGATTCCGTGACAATTTCGTCGTACGAAACTCATTACATTTACAGTTATTCCATTTGGAAAAGGCTGTCCCAAGATTTATTCGTCGATCAGTCTTTCCTAAACACAGAGGGGGCGAATTGTAATCAACGTTATGGATGCCATTTGAAATGATGCTTGAGAGATTTGACCTCGCACAAACTTAAATAATCCATTACTCTAATTTTTCAAGCAAAAGCCAGGGTGGTAGTTTTTGGATTTAACGCTTTGTTTTTGCCTCTCCAAGCTTTGAGAGACCTCCAATTTTATATAAAAAAAAAAAAAAAAAAAAAGGAAAATGTAACGAAAATTGCGGAGGAGTTTTCTGAGAACTTCGTGCTAACGGTGATTCATGCTTTTTTGGAAAAAAAAAAAAAAATTCTCGGATTGACGTGTACTAAATTAACTCGGGTTGAAATTTCCAGAAGAGTTTATTGTGACAAATAGGAATGCATGTTTGCGATGATGTTGTTTGTGCTGTAATTTTATTTCGAATGACGTTACAGACGTTACAGTTCTTTTTGAAATTAAAAAAAATGAAGACAGGAAGAAAAAGAAAGAAAAAAAGAAAAAAAAAAAACGAAATTGTTGAATTGTTGTAAGAAACGTCGAGCACGCTTCTAGCACTTTCCCAAAAAGTCTGAGTCATATATTTTCGTTTTATTTTATAATTTGTGATTATAATTCGAAAAGGGGGTTGTTGGTTTTTTTCTCTCTACGTATCGTTTAAGTGTTACGTAAGCATGATCTTGGCAATTTTTAACTCCCTCCCTTAGGGTGGCCGTTTTTTTTTACGAATTTTTGAATTTCGCTGAACGCACCCCCTTATTCTTTTATAGTAACTGAAAGAAACAGGGTTCCGAAGCTGGCGGTCGACGCCAGCGCCGGCGATTCAACGCAAAATTTCCGGAAGGTTTTTTTTACGAAACAAAAATCATAAATTTTTTGGTTATTACGGGGTTTTTTGGAACTAAAAGCTCGATGGGGCACGCTTTCCCGTCTAGAAAAAAAATTTGGAAAAATTCAGGGAAACTTATCTCACACAAATAAAAGTAGTCAGGGCGTGGTACCTCCGAAAATCCAAACTTCGCAAAATAAGAACCACCCTAATAACCCTCTTGATAACCCCCCCTCGACTCCCTCGTCTCAGTCCCGTTTCTCATATCGGAAAAAAAACGTGTTACAGTTTTATAATCTCGTCTCAATATTCGGTATCACCAAGTATCGTTTTGAGTCTCGAAAAGGGCCGGCCTCGAATAACCCTAACAACAAAAACCTTTTACATAATTTTTTTTTTCTGATATGGCGTGTGCTGTTCCCAAATTGTTTATGTTTTTTACCGCCTTTTTTTTAAGTCTCTAAACAAAATTTTGACCGCTAAAATATTTAACCAATATTTATATAAACGATATACATTTAGCAAGGATTTTCTCAAGAATTTCAATTCTTTCTTCGATCACAATACCTGTAAACAATTGTTGTTCAGAGTTGAATCCGACTTTTCTTGTTTTTCCCCTGGTGACTTACCTTACCAAAAATACGATAAAATCACTTCCGAATTTCATTTTAATCGGTTTCGTCCGATCGTTTAAAAAGAAAACGTTTAAACGTTTTTTTTTTCGCCCAGCTTTTCGTAAACATATGAGACGGGGAACCTTGAACTCGGCAATGATGGGACGTTTAAAATCGTTTAACTTGAGGATTTGTTTGCTAAACAAAAAACTCAAATCGGTTTCCTTCAAAAGCAATTTCGTTGGATAAGGGACTGAAATTTATAAATTGTCCCTCGTATAAAAAGGATATCATAACATACTAGTTCATCAGTTATTATTTCGCTATTTAATAAAAATGGTGTCTTCAGTTTGTTTTTCCGTTTGTTTGGCCGTTTTGGCTACAGTTGCAACCGCCTGTCCTCCGACTCAAGTCAGCGTAAGTTTGGATTGTTATTTCTTTATTTTTTTTTTTAATAAATAACCTGATCGATTTTTTTTTCAAAGGTAAAAAACGAAGTTCATCCCGTTAAGCTAGCTCACTGCGGTCCAGCTCCAGCACCCTTACCGGTCATTAACGAAGCCCCAGCCGTTGCCCCGATTGTAGAAGGCCCACCCATCCATTTACCAGCCGCTATCCCGCCAGCAAAAACCGTTGGCCACCACGCCACTTGCCAGAAGACGGTCCTGAAACCACAAGTTTATCATCAAGTCATCATCGTCCCGTATTTCCATAAATATTTGAGGACTTGTTATAAACCCGTTTTGGAAACGATTAACTATCAAGCACCCTTGCCTTTGTGCCCTCCGGAGCCTGTGGCTCCTTTACCTCCGTGCTCGGCCCCTTTCCCTCCCTGCGCTCTTCCCCCTTTCCCTTTTTGCGCTTAGAGAATAATATTATCATTTTTAGCTCAAAACCCCGTGAAATGGTATTCATCTAAAGCTAATTATTATGTATTGATTTTGTTGTCCACCCCCGCAACCCCCTGCCCCCCCTCACTCCCTGATTGTTATTGGTTTATGTTAAACCGACCGATTTAAAATTATGGGGACCGGAAGGTGAAAAGTGTTATTAATGTTGTTGTAAAATTTTGTTAATTATAAAAATATTTTTCTTTTGTTGTTTATAAAACTTATGAATTTTTATGTTTTTATTTTCCCCCCTTTTTTCATCCGTTTTTGATTTAGTTATTTTCTTGAATAATTGACGGATACGCCCAAATCACGCCCGAAATAAATAATATTTTTTAAAAAATTAATACGGTTACGTGTTTGATTCGTTTTTTTTTTTTTCGTATTGCATGACTCACGGCTTTTTTTTTTAATACTTCCCTCCCCCGTGTGTATTTTTTTTTCTGAATGGATGTCACGGCTTTTTATTCAGACACTAATGGGCTGCGAAATAATAATTTTATTTTTAAATTAATTAATTGCGAAAGCCATGTGATTTTTTTTTTTTTTTTTTTTTTTACTCTGATATTTAAACGGGCAGAAAAGTACTCTACGTACAGTACTCTAAATTATTTTCCTGCACTTGACTTCGTCTTTTTCTCCTTCCTTTTTTGCCACTTTTAGGGCGGAAAAAACTTTGTGACCTTGAAAATTTTCAAAAATTAAGAAATTTTAAAAAGAAGATCAACCTAGCGGTTGTTATTTTTTTTTTTCTGCGACGCCCTTCTAATAGCTAATTATTATTTATTTTTTTCGCGATATTTTTTAACACTTTTGAAGATCATAGATTTTTCAAATAAACAACAAAACCCGAGCTCGAGGTTCTTACGACTGTTTATTATTTTCGCCGACATTTGTTAAACGGTTTTTAAACGGTACGGACCGATAAAAAAAAAATTCAAACATGGTGTTGGTTCCTTTAATTTTAATGTCTTTGGTACGCGACAGTTTTTCGTTGTTTTCATCGGTAAGTAGAAAATTTAATGCTTTTCACGTTTTCAGTTAATTTTAAGGTAGAATTAATTCGGCGGAGTGCCGCCAACTTAATTTTATTATAAGAAGACTTTTTTAGCATGTTAAGCTTACTGGTACAGCGGCTTTCTTACAGTGAAATTTTTATGGACTTGGTCGAGTTCTTTAACACACAACCACAAAAACTGATCTAAGAGGGGGGTTGGGGGCGGGGAGATAAGAAATAGGATAGCCGGCGATGCAAATGTATCTGTACAATTTTTTACCAAGAACTTGCTCAAATGTAATTTTTTTTTTTTTTTTGTTTTATCGACCGTTTTACTCCGATTTCACGCTTTTAACATTTGGATACTTTTTTGACTCTTTCTCCACGACGAGATATTCTCGAATTTTACACCACCTATATTTTAAGAGTGGGAGAAAAAAGGAGCATCGTTATGATTTTACCTTACAAAAAAATTTTTGAGGCATTCAAATTTTCCCCGCTTTGCTCGTTTGCAATCATAACATTAGTTAAGAGGATACTGACCTTGTTTTTCGGTTTGTTTGAGATTTTCCTTCTTCTGTTTAAGGACCGTGCATTCATTCCACTCGTTCATTCTGTTCATTCCATTTCTATCCTTCGATAAAATATAATATTCGAGAATCGAATAAAATTGGTGATCTCATTTATTCAATTTTTTTTTGTATCTTGAAAATTTTAAATAAAAAGCTGCTTTTAATTTCCAATAATTTTTTAAATTTGCTGCGAATTTAAAAAATTATTGGAGATGGAAATTATTGGATGGACATTTTTCTCAAAGAATTTTCCACGAAATATTTTCCCCCATTAATATTTCCTTTCTTATAATTTAGTTCGATCTGCCCACATAAAAAATCATTCGTGAAAGGTAACGCGTATCCATCTTTATTTCGGTAACCGATGAGGATCCGAATTAAATTCAACCGAAATCGATTACCTTAAGTTTCAGTATGATTTTCTGACCCAGACTGGTACCGTTTGCTTCTAAACTTTCTACCAAAAATACATTTTTTTTCTTCTTCTAATTTAAGAAAATTATAAATTTTTCCTAAGAAAACGTATTCATGATGATTTTCAAAGAAAATTTTAGCGGTGAATTTTGAAGGGGGAGTTTTCGCAAAAAAAATTTAAAATGAATATTCCCAAATAAAATGTATTTTTAAGAAAATTAGAAAAACATTTTCAGAAATTTATTCGAAGATAATTGGAAGAAATTTTTCCAGTTAATTTTTGAGAGGGAAATGAGAGGAAATTTGTACAGAGAAGATTCAGAGAAACTTTTCCAAAGAAAATGCAAATAACAGAATTTTGGAAGTTTAAAGAAAATTCGGTGGAACTTTTCCGGAGGAAATTCGGAGGAGCTTTTCCGGAGGAAGTTCGGAGGAGATTTTCCGGGGTAAAACTTAGGCTAGTTTTTTCAATGAAAATTTACAGCAGTTTTCTCAAAGATCATCGCGAGGAACGTTTGCAAGAAAGAATGTGTGCTTAAAAAATTCGGAAAAGAATTTGAAAGACTTTTTTCGGGGAACCTTTGAAAGAGGAATGATTGTAAATGACTGAAAATTCGAAAAAAATTTGGTGGAACTAGCTTATGAATCTGGGAAGGAAGGCTGGAACTCTTACATAAGCATGCCCTATTCCACTGTTTTTTAAATGAAATGAAAATTTCCCCAATGCTGGGGCGCTATGTCACTTTCTGGGATGTAGAAAGTGACATAGCCCCCTTCCCTTCAGAAAGTGACATAGCCTGGCTATGTCACTTTCTACCCCCCCAGAAAGTGACATAGCCCCCTTCCTTCCCCCCCCCCCCCAGTTCCGTTCATGAGACGATTGTGCTTATTATAAACAGAGTTCGAATTCAAACTTCTTGAAGAGGGATTTTAAGGTAAAACGAGTCAGCAATCAATTTAATTTTTTTTGCTAAAACCAATTAGAATTGGTTAAAATAATAGAAAAAAAAGGATAAAATAATTGGATAATAATTGAAAAAAAAAAAAGGAAAAGTAAACTAAGTATATTTACGTCATCCGATCTCCTATTTTTTTCCAGATATACTCCAGACCTCCGTACATTAATCAACCCTTAAACAACTTTAATCAGCAATTCTACTATCAATCTCAACAACCATTAATTAATAATGTAATTAATCCTCATTCGCCTCTAAATTATTTAGGCTTACCCGTCCTCAATACAAATTACGGTGAATGGTAAGTCATAAGGATGATTTTCACCCCCGCGTATTATTATATACTTATACACTATAATTAATTTCCCGAGGATTATTATTATTGTTATTTTCCCAGTTCCCATTCATAATTGAATTTTTTTTTTGAAGGCCGCCGAAATCGAACGTAAACAAGTCGCCGCAATCAACACTTTCTCGACCGACGTCATCGACGCCTGCTCTGCACTCCCCTCCACCTCCCATCCCCATCCCTCCGGAAATGCAGAGGCTCAACGGCGTGATAGATCGAATGCGATTGGAGATGGAGAGACTGAGCAAAGAATCCAAATGCGTCCACGCGGGGAATTTGCAAGACCTTAACCAGCTTCAAAAATTAAAGACGGAGCTTAAAATGGCGATTGCAAACACGAAGCTGTTGAGAAACGATTTGCGCCTACACGAGAGACAGATAATGGAGATATCCCAAGGGATGCAGGAAAAGAATAAAAACCCGCTTTACGATCAGGAATTGGCGGAGGAATTTACGAAAATGGTGGTACATTTGGAAAAGTTGGTGGAACATTTAACTCACAAACGTCTCTTACAAAAATGGAAACCCCCGAAGCAACAAGGATAAGTGAAGAGGAAGAAAAAAGTTTTTTTTTTTTTTTTTTTTTTTTTTTTGTCTTGCGAAAGAATAGAAAGCTCGATTCGAATGTCGAAAACTGAATTTGTAAAATGTTCCATCTTTAATAAAGCTTACCGATTTTTATAGCCGTAAGAGATTTTTTTTTTCTTCGAGAAAATCTTCCTCCGAATTTTTTTTTTTTTTCTTTTTTGTATGAAAGAATCTTTATCGGGTAATTTTTTTCTTCTTTCGTAATATCGTTTTGTTAAAATTTTATGGGTTAACGATGAAACCGATGCGAGAATGAGGAAGTAGGTCAGCTTCCACTGTATGAATTTTCCTCTTGAGGTGGATGTTTCATGAGAAAAAAAATGGAGAAATTTTGCAGTTTCTTTAAGTACTTGATTAATTAAATTTAACAAGTTTTTAGTTATAAATTGTAAATCTTTTTTAGCTTATAAGATTATTAATAATTAATATAGTTTGTTTTGTTTGTTTGTTGTCTGTTTACATTATGTGTTTTTTTTTAAAAATTATTATTGTAACCTGAATCGGTGGTGTAGCCACGATTTTCAAAATATCTGATTTAAGGGCGTACCCTAGAAAAAGTGAGTTATAAGTGCGGTCTATACGTTATAAAAACTTATAACAAGATTAAACCTATAATATATCATATCATAGATATAAAATCATAAAAATGATTTCCGGGGTTTTTTCCGTCATTGCTTTGGCTTACGCTCCGAGATTTAATAATCCTGGATATAGTGTACTCGGTCACCGTGTTGTCAAACGGTGCGGTCTTAGCGAAAAATGTTTCGGAAAAAAGAGTAAAGAATTTCTCTCCAAAAAGTATACTTCGACTTTCCACTCCATCTTTCATTAAGTCATATCGAGAAGATTTCATGCGCTCGGGTGTAAGCCTCGATAGCTCAGTTGGTTAGAGCGCTGTCCGCGTATAGGACTTCAAGGCGTGTCCATGGCCTTCGTGGGTTCGAGTCCCACTCGAGGTGTGATTTTTTCTCGATATTTATAATCAAGGTCAAATAACCATGGCGTAATGCATGAGTTTTGCGATTTGACTAATTTCCGGGGTTTTTCTTAAATCGGGTTCTTTTCCCTCCAAAAAAAATTGAACTTGTGTAATGGATCCCTTATCCCTTTAAATTTAAAAAAAAAAAAAAAAAATTATAACAAGATGATAAAACTTATAATCTTGTTATAAGTTTTTATAACGTATCGGCGACTAATAACTAACATTTTCTTGGGGTAGGGGACGAAATTGTTGCGCCTATGTATAAGGGGTCGTACATAAATTACGTAAGCACATTTGGGGGGGTCCAAATTTGACATCTTACCCATAAGCTAAGCATAGGCGAAACGTGATAAAGCGTGCAAAAAGGGCCTAACCCATGCTTACGTAATTTATGTACGACCCCTAAGCATTAGGGTGGGCCGAAAAAAGCGAATTATTGAATTTGAAAACGCCTGATATGGGAATCAATGCCTTATAGTCATATTTGACTTACTTTTCTTAAAGTCATTTTTAGTCGCAATTTTGGTAGGGGTAGCTGGCACTTGAAAGAGGTTGGACCAGACTAATAATGATATTGTCTTACCTAAGAAAAGGCATTGGCACTTGTTTAAAATTAAAAATGAACTGTTTTTCTATGTCCCGTAATAAAAAAAAAATGCTTGCAAGTGACTTTTTCAGGCCACGATGTTGTTTTGAGATAATGAATTTTTGCTTATCATGGCTTGCGTCAATGCTGACTTCAGTTTGGACTGCATTATAAGTCCTTTGGCAAAAAAAGGCTTTAAAAATCCATTTTTGATCGGCGATTTGTCAGCCACTCCTCCACCACCACCTCCAGTAGCAGCTTTTCTTCTGCCCCCTCGTGTTTTCAGAGGACAACTAAAATTTGGAAATTCGGAAAAAAAACTGAGAATATACTGATAGAGTCTATCTTTAAACTGACCGCGGAATTTTTCAAAATAAACACTTTATGACCTCATAAAAAGGTCAAGTTGAAGGACGAACATTTAGTATGTCATTTTCTTCCTAACTAAATTATTCCTAGGAGAAAATACGCTCCAAATCCTTTTTATTGAATTTTTGGAGACGTAAACATTTTTTAACGAGTAAATTCAGCAAATTATTTGACTTTTATAAAAAATATTTTCATGGTGGATTTGCTGCAGAAGAGCACCGTGCTTCTGCATCTTGTTCACCCGTACCTCGTACATTCAGTCTAAGTATTATCTAAGCTTACAGTCAGTGTTCAATTTGGTCCTATTTTCAATGGTTTGTTTGGGTGACACTTAGTCAAATCTTTATTAAATAGTATATTACAAACCAGATGGCTTGTTGCACGTCTAGACTGTAGTCTTCACTTTGTTCGGGCCGAGTCGAGACGTGCAAGCCACCACCATGCCTGATTTGTGAGATATTTTTCATCCAGACGGCGGAAAATAAACTTTTCCCATGCTTAGCTTATGGATAGTGAAAAACCTGACATTACAAGATAATTTTGCGTCATCATACGCTCTATTTTTTGACATCGATTTACTAATTTTTCTTTCTTTTTTTATTTTCAGGTAAGGTTATATGACTCTCATACAACAAGATACCATGTAGATTAAGGATTTGACGGTAGAAAAGGTTTTTTGACGTTCATGGCGGTAGTAATTACAAAAAATTCAGTGAGCAAAGTAGATTCGAAAATTTTTCACACGGGACATGTAAAAGTTTGCCGAGTTTAAATTACTGAATTCTGACAAATAATAACATGTCTGTGCTTCAAAAAAAAAAAAAAAAAAAAAAAAAAAAAAAAAAACAGCGACCTAGTTTAGAAAATTTTTCTTGTAAGAAGAATGTTCTCAGCATTGTAATCGCATCATAAAAGCCGCCTTCTTACAAAATGAATTTTATGGACTACGTCTTTAAAAAAAAAATCAAGATTAATTAGGTACCGTCTAGACTACCTAAACTGAAGACTAATTCGTTTTTTAAAATAAGTATTATTAATTAAATAATTAATTATAAAACTAATTAAATAAATAATAATCGACCAGTCCATTTATTTATTTGTTTTTAAGTTAAATTTCAAAAAAAAAAAAAAAAAAAAAAAAAAAAATGCGATTTATCTGCTTCTTGACATTTTTTTTCTTTAAGAAAAATTATATTCAGATCGGGTTTAAAATAATTTAAAATGAATACAAACTAGGCCTAAGAGGTTTGTCTTTACTATTTCCGGTCAGCCATCAAATTAAAATACTTACCGCCTTTACGTCTCGCGGTTTTACTCGAATTTCAAATTACTGGAAATGTTCCGTTTGGTAAAGGTCCAACAAAATCAATTTTATATAAAAAAATATTTTACTTAAGTGAAAAAAAAAACAAAAAAGCAACAAAACTATAAAATTATAAAATTATTAATTTTCTACATTGGTGTCGTTACCTTCGCTGCATGTGCCATTTTTAGTATCAACTACCATGACTATTTTCGTGTTACCCTCTAATTTACAGGGCAATGGCATTTTCAAAAGCGAAGTAATGTTTTTGTCCGAGAGACCGCAGTCGGCCGTTCTGGTGTCTATCAAATGAAGTCTTAAAGCAGGCTCATCCTTTCCTGGAGTTTCTTGACAGCTGCTGCGGTTATTTTCTTGTCAAACTAAGAAAATTTGAATTGACGGAGATTTTTTGTTGGGTTTTTCCGTCTCCTTCGCTGGTTCCTCCACCGCGCACGGCACGGGTGCCGCTGGTGCTGCTGCTTGCTGCTGTGGATATTGCTCGTAAACGGTTTGGTATTGTTGATAGTCGGTCGGAGTGTAAACGGGCTCCGGCTTTTTGGCGTACTGTTGGTTGTAATACTTTTTGTATTGAGCGTATTTGCTTTCGAATTTGTTTTCGTATTTCGTGTTCTGGGGGTAGACCGTTTCGATTGGTTGGTAGTAGACTACTTGCTCAGTGCCCGATGGCGATTTTTCGATTTTCGGCTCGTATTCGGGATAAGGCTGAGGTGGTGGGCAAGGGACTTCGTATTCGATCACTTGCTCTTCGACGGGTGGGTATGAGTGCTGGTGTGTGTGGGGATGATGGTGTTGAGGTGGGTGATGTTGTACAGCCTGAAAAAAAGCGATGAAAAAGTATAATGTAAATCACTTGTAAAAGTTTTGTCTGTAGCTTAAAAAAAAAAAAAAAACAACGTGGCCAAGTTTATAAAAAATTTTGTTTAAGGAGTAGCAAATAACATTTTAAAATTATTTTTTTATTTTTTGTAAGAAGAGGGTTCTTTGCATTATAACCATGTAAAGGAAACCGTCTTCTTACAATAAGAAAAGTTTTTGTAATTGATTTGTATATCAATTATATATAAAAAAAGGCATCTGCTTCACTTTAGCCAAAATTTTTTGTAAGAAGAAGGTTTTTTGCATTGTAACCATATAATGGAAACCGTCTTCTTACAAAAAGAAAACTTTTGTAATTGATTTATATTGTATATCAATTATATATAATATATATATTTTTTATATATAAAAAAGGCTGCTTTGCCTTAGCTAACATTTTTTGTAAGAAGAGGGTTCTTTGCATTGTAACTATATGATGAAAACCGTCTTCTTAGCCGTTTCGTGAAAAGAACGATCTAAGCATTGTGATTGCACCTTGAAAGCTGTCTTCTTACAAAAAAAATTGTATGGTCTAAGTCAATTTATTTCGTAAAAAATTCAGGTTCGTCTAATAAAAAATTTAAGGAATGTCTGAGCGGGATAGAAAATCTGTTGGAAAAATTACTCCGGTGGAGAGTGGAATTGAACCACCGACCTCCGGGTTGGCGTTCTGTTAGCCTACTCCCGTACTGCAACCGTATAGAACTAATTGGAATGGATTGAGTTTTACGCGTCAAGTGCGAAGATAGATGAGTGGTGGAGTAGCCTGACAATAACCAGGAGGTCGGTGGTTCGATTCCACCTCCGCTACTTAGCTGGTCTATTTTTTTTTTTTTTCAACTTATTTCCTACCCTTCTTAGACATTCGAACAATTTTCATCCAAAAATATCTCCGTAAATCTCCTGAAGACATGAGAGAAAAATTCTTGAAACAAAATAATTTTTTTTCTAAAAAAAAAAAAAAAAAAAAAGAATCCGGAAGATTAATCAAAATTTTCACCACCACCGCTTTAGGTGAAAGGAAAAAACGGGCGAGGGGGAGGTGGAGGGGGGGGGGGGAGATTTCAAAATTGGCCGCGATTAAAAAGGCTTTCTTCCCTTCGTTGAAAGTGACATCAGAGGGAAAATAATCGCCCGTTGCAACTGAGCTCCAGATTTCAGTATAAATCTCTTTTAAATGACAAATTGCTATCTCGGGCAGATTTTCCGTGAAATAGGAAAGACGTAAATTATATTTGGATTTTAAAACACGCGTCGGTGCATCAGCATCGGAATGTATGTTAATAACACGACCGAAAATAGAAAAAGGAAATAGGAAAAAAAAAATCAATAATACATGTAATAAATTTTTTTTTTCCGTTCCTCATCCTCCGCGGAAAAACAATGGATATAATTAAACTCAAGTTTGACTGCATTGTGCGGGTGATAAACCGTCCCCATGAGAGATTTTAGGGTCTTTGTTTAGAAATACTGCCTTGCTCGGTTTAGATAATACTATCTCGGTCCCAGTTTGGTCATTACCGTTTAAAATTAACAGTGCATCAATAATTGAAAAAAAAAAAAAAAAAAAGGAAAGGAAAAATACTTACGGGACTCCTTTTCTGTCCGTAAATTACGGAGAAAAGTAAACAAAATAACAATGTTTTTCGCACCATATTGAAAGATGAACTACTTGAAGGTATAACATGTCAGTCAAGGCATTTATATAGAGAAAAATGAATCCGTATTGTTTTAAATTTGCCTGTTTAGCTTAATTCGCAAGGATTATTATTATCACGTAATCAAACCTTGATTGACCTAATTCATTCTGTTTTTCGGGAAGGATTGCGTCTTTTTTTTTTCTTTCGTTATAGATCTCCTTATTTAGTTTACAAGGTTGTTATTCGTTTTTAATATTTAAAGGAATTCGTTTTGGTAACGGAACTCATTGAATTCACCACAATGATGAAGAAAACAATTTTTGTGTTTGCCGCTGTTTTGATGCTTGCATCCGAATTGCAAGCATGTCCGGAATGCTCTAGCTTCGTAGGGACGTCTTTGGTAAGTTCCGTGAGTTTGTTTTTCCTCTTGGGTCTTTTTATTTTTGAGGTTTTACCCCGTTTTTATTTTTTTTAGGTGAATTGTATTAAACCGTTGATACCGAAATTGGGGTTAAAAAATTTGCTGTTAAATAAATTGTTAACCGTTGCCAAATGCAGAAGGAGTCCGCTTTTGGGAGGTTTAAGGTACCCCTACGGAGGTTGCCAGTCGTCTTGTTTGCCGTATTCCAGAGGACTCGGGTATCAAAGCTCGGCTTTGATGGCGACTCCTGCTGCTTTGGCACCTACCATAGCGTCCCCTTATGCCAACTACCTTGCTGGTTCTTGTGATGGATGTTCAGCTGGAGGTTTGTGCGGGGATGGATGCTGTTCCGGTTTAGAGACTGATTGCTGCTGTGGGAACCCTCTTTGCGGTGGAGGATGTGGAGGAACCTGTGCCGGAGCCGTAGGAACTTGTGGTGGATGCGGAGGAGCCTGTAGTGGAATTGGAGGAACGTGTGGATGCGGTGGAACCTGTACTGGTATTGGAGGAACTTGTGATGGATGCGGAGGGGCCTGTGCCGGAATTGGAGGAACCTACGGCGGATGCGGAGGAACGTGTGCCGGATGTGGAGGAACATGTGCCGGATGTGGAGGAACATGTGCCGGATGTGGAGGAACATGTGCCGGATGCGGAGGTCTCTGTTCCGGATGTGGAGGAGCTTGTTCGGTACCTTGTGGAGGATGTAGAGGGAATTGCGATGATCTCTGTTGTGGGAAACGAGGCTCCCTTTTTAGCGGGAAAATGAGGACCAATTGCTTTGAAGGAGGATTTTCAATTGGCGGATGTTAATGTTTTAGACGAATTAATTTAATGTAATTAATTTAATACTCTGTATTTATATAATTTATTCACTGCTTCAAAATGTGAAAATAAAAAATTTTAGAAATTGTATTTGTTTCTATCGCATAGCACCCTGAAGAAGCTTCAATGAATACCGTACAGTCGTTTTAGGTACCGTATCTAACGAATTCCTTGGAATTATTGTTGTATTTTTGTGCAAGTTTCAACTTGTTCAAAGGAAATATAAACCAGGAAAACACAAAGTTTTTCGACCTCATAATTATTTTATTTTATTTTCCGGTCGCACGTGCATTTCAGACAAGTTGAAACTTGAAGGATACACCAAACTAGCAGGACCCAAAAAATATTTTTAAACCGTAAAAAAAAAAAAAAAAAAAAAAAAAATTATAAAAACAATGTTACGATTTGTTTATAAAGAGATCGGAAACCTAGATCAACCTAAAACGCTGTTTTGCATGTTCGATTCCGCACCGTTATCAAGGACTTTACTTGACGTCATTACACCACAGATTAAGTCCGGCAGAATACAATGTATGCATGATCATGTAACATTCAATCAGTCCGAATTTTTTCTTTTTTTTACCGAGTATCTGAAAAAGTAAATTTTTATTAAATTAATTAACTTTTGTAATGAAAATGCTTTATAAGGAAATTCCATAAGTAAAAGTGATGTAAGTAAACTTTTTTCTGTGCAAAAGTTTTGAATTTTGATTATATTTATATAAAAACAACATTTAGGGAGTTCGAACCTAGCAAGGAAAACCTTGAACAATTGAGAGAATGGATTCAAAAGATGCCCCACATAATCCAAGATTATGGTGAGAGAAAAGATCGGATTTAATAAGATTAGAGTCATTTCTAAGAAATCATTACTTTTTTACAGACGATTCCTTTCTTTCGGCCATTGTCAGAGCAAGTAGAGGAAGGTTACAAAAAACTAAACTTTATCTTGAAAACCTTAATGCACTGGGATTGAAATATCCTGAATTTTGTGCCTCGTATGATCCTCTGGATCCTCAACTTCAAGAAAGTTTAACGGCTTGGTAAAATATCTTAAGTGATTTTTTTTTTTTTTTTTTTTTTTTTTTTCGTTGATCGGTTATTCGGTTTTTTTTTTTAAAAGGCTAATATTTCCGCTTCCGAAAAAAACCCCGGAAGACTGCACTGTTATATTTTCCTGCGTGAATCCAAAATGCAGCGATGCGTCGAAAAGTCACATCCGTGAATGCTACAGATATTTACTTCTAACGTTCTACGTCCTTATATGGGTAAGGATCCAGGAGGAAATCAATAATATTTATCTTTGGACTGAGAAGACCTCTAATTTCGGCCTTAGCGGCCTTTAAATGAGGAGTTTTAATACAAACTAAATCGGCCAGAAGTTTATCGGCTACTATTTCGGCAAATTTCTGCCGGCTTTGGATCTGGTAATAAATTGATTAAAAATGAAAACCAATTCGAAATTTGCCGCAATTTTTCAGCAGCCGATAACCCCCCTCGGGGTGGATTTAGTTCCCATCAAAGATCCTCATTTCATCTAATACCCTTTAGTTTGTATAATTTTTCTCAATTTTTTGCTTAGGAAAACGATTTTGGATCTGGGAAATGGCACCTAATGTGTGATATCAAGGGCTGCAGTTTGGCTCACGTAAGAGAAGCGACGGCAATGACCGTTAAACAGATACTCAAAATCGGGGAATCTGGTGTCCCGGTTCGATTTCATTCTTCCGTCACTTACAACTTGCCGCCTATTTTGGAACAAATATTCAATTTGTTTAAGCTATTGGCCAAAAAGAAAATCGGGGATAGGGTAAGGGCAACAAATATTGTTTGAGGAGAGACATAAAAACCAAAAATTTGGTGTTAATATTAAATTGGATCAAGTTGAGATCTGGTGGCAATATTAAATTGGATCAAGTTGGGATCCAACTGGATCCAAACTGGATGAACATATTTGGATGTGGGTAAACTGATTGGAATGTGATGGAGATCGTGATTGGCCGATTTTTTGCCATCCAATATTGGACTGGGTTGGGAATTTTATGAAGACTGGATCAATTTCAGATAAAGCCACACTTTTCCCGATCCAGTTGTTCCACAAGCATTCCTTCTGGTACAAGTTTCAACTTGTTCCAAGTAAATACAAATTTCAAAAACGAAATGCAGCTTTTTGCCCCAAATTTTTTTAAAGTTATCTCTAGGCCGCACATATACACAGTAAAAAATTTTATGTCAAAATCAACATAAATCGACATAACTAGGTCCACATAATTCTTATGTTGTTTTTCTTTATGTTTACCTTTTGGGACAAACAACAGAAATATTTATGTGGACCGCTTAGAACATATTTACATAATATTTTTTACTGTGTATTCCTGACAAGTTTAATCTTGTCTTCAGGCAAGTTCAAACTTGCGCTAAACATTTCAGGATTCACCAAAAAAGTTCGTTAGATACTAAAATGTGGATTTTTTTAACGTTTTGTCTAATATTCGACTAACGGAGAAAATATTCAAATTTTAGGTCTCCAAAGAATCCCTTTGACTCATTCTTGTATTTTCGGCACAAGTTTCAACTTGTTCCAATTAAATACGATCTGAAGACTAAACATTAGCGCCAGACATACTGACCATTTTTGGTCGGACTTGTATTTCAATTAATTCATTTTCAAAGTATCATTTTTCCCCCTTTTTTTAATTAATTTTTTTTTTTTTTTTTTTTTTTTTTAGATTTTTGCTTATAGCTCCTTAGACAAGATTACTGATTACATTCCTCTTGAACAGTTACCAAAAGAATACGGAGGTTCCGAAGAAAGTGTCTTTGTTTTGCATGGTAAAAATTAATTTTTTTTTTTCTTAAAAAAAATGCCTTAAGACATTTTATACTTTTTTAAGATAATTGGAAGAAAAAAGTAGAAAATTACAGAGAACGGCTTTTGGAAGAAGAAAGAAAAATGAGGAAGCTTGACCCACTTAGACCTAGAACAGACGAAAAGAATGAGGAGGAATTGGTAGGAACATTTAAAAGCCTAAATGTGGATTGAAATAGAACTGTCATAATACTTCTATAATATAGATAGTTGGTCTGTTTTAAGAACGAAATGCTTTTAAGACAGAAAAAGAAAGTCAGAATTCCTAATATTTCTCCTATAAAAGTGGCATTGTAAATTGTGAAGATGGTAATTTTTAATAATGCGGTGCCATGCTCCTCAGTGGACCCCGTACCAATGACACATATTTGACGAAATGTTCTGATTTTTTCGTAAGGGTACAAAATGATTTTAAAAAAATGTAATAACTAAAGCAGGGTTAGATTTATGTGTTAAAAAAAGCGCAGAATAGTATATTACAACACAAGGGCTGCAAAAGAAAAAATTTTCCATCGAGGCCGATTTGAAAAAGGTTATGGAGTTATATATATCGAGGACCAGGACCTATATTGCGAAAATTGATCTTGTTTTCTGCCTTTTAGTTCTTTTTTATAATTAAAAAAAAAGATTGTTTTTTGCTTTCTATTTTTTTTTTTTTTTTTTTTTTTTTTTTTTTTTTTTTTTTTGAATTTATGAACCGAAGGTAGGACCGTAATTCTCTCAAAAATCCGGATTTTTTCTCTGGTTTAATCCGCTACTGTAAAAAAAAAGTTTGCATTGAAAGAAATTAAATCGGTGAAAAAAACGGGTCCATTGCGGTTCATCCAAATGACTTTTCCTCAAAAAAATTTTGGATGAAACGAATATCGGTTATTTTGCACTTGATCCAAATTCGTTTCATCCAAAATTTTTTGGATAAAATGCAAATTGGCCATTTTTGCATTTCCTCCAAATAGCTTTTCGTCCAAAATAATTTTGGATGAAAAGCAAAAAATTGATTCTGCAGTTCATCCAAATTGCTTTTTATCCAAAAAATGTTTGGACGAAAATAATATTGACTGTATTGCATTTCATCCAAAAATAATTTGGACGAATCGAATATTGATCACTGCATTTTATCAAAAAAAAAAAAAAAAAAAATCAAAATTATTTTATTTTATGGGGTGTCTTTGCAAAACGATTTTCACTGAGAACCTTATTATATTGACCGCCATTAAATTGATAATTATTTTTTTTAAAAATTGGTAAGTATTTAAATACGATTCTGGGAAATGTAATAAATAAAAGGGAAGTAAAAAATTTTAATTGTAAGTAAAATAAAACCCAATGGTACCATTAAGAATTAAAAAAATATTTTTATTTCTCATTACCTCTTTATTTACTTACCAAATAAAATAAAATAATTTTGATTTTTTTTTTTTTTTTTTTTTTTTTTTTTTTTGGATAAAATGCAAAGTGATCAACATTCGTTTTGTCCAAAATTATTTTTGGATGAAACGCAATACAGTCAATATTCGTTTCGTCCAAAAATTTTTTGGATAAAAAGCAATTTGGATGAACTGCAGAATTAATTTTTTGCTTTTCATCCAAAATTATTTTGGACGAAAAGCTATTTGGAGGAAATGCAAGAATGGCCAATTTGCATTTTATCCAAAAAATTTTGGATGAAACGAATTTGGATCAAGTGCAAAATAACTGATATTCGTTTCATCCAAAATTTTTTGGAGGAAAAGTCATTTGGATGAACCGCAAAGTCCCCAAAAAAACGAAACAAAGCATAGGAGAGGCTCTTATGTTTCACTTGTACGAAGTTTTTTTATACTTATCATGGAATTTAAATTTTATTACATCCGGTGGAAATCCAAAAAAAAAAAAAAAAATTATAATACTAAGTTGCAGTCTTGAAAATTGTTATTAAAATTATCGGTACATCAAGGAGGTACATCAAGGTTCTGTTCTACATTACTCTCAGTGAAAAACAGGTTTAATGTAATAAATGCTTTTGTTTCTTTTTGAAATCACATCCAGTTCTGATTTTTCCAGAAAGAAAAGAAGTGGAGTATGTAAGTAGGAGCGAATGAAAAATTATTTTGATTTAAGTTTTTCACTTTTAAGTGTTTCGCTTTTTAAAAAAAAATGCTTTTAGGGAATTTGAAGCCAATGAAAAAGAGGACCTTAGGCGATTGCGAGAGTGGTTGAAAAAGATGCCTCACTTAATCCAGGATTATGGTATTAAAAAAAAAAAAAAAAATTGACTTGTAGCTGACGAATTGATTGACTTTTCATTAAATTGACTTTTCAGACGACAACTTTCTTTTGGCTGTTCTTAAAGCAAGAAAAGCAAGTTTGCAGAAAACGAAAGTTTGTTTAGAAAAAATTAATGGATTCGGAATGAAACACCCTGAATTTTTCGGATCTTATGATCCTTTGTATCCACCTCTTCAGGATTTTTTATGGACTTGGTAATCTCTTTTATTCATTATTTTAATTTTTTGATTTATTATAAATCATTGAGTCACCTTAGGCTTATATTCCCGCTTCCTAAAAAGACACCGGAAGGTTGCACTGTCATCTTGTCCTGCTTAAATCCAAAATGTGGAGACGCATCTAAAAGCCGTACAAATGAATATTGGAAATTTTTACTTATGACCTTTTACATTATGTTATGGGTAAGACGCTTATTTTGCTACTCGATTAAATGACCTTGGAATAGTATATTGCAACACAGAGAAGGAAAGTCAGATCGTTGTAGATTTTTTTTTTTTTTTTGTAATAAATAGAACGATATTGGATCTGCGCAATGGATGCATCAAAAAGGAGCCGGTTTAGCGCATTTCGTAGAAACGACACCTGCGGCGCTAAAAAAAATACTGCAAACAGTGGAATCGTCAAACCCCTTCCGTCTTCATTCGGTAATCGCTTTGAATGCTCCGAAGATGATTGAAGATATTTTTAATTTCGTCAAATTTTTCGCTAAACCGAAAGTGGCTGAAAGGGTACAAAACACTGGATTCGTTATTTTGAATCTTGAAGTTTGATACGAATGCAGTTTCAGGTGTTTATCTACGGCACTGCGGACAAGCTCACCGAGCATGTTCCTCTTAAAATATTACCGAAGGAATACGGAGGCGCCGAGGAGAGTGTATCCGTCCTTCATGGTAAGAATTTTAAATGTAATGAAATCTGAAGTAATCATTCGAAATAATCGAAAATATATCTTGAAGATCAGTGGAAGAGGAAATTAGAGAGCTATAGAGAAAGACTTTTGGAAGAGGATCGGAAAATGAGAGAACTCGACCATCTTCGGCCAAGGACCGATGAGGAGGATGAGATGTCTGGATCTTTTAGACAACTGACCGTGGATTAGAAAAAAAAGTTTTAAAGTTGATCTTGCAATCGAAAGGGCACGTAAAGACTGATTTTGACGATGAAGAGGTCCATAAATTATATGAAAATTATATATATGAATTATAATTATAATTATGCATAAATATTTATGCATAAAATAGACAACAGACACATTTTGAACTGAACATACAGTATTTTTTAAATAAACCTGGCATATAAAAATAGTAAATGCGATTTTTTGCTGTCATGCGATGTTTAATTACCGAATAAAAAAGAATAAAAATTTTGGCTGTTTGAATTGGCGCTGAAACGACCGTGACGTCACAGTTCACGATTTAGGTATGCTCCTAGGTGAGCTATCGGCGGCATGCCCATCGGAGCAAGGAGAGTTGTCGTACGAACAAATCCTAGTTAACCTTTTAGGACACTCGTGGTTTCGTTTTTTAAATAACCGCGCGCATAAAAGTGAACAATGACGTCACACCAATGAGAAACGTTTTGGAGTGGGGTCACGTGACAAAAAGTTTTTACGACTTTATAACTTTTTTTTCTTCATTTCTAAGAAAATTCCTACAGTGAAAATTGCCATTAGATGACCAGAAAACTTTGAACTTTTATTATTCACCATAATTAGCAATCATGTCTGTTGTCTATTGAAGAAAAATGTTTAATAAGCATAATATTTTTGGAAATCCTTGTGGTAATGTGGAATGTTTCAATTATTATTCTTCTTCTTACGGTGCCGTACCTTTGTCCAGGCGTAGGCGACCATCAATGAAACTTTTATATTCGTCTCTATCAGGGGCAATTCGGAAGAGCTCCTCGACGCTTAAACCGGTCCAAGCTCTTAAATTACGCAGCCACGATAGGTTTCAATTATTACTGAAGCAAAATGCTGCAGGGAGGGGGGGGGAATGGAGACGTAAAGATGATGAGATGAAAGAGTCTACGTTAAGAATTTGGCCAACTTGGTTTGGGCGCCATGTAAGCTATTTGGTAAGCTATGTTTTTTTAAACATATTTTTTTAAACATGTTAAAAAACATGTTTTTTTTTAAACATGTTTACCAAATAGCTTACATGACGCCCGAAGGAAATTGGCCAAATTCTTAACGTAAACTCTTTGATATTTTTTTTTTCCACAAAATGACCCTTTCCATGTTACATCGGGTAAAGCTGAATTTTTTTTTATTATTTATTGACATGCTGTTAAGGTGCAATAGTTTGTCAAATAAAATCATCTTTCGTTAATTGCTAAGAAAAATATACAACTTTTCCGGTAAATTCAAGGACGTGTATCATGCGTCGTATAAGATGAATTATTCAGTTATTTAACAATCGTACTTTGCTTTAGCTCGAGAACTAAAACAAGTTTTTTATCCTAATAATAGTTGCATCGTTTTGAACTAGAAGTTAGCTCTTGTATTCCGGCAAGGCAAGTGAAGAAACTGCCCAACTTTGTTTTTGAAAAATGTAAATAAATTACGGTTTTTTTTTAAATTTCGATTTTCTATATTAAAACCGTTTTTTAGGGAATTTGAGGCTACGAAAGAGGATCTGAAACAATTGCGAGAATGGCTGGAGAAGATGCCTTACTTGCTTCAAGACTACGGTAAGAGAAAAAGAAAAGATTTGATCTAAAAAAAAAAAAGAAGATTTATGTTGATGTAATTTGCTTTGCTGCGGCATACACTGCCTCTAATTTACTTTTTTTTTTTAGATGACCGGTTCCTTTCGGCTTTTGTCAGAGCAAGCAAAGGAAGTTTACAAAAAGCGAAAATGTATCTTGAAAATTTCACTGGATTAGGATTCAAATACCCTGATTTTTTTGGCACATACGATCCTTTGCATCCACCATTGCAGGAACATGCATCGGCTTGGTAAGGTTTAAACTGTAAGGCCGTAATTATACTCTTTGAGTGTTACCCAAAGTTTACTGGATTCTTTTTTTTAAAGTTAAAAAGTAGTGCCGCCCTCGAATTAGCAAATTTTGGCCCAAGAATCAATGCTTAAGTTTGAAAAGCTGAGCAGGGGCAGACTTGTAAAAATGTGAGAACTATGAATTTAAAATAGAGAAATGGCGCCCTGCATTGTTAGTTACGGTTTCTTCCTGTAGATAGCGTTAGTTGTTAAATTCTAGAACATTCTTTGTATATCTAGGAATGTCTGAAATACAGTATATTTATGTTTGTATATTTACCGGTATATATATACGTATATATACGTATACATATACTCATAAGTTAAACATTAAATTTAATTGAGGAAAAAAAGCTATTATTTTTTCTGGCTGTCCTGGGGGGTTTTTCGGTCATTAAGTCAGAGAAAGGTTTAATATGTAGCTTATTACAGTTTACTTATGTAATTTAAGCAAGGAAAAAGCCTTTTTTACTGGTTTTTAGATTTCTCTCCGTTAGGCGCTCAGTTATACTTCCAGCCATACGACGCCATTTTTGATAAAATGGCTGCTGTGGCCGATAAAATTATGACCGTGCAAAAGTTAAAATATTAGTGAATTATTGTCATTATTCATTAATTAACGAGTAATTATCGATGTAAAATCAAAATATTAGCGAATTATGCCCTATTTTTTAAATGAAAATTCATAAATATACAACGTATATATTGGCTGGTATATATACTGTATATATACGTATATATATATTATATACGTATATATATCCTGTATATTTAAGACTAGACATCCCTATGTATATCGTATGTAAATAGTAAGATGGAAGATTAATAAATGTTGCTACTAAAATATTATTCCGTTTATTAAGTTTTCACAAAAAAAGTACTTTGCGCAAGGACTTGAAAGAATCTTTTTTGTTTTTGGCAATAAAACTTAGTGTTTCGCTGTACCCTAAGCTAAACACAATTTTCTAAATTTTGGTACCATTAGCCTAAAATTAAATTTAATATAATTGTCTCAGGCTTTTGTTTCCTCTTCCCAAGAAGACCTCTGACGGTTGTACCGTACTATTCTCTTGCCTGAATCCAAAATGTGATGACCCCTACAAAAGTCACATAGATGAATACTACAGATTTATATTTCTTACTTTCTGCGTTCTTATATGGGTAAGATAGTCTCTTTGACAAAAAATTTCAACATTTTATTTTTATTTTTTATTTTCTTCCTTTAAAGGATAACGAGTTCGGATCTGGGAAGTGGAAGCACGTTGCCGATTACAGGGATGCAATTTGACGCATTTGAGGGAAATGACGCCAACAAGTGTTAAACAGATAATAAAAATCGCAGAAAGTGCAGTCCCCATCCGTCTTCAGGCCATAGTCGCTTTCAACCTTCCAACATTTTTGGAGCATTTTTTTAATTTTATCAAAATTTTCGCTAAAACAAAACTAGCGCAAAGGGTATTGAGTTGAACTATCTACACTTAGCTGGCGAAATATATATTCCAATGAATGTTATTTCAGATCTTTGTTTATGGATCATCGGAAAAGATTACAGAACATGTTCCTCTGGAAATGCTACCAAAAGAGTACGGAGGTAGCGAAAATAGCATGTTTGTATTGCATGGTAAGGATTTATGGAAAAGAAAGCGTAAAACAAAAATCAAATTAAATGAAAAATAATTTGGAGTATTTATTTTTATTTATTTATTTACTTATTTATTTATTTATTTATTTATTTTTTTTTTTTTCAAGACAACTGGAACAAGAAATTGATAAGTTATAGACAACGATTTTTGGAAGAAGAGCGAAAGACGAGGGCATTAGACATTTTTCGGCCACGATCTGAGGGAAAGGAAGAAAATGAAATGTCAGGAACTTTCAGGCAACTGAGTGTGGATTAGCAATATAATGCGCAATGGGTATCTTCTAAAAGCAAATTTGTGGGAGGCGATTTCATATTTCTGTGATAGGTTCACGTGATTTTATATTTTCTTTTAAATCAGCTTAATTTGTGTCGTATTAAAAACTTTATTTGTGAAGTTACCAAAAATTTAATTGTAACAATTTTTTAATGAAATAAATTCTTATAAATTTCATTCAAGTATTACATTAATTAATTAATTAATTAATTTTTTGCATTTAGCCATTTTGAACCAACAAGGCCTGTTCGTTTAAAACCAAAAATTTGGTGCTTATGATGGACGTTATAATAAGCTATTAAAAAATTGGTCGTCATTTCTGAAATGAAGGTCAAGAAATCCTCCCCAAAACAGTGCGTTATTAAATTTTATAACTGTATAACTTTTTTGCGCCCTCAATTGTTGTAACAATTTGCCAAATAGTTATGAATTTTAATAACTATCATACCGTAACCCTTTAACGATTGATAATACTTGTATCAAGTAACTTCAGACTCACGGATATATAGAGCAATATAGAGCATTTTTTCTTGGAGAGTATTTTTAGACTGACAAAAAATATGTGTAAAGCGACTTTGTTTTTTTTTTTTTTTTTTTTTTTTTTTAAACTAAAAAGCTGTTTGTCGACGAAAGCGCAGACAATTGCTTCGCGGCAAAAGTTATTTTAAAAAACACAATCGTTTTGTTTCGCGGCTGATCATGCTAACAGCGCCATGAAAACCTCAAATTTTGAAACTTGTACCACAATTCTAAACTTTTTAGGTTAATGAGTTTTAAAAATTAATTAATTAAATTTTTTTTTTCTGATTTCAGGTAAGAATTTAAGATGAGATTCGCACGATAAACCTTGAGTTATCTGGCTGCTTACCGTTGCATCGTAAAATTTCTGAAGATTTCTTACTTCTAAATGTATAAAAGAATGAAAAGGTATTGTATTCATTGGTATATTGAAAAGGTATTGTATTCAAAGGTATTATTGCCTATATTATACCCTAATTTTGGGACGTCGTTATTTTTTCGTAACGTCCAAAAGGAACTAGTTTATTATTTGCTGTGGAAAATCTTGGTTTCCAAAATCAGCATATTTCTCTTAAAGCATTACTATTCTCAAGGCCGACTTATTTCGTTGTTTTGTTTTTTATTTGCTTTAACAATAGCTGCAAGGAGTTTTTCATATAAGAAGATAGGAGTAATGAGATAAGAAGTAAGGTATAATGAATTATGCGAAATTGCATTTTTTAATATTAAATATGTCTTCTAGTCTCGTCTCCCTAGCCTTGAAATGAGGACGTTCTGCTTTTATTTTAGGCTTGTTTCATTTTAAGTCCCGTATTTTATTTTAAAACCCTTCGATTTCGGCATCTAGTGGTTTAAGTTGAGCTTGAGAGTTGAGACTTCATCTACATAAATTTTTATTTATTATAAAGGAAAATGAATTTGGATGTGGAAAATAGATATTTGTTTTCGATCAAAAAAGCGTCATTTTGGAACATTGAAAAGATCTCACGCCTATGGTCCTAAAGAGAGCTGTGAAAATCGTAGAAACTTGTATTCCAGTCCGACTTATGTTTGTACTTTTCCTGAACGTGCCAAGCATTCTCCAATGGACTGTAGGAATATTGTATGCCAGCGTTAAATTTCCTATTTAGTACTCTTTTTTGGCTTCTGAAATTGCCGAAATGGTGCTTACATATTACTCGAATGGTTCCTTAATAATACTTAATCGCTTTTATTATTTTCCTTCTTTTTGAAGGGGCTGTAGATGGGCAGTATTTTAGCGTTTCGAAAAATTGCACTCTCTATGATCATAGCTGGTATTTCCATGAGGAGACTTAACATAGTTGATACTAAAATAGTCAGCGTTATTACATTTAAATAGGTCCCCATCTGGAATCGAGAAATACATTGCACTAATTAAAAATTTGTCCGTAAAATTAAAGTTTATAATTTAAAGTCATACCACTTCCTGCATATATAAAGTATAAGTCGTTTTTCTGGTTCCTAACAGAAATTTAATAACCAGCATGTGAGTCAAATAAGAACTGTAGGATAATTTTCCCAAAATTTGAAAAAAATTGCACGAAAGAATTGATTTTACATTATCTGGAAAAAAATGGTGAAAGTAAAGCAGATGGCCATTTCTTATATATAAATTATTTTATTATATAATTTATATACAACTTAGCTTATGGAAATGAGTTCAATCGAAGTTGAGACTAAATTACCTGCGTATCCTTTAAAAATGGCAAAAATTATCCAGTACAAGGAGAAGGAAATGGTTACTTTTTGGAAGGCTATGTAGAATGCATTCTCTGCAAAATTAGTTTCTACGTTGTCTATGTAAAGAACAACTCCAAGAACGCTGTAGGACAGAAGCGCTATGCACATTATCCATCCCATTGTAATTCGAAACTTTATAAAAACGAAGAAAACGTTAGTATTAAATCAAGCAGCAACGGACTGTATAAATGAAACCGATTGAATTACCTTTGACAGTTTCATATTCTTAATTTTATCTGGATTTTTATAAATAATAAAGCCCAAGGCCAATCCCATCAACCAAGGAGTCGCTCGAGTATGAGTTGTTACGTACTCTACGTGAAATCGGTCCATTCTGAAATAAGCAGATTTTTTATATGCAGAGAACAAAATCTTTTATAAGTTGCCCGATTCGCAATAGGTTGACTTACAAATCTCTGAATAGCGGTGTGAATCCGTTTGTGTAATTGACCCAGAACGATATGAAAGTAGATAGCGACGTTAATGCGATGAGGTAAATCTTAGTGATTTGTGGCCTATACAGAATTGGTACCAATATGACGGGTGAAAGCCAAAAAAGTTGCATATCTACTGCTGAAGACCAAGTTTGCGTTAAACACTAAAAACATTTTGTTTATCTTTGAAAAAGTTTTAGAAACAATCCTGGGGCGAGCGGCATATTTATTTACCATTTTTTCAGGTTGAAAATAATTTCCTATGTACAAGAGCGTAGCAGGCCACATTTCGGAACAGTAAGCCTGATCTTGTTTATTTGTGAAATTCCACGATGGTCCAGTGCCCAGTTTTATAAAAAATGTTGTTTGAATCAGAACCACGATCGCTAATGAAGGGGTTAGCCTGTAAAATAGTCAAAAAACTTTAAACGTTGGGTGAGTGGGCACCTTATGATGTTAGCCTAGCTTCCCTTCCCTTCCCTTCCCTTCCCTTGCCGAAACAGACCTGGAGAAAAAGTAATGGTTTCATACGTTTAACGTATGAGTAATTAGTTGAAGACTACAATAATGCGAGTTTTAACAAATAGTTTTTGGAGGTGAATGATTAAACTAAAATATCGTCAAGCAAAATAGGAGTTATTCTAACCTTAAATATCTATGAATGTACTGCAATGCAAAGTCATAATATCCTTTTTTCGATAAGTTCCGAAGAAACACATAAGCCACTAAAAAACCACTTAGGAACATAAATACATCTACCGCTACCACTCCGTTCCATATTAGAGAAAATCTTTTATCAGCTGATATCTAAAAACAAGTGTATAATAAGGTTTTCACATGCTACAGTTTGAACTTAGTGGTATTCTGGCATTATAGATTGAAACATTTGATTCAATATTTACCCTGAAATAATCTTGGGGATTTTCAACAGGACCACGCATAGCCAGTAGATGAGAAACGTGACCTAATGTAACCCAGAAGAATGACAAAACTCTGATACCGTGTAATGCATCTAGTTCTGATTCGCCTTTGCTTTTAAAAAGATGTCCAGAATTTGTGTAAATCGAGAAGGCTATCAAAAGTATATGAGGCTGATCTGGAAAACGATGGAAGATTAAAACATTTGTGATCTGAATCTGTGAAATCATTTGTTTACCGTTCTTTAGTAGAAATCTCTGGACTAGGTCATATAGCGTACTGATAGCGGCTAATAGAACTAAGGCAGCTAAAATCTTCCTGAAAAAATAAAATACATTGGTGGCCCTTAGGGTATATCAGACAGTAGGGATGTTACGGGACACAAAGAGATCTGATGTAATCAGAGCTCACGTGTTGAAAAAAAAAATACTTACAATGCTTTGATGTCGGATTCTTCCAGTTCAGGTCCTTCTTTCGAGAAACATTCGGCGCCTTTGAGAGTGATAGGTTCTACGGGTGTTTTATTGAACCAATTTTTTAAAGTAGTTTGTATTTCTGTTTGGCTGCAAGCGGAAGGAAGGCATATACCATACATTATCGAGATGTATTGGGAGGACCTGTTGAACTAAAAATTCGCTTCTTAGTTCTTGTTCAACTATACATATGTTAACAGGAAGCTTCAATGAATACAGAAAGCTGAATCAGCGAATTTCCTTCACATAAATCGATCGAGGTCGGTACTCGCTACGTGTGAATTAGTCGTATAAGACCGGTCAATACCGGTACGAATAACGAAATATACAACCCTACCAATTCATATTATATACCAAAATCGATCAACGCTGTTTTTGATCGTTTTTGATCTAGCGTGACCCCTTTTAGATCAAAAACGACCAAAGAAATCAAAAATGAAAATTTTTTTCTTGGTACGAGAGACCATCGATTCCTATCGGAAATTTTCCATAGATCACGAATTTTAAGTCGAAAATTAGTTTTAATGCTCGGTTTTTGAGCCACAGCCCACAGGCAAAAACAAGGCCATAACAAGGTTTTCAGGACTTTTAAATCCGGCCTGTAGTTGTCTTGAGGGATGTTTAGAAAAATCATTTAAAAGAATTTGCATACAATAATATAATAATATTAATCAGAAACCGTATCATGGGCTCGCTTGCGTAATCAATTAAAAGCCACGTGTTACATAATGGAAGTCTTGTGCGAATTAAATGCTTTTATAAGGTTATAAAAGCTCCAATCGACAATTGTAATTTTTTTTTTTTTTTTTTTTTGCTGGTTTTTTCTAATGCTATGTTACATAGTGATAAATTGTATAAGGAAAATGCTTAAAATTCAAATTTAAGGTAAAGTACCCGAATCCTGACAGGGCACCTAAACCTGACAGGGTCATAAGCTAAACACGTAATACCGTAAAAGGAAAACATGTTTAGCTTATGACCCTGTCAGGTTTAGGTGCCCTGTCAGGATTCGGGTACTTTACCTTATGCAATTTTTGTTTTTCACAAAAGTTTTCCAAGGAATTTTTTTTTTTTTTTTTTAATTTATATTAACCCCTTTAATGGTGGGAGAAATGGATCCGGAGTGAAATCCTGCTTGTAGAACTTGTTTGAAATTGAATCGGTCAGTTCGACTTTATCGATCGAGGCATTAAGATGTAAGTAATTTTTAGAAAAAATGATTTAATTGATTTTATTTAAAAAAATTATAAATCCTTAGGGAGTTTGAGCCTACTAAAGAAGACCTTACACAATTTCGAGAATGGCTGCAAAAGAAGCCTTATTTATTGCAAGATTATGGTGAGCAAAACACAAACATTTGACTTTTTTTTTTTTTTCTTCTATTTAAAGATTTTATTGATTTTTAGATGATCAATTCCTTTCGGCTTTTATGAGGGCAGCAAAAGGAAGCTTGCAAAAGGCGAAAACCTATCTTGAAAATGTCAGTTCACTTTGCATGAAATGCCCTGGAATTTTTGGCCCTTTGGACCCTCTGTATCCGCAATTACAAGAATATTTATCTGTTTGGTAAGGTCGAATAGAGTTAGCGGTATGATTGTTAGATTTTTAACCGGTTTTCAATTTTTTTAGGTTGACGTTCCCGCTGCCTGAAAAAACTCCGGACGGTAGCACCGTGATTTTCGTATGCCTGAACCCAAAGTCTAAGGATCCGTCCAAAAGTCATAAGACTGAATATTACAAATATTTACATTTGATTTTCTACATCCTTGTCTGGGTAAGCATCAGACTTCGAAAGTGCTTTGGGGATCATTCCAAAAATTAGATCAGCTCCTAAGGGGGTCCATTGTTTTCTGAAATTTTAATTTTTGAAACTGGCTTTTTTCCCCTGAATATATATAAAAACCTGGAATTTTTTCAGTTTTTTTTTCGGCTACTGAAAAGCAGGCCGCAGGGGCTCTGTAGGGTGGTTCTTATTTTGGAAAATTTGGATTTTCTGAGGTGCCACCACGTAACGTTTTTTATTTGTATGAGATAAGTTTCCCTGGATTTTTTCAAATTTTTTATGAACTTTTATGAAAATTTTTTATCAAAATTTTTTTATCAAGATTTTTTATGAAAATTTTTTATGAAATGAATTCGACGGAAAAGCTTGCCTCATCGAGCTTTTAGTTCGGAAAAATTCCATAAGAGCCAAATAATTGATCATTTATTTATTTACTTATTTATTTATTTATTTTTTTATTTTTATTTTTATTTATTTTTTTATTTTTTTTTTTTTTGTGAAAAAAAAAAAAAAAACACTCGTTTTGTATCGGAAATTTGGCGTAGATTTCGAATTTGAAAACAGTTTTTTTTTATCTGATCCGGTTAATTTTTCAAATCTGTAAAAGGGCACATCGCCTGTTGATTTTGTCTCCTTTAAAAATAAAATAAAAAATATAATATATTAAAATAAACTAATGAGATAGAAGCCAAAAAGCAATGAAAACTGGATTTTGTGCGTTTTGCCACTTTCCTTGATTTTTTCGCCTTATTTGGGCCTTTTGCTCAAAAACCGGACCAGATTCAAAAAAAACTATATTCAGATTGAAAATATGCGCAAATTTTCCGATAGAAAACAAGGGTTTTTTTTTTTCAAAAAAAAAAAAAAAAAAAAAAAAAAGAAGATTAATATTTTGGTTCTTACGGGGTTTTTCCGAACTACTAGTAAAAGCTCGACGAGGCACGCTTTCCCGTCCAGTAAAAAATTTGAAAAAATTGAGGGAAACATATCTCATAGAAATAAAAAAAATTAGGGATTGGCACCTCCGAAACCCCAAACTTCGCAAAATAAGAACTACCATAGGGAAAGTTTAAGAGCAGGGATCCCAACCTAGGGATGCCAGTTTTTCAGACTAAAACGAACCCGCCAAATTCAAATCCGAAATTTGCACTGAAAAATTTCTCCCTATGTTTTGCAACGTTTAGGCTCGGCTTTTAGTTTTTATCCCTTCTTTTCGACTTACTAAACTAATTAATTTTTTTTTAAATTAAAAAGGAAAATAAATTTGGATCTGGAAAATGGAAGCTTATTTTTGATTATAAAGGCTTCGTTTTAGACCATATTAAAGATATATCACCGTTGACTGTTACAAAAGCTGTAGGAGTCGCTAACGCTGGAGTCCCGGTCCGCCTTCAGTCGGTTGCATTTTGCAACGTGCCCAAATACGTGGAATTTTTTTGTAATTTATTCAAGCGATCAGCTAGAGGGAAATTGATGGAAAGGGTAGGATAGATATTTTTTCACCCTATTGTTCCTGATGATTTTCTGATAGAGCCATATTTAATTCTTTCAGTTCTTTATTTATAATTCGACCGATAAGATCACCGATCATATCCCCCGGAAAATGTTACCGAAAGAATATGGGGGCAGCGAGGAAAGCGTTCTCATTCTTCATGGTAAAAATTAAAATTAAATTGGATTTTAGGTTTTTAAAATTATCATTATTATAAAAAAATATTTTTAAATTTTTTTTTGAAAGATAACTGGAAAAGGAAAGTAGAAAGCTATAGGGAAAGATTTTTGGAGGAAGAGAAAAAATTAAAGAAGCTGGACCCTCTCCGGCCAAAAACAGATGAAGAGGACGAGATGACGGGGACTTTCAGGAAATTGATTGTGGACTAAAAAATATTTTAATTTTTTTTACCAGAAAATGGAAAAAGTTCAAAGAAATTATTTTAACAGACAGCATTGTATATTATAATATTATTGTTACATAAATTTCTCATTGTTTGGCTCTTAGCGAAGAGTTTTATGCCTATTCCTAGTTAAAATATATTCACAAATTTAGAGTTTAAGAGGAAGATCCAGGGAATGTCGAAAGTCATTGCTGTTTGTCTATACTCGATTTAAGGTGGAAAAAAATTCCAATGCAAGCTTCCAAAATCCAAATTTGAACCAAGCAAAAAATAACCAAGTTTACATGCCCTAATATTTATGCAGTATAGGCAACCCGCATTGTTTTTATTATAAAACCATGGAATCTCCTTCATTACATTATGTAAGAGATTAAAAATTTGGGTTTATGTTTTTGAGGTCGCTTATTTGAAATATTTAATTATAACTCTACTCTGATTTGCCCTTACACGGAACCTATAAAATTAGGGCTTTTTTTAATAATTAATGAAAATCTAAAAAATTTTTTCAAATAAAAACTATCAATAATTTTTATTAGCTTCATAAGCTAAGCGTGGATGCATGAAATGCTCGTAAGGTAAATATAAGATGTTGTGTACAATAATTCTGACCATATTTCATTATTAATTCAGATTATTATTACTAAGCTTTTAAATTAATAGGGCAACGTAATTTTAAATGAAAAAAAATATTCCCATAAGCTAAGCATAGGAACCAACTTTTTTGCCGAGTTGTTGAAATAATAAGGGTTTGGAATTAAAATAAATTGGCATTATATATAATGCTGCAACCAGGAAAACTTCAAGTATCTGTAAATTGCGCCGGACTATTAGATGTGTGAATCTGTCAGAACTGAAGCTCTTGTCACGTTTTTGCTTTATCGACCGCAGGGAGAATAAAGCATTGTTTTTAGCACAAATTTCAGATTTTTAGTTTTTGATATTTTTACACGTTTTGAAGTCCCCTGATGCCGAAAAAAGCAAAATTTGGATGGTGGCCGTGTGTGTGTATGTGTGTATGTGTGTATGAATATATGTGGAAAAAAAAGTGTCTGTCGGAGGAAAAACAGAAAAACGAAAGAACGGATTTCGATGATTTTTGGTGGGTAGCAACTTCTAATGAAATGTAGGTGCTGATTAGTTTTTGAGTCAAATCGATCCAGGGATTCGGAAGCAGTGAGTGAAAATGTTAAATTTTCAACAATTTCAAGATCTTTTTTGACTATAAATCGCGAACGCAGCTACCAATTGAGTCCTATTTTCGTACTGCAGTAGATATTCATCCAGATACGCTACCATTGAAATTTGGTTAATTCTGTTGAGTGGTTCAGAAACGGTGAGCAGGGCTAAAAGTATGGGTATAGGCCTAAAAACCGATATGTCGACTTTTGAAACGTCACGATATGACGTCATCGATTACGTCAACAAAGCGATTTGGATGCTGATTGGCGGGTTTCTCGTGGGAGCTAACAAAAAACTAACCGTATTTTTGAAAATATTTTCGAGGTAGAGGATTCCGAATCTGAAATAATTTTTCCAAAATTCGAATCCCTTATGCCAGTATTGCGGCTTTGGTGGACCTCTGATCAAAAATCTAACCGTATTTTTGAGAATATTTTCGGGGTAGAGGATTCCGAATCTGAAATAATTTTTCCAAAATTGGAATCCCTTATGCCAGTATTGCGGCTTTGGTGGACCTCTGATCAAAAATCTAACCGCATTTTTGAGAATATTTTCGGGGTTGAGGATTCCGAATCTGAAATAATTTTTCCGAAATTCGAATCCCTTATGCCAGTATTGCGGCTTTGGTGAACCTCTGATCAAAAATCTAACCGTATTTTTGAGAATATTTTCGGGGTTGAGGATTCCGAATTTAAAATTATTTTTCCAAAATTCAGATTCCGTATGCCCGTACAGTGGCTTTGGTGGACCTCTGATCAAAAATCTAACCGTTATGTATATTATTTATAATATACATTTCATAATTCGTCGATAAAGCACTTTGATCGGTTCACCGATCTCATTTTTTCAGTCTTGCAAAGCCGGTTACTGGAGACATTTTTATCGTCTTCTAACCCCTTGTGATTCACACTCGCTTTCACATCTTCTGCTTCATCCCCTTTTACGGTCTTTAATTTAAGTTAAACTTGATAATAAAAATGATAACTAGTTTACCTTGAGACAATTTCACATCATTAATTAAACATTATTATATAATACAAGCATATAATTAAATAGAATGACCGTTTAATTTTTTACACGCGTTTAACGGATGAAAGACTGTGGGAGCTTAACAACTTTTAAATTTGTATGTGATTATTGTAATATCAATCCTTCTTACCACAGAAGCAAGAAACCGAAGTAACTAAAAATTTCCAGAGGAAAGATTTTTGAGGTCGCAAAGAAGTATGAAACCGGTTAAAACTAAAAATCAATGTCAGTGGAAATCATGAGAATTTTTTTTTTTTTTAATAAATAAATAAATAAGTAAATAATTTAAAAAAAAACACCCGAAGTAACCCGAACACAACCGAAGTAACTAAAAATTTCCAGAGGAAAGATTTTTGACGTCGCAAAGAGTTTGAAACCGTTAAAACTAAAAATCGATGTCAGTGGAAATAATGAGAATTTTTTTTTTTTTTTTTTTTTTTTTTTTTAATAAATAAATAAATAAATAATTTTAAAAAAACACCAGTTTCTATCTACCTTGGTGATGGAATAGCCTTTCAGTGCTTTCAAAAAGCCCTTAAAATTAAAGATTCTAATGAGGATTTATACGGCAAAACTTTTCCGCCTTGGAGCGCTGTATGTAGGTTTCACGATAAAATCCGTTACATTTCTTCTATTCTTAAAGAAATATTAATTTTTATTCGTTTTCGGCATTTTATTTTTATCATGTAATAATTTTGGGCGGAATCCTGGGGTGCAGGTCATCCCAGTTTAGACTGTTACGTCATAACGAAACGTTTCTATTTTTAATATTTTATCTCTGTTGATTGGTATGTCCAAGTAGGGTTAAGTTTGCCATGTATTTTTCGTGAATTATTTTAGGATTTTAATGAATGTATCGTGCATTTTTCCAGCCTGAAGATGGCTCATAGAAGGGTTCCTATCAAAATCTCGACAGTGAAAATTCCGACAGTGAAAACCCCGACGCCGAAATCCCGACAAATCTAAATTCCGACAGTTTGAAAACCCGAATTTGAAAATACCGAGATTTTAAAATCCCGAAATTAAAAATCACGAATTTGGATACCCCGACATAAAAATATTTCGAAACTTGAGACTGCGTCTAATTTTTGTAATATATGCAATCAGTGTAACACCGCGTCACATGACCCGCATCACGTGACCACCGAAATAATTCAGGATGGCGATTTTAACGGATGAAAAAAGATTTGAAATTATATTTTAAATAATGAAAACAATGGATCGGCCGTCGTAATAAACAAGAAAATATCTCAAATAATTAAATAATTTAAGTTTTAAATGCTCCTCACAATTTAAAAAAAAATGTCTGTCATCTCAATTTCTAAACTGAAATCTTAATTCTGTGATTCGACTCAATTCAATTCAATTCAATTCAATATATTAAATAATCCGTTGTTAGCAATTGGAAAACATAGGATCTTGCCTCAAAGCACTAAAAAAAGGTTGGTGTTATTAAAAAACAAACAAAAAAAAAAAAAAAAAAAAAGGTTAAATGAAACAGTAATGCCTTAAAACTCAAAAGCCAGATATTCTTGAAGGGTGTAAAATGGGTTTTCCAGAAGTAAGATCTTAAGATGTTTGTTAAATTCTTTAAAATTTTTTAAAAATTGATCTTATAAGATCAATATAGTCTAACAATTTTTTTTTCGATTCGTCGGGATTTACCTTGTCAAGATTTAATACTTGTCGGTCTTTCTTACGTTCGGGATTTAAAATTGTCGGGATTTCGGCGTCGGGGTTTTCACAGTCGGAATTCTGACCCTAACCCATTTTTGGTAATTTTGGCCCCCTTTCCCCAGGGGTCCGGATCCGGTGCCAGCGCCGATGCCGGCTTCGGATTTCAAAAAAAAAAATTGATGCCGATGCTCGGCATTGACCAAGATTTCCAAGCTTCGGATTCCTGTCTTTCCCCAAAATAAACTTTTTCTAATGTTTAACATTAGCTTAAGGTTTTCGGTGAATTCCTCCCCCCTCCCCCTCCCCCTTAATCCTTCAATCATGCTTATTTAATTTATGGATGACTCCTTACTTCTAAAACAATTCCTCGGGAAGACCTTTAAAAATTTTCCTACATCCAAGAAAAAATGAAATGACATGATCATCTTCTTCTTTTTTCGGAATAATCAGGACATGAAGCCCTATGACCCGGCGCCTACCGTTTACCAATTTCGGTTTCTGGTGTAAGGTTTAGGCGTTACTACGTCATACACCTTAATGTATCGAGTGACGAGCTCGAAGACGGGGCACTCATATCGCAAAGATATTTTACGAATGAGCGGGACCTACTTCATTTAGACAGGGAATCCGAACCCTGTGACACATCGGTCTTCTTCACATGATACACACATGAGTATCAGTACATGAAATATTTCTATGGTAATTATCTTCTCAATAAGTAATAGAAAATATTACATTACTCCCCCTCACTCCCCGCCACCGAGATAGCTTCGTAAGATCTTGACGTTCTTGATCAAAGACGTTCCGCATTAAAATGAGAACGAAAACTCAACTCTGACGCAAAACTAAGATATCTATATAGCTGATTTTTTTAAAAAATATTTCATATTTAACAACCCTACCATCAAAGATTTCTGACGTCTTTCTTGACTCCAGGAATTTCATTATTGGGAGTCAAATATATAATATTTTCATATTTTGCATACAATGCAATGTTAAGTAGATGTAAAACGTATAAAAATCCGAAATTCATTACGCAATAAAATGCAGGTTACAAGGTTTTTCTGGTTTCGACCTTAATTACATTCTTTTATTTTTGATCAGCTGTTTTAGATTAGCGAAATAAAATGCTGATTCACTCATCTAATTGAATACTTTATGATTTTTAAATTTATATATAACGGAAATGTTCTTTTCTTCTTCTTTTTTATTTTCACGTGGATTTTTTTTTTTTTAATTTGCATTTTCGAATTTTAATATTTTAATTGCTTAGGGAAAAGGAAAATATGAAAAATTAATCCGGGTGCGGTTTATGGGGCGAGGAGTCAGTTCAGTTTCGCCGGCTGATACGTTAAGATGTAAGTACCGGTAAGAAAAATTTCGAATAAAGGAAAAATCCTGATCAACTTTTTATTTTATTATTTTTTTTTTTTTAAATCACAGGGAGTTCGAACCTACGAAGGAAGACCTTCAACAATATCGAGAATGGCTATCGAAAATGCCTTATTTGGTTCAAGATTATGGTGAGAAAAATTAAATTTTTGATAAAGGTGAAGGGCTTCTTTTTGACTTTCGTTCGTTTTAGATGACCAGTTCCTTGCCGCTATTATCAGGGCAGCTAAAGGGAGCTTGCAAAAAGCGAAAGTCTATCTGGAAAATGTCAATGCGTTCGGTTTGAAATGTCCAGAATTTTTCGGGACTTTGGATCCTCTGCATCCGAAGCTGCAAGAATATTTATCCGTTTGGTAACTATCCGAATTCGATAAAGGTCACATTGATATATTTTATTGTGAGGAATTCTTAATTTTCATCAGGCTGACGTTTCCACTACCTAAAAAAACTCCAGATGGTTCCACAGTCATCATGGTCTGCCTTAATACAAGGTCCAATGATCCGTCCAAGAGTCATAAGCCCGAGTATTATAGATATCTGTGTATTATTTTGTACATCCTTTTGTGGGTAAGGAAAAGGAAATAAGATTACATGATTTCAAATACCGGGAAGTGAAGTTTTTGAGGTGTAAAGTAGAGAGTGCGGCAAAGCGAAGAGCGTTTCAATGAAATCGTTTGGGTTGGAAACGGTGGAATTTCACTATGTAACATGTCGACTTACATTTTTGACCGACAGATTCGTCCAACTTGTTAAAAATATGTTACGTGATCCTCCCAACTCTCCTCCCCCAAGAATATGAAATAACATGTTATAAGAGTGTTATAACATGTATAGCGTGTTATGAAAAGTGTTATAACATGTTATAACAATCTTAAAGTGGCTCCGGTGTATTTTTTTTAAACTGAACATCCCCCGATTTTCTATTTGTTTCAATGTACCTGAAATCCTCCAACTGAGAGAATTACACCCCCTCACCTTAAAAGTAATTAATTAGGTTTTGTTGGAAAATTAAAAATGTTGCAACATGTGGATAAGCTTGGAGCCTTTTGACTTAAATTTTTGGATGATACGATTTTTTGGGAACATCATGTATTTTATGTTATAACATGTTGAGATATTTTAATTAACAAGTTGTGCCCTATATTGTGTCCTACATGTTATGACATTTTGGTAAAATATTACCCACATAACCTAATTAGCCAGCATGTTATGTGACTAATGTTAAGTAAAGTATTATGCTAATGAGCATATTGGACATTATGTAATGTAACTTTCTAGGCAACATGCTGAGCAGTATGTTATGTTACATGTTAACCAGCGTGTTACATAGCATGTTACGTCAAGGAAAAATGTTAAAATACTTTAATTGAAAGATACGAGAAGATATGTTTGACAAGCATGTTCACCATTTACCAACATGTTTGTCCAACAGGTTACATAATAAGTTATGTACTCCCCCCAACTCTCCCCCAAAAATATTAAGTGTCGTATCGTAACATGTTAAGCAATATGTCGTGAGACATGTTAAATAAAATGTTTTATAACTGTTAACATCATATTACGATGCTTTCTATGTAAACTTTTAAGTAGCATATTATGTAAAATGTATAACGAACTATTTTAAGAAACATGTCATTTGTGAAATAACATGTTATATGATATGTTAAATAAAAAATTATGTAAACAAGCATGAATAAAGCTCCAAGTAACAATAGTTGTAATATATTATAACTATTAATTAGTACATTAGTACCAATTATGCAACTTGTGAGGAAACATGTAATATGTTTAATAAGCATGTTATGTAACTTGCATCAAGTTAACATGTTATGTGGCCGTTAAGCATGTTAAAATATGTAAACATGTTATGTGGAATGTTAGATAGCTAGCTATGCAACATGTTAAACAGCATGTTATGTTGAGTAAACATGTTATGTATATGTTCAACATTATGTTAAATAACTCGTTATATAACCTGTTAACAGAATGTTAAAAAATGGGAACATGTTAAAAAATAGTTTAAATAAAAGATTAGAGCAGACACGTTTGGCAAACATGTTATACGAAATAGGAACATGAATAACATGCAAACATGTTCTTCGTGAAATTCACCGTAAATCAATTATGATGAAACAATGTATTTTTTTTTTTTTTTACTTTTATAAAATATTTTGTGCCTCACCATCACTTCTTGCCACAGTTCTCATTTCTTCAATTCAGCTACTTCTAAATAAATTTTCCATTTTTTTTTAACTTATTTGAAAAGGAAAATCAATTGGAATCTGGAAAGTGGAAGCTTTTTTTCGATTACAAAGGCTTCGTTTTAGAACATCTAAGAGACATGACGCCAATGGCTGCTAAGAAAATCATTGAAGTCGGTGAAATGGGCATCCCCGTTCGAATTCAAGCAGTTGCATTTTTTAACGTACCAACTTTCGTGGAATGGTTTTGCAATCTTTTTAAAAAAGCCGCTAAAGGGAAATTGATGGAGAGGGTAAGCGGGTCCTTTACTCATTTACCCCAAGAAATTTTCTGATTGTTTTAAAATTTTTCAGTTCTTTATTTACAAGTCGATCGACCATATTACGGATCACATCCCTCGAAAAATGTTGCCAAAAGAATACGGAGGTTGCGAGGAGAGCGTTTTTGTTTTGCACGGTAAAAATGGTTTTTAAACATCCAATTACGGATTAAAAAAACGATTTTTTTTTATCCTTAAAGATAATTTCAAGAGGAAAGCGGAGAGCTATAGAACACGGTTTTTGGAGGAAACCCAAAAAATGAGAGAAGTTGATCATCTTCGGCCTCGTACCGCTGATGAAATGGAAATGACCGGAACTTTCAGGCACTTGAATAACGTGGATTGAAAGATTAAAAGCGAAATCCGGTTAAAAAAAAAAAAACAAAAAAAATGAGATCGGAGAACCGATCAAATTGCTTTATCGACTATTTAAATAATTCTCAAAAATATGGTTAGTTTTTCGATCAGAGGTCCACCAAAGCCGCAGTACGGGCATAAGGAATTCAAATTTTGGAAAAATTATTTCAGATTCGGAATCCTCTACCCCGAAAATATTCTCAAAAATACGGTTAGATTTTTGATCAGAGGTCCACTAAAGCCGCAATACGGGCATAAGGAATTCGAATTTTGGAAAAATTATTTCAGATTCGGAATCCTCTACCCCGAAAATATTCGCAAAAATACGGTTATTTTTTCGTTAGCTCCCACGAGGAACCCGCCAATTAGCATCCAAATCGCTTTGTTGACGTACTCGATGACGTCATATCGTGACGTTTCAAAAGTTGGAGATATCGGTTTTTAGGCCTATACCCATACTTTTAGCCCTGCTCACCGTTTCTGAACCACTCAACAGAATTTAACCAAATTTCAATGGTAGCGTACTTCGATGAATATCTACTACAGTACAAAAATTTGCCTCAATCTGTAGCTGCGTTTGCAATTTATAATAAAAATGACCTAAAAATATGAACATTTACAATCGCCATTTCCGAACGGCTTGAGCGATTTTGCTCAAAATTCTTCAGTCACGGCCCACTAGACCCTTGAACACTCCGGCCAAATTTCGTTTCGATCCGTTGCGTATTTTTTTCTTAAATCGGGAAACATACATAAACACACACACACGGATATCATGGAGTTTTATATATTTTTGGATTCCTCGCGTCACGGGGAGTCAGAAAATATAAAACTTGATAGGTGAAATTTTTTAGGAAAACAATACTTTTCGTCCCTGGGTCGATAAAGCAAAAAAGAAGAACAATGTCTTTTAATTATAATTTTTGCAATTACGCGAAAGCAAGTTTATTTAATGTTCCATGGTTCGAGGTTGTAAAATTATACTGATTCATTGTAATCCTTTTTACCGTTTTTTTTTTCAAAAACCTTCAATTACATGGTCTATGGGAAGTTTTAGGCATGGATTCTGTCCGAATCCGAGAAGTGTAAGTGATATAATAACGGATTCTGTCAGAATAATTTTTTTTTGCTATATTTATTTTCGTTTATTTTTCAAATAAATATTTGGCTGTCCCTTATTTTTCCAATTTTTGAATTTAAATTAGTGCACTCCGGAATCGGTTCTCTGTGGCACATGTGAACCCTATTTTTTTTTCCGATTTTCTAATCGACGGGAAACCGCCCAGATTTGCGCTTTAAGGTCGAAAAGTTCCCATAGGAGGGAAAAAGTCTTCTTTTTTTTTTTTCTTTTTTTTTTTTTTTTGAAGAAACATTCATTGTTTATCAGATATTTTGCCTAGATCATGAATCCGAACTCCATTTTTTTTAAAAATCGGGTCCGGTTTTCGAAATGGAGCCAAAAATCAGGACTTATCATTTTTGGCACTTTCCGCGGATTTTCGGCTCCAGCTCGAAAACCGGACCAGATAAAAAAAATGGAGTTCTGATTCGTGATCTGCACAAAATTTCTGAGAAAAAATAAACTTAAAAAAAAAAATCTATATTTTTTCTCTTAAAGGAATTTTCCGATCTTAAAGCGCAAATCGGAGCGGTTTCCCGTCAAATAAAAAATTCGAAAAAAATTAGGGTTCTCATGTGCCACAGGGAGAACCTACTCCAGGGGTGCACTCATTCAAATTCAAAAAATTCATTCTGGGGTGCATTCATTCTGTGAATGAATGAATGACTGAGGAATGAATGAATAATGAATGAGTAATGAATGAATAATGAATGAGTAATGAATGAAGAATGAATGAATAATATATTCCCCAAAAATTTTTCCCGAAAAAAATTCTCGAGAATTTTTTGGAAAATTTTTCGAGATTTCTGTTTTTTGAGAATGTTGAGGTTCCTGAATTTGGAGAAGCAACAGGAGAAATCTCAAGTCAAGATTTTGTTCTCCAATTTTATTATATTTTTTTCCACCAAAAAAAGCGGAAATTCAATTACATAAATTCTTTTTAAAAAAAATATCGAACACTTATTAAAAAATTTTGATTTTGAATTGCTCATCGTTACTCTATACTCGATCGTTGAACCTTTGGACTTTACTTTCCGAAATTCTCTCGTGTTCTAATCATTTACTTTCCTATTTCCTTATCCCATTAGCATTCTCTCACGTTCTGATCCCCTTCCGTTTTTTTAGCATATTTTATTTTCTACCGATTTTGAAAATCTTTTTTTTTTTTTTTTTTTTCAGATCATACGGTATTTCACGGTGAATGAATACCTCTTTTTTTCCGATGGTCATCTACTAAGCCTCATATTTTCCTCATGGGAAAAAAAATCCCGACTTTAATCCTTAAACATAGACTTTCGACCTATTTCCAAATGAGCATTTCACAGCTTACAGAGCGTGAAAAACGTTTAATTGCACGTTGAACCAAGTGTATATTACTCCGTGATTGAAACGTCGATCTCTCTCTCTCTCTCTCTCTCACACTTTTTTCCCTCAACTTCTTTTCACTCTTCCACTTAATTTCCAACCTGTCCTACCGTGGAAAACTTTCAATCGTTTTGTAAAAAAAAAAAAAAAAAAAAGCTTTTCTTTTTTTTTCGGGCACGAAAACCTTTTCCCTCTTTCCTCGAGGTGACGCGGTTTAGATTAAAATGAAGTAAGCAATTGCTAGAGAATGAACGTGTCACTTTCAATTGCGTGCTTCTCAATCTTCCTAAAAAGTAATTTTCGGTGGTAAAACTTATGCTTCGGCCTTTTGTATAGATTTTTTTTTCGTGAATGATTTGCGACGTGAAAAAAGGAAAAATCTGTGACTTATTTTTAGCATCGGAAAATAAAAAAAAATTCTGATGTATTGCTTCTTTTTTTTTTTTGCAGTGGAAGCGAAATTTGATGTCAAACTGTGTACAGTAAACAGTGACCGTGAAAATGAGTTAAATTACCTCATTGTTTTTGTTTGTTTTCCCCTAATGAACGACCCTATGTAGGTTAAAGTCACGATGACCTTTCACGTTATTTTCAAAACAAGTGAAGCTGAAAAAAGAAAAAAAGTTTAATAATCATTTCACTTTTTTTTTTTTTTTTTCAGTTTATAATTAAATATAAAAGTTATGAATATGAAAAAGATTATTTTACACATACGCCTTAATGAGTCTGGTACACCCTATGGTGATGCTACAAGCAAACCGAGAGGCAGCTATGAATATAAACTGCTTCTTACCCTCCCCCTCTTTTGGCTCCCATTATTCTTAGGAAAACCTCTCTCGGGGTATTCCTCTGATTAACACAGTTAACAATATTCTCCCTTCGTGGTTACTATAAGTTCATTACTTTTTTTTTTAGAAAAAAGGGTTAAAAGTAAAATAATATTGAAAATAATTAAGGGAGAATAATTGAAACGCTGGTAGGCAATGCGAAGGGAAATCTTATAGCGAAAAAAAAATACCGCTCCCCGACTTTGAAAATCAGGTTATATTTGCATAATCATTTATATTATCAGCTCATTGATGAATGAAAATGCGTTTCTCTTAATTTTCCTGCCGTGAAATGCACCGTAATTTCGATTTTCTCTTCGTCATAACCTTTTTCTCTCCTCCCACATCTTTTGCTGATAAATCACGTGAATGAATTAGCGTATTATTTTGTATTTGTTTAATAATGTGCTGTGTGTTTTGTGTTCAAATTTTATTTAATGAATAATATTTATGGAATCATTAAATCGTATTAAGTTCATATTAAATTATATTAAGCAAATAAAATATGATATATTTCGTTAAATAAAGTAATGCACTTAGAGTCAAATAAAATAAGCGTTTTTTATTTCATGGATGGGATATTTTCATTCCTCGAATGCGATATTCGATTTGGCAAATGTGGCATTCGAAACGGCGGAAGTGATATTTTATTCGGGGAATGTGATAGTCAATTCTGCGAATATGATTCAATTTGATGAATGTGATTTTTGATTCGGCGAATGCGACTTTCGATTAAGCGAATGCGACATTCCATTCGGGAAATATGACATTCCATTCCGTAAACGTAATATACAATTCGATGAATGTGATATTCAACTCAATGAATGTAATATTCAATTCGATGAATGTGATATTCAATTTGATGAATGTAATAATCAATTCGGTGAATGCGACATTCAATTCGATGAATGTAATATTCAATTCGATGAATGTAATATTCAATTCGATGAATGCGATATTCAACTCGATGAATGCGATATATTCAATTCGATGAATGTGATATTCAATTCGGCGAATGTGACATTAGAATCGGTGAATGTGACGTTCGAATCGGGGAATGTGACATTCAATTCGGTAAATATGATATGCAATTCAGCGAATATGATTCAATTTGACGAATGTGATATTCGGTTCGATGAATGTAATATTCAACTCGATGAATGTAATATTCAATTCGATGAATGTGATATTCAATTTGATGAATGTAATAATCAATTCGGCGAATGCGATATTCAATTCCATGAATATAATATTCAATTCGATGAATGCGATATTCAACTCGATGAATGTTATATTCAATTCGATGAATGTAATATTTAATTCGATGAATGCGATATTCAATTCGATGAATGCGATATTCAATTCGGCGAATGTGACATTAGAATCGGGGAACGTGACATTCAATTCGGTAAATATGATATGCAATTCAGCGAATATAATTCAATTTGACGGATGTGATATTCGGTTCGGCGAATTTACATCATTTAATTTGAGGAATGTGATGTCGGTTCGACGGTTCTGAGATTTTGTTGGGCGCATTCATATTTGTCCGATGGATGTGATATCGTCGAGCGCTATTTACTTCTACAAATGATAAATCCAGTTGGGAGAATGTTACATGGATGCCATTTATGTTATATTCAATTCCACGAGTCGTAGGCCTACAACTAAAAGGTTCAAACTTGTTTCTTCTATAGACGCTTGTTGAATATCCTTGGTAGAAATGAATCTTGGAGAATCAGTAGTTCAGGATCAAGATTGATTTACCAAGAATGAGAATTATCAATCTTGGATCGTGCTTGCTTTAGGCTTAATTTCCAATTTTAGGATATGGAAGACGAGAAACTATGCTTTCCTGTATTGGATCCAGATTGATCCAAATTCGTAACCCAAGATATTTTTTTTTTCGTGTTATGGTTGAGTTCTGACGGATTTTCATATTTTGGGCCAATAATGGGTGACTCTGAAAATCCAGTCAGTGTTTTCAAAATCTTGTAATTGCATTTTTACATTTAAACTAAGCTTGAATAATCAGAAAATATCGACAAGTCAAAAATTGTATTTTTATTTAAAAAGAAAAAAAAAATTATTGCAGTGTGAACGGACGGATCTTGCCCCCGACCCTGGGTATAATTCAGGTACTGTAATTTTTTGAATAAAGTTCGTTGACCGTTTTTCTATTCCATTTGTATAATGGAAACTCAAGGAAATGGCTGAAAGACTAATCTCTTTTAGGATCTCTTAATTCGTCAAGTTGGGACTCAACAATTTTAGTTTAAAATAGAAAATGTTTGTCCACTCTTCGAGTGCCTTTGGTGTATTCTTTTACTGAACATCTTCCTGGTTCCCGCTTTGATCCCTATACCGATAACCCCAACTGAGAGAATTACACCCCCCCTGCCTTAAAGCAGTTTTAGGTTTGTTGGAAAATTAAAAAAAAAAAAAAAAAAAAAAAAGAAAATGTTTAATTTGAACCTGGAATTGTATTTTTGATATCAGTCCAGCCTAGGGAGCGTTTTTCATTCGCAGGTGTTGATCCTGCGTGTGCCACCAGTTCGAATTTATGGAGATTTTCCTGTTTTTAAAACTTGAATGCAAAGAGAGTACCAAGAGTGTGTAACTTTACCTCGTATGTGAAAGATACAAATTCGTTAATATTGACTTTTCGTTTAAATCATGACCAGCTCTTTATAATCCTTTTCCCTTTTCTTTTTTGTTTCAGGGCAAAGTAAATCTAGCTTACAGAGCCTCCGACGAAATAAATAAAATGTATCGAGCTGTTCAAATTTTAAATCCATCACCGGAGCTGTCCGGAGAATACACTTGTAAGGTTTCAACTTACCTTCATGAAGTGCAGCTTTCGAAAAAAATGATCATTTTCGGTAAGTCTTTTCATTTTTTATTTTTAAATAAAAAAAAAAATATGATTTTAATATTCTTTCAAGTAGACGCGATTATAAAATGTACGTCTTCGTAAGTAAAAAAATTTGGAAACGTTTCATCTTTTTTTTTTTTCGTAAAGAAAAAAGAAGAAAAAAAAAAGGTTTCTGTAACATTAAAAACTTTTTAAAAAGCGAAAGCAAAGTTCAACTTAATTCCATGCTTTGCTAAGGATTTTTTTTATTTATATAAGTGCTTACGAAATTCGTCTAGAGTCTTTGATTCCGGTTTCTTTCTTTTTTTTTTTTTTTTTTTATTTAAAATTTGATAAATTTTTGATGGGGCGTGTATTTAAATTTTTTTTTGAGAAACATTTCAAGATTTTAGTTACGCTTGATCGAGTTTTATTTTTTTTAGTTTGTTCGTTTTTCTTTTTTTTTATTGGAAAAAATAAAACGTTTAAGAATATGTTTTTTAAAAAAATTTAAGAGAATCTGGAAACCAAATCAACTAATGCATCTCGCTGATCAACCTTGACCCAGAGGGTACACAGTAAAAAATTTTATGTTAAAATTGACATAAATTGTATGTCCAAATCGGTCTACATAATTATTTTGTTAAGAAAAATAACACAATTGTTTTGTTTAATGTTCTGCGTCCATTAACGATTGTCATTTTTTTGCTGTTTACATACAAGTTTTGTTGATTTTTTAACATAATAACTTAACATAGACTTTATGTAGACCGTTTTTAACATATTTACATAATATTTTTTACTGTGTAAACTCGGTTAAACTTATTTTCTAGTTTTACTTCATGAAAAAAAAAACAGTGATTTCATATTCCCTAAAGTAATTCTCAAAAAAATAAAAAGAAAATGGCAAAAGCGTGGGATGTAATTAAATTAAATAAGATTGAAAAGCTGGCCAGTTGTGGACTTCAAATTCGTAATCTACTCAAAATTTCCGATAGAAATCGATGATCTTTCATGCCAAAAAAAATTTACATTTTTGGCCCTTGTATGGGCTTTTTGAAAATTTTAGGGCCCCTGGACACCCCTTAATGGTGAACAATCGACCTCAAATTTTTTGTGAAATAATCATATAAGCATTGGAACAAAATCAGGATTCTTCACAAAAATTTAAAAGTCGGTTTCAAAAAAATCACCCTAACAGCCCCCTAGCGGATTTATTTTGCTTAAAAATCGCCATTCAATCAGCTAAAACTACAAGTTTCGCCCTTCACTAAAAAGTAAAAGAGAAATGAATAGTTTGCTTTTCCTTTAATAGAATTTTGCGAGAGGTATTTAATTTTGAAACTCCTCCGCCATTCCCCTCCCGTTATGTTTAAACAAAAGGGAAAATGCAACTTTTTCCGGGGGGACGGGGGAGGGGGGAGGTAGGTGGAAGCTGAAAAAGGATAAGTTTTAGCGCAGATATTTTCAATTTCACGGTATTTCGAGAGAATAGGAAATTTCTCTTTTTCGGGGGTGGGTTGCGGTCACCTTTTGAAGCGCTTTTAACTTCAAACGTATGTCAATAAGATCAAATGCCTTTTCCCTCTCTTATTATTGAAGGAAATTTAATATATGAGGGAGACCATAACTATACGGTTGGACAATTTGAGAGATCTGTATATATTGAATGTTCCATGTGCCCGTATATATATTTTATTTTCAACAAAAGCTTTTTCGAACTTTTAAGGGAAAATTCATTAAATCGAATTTATTTCGGTGTAGATACGATCGGGCGTGTGTACATCTGCATTTCGTTTCCTATATAAAAGCTACCCTCTTAAAAGAAAATATAAATAAAATTGTAGCGAAAAAAAGCGCTCCTCGCTATAAAACTTAGAACGTTTTCCATATGCTTTCCAAATATTTTTTTTAGCAAAAAGAAAAAGTTTTTTTAAAAAAAAGAGGCTTCTTTTTTCGTTGAAAATCAAGTTCTATCACTGAGAGATCATAAATGATTTGAGCTCGTGCCTGGAATTTAATATGGAAAAGAGTGTTTTATTTTTCTCTTTAATAACATCCGCCATTATTTTTGTTTTTGCTTTTCTCGAGTGAAAAACGTTGGGATAAGAAAATATCTCATTATGATTGGTTTTATCTTGAAAAAAAAAAAAAAAGACTTTTGGTATTATACTTTTGCGACTCTTAATATAGTTAGACTTTTCGTCTTTAATGATGCCGGAAATGTGAGATAACCTTTTTTTAGAATCGTTAAGAAACAGAAAAATTAATAAAATGAAAATACAAAAGTCTGAAAATAGAATTGGAAAAATGATATTGAAAAGATTGTCTTATCCCTTTTCGGTTTTTCGGGTTTTTGGATGATTTTTGCAAAATTTCATTTATTTTTTCGGGCATATAATGAATCCATAGCCCATTACGGGCCCATGCTACTCTCTTAAAATAAGCTTTTTACAATTAATTAGTAAATTATTACTGGAAATATTGGAATCGGAATCAAAATAGTCCCGAAAAATATTGAAGAATGTTAGAATAAATTAGCATCGGAATCGGAACCGCTGTCCTATAAAATGCTGCTCCCTGCGTTATAAAATTTTACAACTATTTATAAATTTTTTTAGAACTATTCATAAAATTTAATAAATATTTATAAAATTTAATAGCTATTTATAAATTTTTTTATAACTATTGTAAAATTTTTAGAAATGAAAAAATTAATAGAAAAATTCGGGAAGCGTTAGAAGAAAATTAAAAAACTTATAAAAAAACTGAAAATAATTTTTGTTATAAAATTTTTTAACGAAGTTTAAAGTTTTTAATGACTCAATTTTATAACACTTTTTTCGGATCGTTACGTGTGATGATCGTAAAGCCATCATCGAGAAAATAAAATGGCTAATGCGAAAACAAAAATTTCTTGCGACGAGAAATTTTCTTAAACCTCGTGCAAAAACAATAAAAATATTTGGACAAGAAACAACCTGTCCGTTGCCATGAAGCATTTTTGTTTTGCTGCAAGAGCAAGCAGTTTTGTTGCAAGACAAAACTTGTTCATGACATTCCCTTTTTCTGAGTGTGCCTAAAAAACGTTTTGAAAGAACCAAACTGTACGGACTGCATCAGTTTTAGAAATACAATTTCCTGTCCGGGAAGCCAGTCAGACAAAACTTAACTTTCTGCTAACACAACATTTGGGATAATAGCACATGTAGACGGACGTTGGTCGTCGCTGTGTAAACCGGAAAGAAAACCGAGACAGGGGTTTTCACCCTCAAGGTAGACAGATTCGCTCACAATATTAACCGCATCCACACTGGAAAGAGCCACGTGCGAATCCAAGAACCGGAAAAACTCAAGAAAAACGATGAAAAGGGTCGAACCCAAACACACACATACAGCAGGATTTTACAGGACTTCTGGTGCGGTTGCCCAGACCTTGTCGAACCAAACATGTAGACATTTTAATCAAATCATTACGCAAGCATACCATTTCGGCTATGAGGGTAGTAATTTTTTATGTTTTTCGGTATTACAAACTTTAGTTGTTTTTTTTTTCCCAGACAAAAAATTCACGTGGAATACACGTGGATTCCACTAGTGGGATCCACGTGGATTTTAAGACTATTTCCACCAATTTTCCACGAGATTTCCACCAGTTTTCCACCAATTATCCACGAGCTGGTGGAAATCTGGTGGAAAATTGGTGGATCGTGGATAACTGGTGGAAAACTGGTGGAAATCTCGTGGAAAATTGGTGGAAAAAGTCTTAAAATCCACGAGTATTCCACCAGTTTTCATCCACGAGTTTTTTTGATTGGGTTCCTTTACCTCGCTCTGACGTCAAATTACAGGAACGCAAAATTAATTAACCGAACGAAAAATCTACTTGCATTGAAAAGTCTTCCTCACAAAAAGCTTTTTTTTTTTTTTTTTTTTTTGAATTTGAATTCAAAATACAATAATTAAAAAAGGAAAACTTGACAAAATGTAAAAGGCATCGATAAAACTTAATTAAAGGAAAACATAAATAACAATAAATAAAATGTCAAATTGCTATATTATGCCGGGGATGATTTATTATAAGGAAATGTACAATTAATAATTTTGAAAACGAAGATGACGTGGTGGAAATAGTAAAACGACTGCATATTATAAAGTAGACAATACATTATGGAAGTAAAGAGTCCCCCCCTCTCCCCCTTCTCGACAATCTGAATGCGCTCCCGGGATTAAAATATATTTATTTACTACAGGGGAAGGGTAACAAGATTTTAAGCAAACAAAAAAAAAAAGAGAAGCAATATACTGTATATTTTTTAATTAAAAAAAAAATAGTCGACGGCGAAATGCACTAAAAAAATACACGATATAGTGCATGGCACACGTGTGATGTGGGTTGCCTATACTAAAAATTGGTAGGCGGTTTTTATGGGTTTAATACTTGTAACACAACGATTCAACTTTTTGGCCCTGAAAAATATTTTTTACTTAAGTCCCGAAATTTCCCCATTTTTTTATTTATTTATTTATTTATTTATTTATTTATTTATTTTTTTTCATTTTTCTTTTTTTCAAAACTAAATTTTTTTCTTATCAGATACACCCTTTTTCCATTATGTTCCCACGTCCTCCCTTGTAAATGCGTCTTAAAATTTGTTTTTCCAAGAAATGTCAGAACGGCCTCTTTGAAATAATATTATTTTGTTCTTATCTGCAAAAACTTGTCCGAACTTGAAAATTCCCAGAAACCCAGAAGACACCTGCATCAAAGCCTGGGAAAGAACAAAGAAGCGTAGCAACCGATCGCAACCGAATTTTATTAGAGTTTGAGACGCAAACTCATATCCACCGGCTATGCTAAACCAGCGAAGGGGTTGATCATGTGACCTCGGGGGACCAATCAAAACACACGACATGCAAATTTTTAAGGGGCGGAAGGGGTATCGGAGGGCTTCGGACATATTCGGTTTTGCTACGCTTCTTTCCAGGCTTGGGTGCACTTGTTTTTAAAATTTCTGGGAATTTTCAAGTTCGGACAAGTTTTTGCAGATAAGAACAAAATAATATTATTTCAAAGGGGCCGTTCTGACATTTCTTAGAAAAACAAATTTTAAGACGCATTTACAAGGGAGGACGTAGGAACATAATGAAAAAAGGATGTATCTGATTAAAAAGAAAAAAAAAAAAAAATTAATTTTGAAAAAAAGAAAAATAAAAAAAATTTTCAGGGCCAAAAATTGTTACATGCTTTTCAGCTTAGTTAGAGTCAAAATTACTTTTCAATGCCGATTAAGATTCCGATTCCGACCTATTGTCGAACTAGACTCCGAATCCGATTCCGGTTAAAATCTGAACTGCACCGCAACCCTCATTTCAAAGAGAGTCCCTCAAGCTTTTTAACCTTGCATATTACAAAAGGTTAAAAATGGTGTTTATTGTGTGCCTTTGAGCCATATGCAACATGCCACTCAACTCCTTAGACGTTTTATCCAGTAATTACAAAAACCCTTCAACCTCATACAAAGTCGAGTGTTTGAAGTGCATCTAAAAGCACTATATTATGCATCGAAAATTGCACTTGAAAACATATTAAAAAAGTAAAAAGGAGTCGGCCGCCACCCTTTTAAAGACAGGCAGCGCCTCTACCGAATTTTTTCCTCGAATATTACTCTTTTACAAGAAAAAGTGCAATAAAAAATTTTATAACTCTATAAAGTTTTGGCCGATTATAAAATTTTATAACCATTTATAAATTTTTATAATTAAAATTTTTAACTGAGCAATGTATTAATTTTATGCTTGATTTGCGCTATATTTAGCATATGGGGACTTTATAGGCTCTTATTAAAACATTTTTCACGAGAAAAAAAAAGGAAAAAAATTACAATTTTTTGGAATAGAACCCGAGCCTTGTGGTCTATTTACCAGCCGCCTTCATTCACTACACCACTTTTCAACTGATTTTTAAAAGCGGTAACATGGTTCTTAAGTTGGCAATTATTTTGGCTTATAATATTTATTTTCCAGATTTTTCCGAATTTTTGATTTATTTCTTGTATTTTTAATTTGACAAAGGCTCAAAAATAAAGAGAAACAGAAACCGAAAAATTCGGGAAGCGTTAGAAGAAAATAAAAAAATTAGAAAAAAGCTGAAAACAATTTTTGTTATAAAATTTTATAACGAATTATAAATAGATGTCTTTGGCGGGTTATAAAATTTTATTACGAAGTTTAAGTTTTTAATAACTCAATTTTATAACACACTTTTTCTTGGTTTTTTGAAAGTGAATTGGTGGCAGCAGCCGAAAAATTTGACCAGAGGAAGACTTTGAAACGGTTGAAAACCTCCTCGGATAGCTGAGGGCAAAACTCAAAACCAAAATCATCCCAGGTGGAACATCAGGCTTTTTGGAAACTTGGTATAAAATCAATCAAACGGCATTCTCCTATAAATCGTATATTATCCTTTCCCAAAACAAAATCCCTAAAATCACATCACAAATGTATTAGATATTATCCATGAAAAACACTTTTAACAAATCACATCATTTTTTTTTTCCTTTTTATAAATGACTTACCCTTTCGGGGATTTACAATAAAACGATGGTTACATTTCTTATATTCTCGCTTCCTGCGCTTTCTTCCCTTTTGAAGGGAAACCCAATTTCTTTTTACTAAAACATTTCTTTTATTTATTTAACAACGACATTTAAATATTAATAAAATACATTTTCTTTTCTTTAAATTAAAACTAACTCAAATGAACATCTTATCCCAAGGAAAGCGAGTGGACGACAGACCTTTAATTTACAACAAGGCGACGATAATCTCAGTGTCGCGCATTCGTTTGGCGGGCGATTATTAGCGCGGTTTATTTAAAACTTCGGGAATACTTTGCGAGCCGGTTTTATACCGTAACAACTTCCCCATTTCATTATTTTTTTCAAAAAAAAAAATAAAATAAAATAAAATAAAATAAAAAAATAAATAAATAAATAAAATAAAAATAAAAAAAATAATATAAAATGACAGAAAAAGGGCAGGGGCAATCTTTGCCATTGGTGCTGGTGCCGGAGCCGAGTCCAGCATCGGTGCCAGCACCACCATAATTTTGTCAATTTTTATTTTTCACTTTAAAAGAAAATTGTTACAGTAACCGCCGCTAATTGTAGCGCCGGCTAATACAATCGGCCCCTTAATATGATCAAAACTCGTGACTTTTCTCAGTTTTATTCTGCATTGCCCTCGGGTCATAATTACGGTGCTGGCACCAAGTTTAAAATAAATTATCTGGCACTGGCACCAGCTTCGGCACCGACGAGTTTTAAGCCGGACGGCCTGGCACCGTCGTCGACTTCGGACCTCTGATCCAAATTAACAGATTTTTATCTTTTATGATGAGGCATCAAATCTCGTTAAGTCCTATAATCTTTTCTCTCAGACGCAATAACCGGTCCCGCAGGAGAAATCTAATTAAAAATCCATCGTTAAACCCCGAATTCAACTTTTAACCCATGTCAGCGAGCTGGGGTTAGTTACAAAGAGCTCTTAATTTTAATAAAAAAAAACAGGACGCGCACTTCTATAATTCCGAGAATTGGCAACAATTAGCAGCTACGAAAAACGTAAGGCGTTTTTCACTCTTGCAATTTTGAATTCCTTTTAATAAATTTATTTAAAACAACAGCGTCGGGACTACACTGTAAATTTTCTTCAAGGAAAATAAGAAAGAATTTTCCCCGTCCCTCTCCTTTTTACTGTATACTTCATAATATTTTAATATACATTACAACGTCGATTCTCATTTAAAACGAATTCATATTTTTTTTTTCTTCCTCTTTTTAATTTTTTTTAATGTTATTTTTTTTTTTTAAACGCACGCTCGCCTTGATCCCGGAGTTTCCGATCTCCCCCTTCTCCCCTCTACGCCACGGTTTCCTTTCAGTTCTTTTTTTTTTTTTTTTTTTTCTTCTCCTTTTCCTAAAAAGTCCCATTAGAGTAATTCTCGTTTCCAGTAACGCGACAAGAATGTTATTCATTCATTATTACGTAAAACTTTTTTTTTTCCGCATGAAACAGATTTATGAAAAAAAAAAAAAAAAAACGCAGAAATGTGAGATTAACCGTTTTTTTTATATACGGTATACGGTATATATATACTTTTTATGTATATATATAAAAAAAAATGATTCGACCGTAAAGTGAAAATTTCATAAATAAACTTTTTCTTAAAAAAAAAAAAAGTTTTTTTTCTCTTTTGTTGTTATTGCGAATGATTCTTGGGGTATGGCAGGGTTTAAAGTTTTCATTCACAAAAATTTAAATGGAGTTTGAAACGTCTGCAGTTTCATAACAAATCGAGTAGAAAATTTAACTTCTGTCACCGACAACGACCGACCGAAACTTGTCATGTGATATACACCGTCTGTCACACACACGCATACGTTTGGTTTTATTTTCCCGTTTTTTTTTCCTTTTCCTTTTTATTCAAGGAGAAGGAGGACTTTATCTTTCAATTACATTATTTTCTATTTTTTAGAGTCCTTTTAATTCTTTTTTTTTCTTTTGTCGTCCCGATTCTAAGCACGATCGATGAAAATAACCAATTCCGGATTACACGTGCCCGTAAAAAAAAGAAAGAAAATGAAGGACTTTTTCCAACCCCCCTTCCCCTCGCTCCGCAGACAAAGAGCAATAAGTAATGCGACAAATTGCTTTGACTAAAAACAAATGAAAATTTTCAATATTTAACGCGAATGCTTTATAAATTAGTTATATTTAATTAAAATTCTCGTCGCTTTATCAAGTTGAAACGGTGTGCTGAATTCGATGCCATCTTTTTAGACAATTTTGTGTGGCGGATTTAATGCTTTTTACATATGCATGAAACACATGTACTTAATTTCTCATGGGTAAATGATTACAAGATTAATAATTGATTAATATTACCTTTGTGCTATCGGTTTTGCGGGGGAGAAGCTGGATTTAAAATCGAATTTTTTCCAAGTTTATATTTGGAGAAACAGAATATAGGCCTTTGATTTTAATTCATAACCGATTGTTGCTTAAATTTAGTAGAAGTCGGTCTTTTATCGGGACGAGGACGTGGTTCGAAACCCCCGTTTGGCATTTTTTTTTCTGCTTCTTTGAGTTGTTAAAAAAGTTTAAAACGTCAAATACTATTTGGGTCGTTTAAAAAACGTTTTTCTTTGTTCCTTTTCTCATTTTAAAACGTTTTAAAAACAATTTTTAAAATATTTTAAAAATGGTTTTAATGCTTTAAATTCGTTTAAAGTTCCCTCTAAAAATTTTAAATTTCTACTTTGATATCAAAATCTAGAAAAAAGAAGCCTGATTAAGGATACAGGAAGAAATTCCGGCCAAAGAATTGAGGAAAAATATGCTTGACCAAGAATTTTTGGGGTAAAAATCCGGAAAAGGAATTCCAGAAAGAAATTTCGATCAAAGAATGTAGGAAAAAAAACGTCTGATCAAAAATTTTGAAAGAATTAAAAAAAATTCTTGAAAGAACAATTTTTTAAAAAAAATTGCGACAAGGAATTTTTGAAAAAAAAAATTGCGACAAGGAATTTTTGAAAAAAAAATTGCGACAAGGAATTTTTGAAAAAAAAATTGCGACAAGGAATTTTTGAAAAAAAAATTGCCTCAAAGAATTTTCGAAAAAAAATTCCGACAATTTTCGAAAAAAATTGCGACTATTTTTGAAAAAAAAATTGCGACAGAATTTTTGAAAATACAATTGCGACTAAAGTTTTAAAAAAAATATCGACAAAAAATTTTTGAAAAAAATTGCTGCTAAGAATTTTTGAAAAAAAAAATTGCGACAAAGAATTTTTGAAAAAAATTGCGACAAAGAATTTTTGAAAAAAGCAAATGGTGACAAAGGATCTTTGGAAAAAAAATGGTGACGAAGGATCTTTAAAAGAAAATTCTGACTCAAGGGTTTCGGGAAAAAATCCAAATAAGGAATGGCTGACTCTTTCAAAAACTTCCTTGGGCAATTAGCTTGGGCATAATCGGGCTCGTAAGAACAAAAACAAACGAAAACTTCATAAAATAAAAATGGAACTTCGTTTTTTTATACCAAGGCTTAACCTCATCTTTCATAGGGTGACCACTAAAACAACAAACGAAAACCAACTTGACACATCTACGTGCAAGCGAAAATGACCGCGTTCTCATCGCTAAAAATGTCATACGCTCGTTTAAAAAAAAAAGAAAAGAAAGATTTGATCCCGATAAAAGTGACGAACTATTATTGTTTTTTAATCATTTCATCCCCCTATTAGCATTTAAAACTTTTTTTAACCTCCCCCCAAAAAAAAAACTTTGCTCTTTACCATTTTCTTCTCTCAGCAAGAAACATCAAAATTCAAAATATCAGTGAATAAAAGTTTCCTCGCATAATCTAGACTTAACATTACACCTACAACGTACGATAAGTGTCGTAATTTATTCCTAACCGCATGCTTTTCTTTTTAACTTGTATATCTTTCCTTTTCAAGCCTTAAAACATTTTTACTCTCGTTTAAATAAGAAAAAAAAAATTTTTTTCAAACGAGAGATTTTTTCTTCCATCATTTTTTTTTTTTTCCTTCTTTGAAAACTTAGTCCCTTTATACGCTAAATATTTTTGCTCCGGGGCCGATAAAATCAGGCGTATGAAATTTTCCTTGATTTTAATCAGACGAAAGTACTGCGATATCGGTTCCAGGAAAATAAAGAGACAAACTTTTTTTTTTTACTTCTTTCCTCTCAATAAAATCATTGCAATCTACTTAACCCCGATTTTCTATTATTTCGTCATTTCGATAAAAGCCCCCCTACGTAACAAACAATTCGATGCCTTTTTTTTTTTTTTTTATAATCCATCATTTTTTCCGCAAAAATAACTTTGTCTATGCGAATTCATTATCTTAAAACGATGAGGGAAGAGGACAAAAGTTTTTTTTTTTTTTTTCGATTCTTTATTCGTTGTGCGAAAGTGAAAAAAGCAATTTCGGGCTTTCAAGACCACTTACAACCCGATATGGACCCTGAAAAAAAAAAAAAAAGAAACTTTGTCACAGATTTTTTTTCTTTCCTGGACTTTTGCCCATTACGTTTTACTACTTGCAAAACTCCCTCCCCGATGTTTTCTGACCTAAATATATACTACACGAAATTTATTTTTCCGTAAGAAAAAAAAAATTGCATTTTTACAACTTTTTATATATATATATACCATATACCGTATCGTAAAATTAAATAAGGATGATTTATTATTACGGGAGTGAATTGTTCCCCTGCACGAAAGAGGAGAAAAACCCATCTTTAAGGCTCCCAGTTTATAACTTCCAGTAAGATTTGTTTGTGTTTCTCCACGGATTCATCCCCATTAGTAAACAAATCTTCGATTCTCTTTAAAATATTCCCGTTTTTCAAATGTTCCCTCCCCCTCGACGTTTCCGCCAAGTTGGTTAAAGCTTTCGCGGCCATTAGCTGCTGCTCGGAGGAATGGAAATCCTCCAAAAGATCCAGGAGACGGTCCATGAGGCACGGGACTGCAGCCCGATTTTTCACGTTCGCGTCGAGGGACCCGAACGCGAGGGCTCCGGTGGCTTTCGTGTTGACTTTCCTGCTGTCGTGGAACAATTTTTTACAAATATCGACCACCGACCCGTCCTCGTTAACCCTCTCCTTCCCCGCTGGGTGCCAGCAGAGCAAAGAAATGCACGAGAGCGCCGGGGCGCTTATTTCATCGCGGGGGTGATCGATTTTCTCCAACAGGATGTTTAAAGCGTTCTGTTGTAAGCTCGCGAGCTTCACGTTCCCCTTGAGTAAATTTTCCAGGGTTTCCAAATGGGATTGTAAAATCTCTTCGGTTTCGGTCCGGGGACTTCCTCCGATTAATCGAAGCAATAACAACGGGAAATTGGCCGCGTTTAACGCGTTTAACCCGGAAGGGCTCCTGGACAGCATGTCGACCGTCATCGAAGCTTTGTGTCGAATCCCGTCAACTTTATCCTCCAGCAACCCCGCTAAATTTCTCAAAATTCGATATCTTTAAAAAAAAAATGGATCAATTCTTAAAAAAGAAAAAAAAAATTCGATAAATGAAAAATTATTTTTACCTCCGGACGATTGCCCTCCGCCCTATTTCTTGACCTGCTAAAGTATAAAAAATCATACACACTTTTTCACGTATAAAATCCCTTTCATGGGTCATCAAATCTATTAATCTTTCCACGATCCCGATTCGAATCGCTTCGAAACTTTTCTCCGGATTATGAACTAAATCGCTTATCGTGTTCAGAGATTGCATCACCACCGTCAAATCCTCAAAGTGAAGTTCCTTTTTTAATTTCGGGAGGGCCCATCTTCCGAAAGCTTGTTTCGCTCTGGTGGGATCGACGTTGGGAGCGTAGATGACCGGCATCTGACTTGAAAGTTTCGGGAGGGTTCGTTTCGGAAGGTCGTCGTTGTCCGGTTTTTTGGTTCTTAATTGCCTTTCGATGATTCTGTTGATTACTTTTTGGTTAAAGTCCTCGGTGAGTTCATCCTTGAGGTAAATATGCTTCTCCGGATAAAGAATAGACATGGTTTTAAAATTTAGGAATAAAAAATTGTTTAAGAAAAAATTGTAAATAAATAAACTGACATTTTTTTTTAAATAAAATCGACAAGGCGGTGGGAGTGAGTTTTCTCTATCTTCTGTATTTTTTCGGACTTCCAGTGCAAATGATCGTGGCCCATAAGCTAAACATTCTTCCAATGCATGTACATGTACAGTTGTATTTTTGAAAGTGTGAATCAGGATTGTTTGTTTTAAAACATAGTAAATTAAAACATAGCGTATTAAAACATTTTAAAACATTTTAAAACATTTTTATGAAAAAAGTGATGTTTAAAACGGTTTTTTAATACAGTTTAAAACGTAGAATATTATTTTCCCATATTTATAACGTTTTTATTTTGACCATTTGTAAAACGTTTTAAAACAATTCCATGAAAACGTGATTTATGAAACGGTTTTTTAAATATATACATTTTAAAACGTGAAATATTATTTTCGCGTATTTAGAGACGTTTAAAACGTTTTTATTTTGACCATAAATTTAAAACGTTTTAAAAAATGTTTAAACGTTTTGAAACATATTTAAAACATTTTTAAGTAAACGATGTATGAAACGGTTTTTTTAATACATTTTAAAACGTAAAATATTACTTCCCGTATTTAAAAACGTTTTAAACGTTTTCAAACATTTAAAACATTTTAGATCATGATTAAAACATTTTAAAATATGTTTAAACGTTTTGAACCTTATTTAAAACATAAAATATTATTTTTAATTTTTGAAAAAAGCTTTTAACGTTTTTATTTTATCCATATTTAAAACGTTTTAAAAGATATTTAAAACATTTTGAAACTTTTTTATTAAAACGGTGAATAAAACAATTTTTTTAATACATTTTAAAAAGTAAATTATTATTTTCCTGTGTTTACAAAAGATTTAAACATATGTTTTAAATATTTTAAATCATATTTAAACCATTTTAAACATGTTTAAACGTTTTAAAACATATTTAAAACATTTTAAAACGTAAAATATTATTTTTCCTTGTTTAAAAATGTTTTAATCGTTTGAATTCGAACCATATTTAAAACATTTTGAAACGTTTTTAAACGCTTTTATTAAAACGGTGTATGAAACAATTTTTTTAACACATTTTAAAAATTAAAATATTATTTTCTCGTGTTTAAAAATGTTTTAAACATATTTAAAATATTTTAAATCATATTTAAAACATTTTAAACATGTTTAAACGTTTTGAAATATATTTAAAACATTAAAAAAAAATTATTTTTCCTTGTTTAAAAAAGTTTTAAACGTTTCTATTTTGACCATATTTAAAACGTTTTAAAACATTTTAAGACATGTTTAAACGTTTTGAATCATATTTAAAACATTTTAAAACGTTTTAAAAGATTTTGAAACATGTTTAAACGATTTAAAACATATATGATGTTTAAACGATTACAAACATCTTGAATAAATGAATGGGTGAATGAATGAACGATTGAATAAATAAAGAAATGAATGAGTGAATGTTGATAAAGATAGAGAGGAAGGAGCAGAGTGAGAAGAGGGGATGTGAGGAAAAGCGGAAAATGAAAATAATCATCAAGCAATAGAAACAAGGAAGTAATCATTTGTACGGATTCTTTGGGGAAATTTTCCAAGTAGTCTAAGAAAAAAATTGAAAATACATGTTTCTTTTGGTGTCTGACAAATGAAACACAAGGAAAACAAAACAAAAAAAAATTTTTTTTTCTTCTCTTCATTGCATTGAATCGTTTAATAATCTGAAAGCGACAAAGCAAGGTGTTGCTGACATCAGAGAAATGAATACTTTTTGTATCATTCACTTCCACAAATTACTTTCCATCTTGTTTAATGAGTCCGGTGTTTTATTTCAAAACGTGCGAAGAAGAAAAAAAAAAGTAATACGGAGATGAAAATAATCTATTCTCAGCTTCATCTATTTTAATTTGTCATGCTGAGACGAAAAAAAAAAAATAAATAAAATAAAAAGAAATTTACACGCAAAAACCGATTACATAAGCTGAATTTTTTTTTTGTTCCCATTTTCCGCCTTTATTCGATTTTTAAAAAGAATTTAAAATAAATATTTTCTTCCGGGGGAAGGAAGAAACATTTTTAAATTTACGAACTGTTTTGAAAGTTTGGTAACCCACACTTAAAATAAAAAAAAAAAGGAGAAGAAGAAGAAATCATCGGTTGAAACTTTGCCAAACACGGTTCGTTGAGGGAAAAAAAGTACCGCCAAACGTCGTTATGATGGTTGATAATGGACAACGAAACAAGAAACTGACAATCGGAAACTTTTCTTCTTTTATTTTAAAATAACAATTTTCTGTTGGTTAGTGATACGGAACGTTCGGAGAAGTCTTTTACAAGTTTTATTTTTTTTTTCTTCTCTTCATTGCATTGAATCGTTTAATAATCTGAAAGCGACAAAGCAAGGTGTTGCTGACATCAGAGAAATGAATACTTTTTGTATCATTCACTTCCACAAATTACTTTCCATCTTGTTTAATGAGTCCGGTGTTTTATTTCAAAACGTGCGAAGAAGAAAAAAAAAAAGTAATACGGAGATGAAAATAATCTATTCTCAGCTTCATCTATTTTAATTTGTCATGCTGAGACGAAAAAAAAAAATAATAAAATAAAATAAAAAGAAATTTACACGCAAAAACCGATTACATAAGCTGAATTTTTTTTTTGTTCCCATTTTCCGCCTTTATTCGATTTTTAAAAAGAATTTAAAATAAATATTTTCTTCCGGGGGAAGGAAGAAACATTTTTAAATTTACGAACTGTTTTGAAAGTTTGGTAACCCACACTTAAAATAAAAAAAAAAAGGAGAAGAAGAAGAAATCATCGGTTGAAACTTTGCCAAACACGGTTCGTTGAGGGAAAAAAAGTACCGCCAAACGTCGTTATGATGGTTGATAATGGACAACGAAACAAGAAACTGACAATCGGAAACTTTTCTTCTTTTATTTTAAAATAACAATTTTCTGTTGGTTAGTGATACGGAACGTTCGGAGAAGTCTTTTACAAGTTTTATTTTTTTTTTTTCTTCTTTTTTTTTTTTTTTTTTTTTTTTTTTTTCTTTCTTTTTTCCTGTCGATTACAATTGAAAAAAATAAAATAATTCTTTTTTCATGTTATTTTGTATCCATTCGGAGGTTGGATGTCGAGTTTAGAAAATTAATGAAACGTGTTAGATTTTCCTTGGCTATATTGTTTTCCCCCCGTCAGTATAGGTCTATACGCCATTATCATAATACTTTAACCCCGTATTAACGCGAGACTTTTGGGCCCAGGGTTCAATTTAACTCTGTAACAAGTGCCATTTTAAAGGCTAACAAATATTTACTCATGTCGCCTGAAAATCATTTCACATTTCTCTTTATTAAACTAATCGCTTTCGTTAGTTTTTATTGTTCACAGGCTGTAATTTCTTTAATAACATGATACCAAGGGGCTTCCCAAGAGGCCTCTAAACCTACAGAAGGGTGTAGCTGCAATAACTATTAAAAGGGATAATTCCGCAAAAATTTAATATATGTTTATCCCTGCGTAACCATTTTACAACGCATACAAATTTTTTTTCCTTTCGTTTTTTGGTTTTAAAAAAAAAAAAAAAAAATATTTTGAATTAATTAAGCACAAAAATCCGGTTCGGGATCCATCCCCCTCTCTCCCCCCCACATTTTCAATTCGATTTTCCTTAATCTTTGTAAAATTGTTTTAGTAACTTTATTTCCCGGGAAAACCAGGAGAAAGTTGAATACAACAGAAGGGAATGATAATACCAGAAGGTAATTTGTCAAATGCAGCCACCGTGTTCCTGACGTAGAGACGCTGACACTTCCTTTTAAAAAAATTTTCGAATAATAGCAGACAATATTATCGTAATATTTATGCTGGTAATATATTACTTTATAAAGACAGTGATTAGGAATTCTTTATTTTTTAATCTAGCGAAAAAAAGAAAAGAAGAGAAAATATTCGGAGGAAAAATTTTTCCCGTTTTTTTTTCTTCCACAAAAAAAAAAAAAAAAAAAAAAGACTTCAAAAGACGCCGACTACTTTAACAACTGCGAATTCAGCCATGTTAGCAATTAAAGCATTCAAGAAAAGCATTTTAATAAATCCCGCGTATGATGTGAAAAGCTCTTTACAGGCTTGTAAAAGCTCTCCTGACTAAAAAGCTACTTGAATAAGTCAAAGACATCACTCATTGTTTGAGTGGCCTACTCTCGACTTCACGCACAGATACTTCAAAACTCCATATTCATTTTCAATCCGCGCGGGACTCCCCGAGAGTGTCAAGTTCTAGGCATAATTAACAAAGAGAGAGAAAATCATAACCGAGTTCCGGCCGCAAAGCTTTCAAGCAATCATGTGCTTTTCTCGTTTTCTCACGCTTCAAGGGTATTCCATTAACAAACGAAGGAAAAAAAAAAATTCGGTTTTTCAAAGATTCGTTTCCAGTTTTGTTTTTTATCTTGATTCTTCGAAATATGATAAATCGGAGGGCAAAATTTAGGAATCAAAACCGCGTCATTAGGTGTGATCATTTTCCGGGACATTTTGACAAGATTTTCGACGTCGAAATGACGTCAAGGAAGTACGACGAATTGACATTATCTGGAATACAAACTTCATGACCAGTTTGATGTCAATAAGATGTTTCATTGATGTCAATAGACCGTGAATGTGACGTTCTGTCGACATCGATGACGTCCTTTATTTTGGACCTTACGTTTCCATCTTTTGAAGTTATTGACTTCAATAAAAGACGTCATTGACGTCAGTAACGTTGACGAATATTAGCCACTGTATGACATCTTTTTGACGTCATATTGACGTCGTTTCGGTTTGGGATGGCCTTGTTATAACATCAGTAGGACGTCTTATTGCCGTCATACAGTGACATAATATTATCAGTCATATTTAGTCTTGACGTCGAAATTACGTCATACGTCATCTTGACGTCTAAAATCTTGTAAAATAATATTTAAACTGACGTTGCCTTATGACACCTCCAATACTTATTTGGTTGACGTCTTTATGACATTTAAATTGCGTCACCTTTTTCGCTAAGAATAATATTAACTACTCGTGACATCGTAAAGAAATCAGATTTTCGTCATCAAGTATGGTCGTTTTCCAGGATCATTTTACAAGATTTTCGACGGCAAAGTGACGTCAAAAGTTTCTGTACGATCCCAGCGAAAAAGGTGACGTCATGAACACGTCACGAAGGTTAAACGTGATGAAGACGTCAACCATACACGTACCGGAGACGTCATCGGACATGGTTACTTTTCGGGACTATTTTACGAGATTTTCAACGTCAAAATGACGTCATTAAATATAACCGATAGCGGATCTCATTGAATGACGTCAATATGACGTCTTATTGACGTCATGACGTTTGTGTTTCGAAATTGAGTTGTACGACGAAAGTTAGACGTCAAACAGTCAAAAATATTACCGGTCGTACTGTCTTGACGTCATTATGACGTCAAAAATCTCGTAAAATCGTTTCGAAAAATAACCATGCCTTGTGACGAAAATCGGACGCGTCACCATGACGTCACCTTTTTCGCTGGGATTTCTTATTTGTGCTGTATTGACATCATTTGGAATTGATCAGTATGATGTCAATAAGATGTTTCATTGACGTCAATCTGATGTTCTGTCGACGTCAAAGACGTCCTTTATTGACGTCAATGAATCTTACAATGTCTTATTGGCGGCAAATTGAAGTCATCTGGAATACAAACGGCATGACCATTATGACGTCAATAAGATGTTCCATTGATGTCATTTAGTGAGAAATGCTACTGGTCATACTCGATGACGTCATTTTTGTGCCCAAAATCTCGTAAAATAGTCTTGAAAACTGTCGCCTCCGGTACGTATATGGTTGACGTCATCCTGGACGTTTAAAATACGTCTCGTTTTGCGATGGGTAGTACCCTAATCGAATCAGGGCTTCTGCATCCCTGATAATTTTTATTAGACGTCCGAATCCGATTCCGGTGCCGATGCTGATGCCGGTCGAGGACAGAACCGGTATCAGCGCCGATGCTGATGCCGGTACCAAAGCAGATGCCGGTGCCGGCACTGATGCCGATTCATGTTCCAACAACTTTGCGATGCCAGTACCGGTGCTGATTCCGGCAATGACCAAGATTTCCAAGCTTCGGACCCATTCAACCAAGCATTATTTTCCAAAGAAGGTTTTTTAATTTCTTTTCTTGTTTTTTTTTTTTGTTTCAGTACCACAGAGCAATCTTCTGTTCTGGCATTCAGTTGGTTTAGATGATCGAGAAGACAATAACGTGGAACAAGATTCCACGAAAGAAGTAGAAAGCATCGTCAATGTTACGTGCATGGCGGAAAACGTATATCCAGAGCCCATTCTTAGAATTTTTAGTGCATCCAAGTAAGTATTTTTTTTTTTTTTCTTCTTTTTTTTATGTCAAATTTCTTGAATTTTTTTGTTGGCACATTTTAAAATATTCAGATTTATCAAAGGAACGAGAAAAGCTTCTTGCAAACTTATAACGTCTGTCAAACATGAAGACGAAAAGTTGAAAAATTTATTTACTTAAGATTGGGAAGTTGTATCTTTCTCTTTTTCTTTTCGAAAGAAAAAAAAATAAAATACGACAAACCTGATAAATAACGGAAAGTTTCATTTTAGGGATCATGTATTAAGGGACGGGTCGGGATTTTTATTTCATTTTGAGATGGGAAAGATGGGTCAGAAGCGAAATTTTTTTTTTTTTTTCTTCTGCGAGTTTTATGGGAATTGGGTTTTTGTAGTGGCGGTACAAGTCGTCCCGCGGAATAAAAAAAAAATGGGGAAATGCATCGTTATTTCTCCTCTCTTTTTCTATTTCAAAAAGTCAAGACATTCTCGGCCGGTTTCCACACCGCTGATTTCCACTTTCTTCTTCTTAAAAAAAAAAAAGTTTTGTATAAAGAAGAAGAAAAAAAAAAAGATGTTTATTGAAGAAACGGAGAAATGTCAATCTCTGGTTGTCGGTTTCCCTAGGGTATCAAATAATTTTTAGGCAAACATTTTTAGCTGTATATCCCTTGGCGAGTCCGTATAGCGATATCATGCTTCCTTTCTTTTTTCAAATGTTTCAAATTTTCCCTTTCTTTGTTTTGAAAAATTGGTCGCTTAGTAAGGAAAGGTGATTATAGTTTTACTCTCGTTTAGGTAGAAAAGAAAATTGCTAATGAAAAAACAAAAATGTCTTGTCACAAGCAACTTTTTTTAAAAACAATAAAAATATCTTGACAAGAAACAACCTGTCTAATCCCCCACACATTAAGAATTTTTACTTTTTGTAGATGAAAAACTTAAAAGATATGGCAAAATGTCTCATTTGTACCCCGCTTCTTCCTGTTAAAAGTTATGTTTAACTTATGGAAAATAAAGAAGTTAAAACCTATGTTTAACTTATGGAAAGTCACCGAAGTTTTATTATACTACCACGCCAAAAATTTCCTGTTCTAATTTCATTTCCATATTACTTAAAAAAAATTTGGATCGGATATATGGGTTTTCTTTGGCTTTTGCAAGTGTAGGCTTCAATCAGAACAGACATTCGGTTTTGAAATATTTAACCAAGCACAAAAACGTGTAACAAAGATTACGGTTAGCTTTTATCTGAGAAACATTACATTATTCGATTTTATCGTAATTTTTCTTAAAAAATGTTCCTTTGTCAGGAAATTATTATTCCGTTAGTTAAACATGCAGAAACAATGTTTTATTTAATTGCATTCCATCATCAAAAGGAAATAGTTCGAGAATCTTCTTTTTTCCTCCGCCATTTTGATTTTAGTTCGTGGGAATTTCTAAACATCGGTGTCGGGTTTTGCATTTTAATACAAAAATTGATTATATTGAGCGGTTTTTATGTCTTTAATTTGTGTTCTGGAGTTAATAAAATTGCAATGATCTATTATACAACGTTGCTGAGGTGCTTATTTAAACAGGAAGTGTCTACAATGGAGTAATTATGTCACTGTGTGCGTCGCCTGGTGTTTTGACCAGGTGAGGTTAATCTTGGTTGTTTTGGTTTTCTTTTTTCTTTTTTATTATTTTTTTTTAACCCAGGCATGATTTTTAAAGAGGCAGACTTGAGTTTTATAATATTGAATTGCATCCATGAATGGGGTTAGTCATTTATTAAATGAATTTGCTGTTTAAACTGCAATCGAATAGTGAAATGGTGGGTGTGGGTGTTTGAATCTTTAACGGAATGGCAAATTAAGTCATCTTTATTGGGGCAATGGTTATTGTTTGTACATTACATGTTAATTCAATTTAGTTTTATTTATCAATTGTTACAAATTTATTGATGATAATTTAGGAGTATATCGAGAAGGAATTAATTCTAAGAGGAGTAAACAAGCTTATCGAGTAAAATTGGAATTCAGCATTTACAATTGATTACAATTGCAATATCCTGGTGATTTGATTATGATGGTGAATTGATTATGATTGCGATTACATATCAATTTGGTTGTGTTACAAAAGGAAAAAAAAATTGCTTTGTTACACATCAAAAATAAATTCTTCTGATTTAATTAGAAATAGTTATCCCTAATCATTTATTTAAAAGAAGTTGACTATTCTTTTTTGATTTGAGCATTTAAAGGCTTTTGCCAACATCAGTGAATTTTACAGTTCCTTTTTGACTAGAATATCATTATTTTAAGAAATTACTTCCTCTCTATTTAGAGAGAGTTTTTTTTAGAAAATAACCTAATCTGGTTGACACGGTTCAGGACCACATGAAGTTGACTATTTTTGAATTATAGTGTTATCGTTTTAGAAAAGGTGTAATGCAGTGATTGTGGATTAAAATGTTTGTCTAGTAATTTTTTTTAAGAAGTTTTCCAGGATACTCCACTCATTTGTTTGTATGTAATTTAAATATAAGTTGAACTTTTAAGTAATTGATGTCATATCTGCTATTAAAGCATGTTACATTATAGGCGAGAGATAATGGCTTAATAATCTTTACAAAGGAAAATCGAAACTAACATTTTTTAGGGTTTAAAAAAAATGAAATCTTTTTTGATCCAATAACATCTGAAGAAAATGTGCCATGAAAAGACAACAAATTATTGTTTACGTTAAATTTAATGCATTATTAGTTAATTATAATTTTAATTAAGCCTGTTAAAGGACGATGATGGTCTTCATATGTACAGAGTGCCAGTCGTGACTGGTTTTAAATTTGGTATTTTTTGGTCACAAAGATTAAAAGTTGTTTTATTTTCTGGTCCAAAATGTACAGAACACATTCTGTCTGAGCCCTGAATTTTTAAGTGCCAAGAAAAAAAAAAAAAAAAAAAAAAAAACCGGATGAAAGTTTTGTTTTGAAAGAGGTTTTTGCTTTGAAAGAAGCTTTTCTCATGAACTGCAATGAAGCGTAGTACAGTAGAACTAAACTAAAATACAGTAAAATAATCAACTAATTTTTCTTGCTCAAATTTCTTCCTCCGAAAAGGATATTTGGTCTTCACTTTTACTTAGTTTATTTTATTTTTGTAAACATGTTTTGGAGACCTTACTAAAAAGGATATTATTTTTCAAGGGCTCTTTTAAATTCCGCATATTAAGCGGGAAATCGTCTTAAGCGGGAACCTCTTATCTGGTATATGCTGTACTTACCGAGAAGAAAATAAAAAAAAAATGGCATTAACGAAAACGAAGACATTGTATAACATTTTTTTTTTTTTTTTTTCTACAAAACGACTTTTTGATTTCATCTCGAAAATAAAAAAATACCCGCGGAGAAATTGCGTAAAATAACACAAGTCAGCATTTGAAATCTCGTTTACGTCCGGGGAATGGATTTGACAAGAATCTAATAAAACACATCTGCATTTTAGAATAAAAAAAAATCAAAGCAATCTCTGCTTTTTTTCTTCTAACTCGATTAAGCTTTCGCACACGTTTTCACTATAGATTCCCCAACAAAAGAAAAACCTCTTTCTACGAAATTAGGAATTTTTTTTTCTTTTTTTTTTTTTTTTTTTTTAACTTTTTTTCGCGTCAAATTCCGGGAATGGGGTAATCATTTACGAATTTTATTAAAACGCGGGGATTAAACTCGAAATAATCCCCGTTTTATTATTACATTTAGATTTTGTCAGATAATCGAATTCATAATATTATCAAACAAAGATTTATTTAGTTTGAAAACAAAATTAGTTGGGGAAACGAAAATATTTGACGAGAAATAGATGCGGATCGTTCGCGCGTTTTATGCGTTTTGAAAGCTTTAAGTCATACTATACCTGGATTAAATCCGAGAGTAAAAAGGTTTTATATCCTCATCCGTTCGGTTTGATTCATCTCCTGATCGAATTTTCTATTTAAAAAAAAAAAAAGAAAGAAATCAATTATTATTTTCGATGAATTATTCAGTTGCTAATTCTGCCCCCCCCCCACCCTCCTCTCCCTTCGGTTTTCTCATTTTCGACTTGCACTCAAGTGCTTTCTTATGTCACTTACCCTTGAGAGATGGAAATCTCCGGGGATAACTGATCGTTTTTTGACCTAGATTATATTCTCGGTGAATAGAAAAAGGAGAAGAAAAAAAAACCCGGGAAATCGACTTTCGAAAAAAAAAATGTAATACAGACATATTGATATAAGAGAAAATACAATTTCATAGGGATCGGATAAAATCTTCTTAATAATATGAAAAGTGAAATACATTTTTCTCTATTTCTTTCGCTTATTTTTTTTCTCTCTCGCTCTCTTTGCAGGCCAGTAACGGATAAAGGGCATGTTAAAACGAGAAAGAAGAATGATGGATTATACGATGTGTCTGCTTCGATTCAAGTGGACGATGATGATATGAACACAGAGGAACATGTGTTCGAATGCGAGCTTTCAATACCAGAAGCCAATTATACAGTTAAAAAAGCTTTACTTGTATCACTTGGTAAGTTTTTTCCTGTGATGTTTTTTTTTTTTTTCTCCTGATTGGATTGGATTGGATTGGATTTCATTGGACCTTTTTTTTTTTTTTTTTTAATTGACAAATTGTACCCGGTTGTCTTTATCCGGTTTTGGAATGGAGATTAGTTCCGAAAAACCTGTGGATTTATTCCTTAAAATGTTCCCAAGCAGAAGATAGATTATTTTGAACTTTCCATGGTTATCCGGATGTGAGTTCAATCAGTTTTTTTTTTTTTTTTTTTTTTTTTTTTTTGCATGGAGGTGAAAAAAGCCGTCGTAGTGGATACCCGTTAAAATTTTTTTTTTTTTCGGAAAAGGTCCGAAAAAAGGTACCAAAGTCGAATTGCTACAGCCATCTGCGGAAGCGCTAGCAGCTTCTAGATTTTAAGTATCCCGCGATCATTTTAGGATTGGATCCTGGGTCATAGTTAGGATTGGACACTTAAGCTTGTTTAAAGTTGTTAGCTAGGATTGAATCCTGAAACCTATCTAAGGTCAGATTCCATAGCCCAGTTGAGATTAAAGTCTACCTAGGATTGAGCACTAAAACACGACTAGGATTGAGTCATGAATCCTAATAAGGATACACCCAGAAAAAGGAATATGCCTCGTTCGCAATACAAGCGATGTTGCTTAGCGACAAAACAAATATGCTTTGCCGCAAAGCAACATGGCTCGACTTGTCGACGTTATGCATTGCGGCAAAGCAATCACGAGTTTTGACACAAAACATTTATTCTGCTTAGACCTAAGTTATGCAAAAATGCTTTGTAGCAAAGCATTTTTGCTTAGACCCAAAGCAGCATTTTTCTGGGTGTAAGATTCCACAGCCCAGTTGAGATCGAAGTCTAAATCCTAGCTAGGATTTAATCCAGAATCCTAAAACATGCCTAGGATTGAATTATCAATCCTAAAACACGACTAGGATTGAATCATGAATACTAAAACAAGGCTAGGATTGAATCCTGAAGCCTAATTAGGATTACATCGGAGTCTAAAGTATAGCTACGGTTGAATACATAAACGCGGATAGGATTGAATCCTGAATGCTGAATGCTAAAAAATTACTAGGATTGGATCATGAATCCTAAAACACGGCCAGGATTGAGTCATGAATCCTAATAAGGATAAGATTCCATAGCCCAGTTGAGATCGAAGCATAGCTAGGATTGAATAGAGATAAAGCATGGCTAGGATTGAATAGTTATGCATGGCTAGGATTGAATCCTAAACCCTAATTAGGATTACATTCTGTAGTCCAGTTAGGATCGGAGTCTAAAGCCTAGCTAGGATTGAATTCTGAATCCTAAAGCACAGCTATAATTGAATCCTGAAGCCTAATTAGGATTAAGTTCTGCAGCCCAGTTAGGATCGAAACGTAAAGTGGAGATAGAGTTGAATCCTAAAAATAAGTCAGGATCGAATCCTGAAGTCAGGCTGATAGTATCTGAATTCCTAACGTCTTCTTTACCTGTTGATAAAATCCCGCGAATAATCCGTAAAAATGGGTAAATGGTCGAATCCTGAAGCCTAGCTAGGATTGAATCCTAAAGTACCGTAGATTGGGGCGAAGTTGAAAGGTGGGGGTGAAGTTGAAAGGAAATTCAAAAAAAAAATTCTAGGTTCATTTTAGGCACTAAAAATAACTTTTTTTATTTCATTAAGTGGATATTGTTTTCGGGATACTCAAGTAAAAAATTTTATTTTTAGTGCCTAAAATACACCTAGAATTTTTTTTTGAAATTCTTTTCAACTTCACCCCAATCTACGGTACCTAAAGTATCATCCAACACATCCTGTTCGAAGTTCAAAAAAAAAAAAAAAAAAAAAAAAATTTCCCTCGTTATTTTAGTTGCATATACGAATCCAAAAACTCAGTTCCAGCCGTATTTATTTCAACGAAATGTTTATTTAAGTCAACCCGCGTTACGATTCCAATCCTCTGATTTTTTTTTCTCGTCTGGATTGATTTCACAGCTTCGGAGTAACGCACAGGTCACCAAAATCGATACAAGTTAAATCTTTCATATTATTCCGATATTTGAATAACTATCAACTAAGCTCCTTGTCTCTGACACCCCCCGTGACTATAATTAGATGCTCATTTCCCCATGTGGATAACTATTTAATCTATCTAAAAACCCACGGGGAATTTATCCGATGTGATTTGTCCCATACACATCCGTTCACGTGTATTAATATCAAAAGCTTTCCTCAGGTTATATGTACGTACGGTAGTAAACCGACTGGGGTGAAGTCAAAAACGATTCGTAGCTTTTACCTCCGTCCCAAACCTCTTCCGGTTTAGGGAGGCACTGCTTTGTGAAGTCCCCTCCGCAAGGGATCATTTCCGGGGGGGGGGGGGGAAGACAAAAACAATGATTTAAGATTTTATAAGGGAGAGCTGGTAAAGGCGAATTTTTTATAGTTTTGATTTACTGACTGATTAGTTGTAAAATAGTGGAATAGCGGTCTCCTCTACTACTTCTGGTTAAGATCCAGTAAATAATGCGCTGATGCAGCAAAAGTATTTTTTTATTAAAAAAAAAAAGAAAAAAAAAAATAGCGTGAAAAATGAATGAAAATTGTTAGATATATCCCGTCCCGTTTCACTCCGCTTTCCCCTAAATCCGAAAAAGTGTTTTTATTCAAAATGCATTTTATCAAGTGGCAAAGAATTGAATTTCATAGTCACATTTTGCTTCGTTTACCCTCTGTTACGTTACGAAACGCCTACGGTAATATCTCAAAAAAAAAAAAAAAAAAAAAAAAGCTCGCTTGGGTTTATAAATAAAAAAAAAGTCCTTTTCAGCATTTTCTAATTTAGATATTTCCTTTTTTTTATTTATATGAATCGCGTAACCGCGGATGTTACTTTCCATTTTCAACCCGAGCCACACGGAAATAAGTTCGGTTTTTTTTTTTTTTTTTTTTTTTTTTTTTGAAATTGCAAATCGACATTTTAGTAATACGCAAGGCGTTAAATGAAATCCAGGTCATTTTATTTATTTATTTTTCGACAAGTGAGAAATTTTAAAGTGGAAAAGTTTTGCCGCAAAAACGAGAATAAAAAGAAGGAAAAAAAGGTTAAGACAATATTGCAGTCGAAACAAAATCCAACCCACAAATCCCTCTTTTCAGAGAATATTGTACCCACTTTAATAATTAAAGAGAAAACGCTTATAGTGAGGTGCCTGGAGTGCGAAGTTCGCTGTAGCGAAGGGGGTGAGAGGGGGGGGGGTTGGGGTTAAACAAACTCATTTCTATATAAACCTGAACTTCTAATTTAGAAAATTATGGAATTTTAAACGAAACAAATTTTTTTTTTTTACGTTCGGATTTAATTCGATTTGCATTTTTTTTACCTTTTTTTTTTCTCAACGTTTTTTGTATCTGCACACACCCTCGGAACCTTTGTGCCTGGAATATAATTTTATCTAAGGAGCTGATAAACCGAAAATGTGAAAGTTAAAAAACGACTTAGGCCTTTTACGTGTCCCTAGTGTTTTTCGCTTCTTATTTTTTTTTTTTTCTTCTTCTTCACTTTCCATTTTACCGGTTAAAGCTTGAAGTTGCTGACAAGAGGAAAAAAAATCGCGAACGGAGCTTATCAAAATTTCACGGAAGTGGAATCTTGAGGGACTTAAAAGAAATTATATTGCCAATAGAAAAATGTCTTGAAAATTTTTTACAAGGCTGATAAAAAAAAAGCACGGTTTTATTAAAATTTGAATTAAATCAATCTTACCGGGAAATTTGTTGAGCAGAAAGGGCAATGCGCTTTTAAAAACGGATTTGACTAAGGAATTAGCTGGGCTATTAAAAGGAGCTTACTTTTTGCAGTAATTCTAACGTGAAAAAATTTCGGATAAAATGTTGAGGGAAAAAATGACCGGTGCATTTATTGGGAAATGATTCAGAATCGCGCTCGTTTTGAAATATTTCGAAAAATATTACGTAGGCCTATTTTGCAATTTTCTTTTTTTTTCGAAAAACCGGGAAAAACTTTAAAACTTCTGTGGGAAAAAACAAGAATTTTATAGAAAATGTTTAGGAAAGATTTTGCGGCAAATTTTTGAAAAATGTTTTGCTGAAAAATTTATATTGCCAATAGAAAAATGTCTTAAAAATTTTAAAAATAGAATGTCCTAAAAGTAAAAAAATTGATGAAAATAGTGCCAAAACTTGTTTTTGGGCAGTTTTCTGCAGTTTTTGTTTAAAATTGTTTTGTAAAAAAATTTGCCATGACTTTTTAAAAAATTGTTTCGACAAAGTTTTTCCGAAAATTTGAATCTGAGAGGTGAAACTCGAAAGAGTGTCAGTTTTAAAGTCATTCTTAGCCAGAAAAATCGAGCAAATCCTGACTGAATCTTGACATAAAAAGATGTAATAAAAACATCGTAAGAAAGAAAAGCTTCGAATAATTTTCCCGATAAGTATTTTTTCTTTTCATAAACGCTTCTACAGAAAAAACTGTAAAATTTCCCAGCCGATTCCGATCTAGTTCAAAACTCGAACGCCTTCCCCTTTGTGCAAAAGAAAAAAAAGGAACCCTGAAAAAAAATTAATCACCGAGTCCCGCAATACGTAAACAAGCGCTGGTGGGGGGGCGGGGAAAATTTTCCCCCGATTTGCCGCGACGAAGATTGCCACGTTAAGTTTAACTTGTTACGGCTTGTTAATAATAGAGAACATCAAGCAACCCACTCTAATTTTCCAAGAACACATTTTCAACTTCTTACTCTATTAATGCTAACAGTCTTGAAACACGAGTGTTTTATAGGGTTAGCTTCCCTGCTCCTTGGCTTCTTTCCTTTTATGCGAATCCGATTTGTTTCCACCAGCCTCCTCACGTACGTGATTTTAACCTGGGAAAAACACAGGACCACGTGGTGTTAATGTTACAAATTCTTTGATATCCCCGATTCAGAAAATATCTATTCTCCCTATTTAAAAAAAAAGAAAATCTTGAAATGCAAACTTCTGTGTAAGAATTAATAGCTTACAGGGCGAAATCTACATTTTAACCGGGTTTAAAATTCGGTTTCGATATCGGATTATTTGATTCGATGCGGCAGAAATGACTTAATCCTCGTTTCCTATTAGTTTGTTTGATCCGCGTTTATCATCAATGCGGGTGATATTTCCCCAAATCTCTAAATATTCCTTTTGTTTTCTGAGGGGCGAGGGGGTTGGAGGAGATAATTATAATACAACCCCACAGGAGAAAAAAAAATGAATAACGGCGGAATGTTTTCGACTTTTGTTTTTGTAAAGTTTGATAAAAAAGAAAAATGTATCATCCGAAAAAGCATTATAAATTCATGTTGGAAGAAAAAAAAAAGAAAGGAAAGAAAAAAAAAAAAAAAAGAAAAAAAAAAAAATACAAAACATCACGGGGGCGAAAAGTAAGCCGAAGAAAAACGATCTTGAATTGGAATCCACCACGAACAAGTTCATATATCTTCATTTACAATGAGTTCCACTCCCTCGTATCACCTTCGAATAGCACAAGATGTACTGTTTTTTTCTGTAAAGTAAAATAATGTTTTCCGATGATTTTATTCTTTAGAGTTATTTATCCGTATGAAGATGAATTGACTTTTCCTATTTTTCAACATCGAGTGGTTTTCTTTTTTTTTTCTTTTTCCCTTTCTTGTTTTATGAGAATTAATTGCCGTGGAGTCGTGAGGTCTTTAGAAACGTTACAGATTTTCCTTAGGTTTCAGTTTTTTCTCCCCCAAAATTTTGAATAAAAACGAATGACAGCTGGAAAATTGAAAGAAAAATCTCCGGTATTTTGGATAATTTTGAGTTACTGGACGTTGCTTTGATCAAATTCGCCGTCGATTTTTTTTAAAAGTAAAATTTACATTAAGAGTCAGGTAATTTACATTTAGAGTCAGAACATTCAGTTAAAAATTTTACTTTTGCCTTAGAAGCATCGACATTTAGATTAAGAGGGAACGTTTACGTTAAAAGACGTTTACGACGTACGACGTTTACGTTAAAAGTCCAGACGTTTTCATTTATAGACTACACTTTTACACCTGGAGTGGAAAAATTTACATTAAGAGTAGGAACATTCACATTAAGAATCAGGGCATTTACATTAAGAGCGGGGACTTTCGTATTAAGAATCAGGACATTTACATTAAGAGTAAGGACATTTACATTAAGAGTAGGTACATTTACATTAAGAGCGGGTGAATCAGGACATTTACATTAAGAGTAAGGACATTTACATTAAGAGTAAGGACATTTACATTAAGAGTAGGGAAATTTACATTAAGAATCAGGGCATTTACATTAAGAGCGGGGATAGTTACATTAATAATTAGGAAGTTTACATTAGGAGTATGAACATTCGCATTAAGAGTTAAAACATTTACATTAAGAGTAGGGACATCCGCAATAGGAATCGGGACATTTACATTAAGTGCCTAGATGTTTATTTTAGGAGACTGGAAATTTAAAAATTCCGGCGTTAAAATTAATTAAATTTGAAGGTTTATGTTATTTGGCATTAACCAAGATATCTGTATCATGTATAAAAACTCAAGATATTTATATTTAAATGTTACTTTAATCATTTTTATATCACCAGTGGTCACATTTGACAATAGGGACTGTTGCATTACGAATTAGGATATTTTCATTAACATTTACTTTAATCTTCCTTCGCTGTCCCTATTTTCATAATACGGACATTTCTATGAACCCTTGCTTTTCCTAACTTTTTTTTTTTTAATTCAGTGAAAGCAAAAAAAAAAAAAAAAAAAAATCGATTTGAAAAACCTTTTGCTTCATTTTTCTCTCGTTTCATTTTTCTTTATCTTATTTCATCTCAAATAAAAATCCATAGAGGAAAATTTCGCTCGAGAATATAGATTAGATGTAAATGAGAGGTAAAATCTGTTTTCGGGAAGACATGCCGAATCACGCTTGTTTAACGCACAATCCATTGTAAGTATAAAATCATTCCCTTCTGCTGACGGGGTTGTTCTCTTCTGGTTTCCATTAACATACGATTAACTTATAACAAAATGCGTTTCAGACTAATTGTCTTACTAATTTTCCTCCTTCTAGACCTTTTTTTTACCCTTATTGTTAAAAATAATGTAAATATTTTTTATTTTTTTTTTAAATTTATAACCGCAAAATTTCAGAAGAGAAATTTCCTTCTTATGATAATCCTCCACTGTTTATTTATTTATTTTTTTCTATTTATATATTCACTCTGTTATTGCATTATTTTTGAAACTCGAGAGGAATTTAAAATAGTCTATACCGGGTTGAAACGTGCATATTTCGTTGATATAGTGCCGGGGATTCGCGTCTTTTTTTTTTTTTTTTTTGCAACTTGAAATTTTTATTAAATTATCTTTTAAAAGTATGTGGAGGATTTTGTTCTTTTATTCGTTTCCTTATAAAAAATGGGAAAATGATTTTTATGTGTTCCGAAACACACCGAGAATTTTTTTCACTGATCTATTTCTCTTTCATAGGATATCCGACTGAAAGTCCCGAAACATCCACGACTGAAACGTCGACAACGGATTATTTTGATTTAGACTCGACTACCGAAGACTCTGTTAACGGAACAGACTACCCAGACGAAGGTGATGATAATAATGATGTTGGTTTTCCTGGTGGTAAGGCTGTGGGGCCCCCCTGGATTTTTTTTGGTTGTTGTTCCCCCGTGTTGTTTGGATCCCGAATGGTGTGCAGTGTCCCAAGCCATGATATTTGAATACCCTTTGGAAAATTCTTGTTGTGGGTATGAGCCATTCAAAGTTGAGTAAGTACCCTGTATACCCTACCTAAGTTTGAAGCACTCAACTTTTTGAATATGTTTTGGAACATTTTTGAACCTTGTAGAATATTTTGAGTTGATTTCACATTTACAGAGTTTGTGTAGATAATTAAATTTTAAGTCATTGCGTACAAATTTGGAACCTGCAGTATGAGAACTAGGTTTTTTTAAAATTTAAATCCAGAAATATTGATTGACGTATTTTCATTAATGCTGAAGGGTTTACATTAATGACACTTTTAACCTCTAGATTAAGTGAGTGACCATTAGCCTATTAAGAGATGAAGATTAAAATTACAATGCATAGTAATTTTTTATTGAACTGCATATAAGTAATGGGCAATTTTACATTAAGAGGTCAAACATTTACATTAGGAGATGTGACCATCTACATTAAGGACATGAGCATTTATACTAATTGAAGTTAAATGGATAGCTGTCCACCGTGCTCTTAAAGTAATGTAAGATTTAGAGTGGTCAGGTTAATTCTACCCTTTTACATTAAGAGGGAGGACGTTTACATTGAAAGGCTAAACTTTTACTCCAAGTGTGGAAACATTTTCATTAAGAGTCAAAACATTCAATTAAAAGTCTGGGTTTGCCTTAAAAATAAAACTTTTACATTAAGAGGAAGAACATTCGCATTAAGAATCAGGACATTTACATTAAGTGCCTGACTCCCATAAATGCACATAGAGACATTGGGAACTTTCACACTAAGAGAATCTCTATGTAGCTATCCACACCCTGAATGTCAACGTTCATATTCTTAATGTAATGTGCATATATTGGGCAACTTTACATTAAGAGCTAGAAGGTTTACAATAGGAGATACGTCATTTACATTAAGAACATGAACGTTGCCATTAAGGGTAGCTACATAGAGGCAGTACAAACTTTTACATTAGAAAAATCTCTTAAAGTAAGAAGCGTTCGCTGTGGCGTCTCTTACATTGAAGGAATCTCTTAATCGAATTTTACATTAGGAGATCGGACCTTTACGTTGAGAGCATGAACTGACATTAATGATTTCGAAAAGCTACATAGGATCATGAAATACTTTGTATTAAAAATCGAACAATTCTACATTAAGAGTGTAAAAAACATTTACACTGTCCGTACATACTTCCAGACTTATTTGAGAGCTATGCACAACCACACCAAAGCTCTCTGTTAGCTGCACTAATCGCCAAGTAAAATTAAAATCTTTTCTTTTTACCTTTTGGCGTCTAATGATTTCTTTTCGTTCGCAAATAAAGTAATTATTTTAATTTTATTCCTTCCACCGTATCATTAAATTCTCAAAGAAAACAAGAAAAAAAAATTTGAAGAAAAGCTTCTATTTATAACCTAAATTGAATTATTCATAAAAAAAAAATCAGTATTAGCAGGGCAGTATGTAAAATATGTTGTTATAAGGAAATTACCAGTTATTATCGAATTTAATAAAAAATTACAATAATATTTTCCGAGGAAAATGCGATGTTTACGTGACTCTTCTTAAAAGAGTAACTTGAGAATCGAGGCTTTTCCATTTCCTCCCCGACACAAATTATTTTCATTTCGTGCCTTGTCAATTTTCGACATTTACGGTATAATATTTTTAAGTTCTGTCTTCGAAACACGATCGCTATTTATCTTCACGGTTACTTTCATTTTCCCGACTATACCTTTTTTTTTTCTGAAATATAGAGCATCATTTTTCTATTCCGAGCGAGAGGAAAAAAAAAACAAGACAGTATGAACCTTTAGCAAGTCAATATACAGATGTTTCGATATGAAAAACAATTTTTTTTTTCCAGACCCGACTAAAAAAAAAAATGGCTCGTGAGTTGTATAAAATTTTCCAGGAATTGGGGAGCAATCAGCAAGACGTATGTGCGTAAAGTCTAAAATGCAAATTCCTTATCCCGAGTATATAAAACGTGTATAACGCAGAGTGTTATTTTAATGAAGGGAAAATTAAATGGCGCATGAAGTCGTTGGAAGTCGGGGAAAACAATAAAGTTAAAGATGCTCACTCCTTCGTTACAACGGGGAATGATCAACTATACGGATGATGCCAAGGCTCCCAGATCAATAGGGCATGAAGTTGAACGTAACTATTAGGCAAGTGATGAGCCTATTGGTGCTTATCGCTCATTGTTTAACGAGAATTATTTAGGCAAAGTCATACTGGAAAATATTTGAAAAGGGGGATGGGAAATTGCGGAATTAAAAAAAAAAAAAAAATCGGTTCGTTTATTAAAAAAAAAAGCGAATAAAAGTCTATCGTGAAAGCACCGCAAGGCTTTTCTTTAATGAAAAGAAAATCTTCAATACCTGATTTTTCAATGAGATTTATTCAACCGTGTATAATTATGTGAAAGAATGATGCTGAAATCTTTTCAAGATTATTAAAAATTGTTAAGCATTTTTTTTTTTTTTTTTTTTTACTTTTTCTAAAGAAGTTTGTCAAAGTTCATTTTAAGTGATTTACTTATTTATTTATTTATTTATTTATTTTTTTGGTTTATTCCGATTTCGCTTGGTCAGAATTAAGCTTATAATTGCGTTTGTCCCAAATACATGTCTTCATTTTTTTGTAAATGTTTATGACATCAGTATCTGCATGTCCTAAATGCACATCGGGACATGCATATTTGCATGCCTAATGTTTGCATCTCATATATATCTTCATGTACAATTAGGACCTGTACATTTGGATGTCCCAAACATTCCAGAAAATGTCCTAAACTACATGTGCTTGCGTCTCAAATGGATACTCCTAAATGCAAGCTCCAGTTTCATATTTTTACTACTTATAAATGCGTTACTTGTTTTCTATTTAAACCAACAGAAGTAGCCTACAAAATGGGGGACCTTCCTAGGTCAAGAGTCAAACGTTTTTCTTCATTTACAAATGTGGGGGTCGACTACGCTGTTCCATTGTTTTTTGAAGATAGAAAAACGAAAAGTCCCAGATTAACAAAAGGCTACATTTGTTTATTTATCTCTATGACTACGAAAGCTCTTTATTTAGAAACAGTTTCCGACTTAACAACCGAATGTTTTCTAGCTTCCCTGAGGCGTTTTGTCACTAGACGAGGCAAGCACTCTAATATTTATTCTGATAACGCTGGCAATTTTCAAGAAGCTTCTAACGAGCTAAAAGAACTTTTTGAATTTTTGAAATGTCATAAAAGCGACAGTTACGATTCCATGACTCCACAGCAAATAATTTGGCATTTTAATCCTCCTCGAAATACATGTCTTTACTATCTCGTTTACAATCTTCACATAAATTAAGGCCCTCGAATGTCTCAAATGCATATTTTCATGTCTCAATTATTCCGGATTCTTGTAGAATGTCCTTGCTGTGCGCGTTGATGTCCCAGGTGCATATTCTAATGTCCCAGCTGCATATTTTTACCCATACAACTCACATTGTCCCAACTACATATTTCAAACGTCCCTCCCACATTCTGCCCATCAATCACAGTTTTTATAATATTCTGCCTAAGGCTTGATATCGAATTTGCTTGAACCTGACTCTTAGGGAAAAAAATCGAGTTATTGTTTTCTGGGAAAAGACGTGGTTTTAACCGTGTCGATGAGCTCGATCCGGAGTATAAAAGCACACCCCGCAGCAAACTGTTGACATGGGGTTTCCTCGATTCGGTTTAACAAGTTGGCTCGAGTTTCTTTTCAAAAACAAATTTCCCCGTTTGCGAAATTAACGTCCCAACTTAATCGAATTTCAAGGAAAGAAATCCACACTGAAAACCGCTCTGAAAAGAGACAGAGAGCTCAGTCACAGTTAATAAAATTAATACATAAATTCATTTGAAACTTTTCGATTTAAAGCTAAGGAACGTATTGACACGAAGAAAGCTCTCTTAATTAAAATCATACAGAAAACTTTCTCCCGTTTATTTAAAGCCGGAGTGTTTGCAGAGGTATCCTTTTAAATTATTTATTTGGAAATGTGTGTTTTTCTCCCTTGATAATTTTCTCCATATAACCTGACATGTTTTGTAATTAACTTGTTAAAATCAACTGTTTTTCTCTAGAAAGAAATGTAAAGCATTTTTCTCTTTTTTTTTTTCGGGGGAAAAAAACTGATTACGCCACTCGGAAGAGACGGAAACTAATTATTCGAGGATAATTCTTTTAATTATGGCCTCGTTAAATTGGTTTCGTTTGGTTAAGTGCGCTTCCGGCTTGACGTTTTTCAGACAAAAAAAAAAATATATATATCGTGTACACGAGAAAAAAAAATATGATCCTTAGTTTCCGACAGTTTATGACTGAAATTCGGTTTAAAAAAATGAGAGAAAAAAAATTTTTTTTTATTCGGGGGAAAAAAATTCATCTAAATCACAAACAATCCAGATATCCCTGAAAGTTAAATTTATGAAAAGAATCCATTATGAATTTTTCCGGTTCATTTAATAAGGATTTTATGAAAGCTATACCACCTACCTACCTGCCTGCCTTTTTTTTTTATATTTAAAATTAAATATGCATCGAGTAAGAAAAAAAAAGCGGAGACGGAAAAGTGCCATACTCTTAGAAAACGAGAAAGGGGAAAAAAAATTATAATGAAAGTAATAAACAATACTCTTTACTGACACCTTCCTCAGAAAAAGATGAAATTTTGTAATTGAAATTTCATGCCAACAAAAAAAAAAAAAAAAAAGAAAAGTTAAAAAAAAAAAAAGTTTAAAAAAGTGTCGTCCATAGAAACTTTTCCTTTAAAAGTTTTGTTATCACGGTTTTCTCTACACTTGTTTTTCTGGGCTTAAGAGCTGTAATTTGTAAATTTTTAATGAAGAAGGACTTCTCTTCTAACAATGGGTTTTCCTTCTAATACTTTAAGTGAATATTACTTCTTTGTTTGTATGGTCTATAGTTTTTGTTAAGTTTTTTGAAGGAGAGCCCTTTTCGACGGAGGTGAGCTCAAACAAGACTTTACAAAACGTATTAACTCTTTATTGAGAAAAAAAAAATACAGTAGTTGAGGCCTCGAGAAAACGAAATCTGATCGAATTAGAACATACTGCACGTTGACCCCATTAAACGAAAAATGCGAATGTATACTTCACTAAAAACGGGGCTGGCAAACCGAATGCCTAAATAGAAGTACCTCGTGAAGATTTCTTGCGTTTGGCGTAGTCGAACCGAACCAAAACCGATTCATCTTAAAAATAGAGGGCTTTTGACTTATTAATAAACGGTTAAAATAATTACAAATTAAAGAGAGAAAACGTGAGTTATAAGTATATATGTAGGTTATAAAAACTTATAACAAGATGATAAAACTTATATATATAGTCTTATTATAAGTGTTTATAACGTTTTTAAACCAGGACTTATAACTTACTTTTTCTTGGGAAATCCAAAATGAATGTTATGAATATTTTTACTGTGTTCATGAAGTCAGTTGGGGTTGCTAACGGCCGTACAAAGAAAAGATAAATTGTCTTTATTACTTGCCACGGCTACCCTTTAAAAGCATTAATATGTCCCATTTTTGTCCCGTTTTTGTCCCATACGCATATTTTTTGTCGCAGCTACCTAAGCTCTAGCCCCGACTGCATATATGTACTTTTGTTTCAACTACATATACTCCAGTCCTTACTGCATATACTTTTTCCGACTGCATTTACTCTATAGTCCCAACTACATATACTTTGGTCCCAACTACATGTACTCTAGCATGCTTAAAGGCATTGATATGTCTTAACGCCGTACGGTTTTGTCCCAACTACACATACTCTAGTCCTTACTACACATATTTTTGCCCCAACCACAAATATTTTGACCGCAGTCCCACCTGTAAGACCCAAGCACATAATTAATTCTTCCAATTTTACACCGACATGTCCCAACTACATATTCGGAAAAAATCATCTGAATCACAATTTTTACCTCAATTTTGTCTTAACCATCAAAATACGAATACTTCGTAATCTTTAAAAAAAAAAAAAAAATACGAAAAGCAAAAGAAAGAAAAAAAAACTGATTCCGATTCCAAAAATTTTAATTCATATCGACGAGACCAGGTTTTCAATAACGAAATGATTTTCTTGTTACGACAATTAGCATTTTAATAATTGTGGGGTCGAGTTTTCAGAGCTTTCCCCAGCGAGCACATGGATCACTATATTTGAATTTTAATGAAAATATAGAAGTACTTTTGCTGGAAGGAAAACGGGAGGGAAGAAATTTTCGAAAACGTTTTCTCCGGGTTTTCCAACGCAGGCACTCTCTCTCCTTTCATCCCGCTTCTCCGGAATAAAAAAATGGATTTTTTTTTTTTTTTTTTTTTTTTTTTTTTGCACTTACGCTGTAAAGTATTTACTCAATTTAAAAATATAATACCTATCCTCTTCGTCCCGGAGAAAAAAAAAATTGAATAAATTTTGATTATTCCTGATCAAAGTATATATATCGACGGAAGAGAAAAAAAAAAAAAAAAAAAAAAAAACGAAAGCATATTGAATTTCGACCTCGCCCTGGGAAAAAAAATTAATCTTCACCTTTTTTTTTTTTTTTTTTTTTGCGAAATCGAATGAATGAATAAATAAGTGAGGAAATCCATCTTCATTAAAAATAATCTACCGTTGAAAAAAGGTATTAAATCACAAGTCCAAAGAGCGTTTGATCTCCATATTCGATTTTAATGGGGGCGACAGTAATTGGCAGGCTTCAGTTTTCAAAGTAAATGCTATTTTCTAATAATTAAAGGGGGAAGGAGTGGGGGGGGGGGGAAGGGGAAGAGAGCGAAAAAAAAAGCGAAGGGGCGAAAAAAATTCACGAATTCGTTCTCCGAACAAATTCGATTTTAAATGACGATTCAAAATGTGACACCTGGGCTGGGGAAAAAGCTTTATGGAAACCCAAATTAAGACAAATCGATTTTAATGAAAGAGTAAAAGTTAGACTTGGGGAAGTTGGAACAAAATACATTACCGACTTAATTTCTTCTTGGTAATCTATTACCCGGCTAATTAACGTTTAATTGAATGATTTGTAATAAGTATTTATATAGGTCAATGCTTTTCTTATAAAAAGAAAATTTCGAAATAAATTTTCCCGCCCTTTTAATTTCGCTAAAGGAAGTGGAATTAAGATATTGAGAAATGGCCAGGGCGACATTACTTTTCAACACGGGAGTGGATTAAAAGGGAGAAGGAGAAAAAAAAAAAGTAGAAAAAGAAACAAAGGAGAAATCGTTTAGAATCACGCGATATTAAGAAAACTGTTGAAGATAACATGAGCAATAATGGGTTGACACAAACGTAATTTGCCGTTTCCGGTTTCCTAGGGCCGTGAGTTGTTTGACAAAGGCTTTCATTTCTTTAGGAAATGCGTTCGTAAACTCGACGATTGCCTCATCAATAAAATGGACTTTTCCCAACTCTTGAGCACGTTTCAAGAATGAAAATTTATTTTAATGACGATTTTCAGTTTCACTTGCGAAAAACAAACATTTATTTTCATTTATTTTCGGCGGGGATGACTTTAAATTTAATAAAAATTTCCCCTAATTTTTTTAATATTTTTTAAATATTTTATTTCGTCGAAAACTAATATTAAATGATGTATATTTCACTTCTCCCCAAGTTTATAATTCGAGATAATGTCATTAATTGCGAGTTTGCTTTTGGGGTCACGAACCGGCGAAGTTCGCACAGGCAATAACGTCCTCTCCCATTAAACATTTGAAAAGGGGCTACTCACTCTCTAGCTGTATTATGGAAAGTTTGCTTTTATCTTCATTTCTTGATAACATTAATTGTTTTAACAAAATTTTGATCTTGTTGATGATGTCCCAGGCCTGTGGAAACCATTCCTTTTGCGTATTTTGGAAAATGTTTACAGTGCATGATTATCCCTAAAAGACTTATGAAAAGATAAAATGCTCGTTGGGGGGTTTAATTTAACGAATGAATTAATTAATTAGTTAAATAACTCTTCACCAAGGCTGAATTTTCTCCTCGGAAGGAGCCGAATGAATTATTTTAGTTGATATAAATATACAGAAAATAATGCGGGGCGGCTTTTTACTCATCCCTTCGGCAGGGTTCTGTAAAATTCCAGAAACATTATTCAGTGTTCTAAGAAAAATTTGATTGAATGAATAAACGGAGATGACAAAATTAGATATCTGTGTAGTATCACTGCCTACGCCTCTCTGTGCATTTTTTCTCGATATTTTCAGCTGGGTCCCGCTATTAATTGGCGGGTATGGGGGCGAAGCTACCAATTCGTAGATAGCCAAACTATAATTCAATACCAGTTAGTTACCTTAACGTGTTATTTAACTTGTTAAAACATGTTTAACATGTTACTTAACGTGTCACAAACATGCTTCACATGCTACTTAACATATTAAAAACATGTCTAACATGCTACTTAACATATTAAAAATATGTTTAACATGTTAAAGCGTAAAAACATCTTGCGCAACACTAAAAATTGAAAAATTAAAATTTGTAACAGTTGCGCAACTTGTTGCCAGCATATTTTTATGCAGCGACATGTTCATGTTGTTGACTGTAACATGTTGAGCAACATTTTACCGTAACATGTTATTGCAACATGTTTTAGAGTGAAAATTTCAGAGTTTAGAGCCCCATTAGCCAGTGCTTATTATGGCTTAATGTGGCCAAAATCAGGGGAAAAAAAATTCCTACAAAAGTTTGACTACTAGTAACACATGAAAATAGCCCGCAATGAAACATGTTACAGTAACATGTTGCGGCAACATGTTCCTGAACATGTTGCAACGTTAGAAACATGTTGTCAACATGTTGCGGCATACATAAGTTTTGGCAAGCTTTTTATTCTTCATTTTTTTATGTTGCGCAACATGTTGGCAAAACGCTTGTAAGCTGCAACATGTTCGCAACATGCTTGTAAGCTGCAACATGCTGGCTACATGTTTGCAAGCTGTAACATGCTGCAAAATGTTTGTAAGCTGCAAAATGTCAGCAACATGTTTCTAACACTGTAACATGTTGGACAACATGCTAACTACATTTATTCATCGTGAAATTACTTCCTTTAGTATTTTTCCTGGTTGCTCGTTTCAAAAAAGGCAGTAGCTTTTTCTGGGCCCAAGCCCTGGGGCTCTACAAAAGTCCAACAGCTTTTTCCCGATCCTGTTTTTCCACTTTAAATTTCCGGCAAAACAGCCATAATCTTTAAATTAATATACTTTTTCCGGAAATATATTCATCCTCTCGGACTTGAGCTCCCAATTTCGGAGAAGGCTTAATTACGCAAATGTTGATTTATTATTCCGGGATAACAAGCCCCGACCATAGTTTCATCTTCTTATCCCAACGATGAAGTTATTATTATTTAAATGTCCAATTTTCACCACTCCTTCATATAAAAAAATAAAAGTTACTAACAAACAAACAAAAAAAAAAAAAAAAAAAATAGAAGATGATTGCAGTTGAAGAAAAGTGCGGTATTTCCTGAAGGAAAAGTTTCGATCTTATGTGGCGCGCGTTTCACAAACGCCATGTGCTGACGTTTCCTTAATTTATCTTTGATAGCTTTTTCGACGGCTCCAGTTGTACGATAATGAATACGAGATTACTTCTCCCATCAAAGAATTATACCGTCTCGTGATAACCTTTTCATTCCTTAAGATTCGTATTTATTTGTGACTGGAATCCTTGATGATAAATTATGTTTTTTGTTCGAGGAAATCAAAATCTCTTAAAAGAAAAAGAAGAAAAAAGAAAGAAAGGAAAAAAAAAAAAAAAAAGATTTTTATGAAATATCAAATATTTTGTCTGCTCTGAATAAAGCGATGTATAATACTTTTTCTATACGTCCGTATAATGTTTTTCGGATTTTTATTTGTCTCTTCTGTTTTTATGATTTCGTTTTTAGGGGATGTAATTTTCTGGCATATTTTTTTTTCCTTTCTTGAATCGCTGATATTTTTATTTTTTATTTATTTATTTATTTTTTGCTGTAAGAGCAAGCTTTTAGCTTGTTTTTTAGACAAATATTTTCAAAGGAAATTAAAGACTAAGTTGCAGAATAAAATTAAAATGAAAAGTTTTTTTTTTTCCTCTTTCCGAAACGAACTCAAACGTGAATGAGTAGTTTCAAGCTTAATTTTTTCCCCTGAAAAAAGAAAAAAAAAAAAAAAAAAAAAAGTTTGCCTTCGTATGAATTGAACGGGTGGGAATTTTTTTTTTCCCTGTCACAAACTTCTGGCCAGGTTGTGGGAAAAAGGGGTGCGAGAACGAAGTTAATGAGCTTTAATTTTCGTTTTTCGGGTTTTAAATTTTTTTTTTTTTCCGGAAAAAAGTATATTAGTGTTTTTGATAAAAAATATTTTTATTTCTCTTGAGTTTTTGTTTTTAATTATGAAATTTCAAATCAGAATAGTCGTAAGAGGATTTAAGTTAATTCCTTTCGACGAGGAAATGACGCATAACTTTTGAAAATGCTTTCGACTTTCCTCTGCTCTTTCATCTAAAAGAGACATGCAATATTTAGGTCGTTCTTTCAATTTGTAAGGTTCCGGCGAACCTCAAATATGCAAGTGGATATCCTAACAAAGCAATGGAATGTCCCAACTACATGTTTGCCGTTTTAATGATTTACTATAAACGTGCAGTTACATGGAAGTTTGCTTGGGGGTTCCCAACGGTTTACAATTACGTGTTTCCATTTATTGGCTAAAAATGTCCCAATACACGGGACATCGGTATTTCGTGTCCTGCATTGTAGCTTATGTCCCAACTACAATGCATTATAGCTAAACATTATAGGGAAAAACGTCCTAACTACACGGGACATCGGTATTTAAAGTCCTTCACTGTAGTTAATGTCCTAACTACGATGCATTGTAGCTGATACAGTCAGATGTATTGTTACAGTCAGATACTTTTGCTCCAGTAACGAACCTAAATTATAACACTTAAGCTGAAATGTCCCGACTACATATTTCACAATAGAGTGCGTCAAAAAAAAAATTAATAAATAAAAAAATAAAAAAAATAAAAATAAAAAAATAAAAAAAATAAAGAAATAAAAAAAAAATAAAAAAAATGGACCACTCCAAATTTTTGCTCGAAGGGTCCATTTCGGTTCTTTACTACCTGAAAGAGCTGGTTAATTTTTTTCCGATTTTTAAAAATTTTTTTGGGGCACTTGTGACGTTTAAAGATTAAAAAAAAAAATTACACAAAAATGAAAAAATTCACTATTTAAAAAATATGAGGCGGAAAAATTTGATTTTTGAGGTGAATTTTTTCAGACTTTTTGGAGGTCGTTTAGCCGTTTCTATGGGGGCCTAAAAATTGTATTCCGTAAAGGCAGAAAAATCAAAAAAAAAAAAAAGAACCCCGCACAAAATAATAGGAATTCGGCTGTCGGATGAAATTTATATTAAAAACAAACAAATGGAATTTTATCCGATAGCCAGAGGATTTTTACGGCAAACCAAATCCGCTAGGGGGCTATCGGCTGCTATCATGGTAAAATGGCAGCCGGCTTCGGATTGGTGAATAAATATTCCCTTCTCATATTAAAATCATTTATTAACCAATCCGAAGCAGGCCGCCATTTTACCATGATAGCAGCCGACAGCCCCCTAGCGGATTTAGTTTGCCGTAAAAATCCTCATTCCTATTATTTTGCGCGGGGTTCTTTTTTAAATATGAAGATAGAGGTTGTCTGTATGGGTTTTATGCAAATTACGAAAATGCACTTAAAAATTATACTTTTCATACGACTTTGATGATAGAGGTCAAAAAAGTTAAAAAATTAGCAGTTCCACGAATTTATTTATGATTCAAGATCTACGACGAGATTCACGATTCACGATTTTGCCAAAGAGCCACGATTTTCATAAAAATCCCTCATATTTTGTGCTCCAACACCATAAACTTTGAAAATAAATAAATTCTGATTTTATTTTTGCAACCAGAATAAAAATCCGAATAAGAAACTAGCATTTTTATGAAAACATATTTTTGATTTTTGATTTGGATTTGGAAATTTTTAGAGTCCCATAGACACGGCTAAAAATTCTGGCCCAAAAATTCCTAAAAATTCAGGATGAATTTTTTTTTTTTTTTTTCTGAAAAATTTCAGGCAGTTTTATTTAGGTCACTATAAAAAGTTTTTTGCTGAACTTTTTTTTTTTTGAACTTGTCCTCCGAAATTCAAAAATTCGTAAAATAAGGGCCACCCTAAACACGTTGAGTAAGTTTTAGAGAGGTCCATAACGTTTGTAAAATAATCGTAACTTGTGCCCGTTGGTTTTTCAAAAGCTTGTAATACAAACTTTTCAACAAATTTTACGAAATAGAAAACGGAATCGTTCTAAGAAATCTATAACGCCATTCAAAAAGGATAAGGGAACATTACCCAACACGACATTTTTTACTCTTTATCAGCTTTTTAAGATCTCAATTCAGTAAAGACGACTCGAGCTTAAAAAAAAAAAAAAAAAAAAAAAAAAAAAAAAGTCAACGACTGTCAATCCATATCAGTCGGCTAAAAAAAAAAAGTCGCCGAACAAATCGCAAAAGCAATCTCGAATATCAGTCAGCGAAGCATAAGAAAATGAAAACAAATCTAACTTCCTTTCACTTCATTACTAAATAAAGAAAAAAAAATCAAAATGTCATTTTACACCGAAAACGATTTTGGAGATATCAAATGATGAGAATTCGATTCCTCCGGATTTGGATTTCATTGAAAACGATTTGGCACGATCTCATCGAAAACATTTTCAACTTTCAACTCGGGTAGTTAAGGTTACAGATCGATTTCGTCTCCGGCGGTTATTTTCCAAAAAAAAAAAAAAAAAACGAGTCCAATAATATCCGGTGAAAAACGAAAAAAAAAAAAAAAAAAAAAAAAAAAGAGTGGATCGAAATAAAAAGTATTTTATTACAAACAAAGCGCTTCATTCGCGCGTGAGATGAGAAAAAAAACCGGGAGTTAAGAGGAGAGAAAAAAAAAAAAAAACAACAAACAAATAAATAAAACGAATATTATCTTTTAAGCCTTCAATTGGGAATCTTCCCCTTTTTGAAAGGATTTTTGAGTCTTGGACACAAAGAGACGAAACATAATGCGTTTCCAATTTTTTCCCCCATAAAAAGCGACGAATGAAGGTGTGGATTACACAAGATAAAGATCAAGGGTCAAGCCTTTTCTCGGATTTCTAAAGCGTTAGCAGGTCAAGGGGTCAACTAAAGAAAAGGAAAAAAAAATGACAGAGCTTTTTTAGATGGAGTCAATTTGCATTTGAAATTAGACGTAGCTTTTCAACATTTTCAACGACTTTTTTTTTTTCTTTTTTTCGTTTTTTTTTTTTATTTTGTAAAAAGCCTTTAATAGTTTCTCTAACTTCATTTCAAAGTCTAAAAACTTTTAATTTTCATCCGACTTTATTATATTCGGCTTTGCTTTACACTAGACTCTCTAATATTCACTTATTCATACATTTTAATTGCTTACCCTTTCGCTGAAAGCGCTTCAGGCTTCGCAAGGAGCATCCCTGGCAATATTCAAAGAAATAGTTTCCTGTTGCGCGGAGAAGAAATCTTATCTCGCTTATATTGATCACGGGTAGAGCTTTCGATTAAACACGTCCTTTTAAGTTATGTCACCTGCAAAGCTTTCCTTTTTTTTCGATTTCGAAGAAAAAAGAAAAATTTGATACGAGTATCATTAAGGAACAAACAGAAATTTTTTCTTTTGTTTCGTTTTTTTTTTTTTTCGCCCTTTTCACTCCTCTTCCCCTTGTTATTCTTTTCCTTGCTCTCATTAACGAAAGCTTCACGTTATTTCCTTTTTATTTATTTTTTTTTTCTAAACTTCTTTTGTCTTTTTTTTTTTTTCTCTCTGTGTTTTGCTTTATTAGTGAGTATGCATAATTTTTCCGTAAGGGAAGTTTTTCATTGAGGTTTAATTTAATTGTGTGCTTAGAACTTAGATAATAGAAAGTTCTAAATGGAGTTTTGTTGGCACTAATAAGACTTTACCGTTTGTAATAAAGATTTTAAGCTCCTTAGGTTTTCGCTGAAATCGGGGGGAGGGATCCAGCTCCTCTCTTGACTTGGGGTCAGTATTAATCTGGAAAATTCAAAGATTTGACCTTTTGGATTAAAAGATAATAACAGGGAAAGGTAGTTTTCCGTTTTCTTGTTTATCCTTTTTGCAGGCTTCATATTTCTCAAGATTTAGGAGGAAAAAAAAAGAAATTAGTAAAAAATAACGTTTTGCTTGTTTTTGGAATTGGCATGGAAAACTTTTTTTTTTGAAGTTGATGCGTATCGTAAAACGTTGAAATGGGCCCGTTTTGAAATTTCAAAATTTCTGAGGTGCCAAAAGTTTTGCGTTTAGCCTTTAAAATTAAAAAAAAATTTGTAGCACAAAATCTTTTCTTCACTCTTTCGCTGTGTCGATGGCCTTGAATTTTTTGAAAAACCCATAAAAAAACCATAGAAGGCCAAAAAAAATGACGATTTTTTCTGTTGAAAAGTTATCGTTTCCTTTGGGAAATTTGGTTATGGTAAAGATTAAAGTCTTTATCTTTTCAATGAAGTTTTACTAATTCTACTTTTTTTTCTATTTTTAGGTAAGTAACTTATAGTCAGATTCATTTCTTCATGAACATCGACGTGGATGACAATCTCCCGGGGCGGTCGACCAATAATTTCCTTTTCTGGTTTTCGAAAATGGTTTTTGGTAAAAGAACCTTGAATGTTTAATTTTTAATACCGAATCTTGATTTTCGGTTCTTTGCCTCATGAAATTTTGAAAAAAATAATTAGGAAAAGATGGATAGAATCGGGGCTTTCCTTAGGTTGTCAGCTGTTAGATTAGTTAGGACTTTATAGGTCGTTAATTTGAAAAATAAAGCCAGTTTTACAGTAATTGGAGCATTTTTTTATATGTGATCCGAAAGAGGTATAGAAAGTTTAATAACAGCCGTTTTTTGCTCATAAATAAAAAAATGACTTCAAATTTTTGTAAAACCGTCTTCATTTTTGAAATTAACGGGAAATTTCCGATAGAAAATGAACTCTTTGAAAAACTTTAGGTTGCTGGGGGGCAGCAGAAATCTGCCTCCAAAAAATTTGAAAAATATTAGGGTTAATATGGAGACTAAAATACAACTTTTCCGCGCTGTCCCAAGAAAAAGTGTGTTATAAACTTGAGCTATTAAAAACTTAAACTTCGTCATAAAATTTTATAACCCACCGAAAAAGACATCTATTTATAATTCGTTATAAAATTTTATTACACAAATTATTTTCAGTTTTTTTCTAAGTTTTTTTATTTTTTTCTAACGCTTCCCGAATTTTCCTAATTGTTTTTCTTTATTTTTGAGCCTTTGTCAAATTAAAAATACAAGAAATAAGCCAAAAATTCGGAAAAATCTGGAAAATATTATAAGTCAAAATAATTGGCAACTTAAGAACCATATTGCCGCTTTTAAAAATCAGTTGAGAAGTGGTGTAGTGGATAAGTCGACCACAAGACTGGTGGCGGCTGGTAAGTCGACCACAAGACTCGGGTTCTATTCCAAAAAATTGTAATTTTTTTTCCCCTTTTTTTCCTCATGAAAAATGTTTAAAAAAGAGCCTATAAAGTCCCCATATGCTAAATATAGTGAAATTCAAGCATAAAATTAATATATTGCTCAGTTAAAAATTTTAATTATAAAAATTTATAAATAGTTATAAAATTTTATAATCGGCCAAAACGTTATTAGAGTTATAAAATTTTATAACGCACCTTTTCTTGGGAATAATTAGGGAAAGGTGGATTGAATCGGGGCTTTCCTTAGGTTGTCTGCTGCTGGATGTGTTAGGACTTTATAGGTCGTTAATTTCAAAAATAACGTCAGTTTTACAGTAATTGGAGCCAAGAGGTAGAGGGAGATAAATAACAGCCGTTTTCTGCTCATAAATAAAAAATGGCTTCAGTTTCAGTAAAACCGTCTTAATTTTTTTGATTAACGGGAAATCTCCATTAGGAAATGAACGTTTTCCCACCAAAAATACGCCTCTAATTTTTTCGGCCCTTATGAGGCTTGAAAATCTTCTCTGGGATTGAAAATCTTTCTCTTCAAAAAAATTTGAAAAAAATTACGGAGGCTAAAATGCAACTTTTCCGCTCTGTGGCCTTTTCAAATTCAAAAATTCGTGTTTTTCGACCCACCCTAATGCTGATATTTCAAAACAAGCAATATAAGTAGGAAATAAACAGACTTTTCTTACTGCTGCATTATTTTAAAAATGCATCAAACTCGTAGCTATAATACCTCCTTGCTTTTCGACTTAAAAAGGAAAAATTTTTTCCCGGTTGGAAACGGAAGTGAAATACCCCCCGATTATCCGTTAACCATATAACCTGTCATTCTCCTAATGAAGCGACATATTAAACGTCTAAAGATAGCAAAGAAGCTTTTCCCTTATATTTCCCGTCCCCCCCTTTGAGACACGTCCCTTGTCAAACTAAGAACGTTGCAATTTCCTGTAACTCGAAGAAATGCTAATTTGTTTAATTATATTCGATTACGATTCAAAGGAAAATCTTCCCTGTTTCAATTCTCAAACTTTACTCTCACTTCCTGCGAAATCCATTTGATAAAAAAAAAAAAAAAAAAAAAAAAAAAAATGAATGAAAAAGAAAAATTAATTTTTTTCTTTTTTTAAAAACAATGTATGCGTCAAAGAGAAAAAGTTTATAACGAGACGAAGCTTAAATCTCTCAAGGAATTTAGATCTAAATCCCACAAATTATTGCGTCTTGAAACTAATTGAAACTCGAGACTCGAAGTGAATTGTGGCTTTTTAGTGACGTACGAAAATTTTCATTTAAACATTTCGGCGCGGGGTGGTGGAATTAAAACATTTTGCTTTCTCTTTTAAAGCATAAATCAAGCAAAAGAAAATACTTCCTCCCGTTTAGACATATGTTGAATCCAAGGATTAATGGCTTCCAAACCAACTGGCGTTAAATGGACATCATTCAAACAAGTAAAAATTGAAAATGCGAAAATCCTGGGTTGCCCGCCGCCGCGTTTTCAAAAGAGAGAAATTTCCCCTTTTTTGTATTTCGATTTTTAGTCCGGTCTTTTTTTTTTTTTTTTTTATCCTCCTTTTATGGGAAGTTCGTTTTCCTCGCCACTTTGAATAATTAAAACCGATTCCAACTCTTTAGATCCTCTATGTTTCATTAATATCAGGAATGAGAGGAAAAAAAGGGAAAGGGTTACGTCTTATTATTCTTAAGTGTTATGGGGAACTTATTCGGTCCATATATTAATATTAATTGGGGCGGTTTTTTTTTTTACCTAATGGAAAATAATTATCCGGTGGAGTTTAATGAATAACGTTGAGTGGTAACTCTCCATTTCCTTATGTAAAAAAAAAAAAAAAAAATCACCCTCAGTCGGATCTTGTTGAACGCATGAATGAGAACCAAAGACCCAGAATCAACCCCGTTGAACCGTACAGAGAGGAGCATTTGATGTATCAAGTGCTAAAGAAGAGGAGTATTTAATGAACGCTGAAACCGGGATTTTTAGTGTAAATCGACGACGTATGAAGCAATCGCAGGATAGGCAATTGGAAAATTAAAATTTTTTTTAATCTTCTATTTTTCGGCGAATTTTGGGGGCTCACTGTGAGTTTTTGTTTGTCCTGATCAGCGTAGAAAATTCGGCCTAAAGCGTAAACCTTACTCTAAAACATGTCGCAGCGTTAGAAAAATGTTGCCAACATGTTGCTGAACATGTCGCAGCATAAACAATTGTGCAGAAACATGCTGCGCAACATTTACAAATTTTTATTTTTCATTTTTCTGTGTTGCGCAACATGTTGAGTTAAATGTTGGCAACATGTTCTAACAAGTTTTCTAATATGTTGTCTCAACATCTTGCAGCAAGATGTTTTAGCGTGGAATTTCGATTTTAAAAATCCAAAAAGCATGACACTCAAGATTTTCTCCCAATTTGGTTTCCTCGCGAATTTGGTTTCACTTATCCGCGGATTTAACCGATTTGACAATTATTTGGTAGGCAAAAAAAATTGATTAAAATGAAAAAAAAAAAAAAAAAAGTTACGGGCATTCAAAAATTTTGAAGCCGGAAAAACCCACATTCCCTTCATTTTCGACCGGAAGACTTTTTTGATCCTCTCAATAACGCAAATTTAATTCTGCACTAAAAAAATTTCGGCTCAGAATTTTCCGCTTTTCCGAGTTTCCACCGGGAAATCTCAGTCATACTTTTTCATCACTCCGGGCGGGAAATGAACTTTCCCGTAATAAAAAATATCTTACAAATCAGGCATGGAGGTGGCTTGCAGGCCTCGACCCAGTCTCGGCCTGCAATACGCCACCAGCATACCTGATATGTAATATACTATTTCCAAACACAAGTTTTGCCATCGGTTTTTGGCCCCTTTAGCCCATTAGTAGCAGCCAGAGGGCCTGCCATCGGGCAGCCATCGGTTTTTGGCCCCTTAGCAGAAGGCCAGAGGGATACCACTGCATCTTATCTATTTTCCTTAGAACAGCCATCATGAAGACAAACTCAAAAAACGGCCCCGAGTACGGGCGTCCCTTAAATGGGACAGGGGTGCTAAGAATCGCCCGGTTCAAAATGATGAATGTTCACAGGATAGCGACGTGGAATGTTAGAACCCTTTATGAAGGGGGTAAATTACGTAATCTCACTAAAGAGATGAAACGGATGAATATCCAAATTCTTGGGGCATGTGAAATCCGATGGTCCGAATCCGGTATCATCAAGTCGGATGGATATACGATTTATTACTCTGGTTCTCCGAAAGATGTTCATCGAAACGGTGTGGCAGTTATCTTAGAAGATAGTCTGGCACAATCGGTGAAAAACCACATATTCTTTTCAGAGCGAGTTATGTTGCTACAGCTTTATGGCCCTGTCAATATAAATATTGTTCAGGTGTATGCTCCCACTGCTGATAAAGACGATAATGAAATAGAGGAGTTCTATGAGCAGGTTACTGAGGCCCTTTCGTATGTTAAAAGCTCCGAAATTGTTATTATAATGGGGGATTTTAATGCGAAAGTCGGAGATACTCCCACAAATAAAGTTACAGGTTCGTTCGGTCTGGGTGAGAGGAATGAAAGAGGGGATCGCCTAGTGCAGTTTTGCATAGAAAATGAAATGGTGATCCAAAATACTTGGTTTCAGCTTCCCAAGCGACGCTTGTATACTTGGAAATCTCCGCTGGACGGTCACAATGGGCGAATTGTTCGGAACCAAATCGACTTTATCTTAACCAATCAGCGTTTTAGGAATATTGTACGGTATGCGAAAACGTACCCCGGGGCAGACGTAAATTCCGACCATAACCTGTTATGTGCAGGTATGAAGTTGCGTTTGAAAAAAGGGGTTGTTGGTTGCAAGCGTCCGAGGTTCAATCTGGAAGGCCTACAATCATCTGAGACCAGAGAAGCTCTGCAAAAAGATATTAACTCTGGTTTAGCAGCAATCCAACCAGAAGAATTGGTTAATGACAGTGTGGATGCAGGGTGGAATAAGATCAAATCGGTTATAACTCGAGCGAGCGAGAAACATCTTACCAGCCCGAAACGAGTCAAGAAGAAAGAGTGGATGACGGACGAAATTTTAGATCTTATGGAGCTAAGACGATCCTTCAAAAATAAGGATAAGGTGCAATACAATGCAACTCACCGGCTTATCAAGAGGGAAATCGCGAAAGCTAGAGAAGCTCATCTGGAAAAGTCGTGCAAGGAAATCGAACGTCTACAGGCGTTGCACGATGATTTCCATCTCCACAAGGAAATCAAACGAACTTGTGGCTTCGTCGAATCTCGCACTCCTGCCGCGTTACGTGATGAGAACGGCAGGTATCTTCTTGAACCTGATGATCTGCGCACCGAATGGGCAAATTATATCAAATCCCTTTTCGATTCGGATCGCGAAGAACCGCAAATTCAATATAACGAACCGATGACGGGACCGAAAATTCTCGTTTCTGAAGTAGAAGCCGTAATTCGAAAGGCCAGGAATCGAAAAGCTCCTGGACCAGACGAAATACCGGTCGAATTATTAAAACTTCTCGACGAGGAAGGAATTCGGCTGCTAACGGCATTATTTAATCGTATCTATGAGACTGGTGAAATCCCCTCTGAATGGACCCAATCAACGTTTATCCCACTACCTAAGAAAAGTAAGCCGACGAGGTGCTCTCATTTTCGCCTTATTAGCTTGATGAGCCATTCCTTGAAAATCCTACTGCGGGTTATTCAGGCTCGAATTCATGCTCGCTGCGAAAGTATAATGAGTAAATCGCAATTCGGTTTCCGTGGTGGTTTAGGAACTAGAGAAGCGTTGTTCTGCATGAACGTCTTACTGCAGAGATGCAAGGAATTCCAAAAACCGGTTTTTATATGCTTCATCGATTTTGAGAAAGCTTTTGATCGGGTACAACATACTCAGCTGATCGAAGCAATGCATCGGATAGGGTTAGATGATCGAGATATAAGGCTTCTGAAAAATCTTTACTGGGATCAGTCGGCAGTAGTTAGGGTCGACGGTTGCGGGGAAACCAACCGCGTACCCATCAAACGCGGCGTTCGACAAGGTTGTGTGCTTTCACCAGCACTTTTCAATGTTTATTCAGAAGTGGTTTTTCTTGAGGCTCTTGAGAACTGCAAAGAAGGAGTCCGTATCGGAGGCGAAACGATCAGCGATGTTCGTTATGCTGACGATTCGGATCTTCTAGCGGAAAGTATCGAAGATCTACAGGCGTTGGTTGATGCTGTTGATGAGGCGTGTGCCAGGTATGGGTTAACCATAAACATCGAGAAAACGAAGTTCATGGTCGTAAGCAAAAATGATGTAGGTGCGGTAAATTTGAGAATCCGAGGAAAGGACATAGACCGCGTAACCCATCACAAGTATTTAGGCTCTTGGCTGAATGAGACAGCGGACCCCGACGAGGAAATCCGAGCTCGAATTGAAATTGCCAGGTCGGCATTTATGCGTATGAGGAATGTGTTATGTTGTCGGTCTTTAAAATTATCCGTACGTCTTAAGGTTCTCCGGTGCTACGTTTGGTCAACTCTTTTTTATGGATGCGAGACCTGGACTCTCAAAGTTTCCATGATGAATCGACTTGAAGCTTTTGAGATGTGGTGCTACCGTAGAATCCTTCGAATTTCATGGGTCGATCGGGTAACCAACGACGAGGTTTTGCGAAGATTGCGTAGGGAGAGAGAAGTTTTGCAAATCGTAAAACGACGGAAGTTGGAATACTTCGGTCATTTTCTGAGAGGACCTAAATATGAGCTTCTGAAGACGATCATTCAGGGGCATATCGAAGGAAAAAGGAGAATAGGCCGGAAGAACTTATCGTGGTTGCGTAATTTAAGAGCTTGGACCGGCTTAAGTGTCGAGGAGCTCTTCAGGATTGCCCCCGATAGAGACGAATATAAAAGTCTCATTGATGGTCGCCTACGCCTGGACACAGGTATGGCACCGTAAGAAGAAGCCCATTAGTAATACAGGGTGTTAACAAAAGTAATAAAGAGAAGCGGACCTAGTATTGAGCCCTGCGGTACTCCTTTTAAATAGTTCCAAGTTTCGATTTATGGCAAGTATGACTTCAGCCAAGTTGGTTGACTCCCATGTCTAAGCACTATCAAATGGTCACCTAAAAAACGTTTTATCGTAAAATTTTCCCGGCTCTCACAGATTTGTTGCTTGGATCTTACCGAGGAAACGAAACACTCTAGAGTGGTCTGAGTCTGTGTGGCCGTCTGCAAAACTATCCGTTAATCCGAGATTTAAAATAAGTCGTGTCTAGTCACGTTAGCAATGAAAGCAATGTTAGCTCAGATTAAAAAGAGGGATTCGTTATGACATTATTCGTAATTTAATCGCTCATCAAAGTCAGCTTCAAGGTGATGAAATGCATTTAAATGCATGATATCATTCGAACGAAATTAACTCGGAAAACGATATTTTGGCACAGTCGCCAAAATAAAATTATGCAAACCACGCTTAACTGTTTGATGTAAAGTGACGTTTTATTACATTTACGTCTGCACATTTTCTTTTTGTAATTTCGTAATGTCGCAAATAAAATAAAAAAATCTAGTCTCGGTGAGCCAATGGAATCTTTTTCAAGATTTTGCTTTTTTATTAAATTTTTTTAATGCTGACCTCGAACTTGGTCCTTAGAAGTTCCCGAAGTCCATATTTTCGAGAAAGATTCTTAAATGTCCTTATTTTAAGTCCTAACACTGACCTTGGAAAATTTTCTAAAAGAAAAGCTCATTTGTTGTCCCAAGATTTTTTCTTTATTCTTGGGCAGTCGAACACATTTTAATTAGAGCAGAGTCCAAAAATATTTTCAGTTGTGATACGTCTTTTTCCTTAACCCGAACCTGAGCTATCCTCAAGCAAACTTCACCGAACACAATCAATTTTTTCGAGATCAAAGACTAGAAACTTGTTTTTTTTTTTCTTCTTCTCCGCCGAAATCCCTTTGAATCACTTTTCCGTATAAATCAAAACTTCACAAAACCTAAACTCCTCGATTCGTCCCTTGAATAATTTTCTCCGGAAAAAAAAATTCGATTTAAAAAAAAACAACGAAAGAGGATCCATTCAAGAAAAATAAATGTTGCGATTCGGTATCAATAGATAAAAACAAACGAGTTTTGGGGAAAAAACTGGAAGTAAACGAATAAGAGGAAAAAAGAAAGAAAAAAAAAGAGAGAGGAGAAAAAAAAAAAAAAAACACCAGAGAAAAAAAAACCGGGTTTCAATTAAATTTATTCATTTCAGAAGAATTTTTCTCTGCTGACAAATAAATCGATATGATGACTGTCTGTCATCTTGAATTTTCAATTAATTTTTTTTTTTTTTTTTCGTTGACTTTTTCCTTATAAATAAATTTATTCGAAACTTTTGGTAACATAAACCTCAAAGAAATTTATCATGTTTTAACTTTCCCGTCATTTCAAGTTGTAAAATACGGTGAATAAATCAAAGACGTGGAAGCTTATGTGTGACATGATTCAGGTTAATCCCGCCATTAAACGCTCCCGTTTTCCCGGAGACTAAATGCAAGCGGGGAAAAAAAAAAAAAAAACATGCATCGATTTTAAAAGTGAATTGTTTTCATAGAGTTTACGGCCTCGTAAAATTTCTTTTACGTAATTTAAGTTAGCTTTTTGATTGCTTAGATAATTCCGGAAAAGGGAAATCCCTTTGTTTTATGAGACTCGATACTAAAACCTCAAGGGGAGTCGTTAAGGATGAAGGTAACGTAATATGCAGGTTAAAAACGGATCAGGAGCAATCTCATCCATCTAGGAAAAAAAAGATAATGATAAATTATTTAACACAATTTTTTTTTTCCGCTGCAAAAACCGCGAAAATTGCTTGGGTCGATGCCATATAAGAGATTATTAAGAGAATTTGTAACAAGTAAACACATTTAAACCGGACAACTTTAGCCATTTGAAATTCAATTTAACATTCTAAGGAAAAGCTAAACGAGTTTTGAAGCTCCGGTCCGATTGCAATTTCAGATTATGAAAGTCATTTGAAAATACTTCTTCAAAACGGTATTATCAGCATTATCTTTTTTTAAAAAACAATTCTCCCGAGAAAATTTTTTTTTTCCTCACTACTACGTGACGATTTTCCTTTTTTTCTTTTTTTTGTCGCTTTGATTTTCTTTTTTTTTTAAGCTCCCCAAGATTTTAATCTGAAAAAAGAAAAAAGCAAATTGCTTGGGACTCGGGCAATTAATAAAAAACAAAAGGTTAAAATTTGCCGCCAAAAACGTGTACAATTGAAAAACGTGCACCGAAATGCCAGACATTTTGTCCTTGGGAAAATGAGAATTCATTAAAAATAAGCAAGATAAACTTTAATTAAAATAAATGGAGCTTGTACTAAGTGTCGTTGTTTAGCGAAATATTACTCTTGGTATTGTATTTTGTAGACATTCAACGAGCGACAATGTTAACTTATCCCTTCGTCGGTTAAAAGTCTTTCTCCTTTTCCTTTAAAACAACCGAGAACTTTAAATGAACTTTTTTTTTCTCCCCCCCCCCTCCTTCTTTTTTGATATGTTTTGTTGCTTTAAAGCTCTCAGTGGTAATGTAAAGATAAAGCTTTGAAATCGTAACGAAGTTCGACTTTTTTATTTATGCAACTTTAAAACTACTCAGACAAGTTGAACCTCAGGAAAAGGTTGGAAAAGTGGGGGGTCTGGTTTTTGATGTTTGGGTGGGTCGAAAATCATGAATTTTGGAATTTTAAAAATCTTAAAAGTAAAATGAGTGCTTTTTGGCATTAACACTAATTTTTTCTAGATTTTTTGTAGGTCATCTTGAGGTTGAGGAAGTGACTTTGAAGTTTTGGTTAAACTTTACATCTTGTGGTATTTTTTATATATAAATTATATATAATTTATATATAATATATAAATTAATAATATTTAATAATATATATAAACAATATATAATAATATTTATTATATAATTATTATATAGCTATATATTTATTATTATTATATATATAATTATAATATAATTATATATAGTTATATATTATATATATTATTATATATATAATTATATAATTATTATATAGCTATATATTTATTATTATTATATATATAATTATATATAATTTATATATAATTTATATATAATTAATTATATATTATTATAAATTATATATAAATTATATATAGTATTAATCGGAAAATCATTTTGCTAAAATTTTGCTATAAATTTTACTGAGTTCGAGTTCGTATCTTTTTTTCAAGATTTAATTTTATATAAATTATATATAATTTATATATAATTTATATATATTCACCTTGTATATATAATTTATATATAAGTTATATATAATTTATATATAATTTATATGTAAAAAATACCACAAGATGTAAAGTTTAACCGAAGTTTTTGTAAAGACGATATCAAGGCAAAAAAATTAGAATTTTTTTCCAGTAGAAAATGATACTTTCTCAAAAAAAGTCTGATAAAAATTAGATTCGAAGGCTAAATTTCAACTTTTCCGCGCTGTAGGATTTTCAGATTCGAAAATTCGTGTTTTTCGGCGCACCCTGACGAGGATATACTCGAATAACCTTTTATTCTCTTCCGGAAATCCACACGCGCCCTGAAGCAAATCCGTCTGATCAGATGAATCCGGCTGTTTTACACGCCCACAACACAACACAGCTTAACGCGTAAACAGAGAAAATAGGTACCCTCAGGTAAACTTTGTAAAACGAGGGGAAAAAAAAAAAATAATAATACAGCCACTGCTTTTTTAAGCTGATTTTTGCCTCTCCGCGTTATTTAATAATTTGTTTTTGGTCTAATGAAACACGTGGAAAACGTTTTTCATTTGACCAAAGCCTAATCCGATTTAATTATTAGGGTTGTAAGTATCCACTTATCCCGCTAATAAAATTGATCGCTTCCCTGGAATTCCCGCATATTTTTCATCTAGTGCAATGTACAAAAAATCAATTTGAGAAACATCAATCTTCCGGAATGAGCTGGAATACTTGGTTGGATCTTAATTAAAATTCCTTTAATTGAAGGGGGAAGTTTCGCTCTTGTTACACTTACTTGATTTTCAGATACTCTTCAATCATCGAAATCCCATCTTTTCAAATTTAATTTTTACATCTCTGGATTTTTCTTTTTTTAATTCCGAGAGATTACCTACGCTTTAAAATTTTAAAGAGCCTTCCTTCTTCACAAGGGTTTTAATAATTTTTGATAAGGAAAAACGGGGCAAGGTGTATACATACTGAGGAGGGAAGGGGGGGGGGGGAGGAAACTTTTCAACGTATCAGGTTTCCTTTAAAGTAAATTTGCATTATCGTAATATCAAAAACCCTTAAACTGCCTCAAGGGACGGATTTATAATCTTCAAAACTTTCTTTTATTGTGCATTTTTTTTAAAAAAGAAAAAAGTATGGTTGATTAAATCGGAATTTTTTTTTTAAAGCTATTAACAAATTAAACGATGGGGTGAAGAAAAGGGAAGACGGGGGGGAAAAAAAATTAAAAAACTTTTAAATTTTTAGCAAATATGTAAATTCATAAAATGGATATTATTATCATCTGAATCGAATTTTTTTTAAAAAAGTAGTATTGACTTTATGAAAAAATTCATTAAAATACTTCGACGTTTTTTTCTTGTATTTACCCAAGAAAAATCGTTTCGATTCATCTTTTTTAAGACGACTTTTATTTCATAAAAAAAAAATAAAGAAAGAAAGAATAGAAGTCGTTAGGTTTTGAAAATAAGAAAATTTTTAATTGTGCGATGGTTTGTTGTTGTGAGGGTCACGACCGAGAGTTATTCGATACTCATAAAACAATGGAGTTGTTTACGTTTTGAAGTCACGTTATGAATGACAGTATTTGCCTTTGGTTTCGTATAAAAGGGACAGTCGAGTCCGAGTAAATCATAATTCAGATTCTGATCTGAAGTGGAACAAACTCGGAAGAGACAAAATGATTGCTAAATTCATCGCTTTCTTCGCTTTCGCAGCTGTTGCTGCCAATGCATGCCCATTCTTGGTAAGTTGTAATTTTGTTCACATTGTTTCAGGTTATTTTTTTTCCCCCCGATTTTTCAACTTTTTTGCGTTTTTCAGGGAGCTCTTCCGGGTTGTTTACCACCACTTCCAGCTCTTCCACCATGTCTTCCACCTCTTCCACCATGTCTTCCACCACTTCCACCATGCCTCCCAGCTCTTCCACCATGCTTGCCACCACTTCCACCATGCCTTCCAGCTCTTCCACCATGCTTGCCACCACTTCCACCATGCCTCCCAGCTCTTCCACCATGTCTTCCACCACTCCCACCATGCCTTCCAGCTCTTCCACCATGCTTGCCACCACTCCCACCATGCCTCCCAGCTCTTCCACCATGCCTCCCAGCTCTTCCACCATGCTTGCCAGCTTTCCCACCATGTGGCCTTCCATGCTTCTAAGAGTCTCGCGACTTATGTGCAACTTTCGCTTTTAATCCAGACGTGGATTTTCAAAATTTTTACACATTTCGGCACTGAATTGAAAAAAATATAAACGGATTTATAGTTCCTAGCAACAAAATTTTGTATTGTATTTAAATTATTCATTTCACCTTTTCCGAGAAGAAATATTCAAACATATTTCGTTTGAAAAATAATCTTTAATACTAGCTGTACCGGTGGTCAACAGACACGATCTTAAATTTTTTACAAAAGTCAGTTGGATCGAATCTTATTCTCTCCTGGTGCTTTTTTTTCTTTTCCACCATGCATTCCACGTACTGTGTGTACTGGATCTCTGCAAATCTCTTTTAGTATCTATCTAAGGGTGTAGTACTGCCGTGAAAAGGGGAATCGACCTATCGCACATCTCTGGGTTGGCCATGTTTGTTTATAAGCTAAACATAAACAAACATGGCCAACCCAGACATGTGCGATAGGTCGATTCCCCTTTTCACGGCAGAGTACTCGCCAACCAAACAGCATCAGCACGCAAAAATGAATGATTTGTAGCAAAAATTGAATTCTTTGTCGCGAAAAACGAATGCTTTGTCGCAAAAATTGAACGTTGTGTCGCAAAAATTGAGTTAATTGTCGCAAAAGTGAATGCTTTGCCGCAAAAGTTGAATGTTGTGTCGCCACGATCTTACATACAGGTCAGGCAACTCGGGTATCCCTCATATGGACAAAAATGTCCCCCGAAATTGAAGCAGAAGAATAGTTCACATATTGCTCGATAGATGGCTGGAGCTGTAGTTAGGGAATCACGTCTTCTGGTAGCCAGCTTAAAAAAGTGTTTTGAAAGCTTTGATTGGATGGAGGGCATATCACGTGATTCCCTAACTACAGCTCCAGCCATCTATCGAGCAAGTTGCAACTATTCTCCTGCTTCAAATTCGGGGGACACTTTTCAAGATAGCAGTTGCCTGACCTGTATGTAAGATCGTGTGTGTCGCAGAAATTGAGTTAATTGTCGCAAAAGTGAATGTTTTGTCGCAAAAGTTAAATGTCATGTCGAAAAGCTGAATGTTTTGCAGCAAAAGTTGAATTTTTTTTTTTTTTTTTTTTTTTTTTTTTTTTTTTTTTTTTTTTTTTTACGAACAAAAAGGTTTTTTATTATTACTATATTACAATTTTTAATTCTTACTCTTAGATAATTTAACTTTCCCAATGGACGAAAATTCTTTTCTGGCCTGTTCCGCTTCTTGAACATATTTTCTGGAAGCTAGGAGCAAATTTGCCCAACAGTTGCCTGTACTTGCACCAGCCTCTGATACTAAGGCGTTGGTTACATTACTCGATCATTTTTGTTCGAAGAGTTTCAAAAATTTTTTCTCGATGAAAGTGTTTACACTTTTCAAACAAAGTTTCGATGATGTTTGATGATGTTTGACGTTATTTTTGGGGTTGTATTATATTTTTTACGTAATGGGAGGGTACATATATCATCGACCGAGTACCCATATTAATTTAAGTCATTTTTTTCCTACACGCGGTAGGAAAAAAAGACTGAAAAAAAGTTGGGGGGGGGGGGGGGAAATCCCGATTAATTTTTATTCAGAATCGGAATCGAAATCGGAATCTGCTGTATTTCGAAAGTTATTATATATATGTACCCTCCCATTATGTAAAAAATATAATACAACCCCAAAAATAACGTCAAACATCATCAAACATCATCGAACATCATCAAACATCATCGAAACTTTGTTTGAAAAGTGTAAACACTTTCATCGAGAAAAAATTTTTGAAACTCTTCGAACAAAAATTTTCGAGTAATGTAACCAACGCCTAAGCGAAATTTTGTTGTGAACATGTCAGTGACTATCACATTACACTTGTAATCATTGTTTTTCGTTCTGAAGAATGTCGGCATTGTGGCGTGAAAGCCTTTTGATCCCAGTTGATGCTGCAAATTAACTGCATCCATTTTGATTGATTCCTCAGGTTGCTCGACAGCTAAATTTTCCATTGGAAAGGTACTCAAAATTTATCAAATTAGGCCTATAGAAAAAAATAGATAACGTCGGTTAGAGGACTTTCGCTGATTCGCTCTCGCGTAAGGTAAAGTACCCGAATCCTGACAGGGCACCTAAACCTGACAGGGTCATAAGCTAAACATGTTTTCCTTTTACGGTATTACGTGTTTAGCTTATGACCCTGTCAGGTTTAGGTGCCCTGTCAGGATTCGGGTACTTTACCTTCTTCTTCTTCTTTGTCCAACATCGTGACCGATGTGTGGTGGCTATGGTGGATGTTGTGGCGTAGGTGTTTCCAGCGTTTTAATGACCTTTTTTACCGTGTCCCGCCAAGTTCTACGGTCATTTGCTTGACGGGCTGCTACTGATACGTTGGTTTCCATTAATTTCGAAATTGCATCAGTCCACCTGGTGGGGGATCGTCCACGTTTTCTTTTCCCTTCCGGTCTTCCCTGGACAACAAGTTTCTCCATGTTGTCGTGCCGGGATATGTGTCCGAAGAATTTCAAAATACGCGCGTATGTTGAGGATGAGAGTCTCTGGGAGGGCTTTATTTCATTTAAAATGGAGACATTAGTTCGTCTAGCCGTCCAGGGAACTCTCAACATTCTGCGCCACACCCACATTTCGAAAGCATCAATCCTTTTCCTTTCACTGGCACGGATTACCCAGGTCTCCGAGGCGTATGAGAAGATTGGAAAGATTAGAGCGTTGACAAGGTGTATTTTTGTCTTCTTGGTAATATTACGATCTTTCCAGATTCTTGTCATTTTGATCATGGCCGAGCGAGCGATCTCGCAATTCTCCGTTTTATTTCGAATTCGCAAGAGCCTGAGTTATGAAGTACGGAACCCAGATAAATGAATTTGTCGACGACTTCAAAGTTTCCTATATATCTAGGTCGCCTTTGATTTTCCGTATTTCTGTCGACAATCATAACCTTGGTCTTCGCTACATTTATTCTGAGCCCGTAGTTTCGGCTCTCCTCTTCCAGTCTTTGTAGAAACTCTAAGAGTTCTTCTGCGCTGTTGGCAATCAGAAGAGTATCATCCGCGAATCGAAGATTTGAAAATCGCCTACCCCCAATTTTCACTCCTCCGTTCCAGTTTTCTAAGGTACGCCGCATTACTATTTCGCTGTAAATGTTGTAGAGGAGAGGGGAAAGTACGCATCCCTGACGAACACCTTTCCTAATGCGGCATTTGCCAGACAAGGTATTTTCGATCTTGACGACCGCCTGCGAAGCCTCGTAAAGGTTTTTGACGAGGGTTATAAGATGACGAGGAACACCTAGCTCTTGTAGTGTTAACCACAACTTAGGCCATCGCACATTGTCGAACGCCTTTTCATAATCTACAAAGCACAGATACATCGGAACATGGTATTCACGGGCTTTTTCTACAAGCTGCCTGGCGTTGAGAATTTGTTCCCGAGTACCACGTCCTTTTACAAATCCGGCTTGTTCTGGAGCTATTTGATGTGACAGGAAGGCTTGCAATCTCGCTTGAAGAATGTAAAGCATAATTTTGCTGGAGTGAGATATTAAAGCTATCAGGCGGTACTTTACCTTAGGGATGGAATATCTACCTTTTGTCGCAAAAAATGAATGCTTTGTCCCAAAAATTGAATGTTGCGTCGCAAAAATTGAATGTTTTGTCGCAAAAGTGTAACGTTGTGTCGCTAAATTTGAACGTTTTGTAGCAAAAATTTATTTCTTGATGCGAAAGATGAATGCTTGGTCGCAAAAGTTTTTTGTTGTGTCGCAAAAAATTGAGTTTTTTGTCGCAATAATAAATGCTTTGCCACAAAAGTTCAATGGTGTGCCTCAAAAGTTAAATGCGTCGAAAAAATAAATGTTTCGTAGCAAAAATTAAATTTTTTGTCGCGATAAATGAATTTTTTGTCCCAAAAGTTAAACGCTGTGTCTCAAAAATTGAATGTTTTGTAAGAGAAATTAAGTTCTTTGTCGCAAGAATGATTGCTTTGTCGCAAAGCATTTTGGCATTGACCTAAAGCAACATTTTTTTTGTGCAAGGGAAAAATGACAAAATATTCAGAAATTTGGGGCTTCTCCTCAAGTTAAACATTGTTTTATGTACGAGCGCTGCTATCAATTGGCAGACTCGCACTGGTCTGCATCCTTAAAACTAACAAGATTTAATAAAAAATATCAGACTAAATCCACTGTACCCGACGAACGATAGAGAAAAGCGCCTCTTTATCTTACTTTCAAGAAACATCTCTTGAAAACCTTCCATTTTCAGAACTACAGAACATTTCCTTGTTAAAATCATATAAACTTGAAGATGTTCCCGATTCTGAAATGAAGTGAATAGCTCCGAAGAGAGCTCTCATAATTCATTTTTTAATTCTCTTCTCCAGCATCACGTTTTTTTTTTTTCCTCCTCGATATAAATGCTCTTTATACAAGAGAAAAAGAAGAAAAAAAGAAATAATGTTTGTTGCGTCGCTCAAAATTTTTGAAGAGCCTCAAAATGATTTACGATAATTTCCTCTCACAAATGACCCCGAAAATGCGGCAAAACAAAATTTTCTTCGCTGGAAAAACGCGATTCGGGTCGCGTATCTTTTTTTTATGAATTTTTGAAGGGTGCCCAAAAATTAATTCTCATATCGCTAAAAGGCAGATAAAGTGCTGGAAAGTTTATGAAAAACAAACCCATTTTTTTTTTCGACACAAAAAGCCTAGTCGAAAAAGCCTTTAGTTAATCGACCGGGAAAATTTTTTTTCGAGTGACTTGGCCCATCACCGAAAGATACTCAAATTCCATATTCTTAATTAAAATTTCAGAAGGAGAGGGAAAAAAACTTTTTCTTTTTTTTTTTTTTTTAGATTATATCGATAAGACTAAAAAGGAAAAAAAAGAAGGAGGAAAAGTTTAAACTCTTTTAAGAATATCATAAAAAAGGATGATTTAGCATTAAGTTGGTTTTGTTTTAAAGGCGCATACGTTTCCGTCATGTTCCTTGTCATATTTCCCATTTTATTATGTAGTAAAAAGAAAAAAGGAAAAACGTCGAAGATAGATGAGAAAGAGGAATATTTTCCATTTGATGCAAAGAAGAAAAAGAAAGAAAAAAAAAGGAAGTTCCTTTTTCGAGATGAAGGGTGTGCAGGGAAATGCTCCAGCTGGAATTTTACGCTTGAAATGATGTTTCAGTAATTATTTTTGGAAGAAATGAATGGTAAAAAGTGTTTATTTTTTGTTCACGGTAATGAAATGATGGGAAATGAGTAATAATGAGACGAAGCCTTTGTTTTGTTTTTTTTGTGAAATCTTGGCGCCAAAAATTTTGAAAATATTAAAAGAAAGTGTCTGTTTGAAGATTGGAAGTTCATTTTGAAGGTTATGGTAAAGGTGACTTACTTTTAAACGTCATGAAGACGTCAACCAAATACCTACCAGCATGGTCTCGGGATCATAAGGTTTTTTGCCAAAATGACGTCATTAAGCGTGACCAAGTGTTCTCATTGAGTTACGTCAGCAAGACGTCTTTTAAGTCAATAACGGGATAACCAATTTTAGTGGTGGTCACTATTTGACGTCAATAAGACGTCATCTGAAAACGTCATCTGAACTACGTCTTCAAATCGTCTTATTGACCTCAAAATAATGTCATTAAATATGACAAACTGTCCTCAATGAATTACGTCAACAAGATGCCTTTTAAGTCAACAAGACGTCAGATAGATTTCAGATATCTGACGTCTATTGACGTCAATAGACGTCAGAAGGTAATTTTAGTGTTGGTCATTGTCTGACGTCAATAAGACGTCATCTCAATTACTTGTCTAGCCGTCTTATTGACGTCATTAAGTATGACTAACTGTTCTCAATGAATCACGTCAACAAGACGTCTTTTAAGGCAATAAGACGTCACATTAGGTATAACCAACTGTAGTGTTGTCACTGTTTTGACGTCAGTAAGACGTCATCGGAAGATTCCACTCCAAAAGTACAAAAAAGTGTTTCGATGCCACAATCCTTATTCCCAGCGATAAAGGCGACGTCACGGTGACGCGTCAAATTTTCGTCATTAGATGCGATCATTTTTCGTGACGATTTTCGACATTAAAATGACGTCAAAAGAGTGCGACCGGTACTTGTATCTTTATGACGTCATCTCTATTTCCAACTACAAGCTTCAGGACCGTTATCCGGAATGTCGTCAAGCCTGATGACGTCTCCGGCAAATGTAAATGGTTGACGTCTTTTACATTTTTTGCTGAGTGTCTTTGCCCCTTGGTTGTACTTCCGGTACCTTGCTCAATTTGCCTGGTCCTTTACTTATGTCAGTCCAAACGATCTAATCCCAAAGTGCAAAATCGTAATTTCCATTAGTTACTACTCATATGAGGTTTTTTAGCCCAAAGACAAGACCCATCCGTTCGGTTATTTTTAAAGACCGCTTTCCAAAATGAATTCCAACGACAAAGCCCAAGTGGACTTTATGCTTTAAAAAGAGTTTTTGCAAGGGGATTGAATGCGTTTTCTCTTCCAGCAGTCAGCTCAAAGATTAATATTGACATCTGGAATTAATCCCAAATCGAAAATGGAGTAAAATAGTTTCCGAAACCGCGTTGCCCACAATGGTTATTAAACGGATGGTTTTTGAGGGGGGAATAATCAGAAGGGGGGGGGTTGGAAATCCGTATTTTCAATGGAGTAGTGCATTTGACGTTTTTGAGGTTTTTTGGAATCGAGATTTCATTTTTTTTAATAGGAAAAAGGGGGAAATTGTTACTTTTCAAATTCGGTTTAAAAAATAAAAAGTTTTCCGACGAAAGGTTAAACTTTTTTTCTGAGGTGAAAATAAAGCCACGGAATATTTTTTTTTATATAAAAAAAACAAGCAAAAGAAGAAAACTTGTCATTTGTTAATTAAAAATCTACAAAGCCTATCAAAGTTTTTTTTTTCTAAAGGCCTAAGGGTACCTCCCGAATAAATTAAGACGTAAATAATTTAAAACTTTTTTTTTTCCTCCTCAGAAGTTAAAAGTCGAAGTTTTAATATAACAGAAACTTATGTTGACTAAGCAGTAACCAAGTATGAAAATGGTTCTCCTGGGGGTTTTTACTATTCCCAACACTTTCTGTATGAAATATATTTGTGAGAAATGCGAAATTTCTCTTTTTCTTTATAAAATCAGGTTAATCAATGTAATAAAAAAAATTGTTTTTTTTTTTTTGTTCTAATTTAAAAACTTTTTTTTTTTCCTCTCTCTCTTTTTTTTAATTTTTATTAATCGGGTCAACCGTGAAAAGAGTCTCTTAAAATCCAATTTAAATAATAATAGGGGTAGACCGAAATAGAGGTTATACTTTGACAATTCCGAAATTTCCCAAGGATTACCCCGGGATCGGGGAGTTGCTCTTATTCGTCATTTTCCAAAAGCGAAAAGCATTAGCGATTCCGTTAATAACTGAAATTGAACATGGAAAATTCATGGGGTTATATTTTACTATTACATTCAGAATCACGTACCTGAATAATGAAAGACACTGGTGAATCAGAAGCGTGAGTGCTTTGAAATTAGTTTACCCCAGTTTGTACGTGATGCCTTCCTATCCAAATGATATTCGATTGATTTCGATTCCAATACGATGGGTTTTCCTTTGTAAACTTTAAAGAGTTCCGGAATATCAAAAGGATTTTCATTCATTACCTAAATTAATAGGGAGGAATAGGCTGCTCCTTCATCCTGTTCCTAAGAACAGGTTTTGCTCGGTTCCGGAAAATACTACTGGGAGCAGTATTTTGGAATTCGATTTAAAAAAAAAAAAAAAAAAAAAAAAAAAAAAAAAGGCGATTTGATTAAGACTGCCAGGAGCTCTTGGGGGGTGATTCAAAAGGTGGCGTGTTTGCCTGAGAAGTATACATTTTTTTTTCAGATAATGGCTGTTTTTTTTTCGGGAAAATTAACAAAAAATGGGATGAATGTTTTAAAAAAAATGGGATGAATGTTTTAAAAAAAATGGGATGAATGTTAACTAATGTGGAGTTGGTTGCCTCAAGATCCTGACTTTTTAGTATTTTTTTTTTTCTTTTCTTTTTCTTTCTGTGATTTGCGACTTGTTGCCTTAATTGATTTTAACTTTAAAATTATTTTAATTTTTATATTGTTGATGACATGGTCATATACCCCATAATGAGGTCCATTGTACCAAATAAATAAATTAATTAATTAATTAATCCTCTGGCAGAGTTCAATCTCACCCGACTAATTGACCGAAGGGAGCTTGCAAAGGTTTTGTTCAATGTTCATCCTGAGGCTTGCAAAAGGATCAAGTAATTAATGATCAAGGCTTACGCGACAACCTGACTTATTACACTCTTATTACACTCCCACCATCAATACGCGGTATTCTAATACAGTCACCTTCTACATTCCGAATACTCGCAATATCTATCACCTTAATTCTCATTTCCACTCCGCTATGGCAGCATGGAATAAATTGCAAAAATAAATTGCATTCCCATTTTCCGATCTTAACCTTACAATGACAGTTGGCCGAGTTAAAGATCTATTTCACCTATCAATAATTGGTAAAGGTTTAAAGAATGAAACTAGCATGATTAATCCTGTCAATAGCCATACCCCGGTTTCCTAGGGATAATACCCTCTACCTTCTTTTTTCTTTTTTACTTTCTTTATTATACGTTTCACTGTGAGCTGTCGGACTCTGTCGGCAATTTTAAAGACTCGAAAGATGCGTGCCCAATACATTAAAAATAGATAACGCGACGGAGTCTTTTTACGATCTCACTCGAATCTGGAATTCGTGACATTTCGGTATCGTTCGGTATAGTTCGTCTTCGTACACGCAAGGAATCAAACGTCTATTTTCACATGACTTTGGCACCAAGTGTTTACTATATAATGATGTTGTGAATTTAACAATGAATTTTCATATACAGAAACCATGCTTTTTCACGAAAACAAGGGTTTCTGTTGATTGAAACTAAACCCCAGAAAAAAAATTCGGCAGGATTGTGCTTTTTTAGTCATAAAAAAATATATATATATATATATATAAAAAATATTTTTTTTTAAAAACTTTCTTTATTATTATGTTAAAAAATCGGACTAAAAAGCAAAAAATAAATATAATATTAAAAAAAAAAAAAATTTCAAAAAAACTTTCTTTATTCAGATCTTTATTCAGATCAGATAAAAATCTGTCGCAAATCTGGCAACTTTCTTTATATTTTACGAAATTAAAATTTTTTAAAAAGAATTCGAGTAGAAAGCCATAAACAGATTCAAAACATTGCTCTTGGAAAATATGAAAATCGTTTTCGGACCAAGTCGGTGAATCGATTCATTGCAATTTGGACTTATTTTTGCTTTTTAGTACGATTTTTTTATTTACTGTATATAACTTTATTATATTGTATTGTAACTAAAGTTACAATATAATATATTCTAGCTTTATTATATTGTATAATAAAGAAAGTTTTTTTGAAATCTTTTTTTTTTTTTATTATATTTTCCCTCCGGATTCTGAATCGATTTTTATTTTTTATTTTATTTCACTTCTATATTATATCTTTGTAATAATTGTAAAAATTGTAGTATTTGTAAATTGATGATATTCAATATATATTAAATTATCATTTCGAAATCGAAGTGCGTCAATAAGACGTCACACAATCACAAATTTTACCAATCGTTCTTTCGTTGACGTCATTTTGACGTCAAAAATCTCGTGAAAAAATCCTAGAAAAGTGACCATGTCTGATTACCAAAATGTGACGCGTCCCCATGACGTCACGTATGAATTAACAAAACCAGTCCGACTTCCACGGGAGGCAACTGCACTTATTTTTGATAATAAATATTTATATACTTATATTTATTACATTATTTCCATTCCATGTTCATTGCATTTAAAAGTCAAAAAAGACATGCATTTCACGTGTTTTGGAAAAGTTAACGAAATGTGCGGTCGGGGTTAGCCCCCCCTCCTGAAATTGCTTCATTACAATTGCATATCGTGACAATAGTTGTTCACATCCGCTTCAATTCCGATTCAAGGAACATTCTGTATTTTTTTTTTTTTAAATCACGTCAGCATTCACCTCTCCCCTTCAAGTATTATTATTATTTTTTTTTGTCCTGTAATTCTGATCCAAACATAAAGTTTCTTTTCAATATGACACTCGTCAAGCTCTCCTTTCGCAGGGGAAAGCTTGTCGTCCAAGCTGTTACACGCAGAATTTACAATTTTGTTAATTTTTGCAAAAATGAATTAAAAATCGATCAGAAATATCAGGCGGCAGCATGCTGATACGATTTTAAAACAGTGAAAAAAAAGGGGGGAGGGGGAGAAGAAAGATGAAGTATCTGGAATTTTTTTTTTTCGTATTAAAAAAATACAGCTTTCCAGGCGATTTTTTTTTTTTTAAATAAGTAGATTAATAGGAAGGAGAGGCGTTTAATTGACGTCACCAGTCAACAGGGATTCATGATCGATGGTGGAATGGAACTACTTGAGGTGTCGCGCTATCTTTATGTCGGTTCAGGGGGTGGCTTTGCGAATTGGGAGTTATTTGTAGTGCTAAATCGTTGGTGACGGTTCACGGATTGGGAATTATTAATCAAAAGCCATTTGTTATGGGAATAAAGACCGAGAGGAATTTTCCCGAGATAAATTCGCGCGAAATATGCCAAAAAACAGATTTTTTTTTCATTATGTCGAAAATATATAACACGGATGACGGTCATTCAGGTCAGTTGTTTATAAATGAAAATGACTATGATTTCCATGGACGCAGATGTTTTCTTTGTTTCTATTGAAAGAGGAAATTTTTGTCCCCAACACATAGAGTTTTCGATTTTTCCGCAAAAATTTTCCGGGGGGCGGGGGGGTTATTAATGTCAGGATCGGAAAAAGTTTATTTCAAAAAAAGTAACCATAATCGATGGTGAAGAGTTAATGCGGAAAAGAAAAAGTTTGCCGTGGGAAATGAAAAAGTTATAAGATGTGCGGGATTCTGGTCTCTCTGCCCGAAGTGTTATTCCACTTTTTTTTTCTTTTTTTTTTTTTTGAGAAAAACTTTATACGTCCCCCTCCCCCCCACATTTTTTCGAGAAACCATTTGGTTCGAAATCAATAAACTTTTTTTTTTTTCTAGAGTGTTTACAGTTCGACAAAAAATATAGCAATGTTCGGTTTTTTTTTCTTTTTCGGGAGCTCCCGAGATTAATATCATAAAAAACTCGAGGCGAGATATATTTTTATATTATATTAAATTTTAAATCCTCCCCGTTTAAATTTTCTTCCGAGAGAAGCGAATGACTTCTTAACTTCTTTTTTTTTTTTAATTAATGAAAGTCATAAATCTTTCCGGTGCCATATTTTTATCGATTTAAGAGAAAAAAAATATATACATATAAATATCAACAAAATATGGGGTCCCCTTAATTAAAGTTCTTAAACAGTTCAATTTTGAAGTTCAGTTATTTAAATATTTTAAAGGAAATGCCTCGAGTTCCTTCCGAGACCAGGATTTCTCAAGGGGAAACGCGGTTTTCCGGTAACCTAGAGCCAAACATTCGCACCCCTCCCCCATTAAAAGGGTAATAAGAAAATTCTGCATCCGTCGTTTTTTTTTTTTTTTTTTTTTTAACTCCTTTCATGTCACGAAACTTCGATTCGAAAACAAATCGCACTCGTAAATCTTCGCTATTATGGCTTAGAGATTTATAAAAAATGAAAGGGAGTCCTCCTATATCAGGTAAAAACCATGTGTTTTCAACCGATAGCCCAACTTTTCGCGTAAGATAAGTGGAAGTTCCGCTACATAAAATAGCGGGAGGGAAGAAAAAGAGAAAAGAAAAAAAAAAAAAAAAAAAAAAAAACTAAGAAGGAAAAATGCGAGGCTTAAATGTTGTAGGAGCACCCTACATTACTTGCAAAGCTTATCTCTCGGACACTATAGGAAAAAATGTATAAAGGTAAATCACAAAAAATGAAAATTGTTCCGAAGTAAAAGTCATATATTAAACTGTCAGCTTAAGTAAAGCTCGAAACTCAAGAAAGCGTAACATTGCACCATTACCCATACTGCTCGGAGTTTTCTTTTGTGTCGTTAAAAAAATGGAGATTTTTTTTTTTTTACCTCTTTATTTTATTTAGACGCAAGTCCGTCGAATGTTTAAAAAATAATAAAGGAAATGATATATGCGAACGGATTCCGAAAGAAATAAAATCCTTTGACTTGTCAGGGATAGAGGTTCTGCTACGGGATTTCGCTCTCTCATTCCCGAAAATATTACTTCCATCATTTCTGGAATCCAGATTTAGTCAGTGAGTCAGTAAAGGAGTTTACAGGACAAGGAGTCCCACTACCACATAGTGGGCCTTCCGTCAAGAGGAGGGAACCAGCGTGCCATTGTGTGACGTCTTGTCTTATTGACATCAGCTCGATTTCGAAATGCTAATTTCCTCTCTTTTAAGTCATCACATCATCGATAACTTACTTATTGACGTCACATTGACGTTGCCTCGAGTTAGAATTAAAAGTGACGTCAATAAGACGTTTAGAACGTTTAGACGTTAGAAATTTAGACATCAATAGGACGTCTTCTTGACGTCATTCACTGACCAATTGTATTATCAGTCATTCTTAAAGACGTCATTTTGACGTCGAAAATCTCATAAAAATCAACAATATTTGTCTCGGTGTGATCACGTCATTGACCAGTTACTTATTGACGTCATATTGACGTTACCTCGAGTTAGAATTAAAAATGACGTCAATAAGACTTTTAGAACTTTTAGAATTTAGACGTTTAGACGTTAGAAATTTAGACGTCAATAAGACGTCTTCTTGACGTAATTCACTGACCAATTGTATTATTAGTCAATAGTCATTCTTAACGACGTCATTTTGACGTCGAAAACCTCATAAAAATCAACAATATTTGTCTCTGTGTGATGACGTCATTGGATCACTTACTTATTGACGTCACATTGACGTCACCTCGAGTTAGAATTATAATTGTTAATGTCATTTCTTTAGGCGTCAATAAGACATCTTCTTGCGGTCATCCGCTGACCAATTCTATTATCAGTCATTCTTAATGACGTCATTTTGACGCCGAAAATTTCATAAGAATCGACAATATTTGTCCCTGTGTGATAACGTCATTGATCACTTATTGACGTCACATTGACGTCGCCTCGAATTAGAATAACAAATGCTAATGACATCTCTTTAGACGTCATTAAGACGTCCAGACGTCCTAAGACGTCTGTTTGACGTCATCCACTGGCAAATTGTATTATCTTATTCTTAAAACCGTCATATTGACGTCAAAAATCTTGTAAAAATCGATAATGTTTGTCTTTGTGATCACGTCTTTATCTTTTATTAACACCACATTGACGTCGTCTCGAGCTAGAATTATAAATGCCAATGTCATCTCTTTAGGCGTCAATAAGACGTCAGGACGTCCTAAGGCGTCATCCACTGACAAATTGTATTATCTGTCATTCTTAATGACGTCATATTTACGTCAAAAATCTTGTAAAATCGTCCCAGAATATGTCCATGATTGATTACGCCTTTTGAACGTTTAAGTGACGTCACATTTTTGGCTTGGCATTTTCAAGTATGGAAAGCTAAATTTTTTTCGAAAGAGTGGGAAAATCAAAAAATAATTAGGAAAAGAAAAGAAACAGCTAGAAGTAAAAAAAAAGGAAACACCGGTGCGACACTTAATTTTTTTTCTTATTTTCAATATAAATCCTCTCTACTATTTGTCTCTTTTTACTTCCAAATGCGAATAGAAGCTTAAAGGAACTAAAGGTTAAAAAGTTTCGAATGGAATGCGAGGGATTTTTTTTTTTACTTTTCCTTTTTTTTTTTTTTTTTTTTTTCTCTCTCCTATTTCCCTTCGGGTCTATTTTTTTATGTAATGCATATTCTTCCGATCAGCTACCGTCAGGAGAGAATAAAATAAAAAATATAAAAGAAATCTTTTTAAAAGAAAAAAATATTGAAATATTTCATCCAAAAAAAAAAAAAAAAAAAAAACTCTGTGATTATAAAATCTAGTTAGCTTGTTTTCCTTCCCCTCCCTTATTTTTTTCCCCCCATTGGTCCATGCCGAGGGATACGAGAAAAAAAAACGGGAAAAGCATTTGCATTACAAGTCATCTGGAATCAAGTGGAACTGATCCTGCAGTTATAAATAGCAAAGATCTTCATTGAAGAGAATGTTTTTTTTTCCTTTAGAAAAAAAAAAGAAAATTCTTTTATTTCGTAAAAAAAAGGGTCGTCAAATGAAGAATCTTGGATTTCTTCTTATATTTTAAAAAATTTATATTGCGGAAAAAATTCTCTACATTTTTCTTTTTCCGGTTCCACTAAAATGCAAATCTTAAAAAGATTTTTAACTTGAAAATATTTTTCGACTTCATAATGTAAACATTAAATAAAGGGGGGGGGGGGGGGAGGATGGAAAAAAAATCTTTGAGGTTTAACTAATTTTTATATATATTTTTTTTCTTTTTTCCAGGTAAGTCATAACGTTTAATTCTCCAAGGGGTGAGTTTAAATGAATAAGGAGCTTGTTTTAAATGCGATTACAAAGTTTAAAAAAGAAATCGAATTTAATTAAAAAGATCGGACGATTAAAAAGAGAAAAGCAAACAAATTTGGATTTTTCCCCCCTTCTTTCCCCTTTATTTTTAATTACCGATTTTTTTTTTTTTTTTTAGAAAAAAAAGCGTGTCATTTAAAAATATAATATACCTTTTCATTGTCCTTAGCAATGCAAAAAAAAGGAATATTCATTCCAAGAAAACTTGAAAGCCTATCATAAAAAAAAAAAAAAAAGTTTTTAAAAAGTTTCCTACAAATTAAATTTCATATTGTTTCCAAGTGAAAATCTTTTCATTTGTTTCCAACAAACTTTTCGTAATATTTAATATTCAATCTAGACTAATTCTAAAGCGATATGACAAAAGAATATATATTTCTTTCGAAAATTTTAATTATTCCTTATTGCTATAAGGTTCGAGTCAAAGTTTTGAAAAGTTCGCAAAAAAATTTAGGATTTTTCCTCGTTTTCTTACGGAGGGGAAAAAGTAAAGGAATCGATTTTTCTTATCGGCGATTTTTAAATATCTTTTTTTTTTAATAGGTACTTTAATCGATTTGTAGTATAAGCGAACGTAATCTGGGTAATTAAGAGTATATCGGAGTCATTTGATTGCAACATTCCTTGAAAGTTTTTTTTTTTGGTGAGAAGTCAGATTGTTTTTAGGGGATTCGTTATGAACCGTTTTAAGTTATTCAGTTTTTGGTTTTTGATCGTTTGTGTGATGGCCGGATTCGGGTGTGCTAGTGAATCGATGAGTAGGTAAAATTGAGAAGCTTTTTCGCTAGGTGGACTTGTGCGGTATTGGGCAGTATTAAGTAGGACCTTGGAATTTTGAAATTTGGAAAATGTCCTCAGTTTTTTCCACTTAAAAAAAAAAAATTTTTTTTGTGGCCAAAAATTTTTTATTGTCGGTTACAGAAAGTTGACACAACGTATAGTGTGCATATTTTGGTTAAGCTGTACATTTTGTGCTATTTTATATATAAATTATAAATAACTTATGTATAACTTACATATAACTTATGTATAACTTATATATAACTTATATATAACTTATATATAACTTATATATAAATGATGTATAACTTATATATAAATTATGTATAACTTATGTATAAATTATATATAACTTATATAACTAAAATATATAAATTATATATAATTATATATAATTCATATATAAATTATGTATAACTTATATATATAACTTATATATAACTTATGTATAACTTATGTATAACTTATGTATAACTTATGTATAACTTATGTATAACTTATGTATAAATTATATATAATTATGTATAAATTATATATAATTATATATAAATTATGTATAACCTATATATATAACTTATATATAACTTATGTATAACTTATGTATAACTCATGTATAAATTATGTATTAATTATATATATAACTTATGTATAAATTATGTATAAATTATATATAACTTATGTATAAATTATGTATAACTTATATATAAATTATTTATAAATTATATATAACCTATATATATAAAATAGCACAAGATGTACAGCTTAAACATATTTTTTCCCCGATCATTTTCCTTTGGGAAACAAATTTTACGTGATATTTTGCATTGCATGCATGCAGTGCAAGTTGCTTATAGAACAAATCGGAAGGCTATTTTTTATGGGTATAAAGGCATAGCATGGGTCCATGAGTGGTTTTGGGGTCAACTTTGCGTCCAACATAATTGGAAGGAGGTAAAATTTTCCGGAATCTCCTCCATAAAAGATTTCAGCTCCACCTAGCGAAATTTTTTTTTCATTCGTCTAAAATTTAATGGGATGCTAATTTAACTAAATTGCCTTTTTTGGGTTTCACAGAGACTAATTTAACGAGATCAGACGCTGATTTACCTCGTCAGCCACGTTGCAAAGTTGTATGTTGCCAGAGTGTGGGGTGTCTCAATGTTCCCCGTGAGTGCCATTGTATGTTCATGAGGATGTTTCCGGATTATTAAAATATATGGGCATTCATCAAGACTAATTTTTATATAAAAATATTAAAAAACAGCATCATTCTGCAAAACGTTTACTTTGTTTAAAATTTATTCCGACAAAAAAAAAAAGAAAAGGAAGAAGGAAGAACCGCGTTATTTTAGTTTGAAGGGAGTCCGCTTGGAGCGCTCTGTATCGGACGAAACTACAGGTTTCCACTATTGACCTTTCGCCATTTTGAAGGGTCCTATTTCAATTAATTTTATTTTCGAATGGAAATATAAACTAGATAAAGTCTCGGTTTGGAATCCGACACAAAATTTAAGCCAGGGTCTTAATTTCGGCTAAAAGGGAGGCGAAGTGTCATTTCGTTGGTTGGTAAAAGCAACAGGACAATGCATCAAATTGCTGGACACGTGTTTCATTAAGTCCTATCCTCCATAGCACTGACAGGAATTAAATTTGTTTCAAATTAAATCTTTTTCTTGCTCTAGACTTTTTTTTTTTTCATCAAAGGGTCATTTTTATAAAAACGTCAGACGTAAAATAAATCGCCGTTTAATTATATCGCGGAAAATAAAAAAAGTAACGGATGAGTTTTTAATGAATTGAATATTGCGATGCCCGATTTTTTTTTTTTTTTTAAAAAAAAATGAAACGGTTTTTTTTCTCTTCTTTTTGGTAGTTATCAGGTATCCAAAACAAAGAATGTATACATTCTACAGTGTATCCCTGTCAGTGAAGCTCGCATGTCAGGAGATTGATGAAATCGGAGTACGTTGTGCAATTAATCATCTGTCAGGAGAATGAACACGAAACATGAGTTCACCTTACGCAACAGCCGGTAAATTCAATTATTATAGAGGAATCTTTAATTGAAAATTCAATGTAAAAAAAAAAAAAAAAAAAAAAAAAGTGACCGAAAGAAATTTATGGAAATCTTGTTAGTAGCTGTTTGAGTTGTAATAGGTCCATGGAAAAGCTGATTGTGATAGGAAAACTGGAAGGCAGTCATTCGAGGGGAGGGTCACCAGGCCGAAGGTTGTCCAGAGATGGGGTTGCTTGGAGAGAGCAAGCAAGGCAGACATCGCTTCATCCTGTATCAAGGTAATAGACTAAGGAGGAGGAGGAGATGAATTCTTACAGAAAATGGCAAAATGGGAGAAAAGAGTAAAAAAGAGAAGAGGTAGAACTCAGTTTGTAGAAAGTACACGGCGGGAGAATAGAAAAACAAGGAGAACGGTAATGGGGGTGCGTATTAAACTTTCTCGCGGCTTTATTGGTGGAAAAAAGAAGTTGAAATAAAGAAAAAAATGTAAAAAATCAAGTTTAGGTTTTCAAAGGGTATTAATTAAACCCGAGGTACACGATTCCCGCTGTACCCACATAAAGAATCCCAATTTTGGAAAAATAATCTCATATTCGGATTCCTCTACCCCGAAAATATTTTCAAAAATCCGGTTAGTTTTTTGATCCGAGGTACACGAATCCCGCTGTACCCACAAAAAAAATCCGAATTATGGATTGTTCCTGTAACTCGAGATATCGATATGACTTAATCGATATATCGATATATCGAAATGACTTAATCGATATATCGATATGACTTATTACGTCATTCGATATATCGATTTTTAGGCCTAATTTATACGTAGCCTAATCCTCATAATTTCTGAACCAATCATCCGAATTCAACCAAATTTTGATGGTATGATACTTTGACCAATATCTACTACAGTACGAAAATTGGTGATGATTTGTAGCCGGGTTCGAGATTTATCGTCGCAAGAAGAAAACCAAATTTAAAAGTTCAAATATTTGCCGTTTACGTAATTTTTTAAATTTTTAAAAAATAAGAAAAGACCCCCTCTTATTTTTCGACGAAAAATACGTGTGCAAAATTTCCTTTTGATCCGATGCGTAATAGCGGAGAAAAAGCTCCGGGCGTACGCGGCGTACGAGGCGTACGAGGCGGACAACCGGGAACTCAGAATTTTATTCTAAGTATAACTATATAAGTTTCATGTAGAAACTCGCAGGATTAACGATTTTCCCTTTTCCGACCACGGCAATACTTTCTTCGCGCCCGCTTCGCGGCCACTCGAAAGTAAAAAGAGGAACAGAGGAACAGAGGAGCAGGGGCGGATGGGGAAGCAAAAAAAACCCTAGAACAGATTTGAAAAGACAGGGGAAGAATAGAAAAATCGAGCAAAAGCAGGATTCATTCCTAAGCAGTAGGGTGGTTCTTATTTTGCGAAGTTAAGATTTTCGGAGGTGCCATCCCCTAAATTTTTTTATTGTATGAAATAAGTTTCCTTGAATTTTTTCAAATTTTTTACTTGACGGGAAAGCGTGCCTCATCGAGCTTTTAGTTTGGAAAAATTCCATAAAAACCAAAAAATTAATTTTTTTTTTTTTTTTTTTTTTTTTTTTGTAAAAAAAAAATCTTTTAATTCAATAATCTTTCTTTCAAAATAATCTTTTTCTTATAATTGAACATAATCTAATTTATAATTTTAGTTACTCGTGGAAAGCATTTTTGAATCTTAAACTATCATCTTTTCAAAATAAAAAATATCTGGTCACAAGTGTTAAATAGCCTTGGGTATGTGCAGTAAAATTTCGGATGGTTTCTTAATATTTAAATGGAATAGAAAAACTGTCGTCGAACTTTATTTAAAAAATTACAGTACCTGAAATTTAATCAGGGTCGGGGGCAAGATCCGTTTGTTCGCACTGCAATATTTAAAAAAAAAAAAATTATATTTTTGACTCGTAAATATTTTATGATCATTCAAGCTTAGTTTAAATGTAAAAATGCAATTACAAGATTTTGAAAATAAGCGATTGGATTTTCAGAGTCATCCATTATTGGCCCAAGATATGAAAATCCGTCAAAACTCAACCATAACTCAAAAAAAAAAGTCTTGGATTACGAACTTGGATCAATCTTGATCCAATAGAGGAAAGCATAGTTTCATCTCTTCCACATGCTACAATCGAAAATCAAGCCTTAAAGCAAGATTGATAATTCTAAATTCTTGGTAAATCAATCTTGATCCAAACCTGAACTACTGATTCTCCAAGATTCATTTCTACCAGAAAAACAAGGACTTTTTAAATTTAAAAAAAATTATCATTTTTTTGGTTCTTATGAAATTTTTTCGAACTAAAAGCTCGATGAGGCACGCTTTCCCGTCGAGCAAAAAATTTGAAAAAATTCAGGAAACTTATCTCATACAAATAAAAAAAGTTACTGGGTGCCACCTCCGAAAATCTCCAAACTTTACGAAATAAGAACCACCCTAAGGGTCATGGCTTACCGGATGGAAGGCCAGCTGAGATGCGGCGGGTAAGACCCTAGGTCCTGAGAATGCCAGACTACAAAATCTAATCTAGAACTTAGAATCTTCACGAGAAAATGAAAAAAAAGGGAAGAGATAAACGGTAAGGCGACTAAAAAAAAAAAAAAAAATTCCCGAAAAGAATCTCGGAAAACGAGAACGAACATATTCCAGTAACCCCCCCTTCATTTCTTTTCGTTTTTCTTCTTTTCGCCCGGTGGATGAAACGTACGGAAGAACTTTCCCTAGTGCTTTGCCATCATCAAAAAAAGCTACAAATAACACTCGAATACAAAGGAGGAAAATGATTTGATTCATGATTCGCTACATCTTAGCAAAAGGAGAAAAAAAAAAAAAAATAAACATAGATATCGGTCTTTTTTTTCTAAAGAAATTTCGTGTCGAAAAGCCAAAAGTTATGAATCGAAAAGGGTTTTTACTCCTTCTTTTTTTTTCCCTACCACAGAATACATAATAAATGATGAAAAAAAAAGAAGAAATCGGCTAAGTATAAAATGTATATGTGCTTTGTAACATATTCAAAAAAAAAAAAAAAAATCTTGAGCTGAGATCAGGAAGGTATTTTCAAGGGGATACCGTAAGGAGGGATGGAAAATGGAGAAGGGTGAGAGGGCAAACACATCATATAATATTCAGCGACACGCACGGATCAACCCATATATTGCTTCCTCTTTCCCGACCGATTCTGGGGGTTTTTCTTTTTAAAAAACGCAATCCTGTATCAAAAATCGCCGAATTTATTTTTTTGTTGAAAAAAAAAAAAACCTGTGGGGGTTGCGCCTTTTTCTCCCCAGCTTTTTTTAACATAAAAATTAAATTTTTCAATTTGTTTAAGAAAAAAAAAGAGGAAAAAAAAAAATTGAAAGATCGTTTATTTTGTAAAAAATAATGAATCTTTTAAAAGGGCATGAACCCCGTACATTTGTTTCTTTTCTCCCTTATTTTTTTTCTGTGCGTATGTAAGATTAGATGGGATAAAGAAAAATCGTTTTTACTTCTGTTACAAAAGACATCCGAGGGTGCATTTTCATGATAATATTTAGTTTTTTTTTTTTTTTATTTCTGCTTTATCATACCAGAAGAATAGAGTAGGTACTAGGGTCCGATGGGAAAGAAAAAAGAAATGCAAAATGAGTTAGAGGAGAAAAAAATATCGGGATTAATGCGTTTTGATTTTTTTCTTCTTTTTTCTTTCTTATTTCCAGTTGTTTGATTTTGTTATATCTTTAATGATTCTTTAGGTAAAAAGCATAAACGGACGAGCAAGGCAAATCGGGAATCGATAACGGATTCCACGTTTTCTTTTTCTTTTTCATTTTCATATTGAATATACTAACGTTCTTAATCAATTTAATGCTTTTTTTGAGAGGGAAAAAAAGAAGAAAGAAAGAACGAGGATAGTAAGAAACATAATATCTTTCATTTTGATTTTTTTATAAAAGATTAAATTTTTTTCGGAATGTTATAAAGAATTATGAATTAATCTATAAAAATTTGCATATATCCGAGTGGAATCATCACTTTGGATCAAGTTTGGATCAGTCTTGAGGCAACTGACTGCGTATCAAAGACTACGAGATTAGGTTGAAATTTCACGCTAAAACATGTTGCAGTAACATGTTTAAACATCATGTTGCTCAGTTTCTTGCAGCGTTAGAAACATGCTGAAGAGCGCAGAAAAAAAAAAAGAAAAAAAAAAAAAAAAATTGCGCAAAACTGGAAATTGAAAAATGAAAATTTGTAAATATCGACAACATATTTCTAAAGCTGCAACATGTTAAAGAATATGGTTGGCAACATGTTTCTAACGCTGCAACATTTTAAGCAACATGTTTACCGTAAAATGGTACTGCAACGTGTTTTAGAGTGAAATTTCATGTTGCTCAACATCTTGTGACGTTAGAAACATGTTGAAAACATGTTGCTGAACATTTTGTAGCATAAAAACATATTGGCAACATGTAGCGTTAGAAACATTGGCGAACATGTCGCCAATATTTATAAATTTTTCGATTTTCAGTATTGAGCAATAAGTTTGTACGATTCAACATGTTGAATAACATGTTTCAGACATGTTAATAACATGGTTATCGGATGAATGACATGGTTATCAAATGAATAACATGGTTATCGGATGAATAACATGGTTATAGGATGAATAACATGGTTGTTGGATGAATAAAATGTTGCGCACTATTTGCCAATTTTTTTTTCATCTTTCAGTGTTGCGAAACGTGTTTGTACGATTGAACATGTTAAGTAACATGTTGGCAACATATTTCCAACGCTGCAACAAGTTGAGCAACATGTTTTGTCGTGAAATTTCGGCCTTAGATCATTGTTAGATTTATACAGATTTTTTCCTTCAGTTCTTCGAAGGTCAATTGACGTAACTCCATAGTAAATATGATTGGAGATAGCCTGTTTCAACTGTTTTCCGAAATCATGTGACCGTAAGTTTACAGCAACACGAGCCGGTGACAGCCAAAACAGACTATCTCCAAGTCTTATCTTTTTATGATTTCTTTTTCCGCAATTAATCAGGTTAGGGAGAATTAATTGCCCAAAGCGCTTTATGATTTAAAAAAAAAATTGAATTCAAACAGTAAAAACTGCTCGCTGTTTGTTTTGTTACCATTCAAACTTTGAAATGAAGAAATCATCGAATATTTTGGTGCTCTTGATTTTAATTTTTTCTGTGTTGTTCGATCTTGGCTTATCTGCGTCCTATAACTTGGCTTCCCCAGGTAATAAAGCACATAGCTTTTTTAAAATATGAAACATTTCTTAGGCGAATTTGTAATTTTTCAGAAGCTCACCAGAGTTGCCTGCTAGCTTGTTGCGTTACTCGACCTCCTTACGCGCCCCCCTGCGCTCCGTGTTGTAACCTTGGTGGTATCACAAATTTTTATCCTTAGTTAGGAATGGAATGGCCAAAACTTCTTAGTTAGGAATGGAATGAACATCCTTAGTTAGGAATGGAATGAAAAGACAAAACAACGCAGCAAACAATTAAGTTCTTCAATCTGATTGTTTTTTTTTTTTTTTTTTAGCTTCTAGAAACAACACAAAATGTTGGTTCGTCTTGTGCTTTTTGCAAAACAATAAAATTGCAAACTAGCGGAAAGTTTTTGATTTTTTAAACGAAAAAAGCCTCCGTGATTCTATAAAAATTTTATATGATCGATGTAGCGGTGAAAAATGTGTCCCTATTTTGTTTGTGAATATATATATATATAAAGAAATTAGGTAAGCCTTCTTCTCCAACTTAAATATTAAGGGCCTAAACGGATTTTTTTTTCTTAAAACTTGAAGGAAAAGCTTGCTCTTCTTTCTCGTCAATTCTTAAATTGTTGGGTTGGTTTCTTGATTTGAGTTTTTCAAGCTTAATTTTTGTTTACATTTGTGTGTTGAAATTCGTCTGCTTTCAACTCAATTGGTCTTATCTTTATGATTTTTTTCGAGCGAGAATGAACATGAGTTTGAATGGGTATTTAATTACTTTTTGATAAAAATATCAGAATTTAAACTGTAAAAAACTACTCGTTAGCTGTTTTCGAAATGTGCTGGCAACATGTGGTTCGACATACGGCATTTTCAAAACGTATTGTCAACATGTTATTCAACATGCTGCATCTTCGAAACGTGTTGTCAAGATGTTATTTAACATTCTGCATCTTCAAAACGTGTTGTCAAGATGTTATTCAACATGCTGCATCTTCAAAACGTGCTGCCAACATGTTGTTCAACATGCTGCATCTTCGAAACGTGTTGCCAACATGTTGTTCAACATGCTGCATCTTCGACAACATGTTGTCAACATGTTGTTCAACAGAAGAAAATCAAAACTAAAAAGGTTGCCAACAAATTTTTATGATGCAACATGTTGACTACATGCTTCTAACGTTGCAACGTGTTCAGCAACAAATTGCCACACCATGCAACATGTTTAATCGTGAATTTGCACCACTTGAAGTGATGAAGTAATGCAAAGATCAAGGAGAGGGCAAAATTAGGTAGACCACGGCTTTTTCGATGGTCTTGCTGCGTTTTTCAGTAGAATCTCTACAGCTTTTAATGCTGAATTTTGCGTCAGCAGGAAAAAGCTCGACTTTGCTGATTTGCCCCAACAGTATAAAGGTCCCCAACTAAGGTGCTCACATGACATTTCATCAAATCACGTGACATTTCATCAAATTCATAAGTAAAACCGCTTCCAGAGCTATCCTAAGGGGACTAAACAGTTTATTAGGTAAAGAAATATGAACTCCTTCAAAGCAGGAGCTACGACTACAGCGCCCCTAGCGATACTCTTCTTTATTATTTTCATCAAAAAAGGTGGAACGGAGCAGTCTTTTACGTCCCAGTATCGCCAATTGAAATAAATCAGCTGTACGAATTTTAAGGTAAACCATAAATAAAATGAATCATAAATTCAGGTAGCCTAGGAAGTGAGAAAGAGAGAGAGAGAGAAATAAAAAATCGCTGAAAGTTGAGAAGATTTCCACTCGGAAAAGTGTTGTGAGATTAAATAAATACGACCCATGTGGGTCTGAGATATGAGAGCGGGATATTATGTTAAAACATCATTAATCATACTTATACGTCCTCTCCATGGACCACTCAATTATAATTTTACTACTAGTTAAGATTTTAATATTAAAAAGCGAAAATTCTTAATCATTTAAAAACCGCAAAAAGCTTAGCCATTTAAAACGCTGAAATTTTTGGTTAATCTCCGGGTTAAAACGTTTCCCTTGGAAAATTAACTTGCAGAGAATTGAAAGAGGACGGCGAAAATTCGTTGAAAACGGATTTTTTTCTTTTTGTGACCAAAAATTTTGAAAACCCTTTCTTATTTTTGAAGCATCAATAAAAAGAAAAAAAAAAGTCTCGTAATAGTATCGACTCCCATTTCTCGCTGATTTCTTCCGGAGTAATTATGGATAAATGCCAAAAAACTGTTTTTCTTATAAATAATCCCACCGATTTTCTCTTTTTTCTTTTTGGACATTTATTTTATATTCCATATGTCCTTGTTAAAAGAAATCCCAAAGTAAAAGCCAGTAAAATGTCATATTAGAAAACAAGTTTCTTAAATTATTTTTCTTGGCTCGTTTTCTCGGTGCTGCAGTAGCGCATTCTAGGGTGGTGGCGCTAGTTATGGATCAAATAGTACTACTTTTTTTTTTAAACATTTAATTTCAAGTCGAATTTTCGATCCCGGAGAACATACTCAATTGGAATCGAAAGATAATACGTTTAAATTTATTTTTAATGCGAAAAGGTCCCTTATACACTCCGCACAATTCAGGAAATAAATTTTAAAAATATTGATCGACTATTTTTTCCGAATTCTTCAGTTTCGGATCAGTTTTATTCCAATGAAAAGTAAACATGAAAGGTTTGTCCAAATGGACTTTCTTTTGTTTTTGTTTTCAAAAAACAAATTATTTTCTTGTATTTTTGGAAATTTTAGCCTTATATTATGCCTTTATTTAAGTTTTGGTTTCTACACCGGTAAAATTCGAGCTTCTAAAGTCATCATTCAAGAAATCTAAAAAAAATCATCTCTTTCTTCCAAACCGGTATCAATCTGATGGCAAAACCTTTTTAATCGTACCATGAAATTGTTGTTGTGATCCGTAACTGAATTTTCTAGTTTTTCGGTGTTCAATTGTGGTTCATCGGTAATTATTTCAAGAAATATTTATATATAAGGGAAATGCCTTGAAAGCGGGAAAGATTGGACCCTTTGCTAAAAGTGTTTTTACTCATTTGAAAACATTTGGTGAATTAGAGTGATTATAACGAAATAATATTTAAAGCGGAAAAATGGCGATGGTGTTTATTTTCCGGACGAATTTAGGCCTGTGAGATTTTTTTTCGTTTTTCTATTTGAAAATAGCTTGAATGCTTGAAATCTTGATGATTTTTTGAAGCTAAATAAATTTTAGAAAGTTTTAAAGAAATAAAAGTCCTCTTAAGGATTTATTTTTTTTTGTTTTTTATGAAATTAAACGAGGTGATCCATAACTGATGCCTGATCCATAACTAGCGCCACCACCCTACCATTTTTTTTTTTTTTTTTGTTAAAAAAAAAAAAAAAAATATTCAAAGAATTTAATTAGAAAGTTAAAGAGAAAATAAAAACCACTTGAAAGTGTAAAGGATTATTAATCTAATTCCTCATATTCAAACAACGTTTAATCTAAAAAAAAAAAAAAAAAAAACTTTTTATTTAACCAAATTGGCTTTTTTTTTCTTTTTTTTCCAAGATTCCGAGACATATGGAAAAAGGTCGGAATTCCCAAATGAGAAGCTCGCTGGAGAAATCACAATAAAGCGTTATTATGGGATGATACGCAAATTTTCCAGGTTTCCTTTTTTTTTTTTTTTTTTTTTTTTCTCCTCCCGTCTCTTTTTAATTTTCATATTTTTTAGTCGGATGATGGTTAGCTTGAGAAAAATGAAAAATTTTCAGTGAAAGGTGAAGGAGAAAATTGATCGCGGCAACATCCTGCAAAAAGAATATTTGTTAAAAGTAGTGAAGTGGATCAACACTAGGAGCGCTTTCGTCGCCGTGTTTTTAATGTAATCTCAGCTGTTTCACTTTGTTTTCATGAGGATTTCCTCTTAATTTATATCTCTTGAGGTCTCTGTTTTGGATCGAAAATACGCACCGCCGGAAGCATTTAGTTTAAGTTTAGTTTATTCTGCCAGATTTTAACACCGTTTTTGGTCAGTAGCCGGATGGAATGATCGCTATAAAAAAATTAATGGGTTGATAAACTATAAAAAAAATTAATGGTCATTATAGAAATTTAATGGGAAATGACATCGTCCGTTTCGAGCCGGATAGCGGTAGTGAAGTAAAGAAATGACCACGTGGTAGAGCAAATGATTTTATCCATAGGATATAGAAACTTAAAACCAGGAATGATTGTTTTAAAACAAATTGGTTTAAAACACGGTGTTTTAAAACGTTTTAAAGCACTGTTTTAAACAACGTATTTTATTAAGTGAATTAAATACGTTTTAAAATGCATTTTTAAGAGACCCGAGCCCGCAATTTGACTGAAAATTTCCTGTTATGGTATGGACCATAGCATAGATTGTATGAGCCGCTCATATTCATAATGGTTGCTTAATCGATGGCGTGGCGATCGATGGTTGGTAATTTTTGCTCTTTGCTTTGCTTCTGTATAAATACTTAATTCGAAAATTAAAACGGTGAAGTTAAAGAAAACATTAAAATATAAGTCCACATCGAACCTGGCTTTAATTGGTCGCTTATCAAAAATTTGATTTATTTCGAAAGAAATTTTCGAACAAAACAAGAGTTTTCACCATGCTTTTCTTGTAAGTAAAATTCCATTTTGCGTAAGTCCCAAACTGTGTAAAGGCCCTCCTTGAAGCCATTCGAGAAAAAACTATTTTTTTGGTTCTAAAATTTGCAATGCTTTTTACACATATTGTAGTTTTATTAAAATGTGAGAACTTTCATCAATGAAAGCATATTTGAAAGTGTTTTTAAACTAATTTTGGTTACTGTTTTTGCTTTCTTTGATCTATATATGTCATGGTTTTTGAATTTTCTATAACTTTTGTTTTTATACAATTAGGGAAAGTATATCTTTTACACTAAGTATTAATAATTATAATTTTTTGTTTCATTGAAGCCTTTTATTTCAATTAATTTGTATTTTTTTTTTTTTTTTTTTTTTTTTTTTTACTTTTAATTTTAATAAATTAAACCGGCTAAATCACAATTTTACACTTCTTTTTCAATTTCAAGAAGTTAGACCTTTCGGAGAAATACATTTAAAAGGTAGGCAGAGTTTTAAAAATTTGAATAAAAATAGAAACGAATTTAAAACATTTTGAACGTGTTTTAAAACGTTTTAAAATCAGGCCGAATAAAAGACGTTTTAAAACGTTTGCATCGAGCGTAGTTCTATCAAACTACCCTAGATGGCATGGAGATTTACTTTATTATTTAAATGCCGCCAAAAGTGGTCGGCTACAAATTCCGATTAGGAATTTAGTAGGAAAAAAAAGAATAAAATCAAGGGGATGCTTGTCGTCCTCAATAAACAATCCCAACATAATCAAATAACCATTTAAAATAATTAGAAAAAATAATTCAGCGGATTCGCACGTTTTTTAGACGTACCATTCAATTTCACGAGTCGTCAGACCGCGCACGCTGCGGCTTGCGTAAAACAAACGAACTAAATGTACCGCGTAATCAATTTCATTTGAATCGATTTCTGTTCCGAATTGAAAAAAATGAAGAGACAAGAACGGTTATTTTCTAACCGCTATAAGATGCACATGTTAGTTTAGTATATTTTGCAGTCAAGTTAAATGCCAATGGATTTGTTTTTACAATTCAAGAAATTAAATACGATATAATTAAGTTGATAACTCGTGCATCTTGACCTTTCGCAACCTTCCGTTGCCGAGTTATTATTTCTTTACTCATTTGGTGTACGTTCTATCTCTATGACTCGTCAGTTTGAAACAAATGCAAGTAAAGATGACATACTAAAGTTTATTAATCGCATTGGATTAATGATTTCGTTTTTTTAAGTTCTCACACAGTGATAAACTCTGAAATTTTGCTTCAGTAGTATTTAGACAATTGGTAATTATGTTTGGAAAAGGTTTAAAAGCTCAATACGCAACATGTTTCACGGGTAAATAAAATTTTATTCTTAAGAATGTAAATAATTTTTATAGATAGCAATAATTTAATTAAAAAAAAAAAAAATTAAGGCAATCAGTAAGACTCGACTTGCACGAGGCAGACCAGCGATCTAGTCGAGGTTTTACAGGCATTCACCCCTGATACTTTTCATGAAGTTATCATGTGAAATCATATCGTGGTTCAAAAACCGTGTCTAAATAGGGTAGGTTCCTCTTATTTGCCCTTTGTGAAAGGTGAGAAGAAAAAAAGAATACGTAAGGACTGGGTTAGGGCCCTAAAACTAACTCCCGTGAAACTTTATTGTAGAAAGCATTGAAATCAAAAATTTAATAAAAAAAATTGTTTATTGCAAAAATTAAATGTTCACTGTGTCAGTTAGCTTTCAGATCATCTTTTGTGTTTATTTGCTATCTACGTGTGTATAACATGAACGTATGTTTTTTAAAAATTATAAGCTTAAACATTATTAGAACATTAGGCATAACTAATTCGCTTAGAATTACGATGTTAATATCCTATTTACACTACATCAGGTTCTAAATGCTCATTTTTTGACCATTTCGACTGTAGAAAAACCGATCATTCTATACAAACAGTGGACCAGATCTTTTTTCGAGTTTAAGGATTGGGTTTTCATATTGTTGTAATTTTTTGCAGTATGTCTCCTCTGCTTCGCTTTCGGCTTGATCGTTAAACCGAATCTAAAACAAAACCCAATGTTGCATTACTCCATGGGTTTCTTGATACTGCATTTCCGCTTAAATTTAACTGAAGCTACTTTCGACTTCGAGACAACAAAAGACAACAAATTAGTATGGACGACTCCTTTTACTACAGATTGTCAAGAATGGGTGCTTTTACCTTCTTTTCATAGTGCAGATGAATATAATTATAAATTTAATGGTTCTTATCCATACGTAATATTTAAACAATTTTTGTTGGAACAAGCAGAACACTGTTTGGACACTGTAGAAAAAATATCAAACTGCTCTGAAACTAAGTTTTCATTCAACGAAGATGTAAGAGCTCTATTTTTTGCTCACCCCAATATGGAAAGATATGTTTCTATTGGTAACGGAATTGACTGGGAAATTTCTTCAAAAGTCCCATATAGCAAATTAGGAGTTATTCAGAGAGAATTTCGTCAGATGGTAGAACTTGAATTTAAACTGCAAAGAACAAAAGTAATGTTAATGATATGTGTTTATAATAGTAGTTTACCTCCAGATGCTGACCAGTTAGATTTGCCATTAGAGAAAAAAATACGGGATTTGAGTCTAAAATTATTGCCAACTTCTGAAGAATTGTTAACAAACGTAGCTTACTCAGATTTTCTGATGCCTTATTACATGGGCCAGATCTCAGGTGCTTTTTTACTTGGATTTCTAATTAATATCATTGGAAGAAAAAAAATACTTATTACGATTTCGTTGACCTTAGTTCTTAGTAAACTCTTCCTTATGATCCCGGAAAAGTTCAGTTTAATGTATGTTCAAAAACAATTCACTGGATTCGGTCTGGCCGGCTTTTACATCATTGTGCCTACTTACATATGCGAAATAGCAGAAGACAAGGTTCGGGGTAGGCTTTTCTCTTTTTTGAATTTATTTCTATTGCTGGGTCGGCTGCGCCTATTTTTTGTAGATGGTTTAAATGTATACCGCTACTTAAACTCAGGATTAAGCTACATGGACTATTTCGATACAGTCAGTATCGTACTGGCTATTATACTTTTGGTAGCTTCGCCCTGGCTGACTGAATCTCCTCCTTACTTATTGTTGAAAAATAAAACTGATGAGGCCAAAAAATCATTGGTGAAATTAGGAAGAAATGCCGATGATTTCGAGATGGAAAATTCGACTGATAGTAACATATCCAACGGAACAAACGGATGGTTAAAGAACGTTACTCCAAATTTCGTAACAGTGAAAGGTTTAATTATATGTTGCGCTCTAATTATTATTCAGTTCTTAAGCTTTAACAATTTTAAGGAAAATTTCAGTAGAGGAATTCTTAAAAACTATAATCATCTTTTAAATGCTTATAACATTTTTTGGATAGAGATTTCATTACAGTTAACTGCTTTAATATTTGTTATTGTATTAATTGATCGCGCAGGTCGAAGATTTCTTCTTTTGGCCTCTTGCATGGGAATGGCTTTTTGTTCGTTTATCTTGATTTTTATGTATTTCGCTGTCTCTTTTTCAAACGACAACTTTGAGCTACTGAACTGGATTTACTGGATTCCTGTGGTATCCTGGGCAGGGTTTCACTTCTGCTTTTATTTAGGCATGGGATCCATTCCTCGAATATTAGTTGCAGAAATACTAAATACAAAAGCAAGGGGCCCGGCTATGGCTTTCATCGTTCTTATGTCTGTTGCGTTCTCTATTACATTCCATTTCACTTCAATCTTAACGGAGCACGATTATTTACCTGCTATTCAAGGGGTAAATGGTGCTTTGGGTGCGCTCTTCGTGTATTTTTATGTCCCGGAAACAAAACAAATGGCTCTGGAAGTGATTTCAAAAGAATTAAAAAAATAAAATAAAATAATGGTCATAATAAAGGTACGCAGCATGCCATTTGGACATTCCGGTTCTATTTTCGGTTTCATGTGGCTTTATTCATTCTAATTCATCGAATAAAGTATGGCATTTTTATGCAAAAAAAATCTAAATCATTTTTTTAAATATATAACATAACAAGTGGAGCTGTTGGAGATAGTCAAAATCATCATTAAAACGATGCATTGTTTTTTTACTCCCACATTAAGACAGAGATTACGAGGCTCAAATTAGGATTAAGAGGCAGAAAAAGCTTCCGGGACCGAGATGAATTTCTCGGTTTCGTTTCTGAGTTTTTGCACTTCAAAATACCTAGAGACCTTTCATTAGATGATACCCGACCGAAAAAATGAGCGCGACATTTGGAGGCATACGCTCATTGACTTTTTCTTGTATCTGTTGATGGGCTTGTTCGTTGTCATCAGTGGTTCGAATCTGATGCCGGTGCCGCGACCGCTGACCGTCTTTAGTCGATCCAGACGTCTATACCGATTCCATATTACTTCTTTTACTCCCGATTCCGATGCCGATGCCACCAAGCATTGATTACATCCGATGCTGCCTCCGATTCCGATTTTAGTAGAAAGAAATCATAGAGCCATTCTAGACGTTTTCGAAAAATCAGCCGGTGAAAAACTAGAAAATTTCGAATTTTTTGGTTTCATAGTCGAAAAATGTATTTTTTGACTCCCACGCAAGTGGTATATATTCATAGTCTACATTCATATAGACATATCGAAAGCTTTAAAAAAAAAGGATTTTTTTAGTAAAAAAGATTTTTTTAGTAAAGGATTTTTTTACGTTCAACTTAATTGGAATTTTTTTTTATTGGATAAATGCAATGCGGTAAAAAATTCTTTTCCGAAATTGATAACTGATGCACTTTGACTTTTGGCAACAACGGTCATCCAGTTATCATTTTTTCATTCACTTGTCTTGTCAGTTTTAATAAAAATGAAGTAGCTGCAATGTGAAGCACGTTCTGCAATGTGAAGTTTAAAAGTTTGTAAATAGCTAAAATTTTTCTTCAGTAATATTTGAATAATAAATAATAGGGTGTACAGAAAAAAAAAAGTGTTTGGAATTTTGTTGCTCACCGAAAAAATAGTTTCATTGGGGGGTAAAAACCTCAAAAAAATTTTGAAACTTTTTTTTTTACCAGCTGGAGGTCGCGTTTTGCGGAAAAAGGACCTAAGCCAAGAATTTTTTTAAAGCGTTCAATTAAGTTAATATTTAGCGCATTTTTCAGTAATCGATATTTGTAAAAGGGGTCTAATTATATGTTTTTGAGGTCGTAGAACACGAATTTCACCATCCCGATTTTCTCCGACCAATGCCTGAGTCGCTGTTACCGCTTTTTTAGCGTTTAAGCCTGATTTTTCGGGCTTGATTTTTATTTATGTCCAGATTTGGAGCCCCCAAAATTTTTTTTTTCCTTTTAAAGTTGCTTATACTTATGAAAAAAAGCTTGAGGAACACGAATTTCACTATCCCGATTTTCTCCGACTCACGCCGGAGTAGGGGTATAAGTAAGAATTTGGTTTTTTGAGCCAAAAACTAATTTTTTTGTAAAAAAATGGCGACAAACTCCTCACCAGTTCGAGTTAGAGGTCATGTTCTATAACATTTTTAGTCAGAACACTCTAATTAATAAGGCACTTTTGTGTTTTGGATCAATTTCCAAAATTTTCTAACGGACGGAAAATTCTACAGTAATTTTTTTGAAATTCCAAATCTTTTCGTCCGTGAAAAAATTAGAAAATTGATCCAAAACACAAAAGTGCCTTATTAATTAGAGTGTTCTGACAAAAAAATGTTATAGAACATGACCTCTAACTCGAACTGGTGAGGAGTTGTCGCCATTTTTTTACAAAAAAATTAGCTTTTATCTCAAAAAACCAAATTCTTACTTATACCCCTACTCCGGCGTGAGTCGGAGAAAATCGGGATAGTGAAATTCGTGTTCCTCAAGCTTTTTTTCATAAGTATAAGCAACTTTAAAAGGAAAAAAAAAAATTTTGGGGCTCCAAATCTGGACATAATAAAAATCAAGCCGAAAAATCAGGCTTAAACGCTAAAAAAGCGGTAACAGCGACTCAGGCATTGGTCGGAGAAAATCGGGATGGTGAAATTCGTGTTCTACGACCTCAAAAACATAAATTAGACCCTTTTACAAATATCGATTACTGAAAAATGCGCTAAATATTAACTTAATTGAACGCTTTAAAAAAATTCTTGGCTTAGGTCCTTTTTCCGCAAAACGCGACCTCCAGCTGGTAAAAAAAAAAAATGTTTCAAAATTTTCTTGAGGTTTTTACCCCCCAATGAAACTATTTTTTCGGTGAGCAACAAAATTCCAAACACTTTTTTTTTTTCTGTACACCCTAATAAATAATGCTTGAAAAAGTGTTAAAAAGGAAGAAGGCTCAGTGCGCAACATGCTTTATAGGTACATAAATAAATGGAAATAATTATAAAAAATTATAATAAATTATAATAAATGAAGACATCAGTGGAAGAACTAAGTCGTTGGACCTCTCAAAAACAAATTCAGACAACAGGCTGTTTTCTATTGTTTATTTGGAAGCCATTTTGATTCCAACAGAATTTATATGTACTAATTGTAAACATTTGTAACGAGCATACACAAGCTATTGTAAGCAATAAGCAGTAGGAAAATGTTAGATCCTCTTTTGATTTTCATTTATTAACTAGTTTTTCGTTGGAACCTGAACGGCCTCTTTCTTCCACTGATGTCTTCAAATCAGTAGAAAAAGGATTAAAATTGAAATTCAGAAAAATTGAATCTTGTTCACCGTGGCTCTTGCTTTTAAAACGACATCCTGATTAGTTTTAATATACCGACGACAATTCAATCGGTAAACAACAGTATAATAACTGTGATTTTGACAGTGACATTGATTTTGACAAAAATCACCCTTGTCTTTTCTCTAAGCCCAACTCAACCTAGTTAAATTAGGTTAAGTTTACTAAACTGTGCTTTGAAAAGGGCGCCATTATATCAAGTACACGGTCTTACACTTTAACACAACTTGGACTGGGAGCAGCTGTCGACCACATCTTAATTTTTAAGTTATGAATATTTTTAGATCAGGAGTAATTCGCATGATCATGCAGGAGCATTCGTGGGCAAGATCTTTTTTTACATTGAAAGGTCGCTTTTTCATCACTGTTGCTACATAACTGTTTAACGTAACATTCATTCTGTTGCAGTATGCGTTCTCTGCTTCGCTTTCGCCTTAATTGTTAAACCGATTAAAAAACCACATCCAATGTTGCATTACACCCTGGGATTCTTGGTCCTGCATTTCCACTTGAATTTAGAAAGGGAGAATTTCGAAGTTGAGGCAACAAAAAACAACGAATTAATATGGACAGTAGAAAGGAAGGCATTTCCTTTGGCCTACCCTCATAAGGACCGTAGAGGTACATGGATCTGTTTGCCTAGGGGTCAAGAAGTATTAAAATGCTCACAAAATAAGGTTTCAATCAAAGTAGACTTAAATTCTTTGTTTAATACGTCCCTCAATTCCGAAAGACATGTTTTCATTAAACAAACCAACGAGAAATGGTTAACATTGGTATATCCAAAACACGTTTGGAGTCAGGACATTGTAAGTATAGTACCTAAACGGAAAAATTGTTTTCGAGTAGAATTTGTATTTGCATCAGGACTGCAAAGAACGAATGTGAGGTTATTGATAAATGTCTATGATGATTATTTTTTGCTAAAAAAAGAGGACATAATTCCGAAATTATGGTCTAATGAGTGGGTAAAATCAATGCCACACGAATCAATGCCAAATTTGACTCTAAAATTTCCAGAATTACTGCTATCTTCTGAAGAATTTTTAACAGATCTGAATAACTGCACGTCGTCGAAAAAATACAATTGGCCACGACCCAATCAGCGTTTCTACGCAACCGCAGAAGACTTTGGATTTTTTATGTCGCATCGCGGAGACCAGGATTATCACGGGTCTTTTATGCCGCATCGCAGAGACCGGGATTACTATGAGTTTTTTGTACCATATTACACTGGCCAAATCTTGGCGACTCTTTTGCTTGGATGTCTGGTTAATGTCATGGGAAGAAAAAAAATACTAATAACGGTTTCGTTCTCCTTAATTCTTAGCAAACTCTTTCTTATAATGCCAGAAAATTTTAACTTGATTTATGCTCAAAAACAGTTAATTGGCTTCAGCCTGGCGGTCTTTTACATTGTTGTGTTTATTTATATATGTGAAATAGCAGAAGACAAGGTTCGTGGAATGCTTGGTTCTTTTTTGAATTTATTTCTGTACTTGGGTGCGCAGTGCCGTAGCCTTGCAGATGGTTTAAGTGTGTCACAGAATATGAAACCAGTGTTTGGCTGCATGAACTATTCGGACTTAATTACTATATTACTATGTGTTATGTTCTTGGCAGCCTCGTACTGGCTGATTGAATCTCCTTTCTATTTGTTATTCAAACATGAAACTGACGAGGCTAAAAAAGCTTTAGTGAAACTACGAGGAAATGGCTATGATTTCGAGTTTGAAAATTCGATCGATAATAACATATCGAATAAGAAAAATAGATGGTTTAAGAATGCGATTCCGACTTTCGCAACCACGAAAGCTTTATTTATATGTTGTGCTCTACTTACTATTCAATTTCTGAGCTTTAGCGATTCAATGGAAAATTTCAGTAGAGGAATTCTTAAAAATTATAATCTACTTCTGAATACTTACAACATTTTGTGGATAGAAATTTCATTGCGGTTAACTGCATTAGTGTTAGCTATTGTGTTGATAGATCGCGTCGGTCGAAAATTTCTCCTTTTGACCTCTTGCGTGGGAATGGGTTTTTGTTCTTTTAACTTGATTTTTATGTACTTCGCTGTCAGTTATATAAACGATAACTTTGGAATCTTGGAGTACTTTTACTGGCTTCCTTTGTTATCGTGGGGAGGGTTTAACTTCTGCTTCCATATAGGCGTCGGATCCATTCCTTGGATTTTATTTCCAGAAATACTTAATACAAAAGCAAGAGGCCCGGCTATGGCTCTCTGTCTTCTTATTAGTGATGCATTCTTAATTGTGCTTCATTTGGAATTGATTCCACCGGAACACGATTATTTACCTGCTGTTCAAGCGGTGAATGCTGCCTTAGGTGCGCTTCTCGTACATTTTTTTCTACCGGAAACCAAAGGGAAATCCGTAAAAAATATTTTAACTGAACTAAGTCGGAAAAAGTCGCTATAATGATAATTCAATGCTAAACAATTCAGTTCCAATTATTGATAAAACATTAAAAAGCCGGTCTTAGGACGATGAGTTATTATTACAATATTATTATTTAAAAAGAAACGCGGTTTATATTATTAAATTTTTTTTCGATTTTTAATTAAACAAAACAAGTACAATTCAAAACCCATGTTGTAATTGATCCAACACGCAGGCTTCCTTGACACATCATCACTCTTTTGAATGCTTTTAGTGGAATCAGATTGTTGAATGATGTCGGGTTTCGTATTCCAAATTTTTTTCACCATTTTTGTGTTAGCTACAGCTTTTTATAAAATGTAGTTCCCATTGCTTACCTAAATGCTTAGTCGAACTATAATTAATAAAATTTTGTAATTTTATCTAAGTAATATTCCGCGGTTAAATTTTTTATATTTTTTTTTATTTTTATTTTTTTAATTCCTTAGGACGGCACTATCTGGTGCAAATTTTTTCGCCAATATTGTGTAAACATTTTTTACTGTGTATGGAAAAATATTAAAACTGAATTTAAAAAATTGTAATTTCGGTTATTTTTTGTAAATTAGTAATAACATTAATATTATTCAAATTAAAGAACGATCAATGGATATATTAACCAAAGTCATGAATTGGTTTGAAAATAAGTGTGAAATTATTTAATGTTTTATTTTTTTTAATTGGCTGTTAAATCTATGTTATGTTTACTTTTATGATTATTACAGGTTAGGTTAGTTAGATAGATGTATATGCATAAGCATTCAGAGGTCAATAGCTCTTTTACTTTTAGAAAAAAAAAAAAAAAAAAAAAAACCAAAATAACGTAGAAAAATATGAAAATGTAAAAATTATATCAGCTAGGATAGAAACAACAAAAAATTAACCAATAAACTGATATTGAATGATAATTAATTTTTTTCCTGTTAAAATGTGAATTTGATTTTGAATTTGGATATAAATTTCAAATCCACAGGGGGGCTCAAGCAAAAATTGACTTTTGCTGCCTCTGTTGGACAGTTACCAAGCCTTGATCGGTTGGTACTACCAGTCAACCAACAACCCTACTTCTAGGTATAAAGCAGTCTTAAAGTGGCTCTTACCTAAAATTATGGAACACTCTGCAGTTTTCCATATCATAGTTGATATGGAAGCCAGTGGTTATAATCACGACCAAAGTTATGGTTATAGAGCTACTCTACAATATTAAAATTAATATTATAATTATAATGATAATTATAATTATAATTATAATTATAATATCATAATTAACATTATAATTATAATATAATTAATATTATAATTATAGTTATGTTATATATATAATACAATATTATATAATGTATTATAATTATAACCATAACTAAAATTAAGATTATAACTTAAGTTATGCATAATACATAACTAAGTTACGGTCATAATCATAATTATATAATCATAACCATTCGTTCATGATTACACGTGGTGATCATACTTATGGCTATGATTATAACCATAACTTTGGTTAGAATTAACCCAAGTAACATTGGTTGGTTGAATAACCATCCCAGCAACGTTTTTCCCCAACGTCAAAAAAACGGTCGGCGTTAACGGATATTTTTACGTTGAAATGTCCGGGCTAAATAACGGTCCTGGCAACGGTTGAAAAAACGTTTATTCAACTACGCCCTTGACTATAAACCAACTATGAAAAGAAAAAAAAAAAAAAAAAAAAAATGCATTTTGATATGATTATTATAGCACCAACATGAAGAGTATTGTATCTTTTTCTCTAAATAAGTATTATCATAACGCGAACTTATCCCTACTACATTACACTACATTTTACTCGTCTACTATAAATTTGGAACTTCTATATATAGTGCAAAAGAGCAAAGCAAACTGTACGCCAAATACCTAATTTTTTGTCTTAAAAATCAGATTTCAGGTATTTTTGTGTCCTATTAGTATTTTTTCATTTTTATAGACCTGTTAAAGGTCCTCAAGTTGAGATTTTGCGATTTTATATTTTGAATTTTCCAAAATCCGGGAAAATTTTTCCCATAAGTTAAACATTAAAATATACATAACGAAATTAGACGTTATTTAAACCGACTGCCCGGGTATTGGTTAGTAGTTAACGTCTTGTAGTATTATTCAACCTAGTTGAAAAAACATTCGTTTAATCGAAGGTTGATTTTTGGGCTCTGACGTTGTTCGTCGCAATTCAACGTTGCTGGGATGGTTATTCAACCAACCAATGTTACTTGGGAAGGTATAGAACCCTAAGTGACTCTTACCTTTGGTTATGACTATAATCAGGTGTGTTATGATCATAGCCAAGTGGTGATACCACTTTAGTTATGATTATAACCGGTTGTAGTCATAATATTGTCATTATAAGTTATGACTCTAAAAACGTATATCATCGGTTATGGTACAGATTATGGCTATGGTTATGACTGTATCTTATAATGTTATAACTTATATCGTAACCAAAGTTATGAATATAACCAGAACCCTACTTATATTTATAATCATAACTACAATCATAACTATAACTTTGGTTATTTTTATAACCATAACTATGGCTATGGTTGTAAATATTATTTTGTGCACATACTTGTATAAATATAAGTATAACCTATAAATATAACTAAGTACGTAAAATAATATTTATAATCATTATAATCATAGTTAAAGTTATAAAAGTAACCAAAGTTATCGTCATGGTTATGATTAGTATAACTAGGGCTCTGGTCATATTCATAACTTTGGTTATAATATAAGTTATATCATTATAACCATTATGTACATAGTTATATTATGAATATAGCTATAACTATGTTGTAACCTTTCGGTTATGATCATGAAATTTTGTTTCCCTACAGAATCGTAAATTGGAAAATTTATATTTTAAAATACTAACCAAGTAATATTTTTACGTATCGGAATACAATTTTTAAGTCCCCAAAATATATTATTTTACTGACTGTTACGATGAATTGCATAGTCGAATTATTTTATGCACTGACCAAAATTGCTGTTCATATTGCTCGAAAAATTTAAAAATGAACTCATTAAAAATGGAATATTATTCTGGCCATTCAGATATTTTAAGGAGTATTTTCGGAAAAGTGTAAATTTTCTGTGAGTTATTTTCAAATATCGTGTGACTCTACAAAATCGCTGACTCTAAAAAACTTCGCCTTATAAGTAGATCATATTTTTCTTTCATACCCTTAAAATTTCCTTTTGTTCAACATTCAAACTTTTCAAAAATATAATCCTCTGCTCCTCCTCGTAGAAATCTTTGTTCCCCTTCTCATTCACCGGGAACATATTTACAAACATCCTTGTAAAGAAGCAGAAGAATTAACACAAGTTAATTTCTTAACAAACCCTCTTGTTCTTTCCAGCTTCTCAAGTATCATCTACGGCTTGCAATTAGAGCTTTCTTTTTAGAATTCCCTCTTTTGAAATTTAAATATGTCTGACTAGTTGTAACACAACCTTTTCCCTTTGTTCTCCTGAAAATTGATCCTTCAGGGAAGGAAAAAAAAAGGAAAAAGGAAAAGAAAAAAATGTCGGCGGAAATCAGCGTAGCATAACACCTTTTCTATGTTTTGATTTTTATTTTTATTTAAAAAAAAAAAAAAAGAAGTTTTTAAAAGTTTGCTAATTGTACTATTTTAGTCGGAAAAACTTCTTGCGTAACGATTTTTGTTCGGCCTTAAAGCACTCGCATTTATATTGACAAGAAGTGGAAAGAGAAAAACTTTTTAAGAGACACATCTCTTAACTTTTCTCCTTTTCCTCCTTTTTTTTTTATTTTTTTGTTTTGCTGAAGGTTGATTTTAGAAAAGGAAAAAGAATTTTTTTTTTGCAAAAAAAAAAAAAAAAAAAAAAAAAAACCATCTATGTATTAATTCTCAAATTTCAAGTTTAAACAAGTTGGAGGGGAAAAAAAAAGTTTTAATCGCTACAAAGTTTTCAATTTCAATCTCGCTTTTTTTTCTGCGGTTAACGAAAGGAAAAGAGAAAAAAAAAACCGATAATAATTGGCGTGGGAATAAGAAATAAAAAGCTTTTTTGAACTTTTTTTTTTTCGTTTTATAGGAAGGCATTTTAAATCTAATTAGCGCCTAATACGAATCATTAGCATATAGTAAGTTTTCCTTTTTTTTTCTCAATCGAAAACCCCGAATCGCTAAGGGAACGAAAACGCAAGAGAATGACATCTTCAGTTTAATTCGATTCAAATTTAACGGTTCAAAGTTTGGGTTAAATTCAATCTTAAAACAAATGTAGAATCGAGAAAACAATTTTCATACGCGCTAATGAAATTTATCTTCGTTTCACGAAATTATATTGTTCTTGACTTTGCGCGTACATGCAGAGACAAGTGCGCGGAAAAATGAATTTTGAGTAGTTTTTTTTTCAACAAACATTGCACAACATCTAATGCATTGCATTTGCATTAGATTTAGTGTCACTTCTTAGATGCAATCTCGCTGCACTACGTGCATCACTTGCATTACCACCGCATCGTTTGCATTACTTTTCGTGCACTTATTTTGGGAGTGAGTAACTAACCACTTGAATGCACCGCTGTTACACTAATGTGCGCTTATTTTGCGCCTATGTGCCAGTTATGTTGCACGTTCCCATGTGGATGCTTTTTAATTAAGACTTTTTTGTTTTAAAAAAGCATAACGGTTGCAATTTCTGAAGCATGTTGATTAACTTGTTGCAACGCTAGAAACATGTGGCCAACATGTTGCAGCACAGAAACATATTGCACAACATTAGGAAATTAAAAATAAAAATGTTGCCAACATGTTTCTATGCTGGGACATGTTGGCAAAACGCTACATAATGTTGGCAACATATTTCTAACGTTGCAACATGTTGGAAACGTCTTGCAGCATAGAATCATGTTGCGGTAATATTTTGGTCAACTTGTTGCAGCGTTAGAAAAATGTAGCCAACATGTTTCTATGCTGCAAAAAGTTGGCAACATAATTGCAACGTTGCGACATGTTATTACAACACCTTGGCCACATGTTGCAGCATGGGAGCATGTTGCGGTAACATGTTGGTCAACTTGTTGCAGCGTTAGAAAAATGTAGCCAACATGTTTCTATGCTGCAAAAAGTTGGCAACATAATTACAACGTTGCGACATGTTATTACAACATCTTGGCCACATTTCGCAGCATGGGAGCATGTTGCGTTAACATGTTGGTCAACTTGTTCCGGCGTTAGAAAAATGTAGCCAACATGTAGCAGAATAGAACATGTTGCCAACATGTTGCAGCATAGAAACATATTGCGCAACAGTAGAAAGTTGATAGTAAAAATGTTGCCAACATGTTTCTATGCTGCAAAGGGTTGGCAACATATTTACAACGTTGCGACATGTTATTACAACATGTTGGCCTCTTGTTGCAGCATAGAAGCATGTTGCGGTAACATGTTCGCCATATTGTTGCAACGTTAGAAACATGTAGCCAACATGTAGCAGAATGTTGCCAACATGTTGCAGCATAGAAACATGTTGCGCAACATTGAAATATTAAAAATAAAAGTGTTGCCAACATTTTGCTATGCTACAACATGTTGGCAACATGTTTCTATGCTGCAAAACGTTGGCAACATGTTTCTATGCTGCAACACGTTGGCAACATGTGTTTATGCTGCAACATGTCAGCAACATGTTTCTATGCTGCAAAATGCCGGCAACTTGTTTCTATGCTGCAACATGTCGGCAACATGTTTCTATGCTGCAACATGCCGGCAACATGATTCTATGCTGCAACATGTCGGCAACATGTTTCTATGCTGCAACATGCCGGCCACTTGTTTCTATGCTGCAACATGCCGGCAACATGTTTCTATGCTGCAACATGTCGGCATCGTATTTCTAAGCTGCAACATGTTACTACAACATGTTTCAGCGGCCTTTTTTTTTTTTTACTCCAACCACCCCCTTCCCTGCCCCTGGACCTGAGGACCCCTTCCCTGCCTTTGAGCATGCTCAGGCTTATTCAACACGTGTACGGCCCATTTCGAGTTTTACTACTTCCTAAACTAAAAACGGATTTCGCTTTTCTCGAAGTTAAAATCAAGGAGACAAAAGTTAAAATGAACCTCATAACTATTACAAACGAATCATAATATCAGTTGGAAACACGGAAGGAAAAAAAAACTGCGGTAATTATTAATTAGACTTTAAATTTACTTTAGATTCCAAACTCCACCGGAAGAAAGTGTACTTGAGTAGTCACGGTGGCGGATCTTCCAAAATGAAAGTAAATATTGGATGTAAAGATGAGATTTTCAACCGGGGTTCTTCCCAACCAACTTTGACAAGTTAGACTGAAGGCGGAACTTGTTGGAGATGAAAATTTTAAACCTCTCAAAAATAAGAAAAAAAAAAAAGTTATATTTTTTGACGGGTCACGATCGCTGGGAATCGGATTGCAGAAAAAAAAAAAAAAGCTAAATTTTTTTTTGGACGATTTTTGACGATGGTCGTTTCCGCGAGTTTTCGACAAAAACATTTGTCAAATCTCCCAGAAAAATATGGATATTTTTTAGTGAAAGAGGGGGGTCAACCGGGTAATTTATAAATCCAGCTCTTTATATTTACTCAAACTGAAAATATAGCATTTAAATTTGACGATAAATTATATCTAACAATTTTGTAGTTTTAAAAACATGCAAACCAGCTAAAACTCTGTTTACAATAATTTGCATTTTTTAATATGAAACCGAGAGAGGATTTCGTTGCGAAAAAAAAAAATGGCTGTTTTACTTTATCTTTGCGTTTAATTTAGTTACACGTACGTTTAACGATTTCAAAAAAAAAAAAAATTGAATTGTATTTAAATCCTTAAAAAAAAACCTAAAGTCTTAGACTTGCACGCGGAAGAAACCGCGGAGGAGAAAAAAAAATCCACTCCCATTTAAAATTCATTGTTTACAACAGAAATCCTTTTCCAGGCTATTTTCTACCGGTTTGAAAAAAATTAGAAAATTAAATTGTTTGAAGAAATCTGTAGGAAAAAAAAAAAGAGGCAGGCAGGCAGGCGAAGAAAAGAAAAGAAAAATTCATTTCGTGTGTTTACACTTTCCCTGCAAACAAATTGTGGGTTACAGGGGCGGAATCCTCCTTCGGGATATCGATTCCCTAAATTAAGGAAAAGGCTTCATCCGTTGCTGGTTCGGTTTTTCCTTGTAATAAGATTTCGAGAAGTTGTACGATGGGTCCGGCATGTTTTCTTCGAGTTTTTCTTATCAACAATTAGTGGTTAAACGGAAACTGAACACGTTTTCCGCTTTGAGAATAACACCGTTTTCCGTGAAATCAACTCAAGTGTCACTTTTTTTTTTTCTCTTTTTCGTTTTCCGAGAAAAACTTTCCTTGGATTTTTTTTTTTTTTTTTTTTTTCAATTAAGAATTTTTTCGGTTTTAAAAGGTTCCAATTCTAAGAAGGATCGAGGAAAGCGAAAAGTTCGCATGTCGGTGGAAGAATTTTTATCGTCTGTTTAGACGTTTTTTTTTTTTTTTTTTAGTTGCTTGGTAAATCGTATCGAGGCGAAAATATTTTTTTAAAAAATAAAATCCGTTTTTAGTAAGTGAAAGTGGAATGAAAAAGTAAAAAAAAGCTTTGAAAGCTTGTGATGAGCTTTAAAAAGTTGTGGAAAATAAATGGGAAAAATTAGTTGGAAAATTTCATTGATGCTGACAACAAAAATAGCTTGTAGGCATTGATGTGAGTTCCTTGTTATGAATGAAATCCGTGAATTGTCCAGATTATAAAATGGGGGTCGTTTCGTGCGTTAAGAAAGATTTTCTTTGTTGTATCGTCCAGAAGATCAGAAAACATTTATTAGACCAGTAGTTCTTACCAAAAAATCATCTAGACCGATTTTCTTTTGTAATCCGCCCCTGGCAGGAACTGCTTTGTGGCACACGCAAATGAATTTCCTGAACGAGAAGAAAAAAAAAAAAGGTCCTTTCTTCCTCTTTTAAGAAAAAAAAAAAAGATAATAAAATTTTTAATTCTATTGAAATTTACAATCATTTTAAATTTTTTTTTTTGGTTTCTTTTTCCGCCGAAAAAAAAAAAACGAAACAAGCAGAAAAAAAAGCAAACGACTCGGAATCGAATCGATTTTTATTCTTTTCTTCTCACTCGAATTCCTTTTTCCGTTTCCGAAGGAAGTTGCGGCGAATTAACTTTTGTATTCTTACGAAAAAAAAAGAAAGAAAAAAAAGAAAAAAACAAACAAAAGGTTGAATGTTTTGACGTGATCGCAAAGGGAGAAATTTTTATTATGTTATATTATACTTTTTATTTTAAATAAAAAATTATTCGACTGGGGCGAGTGAGTTTCATGGGCCATTTGACACCCTTTTTAGTTTACCTTCCCCACCCTTTTAGTCCGTCCTGGTATTAAGCAATTTATGCAAGTGTATAAATCTAATTTCCCCCAATAAGATTGTTTTCATTTCGGTCTAATTGTTTTCGTACTCTTCAGAAATAACCACGAAAACCGGATCTTGCTATTGTCTTTTCATTAAAAAGGGGGAAGTTAAGGGGGCGCCGAAGGGCGAATTTCACGGACGGTTCAGACTTAAATTTTAAAAAATTTTTTTTTTTTTTGCAAAATAATAATTGCAATTTGCACAGGAGCACGGGGATATTGAATTAATTAAATTATGCAGGGTAAAAGTTAGGATTTTAGTTTATGCAGGAGGGAATAAGGGCAGCGAGGTATTTCAAATGTAAAGGACAAATATTATACTTTGGGACTCGTCAACGTTTTCCAGAGAGGAGGGAAAGTCACGAAAAGTGATGTGACGTTTTTCCTCAAAATTTTGGAAGGGCGTGAGATTTTATAATTTTCCGGCTGGTTCCACCGCTGTGATTTAAGGACAATTTCAATCTCGTGCTGTTGCGTTTATAAAAATAAAAATAAGGATTCCTCCCCCTGACTGAAAATATTAGAAAAAAACAAACAAACAAACAAGAACAAAAAAGCAAAAAAAAAGTGGAAGAAGTTTTAAAGGTCCTTTCCCAAGTTCGGCATTATTCGAATACTACGTTGAAATTTGTCGGAGAGGGGGGGGGGGGCCGAAACGTCCACAATTCGGTGGCTCCTTTGAACTAACGGTGCCGGGGGCAGTGGTTGGTCTGCCACTATAGCTGCAGAATCTATACTGCCTTTTTAAAATGTTTATGGCAACATATTCAGCCTCCGCATTATTTTGACGTGAACAGATGGCTTCTAACGAGCTCCATTTCCTTGTCACTTTCTCGGGAAAAAAATTGGAAATACTACTTCTTTTTTTTTTTTCCTCAGAAAACAGTTTCTCCGAAACTGATAAGCCGATTTCCTCCAATTGTTTTTTTAAGTCCATTGAGTCCTTTTCTGGGGGCATAGTCCTTTTCAGGAACGCTCTCTCTTGGCATTTTCCAGGGAAAATCGCTTTTCCAAGAAACTACGGAGAAACTAAAAAAGAACGAAACTAATTATATCACTCTGGATTTTTATGCTTTCTGATTCGGGGAACAAACCGAGGTCCCTTTTTTTTTTTTTTTTTGGAAAAGTACATATTTTTAACTTGGGGTCCCTAATTTAAAAAAAAAGTTCCTAAAAGTCCCTATTTTCTACTTCTAATTTTTTTGGTGGCTTAATAGGATGAAAAAACTATCTAAAAAAATTTTATAGTCTCAAGGGGTTAAAAAAAAAAAAAAAAAAAAAATTCTTTGGATGATCAAAATTGAACTTTTATGCTAATTTTCGGATTTAGATCCCCAAAATGGTCCCTAAAATCCTTAATTTATCAGATCGAAATGCGTTCGATGCCTAATTATTTTATTTTAGTTCTGTTTTTTTTTTTTTTTTGGCCAATGGTTTTGAAAAGAAGTACTCTAGGTGCCTACCAGTGGTTGTTCAGCTACTAAAAAACCCATTAATTTTTTTTTTATGGATAAAACTTTCCCGATCGAATCAGCGATCCACCTGGTCCCGACCATCCCAGTCCATCCCTGATTTTCTCTTTTTCACCTTCGTCTCTTCGTATAAAATCCTTGTTTACATAAAATTTTTGAGATATATATTAGTAACCCGAGCTCGTAGTTAAAAATTTTATCCCGAAAGTTTGGCGGAAACTGGATTATTTTTCTCCTAATGAACGAGACAAGTTCCTCTTGTTCAAGTATAATAATTATGGAGACTTCACCGATGATCATTATTAGGGAAACCTTCTTCAGACTTTTTAATTAAGTGCTGAGTTATTTCATTTTAAAATTCTTCCGATTTCCCTTTTTCCCTGACAAAAAGGGAAAATTTTCTTTTCTCCGTCCTAATTATTACTTTTCGATAGTTTGATTCACACCCCGAATTTTTTTTTTTTTTTTTTTTTTTTTTTAACATGCTTCACTTACCCTTATGATTAATTCTCTGTAATTAACTTTAAAATTAACCCCTTTTTAGAAAGGAAAAAAAAAAATATATACATTCGCCGACGTTTTTAATTTTTTTAATTTTTTTATTTTGTAAAATTAAGTTAAAAAAATAACCCCCCCATTCTTGGAACTTTGTAAACACCCCTTCTATTTAAGTCAAAAGCTGCAACAAATTATCTCATAAATACAGGGAAAAAAACAGTAGAAGGGGAAAAAGGAAAAATAAAAATAAAAATTTTCAGATTTTTCTTGGGAAATCGATATACTTTCGGACAAAGTGTTAAATTAACAGGCTTTTCCTTTTTTTTTTTTTTTTTTTTTTAGAAAAGTTGTAATTGGAAAAAGGAAGAAAAGATAACGGAAAAAGATAAGACGGCTTGACGATTTTGCTGGAACGAATCCTCCTTCCTCTCTGTAAAACAATTAACTTAGTCCAGTTATATGCTTTTCCAGGGTAAACCGCTTTTTCGTTTTGTAAACATTCGCACTCATCCGGGACCGTTTCCTTTTACAACGATTTCCGAAAAAGAAAGGAATAGAAAAGACTTTTTGGATAAGGGTTTGGAAAAAAGTTTCATTTTTTTTTTTTTTTTTTTTAAAGTTGTTCGAAAATTTTTTTTTAATCGACGGGAGGTTGCGCGGAAAGCGATAAGGAAAAATTTTCTGATACCAAAATTTTGTTTATTTTGGGAAGGAATTTTTTACGGGGGAAATATTTAAAGCTTAATTTTATTTTTTATTTAATTTAATTTCTTTATTTTTTTTTTTTCAGGTAAGTTATTTCGATGCTAAATTCATCTTCGTTAATGGTAATTCGTAAGTGGGTTGCGTTGAGTAGAGGTAAAGCAATTCAGGCGTTGCAAGTATATTAACTCGTTTAAATATTTATAACTTTCCATTTGGAAAAAAAAAATTGTCTGTATTTAATTTCTTCAATTTTTAAAAAAAAAAAATTCTCCTAAAGTTTTTGAAAGATGAAAAATTAATTAATTTTTTTGTTCTTTAATTTCGATCTCAAAAAGGAATTCCGGTGCCCTAAAAATCTGAAATTCGAATTTTACCTTATTATTTTGCATTGTGGGATCGTTCAGTGCGAGAATATCAAGGCACCCCTCCCCCCCCCCCCCCCCCTCGTTAGATGGAGCTTAACTAAATGTTTACGTTCAAATAATAAATTTAGATGTGTGCGGCTAAAGATTCTGCCCGGCGTTTCCTGTCCCGGGATCCCGAGAAAATTTTAATCCCAACTCCCGGGATATAAAATTTTCCGGAATTTTTTCCCGTCGTTTTTTAATTCCCGGAAAAATTCCCGAGAATCTACGGAAAATCCTGAAAATTATTCAGGATCCCGGCGACTTTTAAAATCCGGAATCACGGGAAACTATTTTTTTTTTTATTATTTTTTTTTTTTCAAAAACGGGAATCCCGAATCACGGATTCACAAATTTTCCGGGAAATCTTGGGCTAAGTCTTTTAGGCTAAGGCATTAATTTCACTTAAGTTTTGATAAAAATTTGTTTAACGTTCATCGAGTCTTTTTTCAACTTTTCTTTTCCGGCTATTCCTTGAATAGACGTATAACTTGGTAAATTCAAAAAATCTTAAAAATTCTGCTTTTGGTTTTTTTTTTTTTTTTTTTCAATATTCGTTGGTTTTTTTTTTTTTTACCTTCTTTTTATGAGTAATATAAAGCTGCCTTTACAAGCTTTTTATCATTATTTGTTCCCCGGTAAATGAGATTTTCCTAGGAAATTTGTAAGAGGAGATACAATTCCTTGCGGTGGAAATCTATTATCGTATTTTCATCGTAAATATTTATTTATTTATTTATTTATTTATTTATTTATTTAATCTCCTGCTTCCCATTAAATGATTGGAGATAGTTTGTTGCGGTTCTTTTACAAAATCAAAATAGACTATGTCCACACATACTGAAGATCAAGATACGCCAGTTGATATCCGGGCTTAGAATTTTTTTTTTGGGGGGGGGGGGGGGCGGGGTAATTTTAAATTTGTAAATGTCAAATACAGGTTTTTTTTTGCTCTTAGCCCGTCTGATTTCCCTGCTCTCCTGAACATTATATTTTTGAAATGCACTATTTTAAAAGCCATTGGTGCAATAGCAAAACGACCCCAAAGTGGGACGCTCCGAATTCCCATACGAAAAAGAGATGCATAAATTATGTAAAAATTATGTACGAATTATACAAAAAGTTGGACGTACGTAAAAAAATGTATAAATTATGTATAAAGAACTGAACTTTTTTGCCGGAAAATTATTTTTCATCCTTTAATATTATTATGCATATACAGATAAATAATACATATACAGATTTTCATGCCTAAAAAAATTGTGCATAAATTTTGTAAAAAATTATGCATAAATTTTTAAAATAATTGTTATAACAATAATTGTTTAAAATTAATAATAATTGTTTAAACAATTATGCATAAATTTTTTAAACAATTATGCATAAATTTTGTAAAAAATTATGCATAAATTTTGTAAAAAATTATGCATAAATTTTGTAAAAAATTATGCATAAATTTTGTAAACGATTATGCATAAATTTTGTAAACGGTTATGCATAAATTTTGTAAACGATTATGCATAAATTTTGTAAACAATATATGCATAAATTTTGCAAAAATTATGCAAGTTCAAATTTTTGTACACAAGTGATACAAAAATAATTCATTTCTTAAAAATTTTTTGCATTTATTTTGCAAAACTTTATACACTTTTTGCATCACTTTTTCGTACGGATTGCCCTATAATGTTCCATATTGCCCCGAATGACGGTAACAGACTTGTTGCTTTTATCAATGCGTATGTTCATATGAAAAAAGGCGCAAAAAAAAAAAAAAATCTATGCCTTAATGTAGATTTGAACACTTCTCCTGAGCGTGAAGTATTATCGTACACCCTGGACCCCGAGGCTCACTCTGATGTCAATGATCTAGTCATAAGTTTATAACACAGGCTGTTGATATTGGAAAGTCAAAAATCGGTAATAATGACCATTCCGGATGGTGCTCCTGTGATGATAGCATAATAAAATTAGAATCCCTATCGAAGTCATAAATACTCGCATAATTATTTTAGTTAAAATAATGAGGAAACCCTTTTCATTTTGTATATTTTTTCTAACCCTTGTACAAATAAATGAGGAAACACAAGGGGGGGGGATATGAAAAATGTGCCGGTGATGGAGGTGCTGCTGGGAGAGGCCGCGTTGCAGGGTTTTGGGGGAGGGAGGAGAGGCTCGAAAATAGAGAAAACGTAATATTTTGATTTGACACAGGGTGAAATTAGCCATGCATAAAGCAAGGAAAAGTTAACGTGGAACAGGGATGTTATGAATGAATCCAGCAAGAAAATATGAAGTCGAGTTATGAGAATGCTTACATAGAGAGACATAGAAAGCGCCAAGTTGAAATATATGACTGCACAATATTGCTTCCATATATTTTTGTGATAAAAATATTTTAAGGGTTTTTCGCGTTGCTTTTCGGCGCTGGGAAAACATTGATTGTTATATTGCGTATGCGGGGGTAACGACAATTAATGGCCGCGACGGTTCGAAGCTGTTAAGCGGAACACTTTTCACGGGGGAAGCATAAAAAAAAAAAAGAATTTCGGAAAAAAAAAAAGAAAAAGGATTTTTATCACTCAAGAAAGGGAACACTTAAAAAATATTGCTGAAATCGACATCGCCATTTTAGTTTTTTTTCGGCATCACATCAAAGGATGAGTGTGCTTGACTTTCTTTTTTAACTCTTTTTTTTTCTCCCCCGTAATACACGTTTTAAAAGCTTTCCTCTGAATTGACTCTTGTTCGTCATTAAAAGAACTTTTTTTTTTTTCATGTCAAAGGAAGATAAGGTTTTAATGATTCGATACTTTTTTTTTTTTTTTTTTTGAAAAATATAAAATTTCAGTGTTTATTAATTTTCATTGCGATCGAGCGGAAAAGTAATTCATTTCAACTGAGAAACTTTTCCAGCGAAAAAAAGTTTTTTTTTTTTTTCCTGAGCTGATTTTACTCTCGAGAAAGAAAAGTTTGACACGCGATCAAGCTGATAGATAAATTTTAAAACTGAAAATTATTTTCTAAAACTTGTTTAATAATGAATTATTATGCTTGTTGCCGCGGAAATTGGAAAAGGATATCTTGTCTCGGAAAAAGGGAATAAACGGAGGGGGGGGGGGGGGAGGGAAAAGTCGTATGACATTTGACGCAGTTTCTAAACGTCAGAAAAGAAAATCCTTTCGCAATTATTCAGTCGGAGATTAATTAAAAACTTTCTCATTTTTTTTTTCGTTTTTGAAATAAAAAAAATATCGAATCCATTTTCTTTTTTTTTTTTTTTTTTTTTTTTTAGTAGATCGAAATTTAAAACGTGTCGCATGTCGATATAGTTTTTCCTTTTTATATTCCCCTCGGAAACCAAAAGTTGGGATGAAAAAAAAAATTGAGATATTTTCTTTTTACAGAGAATCTCTGATGCCTTACCCATGTTGATCAATAGCTTTACTTATAAGTTAGTTCTCCCTCGGGAATTACAGGACTTATCCCTCGGTGAAGGATTCTCTGAAATCAAACTCGCCTAGAATCCAATCAAGAAAAATTAACTGTTCAAAGGGTAACGAAAGGATTTTTTAACTTTTTACTTCTTCCAACTTGATTTTATTTATTTATTTATTTTTTTTTGGGCGTTGTCGTGTTTTTGCTTTATCGACCGCAGGGAGAATAAAGCATTGTTTTTAGCACAAATTTCAGATTTTCAGTTTTTGATATTTTTACACGTTTTGAAGTCCCCTGATGCCGAAAAAAGCAAAATTTGGATGGTGGCCGTGTGTGTGTATGTGTGTATGTGTGTATGAATGTATGAATATATGTGGAAAAAAAAGTGTCTGTCCGTCGAAAAGCAGAAAAACGAAAGAACGGATCTCGATGATTTTTGGTGGGTAGGAACTTCTAATGAAATGTAGGTGCTGATTAGTTTTTGAGCCAAATCGGTTCAGCGATTCGGAAGCAGTGAGTGAAAATGTTAAATTTTCAACAATTTCAAGATCTTTTTTGACTATAAATCGCGAACGCAGCTACCAATTGAGTCCTATTTTCGTACTGCAGTAGATATTCATCCAGATACGCTACCATGAAATTTGGTTAAATTCTGTTGAGTGGTTCAGAAACGGTGAGCAGGCTAAAAGTATGGGTATAGGCCTAAAAACGATATGTCGACTTTTGAAACGTCACGATATGACGTCATCGATTACGTCAACAAAGCGATTTGGATGCTGATTGGCGGGTTTCTCGTGGGAGCTAACAAAAAACTAACCGTATTTTTGAAAATATTTTCGGGGTAGAGGATTCCGAATCTGAAATAATTTTTCCGAAATTCGAATCCCTTATGCCAGTATTGCGGCTTTGGTGGACCTCTGATCAAAAATCTAACCGCATTTTTGAGATATTTTCGGGGTAGAGGATTCCGAATCTGAAATAATTTTTCCGAAATTCGAATCCCTTATGCCCGTACTGTGCGGCTTTGGTGGACCTCTGATCAAAAATCTAACCGTATTTTTGAGAATATTTTCGGGGTAGAGGATTCCGAATCTGAAATAATTTTTCCGATATTCGAATCCCTTATGCCAGTATTGCGGCTTTGGTGGACCTCAGATCAAAAATCTAACCGAATTTTTGAGAATATTTTCGGGGTAGAGGATTCCGAATCTGAAATAATTTTTCCGAAATTCGAATCCATTATGCGCGTAATGCGGCTTTGGTGGATCACTGATCAAAAATCTAACCGTATTTTTGAGAATATTTTCGGGGTGGAGGATTCCGAATCTGAAATAATTTTTCCGAAATTCGAATCCCTTATGCCAGTATTGCGGCTTTGGTGGACCTCTGATCAAAAATCTAACCGAATTTTTGAGAATATTTTCGGGGTAGAGGATTCCGAATCTGAAATAATTTTTCCGAAATTCGAATCCCTTATGCCCGTAATGCGGCTTTGGTGGATCTCTGATCAAAAATCTAACCGTATTTTTGAGAATATTTTCGGGGTAGAGGATTCCGAATTTAAAATTATTTTTCCAAAATTCAGATTCCGTATGCCCGTACAGTGGCTTTGGTGGACCTCTGATCAAAAATCTAACCGTTATGTATATTATTTATAATATACATTTCATAATTCGTCGATAAAGCACTTTGATCGGTTCACCGATCTCATTTTTTTAAGTGGATTATAGTCAGGCCAGACCGAGGTCGCAAGAGAGGCCCAAAACTTTTGAGTAAGGGGCTTGCTTCGCACGAGCCATATTTTACATATGAGCCGAAAGAGGCATAGGGAGTTACATAACAGCCGTTTTTTGCTCATAAATAAAAAATGGCTTCAAGTTCTGCAAAAACAGTCTTTATTTTTGAAATTTCCGGAAAATTTTCGATAGGAAATGAACTCTTTTGCACAAAATGCGACTCAGTATTTTTTTCTCAGAATTTTTTTCGGCCCTTATAAAACTTTAAAAAATTTTAAGCCTCTGGGGGCAGCAGAAATCGGACTTCGAAAAATCTGGAAAAAAAAGTACGGTTAATATGGAGGCTAAATGCAACTCTTCCGCGCTGTGGCAGTTTCAAATTTAAAAATTCGTGTTTTTCGATCCACCCCAATTTATAATCCTTCCCAATAAGCAAAGAAATGTTAAAATTTATAAAATATTTTTTAAACATTTATCAATATTTTTAAAACGTTTTTTGATATTTTTAAAACGTTTTTCAATCTTTTAAAAACGTTTTTCAATATTTTTGAAACGTTTTGCAATCTTTTTAAAACGTTTTCAATATTTTTTAAACGTTTTTCAATATTTTTAAAACGTTTCTCAATCTTTTTAAAACGCTTCTCAATATTTTTAAAACGTTTTTCAACCTTTTTAAAACGTTTTTTAATCTTTTTAAAACGTTTTTCAATCTTTTTAAAACGTTTTCAATATTTTTTAAAACGTTTTTCAATATTTTTAAAACGTTTTTTAATATTTTTTAAAACATTATGCAAATATTTTTTGAAACAGGAAGCAAAAATATTTTAAAAATTTTTGACAAAGATTTTAAAAATATTTTTATTTGCTTTTTGTTTCAAAAAATATTTGCAAAATATTTTTAAAATATTGAAAAAATATTTCAAAAATATTTACAAATATTAATATTTTTTTTGCTGATTGGTTTGGGAAATTTATGAAAAATAATAATAGACAGGTCCGGAAGCAACATTACATAAACGTTTTTTTTTTTTTTTAAATCAGAAATTACATAGTGGCCGTGAGCTCAATGTAAGATTTTTTTTAGGGCCCAAAATAAGTTAAGAATATTTTTTTAGGGTCCAAGGAAACAAATTTGAACCGGGAAGCCAAGATCAGAGGACATCGATTTTTTTTTTCAACCCTTCTACTGCCACTGGTTTTGCTTTACTTTTTTTTTCAATTCTACGCGAAACATATTTAAATTCGTATTAATAAAAAATAAATATGAAAACTTTAATTAACATTTTCTTCCTTCAATTTTTTTTTTCGAAACAAAAAATAAAGGGTTAAGAAAAAAAAAATGCAAATTGCTTCGCTGAGGAAACAGAAAACTCATCGACACAGAAAATTAACCGAAAGGGGTTGATCCGGGGCGGAATCTTAGAAGGTAAACTTAAAGAAACTCAATTTCAAAGGACTTAATCCGAAATTTACAATTCCGGTTAGCGAGGAAAGATCTTTCACACACGTTAAAGTCAATCAACAAACACCACTCGTCCATCAACCCTAAGGGATTAGTATAATCGAAAAAGTTTTCTTTGTTATATATATAATGCTGCATATAGACAAGACGCAAGATAAGGGGGGGGGGGGCGGGGGGGTACTGCGTTTAGGAGAACGTTAACAAGAAAAAAAAAAAAAACTTATTTTGACAATTAATAGTTAAAGTGAAAGTTTCGAAAGGTCTAATAAATCAATATAAATCAGGAGCAGTCGATCTCACGATCGGAGCAATCTAAGTTATCTTAATTTCTTTTAACAGGCCTGATGGGAAATGGTTAGCTTAAAAAAAAAAAAAGGAAATTTTTCCACTAATTCTTTGATATTTACAAAAGGTTTAAACTCGGATAATTAATCAAATACTTTTAATTCAAACGTTGCTGAAAACTTAGTTCATTTTTCAAAGCTGTTATACCAGCGACAGTTTTTTTTTTTTTTTACATTCTTCCGGGAATGATTTATTATTTCCAAGCGTTAAATTAACTCTATTTAACTGATAATAATCTAGCAAATAACAATAAGTTGATACTAAAAAGAAAGAAAGACGGTTCAATCGGTGTTTAAGCATCGTTTCAGGGGCGTAAATTTAAAAAAAAAAAAAATCGAAAATTTATAAATCAAAAAAGTCGCGTATGGAACCATTTTGTATGTATGGGGGTGGCAAAGTGATGTTTGTTTTATTCCGAGCTTTGTTCTCTGGTAAATAAATACAAAACCAGAGCAAGAAAGGTCAATATTTGACTATGTAAATGTGGGGCATAACGTGAGGGAAAAAGTTCTACACCCCCCCCTCCCCCTCCATCCCGCGAGATCCCGTTCTCCGTTTTTCCTGAAAAACCATAGTAACCGCTTCATTAACCTTTTCCGATATGTATCAATTTTTTTTTTTTTAAATTGTTTTTAATCGATGAAAAACGGACTTTTTTCTCTCTCCATTTTCGAAGTTTCAAAAAAAATATCGCGAGTTTAAAACTTTTTTTTTTCCTGTTATATTTATAACAGCTATCACCACTCGTTTAATTGCCTCATTAGTTTATAATATTGTTATTTTCTTATTCGTTTTTAAAACTCCCATTATAAAACGGGGAGAGAAAGTATTAAAAATCCCTTTTCTTATACTGTATACACCATACACAAAAAATATTAATCGAATGTAATTACCGTCGGGTGATAATAATAATTCTATTTAAATTCAAGATAGGGAAAGAAGAAAATAAAATGAAATGTGCAAATGCATGACTCTTTTTTTTTTTTTTCATTTACACGGTATTCTCAGCTTGAATAAATAAAGTCCCTTATCATTTATTAAAAAGCAATAAACAATGTAATCTCGTTTTTTTTTGGAGAAGATTTTTTTTTTATCCTCTTTCTCGTACTTTTTTTTTTAAAAAAAATGAGAATTCTCGCTAAAAAGCAAGCACATATTGTCGCGAATTTTTTTTTTTTTACCACGGGCTTAACAAGCATGTAAGTTTAGCAAAAAAAAGATAAAGGCAACTCGTTAAAAAACTTTGATGAAATATTATTAATTAATAGGTTTTTTTTTTTTTTTTAATTTTGCGTAAAACTGAATCGTAATACAAGGTTTATGTTGGAAATGATATTGTTGGCCTTGAGTTTTTAAAGGGATGAAAGTATATAGTTTTTGTGTATTTTTTGCTTTCGGAATATTTTTCTTTTTTAAAACTTTTCTCGAACACACCGCGCTTGAAGCAAGATATTATTCGATGAAAATATGGAAAGAAATCTGAATAGAAATTCAGAATTGAGATATTTCAAAATCCCAGCTGATAATTTTGAACCCCCCGTGACCCCCCAAGCCGCCTTAAATTTTTTATCAGCGTGTTTACGCAAGTTGGCTCTGATTCAACATGGCAAAAATTGAGCATTTCATTTTTTTGGAGAGCTTAAATACCCAGAGAGTGGGCCAGATGAGTTATGAGATGTGATTTGTTGAATTAAATGTAAAATTTTCATAACGTTAAATGTCACCCCCCCCTGAAATAGGCCACATCATGGCCGCACCAATAAAAACGAATGAATAGACGATTTCGACGATACAGTTTCGCAGAGCATTCTGGGAGTAAAAGGGGACAAACAAACAGACGACGCGTCTGTGTGATTCGTAAGTTAAGAACAGGCGTTACAGTGATTTTAGCTATTTCAAGGCATTTGATTTTGAAAATTCTTATAATTGATGCCAGCTATTTGTATAAAAATAATTCCGAAGTCAAACCTACATAATTTTTTCCTGGAACCGAGCAAAATGAATTTTTAACTTCCATGTCTATACTTAGCTTATGGGAAGCATTATTAGAATGTACCCGGTCAGACGACACGATTTGCAATGCATTATGGGATGAAACGTCATTACCGAAATCGACTATCGCCAGAAAAAAAGATGGCGTCAGGTCACTCTCTGGTTATATAGTCTCTAATTTTTTAAAGAGATTTTGAGATGAAAGTAGGGAAAAAAATTATTTCATTCATTTGTTATTTCATTAATTAATTATAATTTTTTATAATGGATATTACAATTCGATGAAAAGAGATTTTATCTTTTATAATTTCTGAAAATAGATTCCATGCGGAAAAAGGCATAATAAATTCCTAAACAGCATTTCATGGTGTAAATAAACATAGTGTGCTCGTATAAGTGGGACATCATGCTGCCTTCCATCTCTATATATAGCATGACGTCATGGAGGGGAATGTCACGTGATACTCTACCCCTCTCTGAAACGAGCAGTGTTAGTGTTGTTTTTGCGTTGTAAGAAACTGCGTAGTTAACAACATTTGCACGTGATTTTATTGATCATTATTTTGGGAAGATCATTGTAATTGTTGGATAACAAATTCAAATAAATAATTATGGCTTCATCTGATAGGCGTCTTTACATAAAAGATCAGCTGAAAGGGTTAACTTGGGACGATTTAGTGAGTATTTTCTAATCGAAATTTTTTTTCTCCTTATATTCATCATGTCTCACACTTTTTTGAATGTTTTCACAGAAATCAGGAAACTCATGGTTAAAATTAATAAAGGAAATAGCTCCTTCTGCTGAAGACCAAGTTGATTTGATATTGTTTACCATAAGGGCTGGCCAAGATTTTTATAATAGTTCAAACAAGGTTTTGTCAAGATTGAAATCCATTGTTTCTATGCATTTTGGCTATAATGCAAATGTAATCCTTTTCGGATCTGCATCAAATGATTTAGCTCTTAAGGACAGTGATGTTGACATCTTCATCGAATTTGGTACGATTATTTAAATATTTTATTTTAACCAAGCGGTTCCATAATCATTCTTACTTTTCCCAGCTGACCAGAAGTTTGATGCCAAGACTCGTCTTTCTGAGATTGAGAGATTATTAAGAACCTTCCCTAATGATTTTCAAGAGGTAAAAGCCATTGATTGTTTAGTGCCTATTATACAATGCAAATCCTCAGGATTGTCTTTAGACATATCGTTTGTAAATGCCCTTGGAATGTACAACAGCAATTTAATTAAGCTCCTTGCAAATTCATCTGACAAGTGAGTAATTTTAGTAATCGAGAAAAAAAATTTTTTTTATATTTACCAAAACATTTTTTTACAGAATTAAAAATTTGATAATCATCCTCAAATTCTGGTTTAGGACGTATGTGGAGAAAAAATACAAACCTTGCTTGGCCATTGGTTTACTCGGATCTTTTACTCATCATGCAAATAAGCTAAGGAGCTGTGCTTTAACGATGATGGTCTTGTTTTACTTGCAGCAAAAAAATTATGTCTCTCCAGTTTTTAATTTCCTCGATACTTATGGTAAAAAAGTTCAGGGTTGGGCAGTTTCAGTAAAAGGTTTGAGTCTTTCCAGGTCTTTCTCTTATGGAAATATATCTATTTTTGATTTGTTGGAAGGTTTTTTTGGTTATTATGCTAATTTTGACTTTGAATCTCAGGTGATTTGCCCCTTTATTGGGAGATCATTATCCAAGCATGATATTTCCAAACCGAATTTGTTACCATCAGAATATATATTGTACAAAGAAAATTTTAGGAAGAATCCCAAAAATGTATTCGAATGTAATGGTGAATTGTGCATTCAAGATCCTTTTATTCATAATCGTAACATTACAAGAAAATCTGATAAGCAATTAACATCTGCCATTCGAAGAGCTTGCAATGATGGTTACAACATTTGTAAAAAAAATGATAAGTCAGACTTTTTTTCCGAGCTGTTTAATTCATAATGGATTTAAACATGGATGAATTTTTTTTTTATTTTATTTTATAAAATTTTATGATTTTTATTATTGACTGATATTTTATGATTTTATTATTGACTAACTTAGGACATTTATATGCAGATTTTTATTTTTTTTATCGTATGTTATTGCATGCAGACTTGATTATTTTTCCGTTTTGATAATTGCATTCTTGTAATTAGCTGGTATTGCTATTTAGATAAGATAAAAAACCTTTTTAAATGATAATTGTTTTTATACAGTATTACTCATAGTTTATCAGCATCCTTTTATTTTTATTATTTTTTTGTGATTAGATTTGAATGGGAAAAAAAAATTCAGGGATTTCAAACTTTTTTGACATTACCGAGGATTTGTTGTTTTCACATGTGAGAGTCAACGATGAATCTTTTTTCTAAAATTATGGGATTTCAAATAGTTCTTTAATATTCTTGACATGTGTGTATTACCTTCAATGTGTATTTCCTTTCATCCTATGAAAACTTACTTGACGATTTACACTTTGATGTGGTAAAAATCTATTTTCTCCAGAAATTGTTTCTGATGATGCGGAAGCCTTTGGTTTTTTTTTTTTTTTTTTTAATTCAATTAAAAGAACAAATTTTTTAATTGAGGATACATTTTAAGATATATTGATTTATTTATTTATTTTGATGGATTTATTATTATTTAGGATGTGTTTATGGATTTATTTTTCATTTCAATTTGAAATAAAAAATCGCCATTTAGAAACTTTGATTCTTGCTTCAAAACGTTGGTGACTCAACGAATAAAATATGAGTCATGGTTTCTAGTTCTCGGTATGAAATAAATAGAAAAAATACTATCACATAAATGTAAACACATCTTTTTTATTCTTCCATTTTTCTCGATACAAAACTTCGAGATCGTTCGAGAGCTCGATACAGTGTTGCCACATTTTCAACATTTTGACCGCTAATCGAAAATTTTGAAATTTTTGGCTTCAGATTCTTTTAGGCAAATACTCTTTTTCGCTTTTATTGTTTCCATGTTATAAAGTGGTCAGTCTCATATCTCTCGAGCTGACTTCGGACCTGTTAGACCCATCCAAAGTCGATCAGAATGATCGATTCGTTTATGAGAAAAATCGAGAGGGTCAAACATTAGTTGTCACCGTCCTATACGGAAATATAGATACATAACCTTATTTCCTGAATAAAATTCCATGTTTTCAAAATAAACAAGCAAAAAAAAGAAGAAAAAAATAGTATTTTTCTTTACAGTTGTCGAAGGTAAATATTTCAAGTACGAGACCAAGTTTACGGCTCGAGGCGAAGCCGAGGGCCGTAATTGGTCGAGTCTTGAAATTTACCTTCGATACCTGCAAAGAAAAATATTTTTTATTCCGAGGAAAACACATTTTATGGTCTACTTTTCAGTCCAAGGAATGAAAAAGCTTTTTTCTAACTCGATTTATAAGAGGAAATTTAGTAATTGAACCTCCGGCTTGTGTTTTCAATGAAAAGGGAAAGAAAATTTATTTCGAAAGAAACCTTTTTCCGCCTCTCTCGACACTCCATATTCTACACTTATGCAGTGGATAACCGCACCGTCCTAATTAGGAAATACAGTGTGCTTAAAAAGCACAAGAATATTTCGTTCGTTTAAGATTTTTAAAATATTTTAAAATATTTTAATTTGAATTTTTCATTGGGGACCGTAGCCTCAAGCCTCTTACATGAAGCATTGGTATAAAAATTTATTATTTTGTTATACGGACCACAATAAGCTGAAACTTGACCTATTTATGCGTATTTTGGACTGCTGATTCCGAATCTGAAATCAGAATTTTGAAAAAATTAAAAACCAAAATGGCGGAGCAATTTTACTTTTGGCGCCATACTGTGTTACCTCTTCAAATTATTCGGCCAGTATTTTAGTATGATTTGATCAGTCGATTAATTAAATGGTCAGTATTTTTGAGGCCACGCGGTAAAAAATTTTATGTAAAAATTAACATAATTCACTAGGTAGTAAAAAAAAAGGCCACTTAGAATTGATGTTAATTTTTATGTTAAATTAACATGAAAATATGTTGACTTAACATAATTTTACGTTAAAAATTAAGATAAACATTAACTTTTATTCTATGTAACCCTTTTTTTTTCATAAAATTTTTAACGTTGCAGTATCAACTTCCGTACGAGAAAGTGGTGCAAGAAGTGTATACAATTTTTGCAAAATAAATGCAAAAAATTTATGTTAAAAAATTGTATTATTTTTGTATCATTTTTACAAAAGTTTCAAAATGTAAAATTTTTTCAAAGTTTATGCATTTTTTTTTACAAAATTTATGCTTTTTTAAAGCACCAAAATTTGAATATGCATAATTTTTACAAAATTTATGCATTTTTTAAGCATCAAAATTTGAATATGCATAATTGTTACAAAATTTATGCTTTTTTAAGCATCAAAATTTGAAAATGCATAATTTTTACAAAACGTTTGCATAATTGTTACAAAATTTATGCATTTTTAAGCATCAAAATTTGAATATGCACTATTGTTACAAAATTTATGCATTTTTTAAGCATCAAAATTTGAGTATGCATAATTTTTACGAAATTTATGCATTATTAAGCATCAAAATTTGAATATGCATAATTGTTACAAAATTTATGCATTTTTAAGCATAAAAATTTAAGTATGCATAATCGTTACAAAATTTATACATTTTTCAAGCATAAAAATTTGAGTATGCATAATTTTTACGAAATTTATGCATTTTTAAGCATCAAAATTTGAAAATGCATAATTTTAACAAAACGTATGCATAATTTTTACAAAATTTATGTATAATTTTTACATGCATAATTTTCACCAAATTTATGCATAATTTTCACAAAATTTATGCATAATTTTCACAAAATTTATGCATAATTTTTTTATGCATAAAAATCTGGATATGTATAATTTATGCATATCATTTTTTTAAATTATGAAGCAGGAGAATTTACAAATATGTTTCTTGAAGTTTTTTTCCCTTTATACATATTTATTTATGCATAATTTAGGCATAATTATACTGGAGTATGAAAAATAAATTCCCGGTGGAAAAAGTTGATAGGTCTCCGTACATGATTCATGATTTTTATACAATTTATGCATCTTTTTTGAGCTTGGGCAGTAAAAAAAATTGAATGGGAAATATTATAATTGATCAGTAATTCTGAAAAAACTTTGGAATCGAAATCAATTTAAAAATTAATAATAAAATTCACCTAGGGTCCGCTAGGCATCGGCATCTGCTTTTCAACTTTTTTGTCAGTTTCTTAAAGTACAGCATTTTAACTTTATAAAAACGTTCTTTAAAAAAATAATATAAAATAAAATAAACATTCCCTTGGTAATAATAACAGCAACACATGGGCATTCTCTATATTAAACAGCAAAATGAAGACATATCTTTCGCAATTACGCGAGAAAACCAACTTCATTCAAAAGGATTTTAAATGACTCGAAATAGCGCCAACACTCGAGGAAGAAAGGAGGAAAAAAAAACTAGGCCGTTGAAAAACATTCCCTCCTTGGATATCCTGGGATTTCAAGATTAATTACCCTCTCTCATTTGTTAGAAAATGTTTGCGGTTTCAGTTTCTCTGAGGATGTTATGAGTTTCCGTGAACTTGATTTCAAAATGTCGCTGGCTCTTCCCTCTTGCCGGGTAGTCATGAGAAATTTTCTCTTTTTTTTTTTCGTTTCCTTTTTTTCTTTAATTTTAGCCCATGATGCGGTCACGAAAAAGCCCCTATCGAGATTTAAGAGATTTATCCGGGGGAAAAAAATTATTTTATTTTTTACTTTTAGGGAAAAAATTTTATTTGCGTTTTAGGATCCATGCGTGTGTGGGATGAAAACCGCAAAACAAGAGATTTTCATTTTATTTATCTTAATTCGTTTTAAAGCCGCATTTTATCCTTCGGGGGCGGGGGGAGGAGGGGAAGGAGGGTGTGAGGGGGAATAACGGAACGCGGGGTAGGTAAATATAATTTTCTAAAAGTTTGGATAACAAATCAAATTATAGTTTGGAAAATTATCACCTGATATCGGAAAATGTCAAGCAAAATGCCATGCGGTCATTCAACCGAAACCTCTTTCCATCTTTCTTTTCGGAAACATTTTTAAAAAAATAAAGTTTTTTTTTTTTTTAAATTATGTTAAATTGGAGGCTATATCTGTCGTATGGAAAGCTGAATGTGTCAACCGGAATCTCCTCCAATTTCACACAAGTATGATTACGTCGAAAAAATAAATAAATAAATAAATAAAAAATGCCGGGCCTCAAGACAGAGATTGAATAAGTTGACAAACAGCACTTGAAAGACCATCTGTTTCCATTGTCATCTTATTTACGAAGTACTTTTCGGTTTTATTTTTTTCGGAGGACGGGGGGGGGGGAGGTGGGGAGAGGGTATTTTGGAAAATGAGTATGCGGTTTTCTTCAAATAGATTCGAAATTTTTTATTTTATTTGTTTTTAATCTCAGAGGATTAAAGCGTTGATTTCGTCCCGCCTATTTTGGAGATAATTATCGTCGGGAGAAAAAAAAATCGAAACGAGTTCCTTAATGTATGGTTCCGATGATTCCATTGTAATTAAATGATTAATTTTATCCCGAGGGTTAAACCACAAAAATCATAGTATTAATTACATATTACAAAAGCCTAGATTTTATAATTTATTTGTTAGAAATTAAGTTGGCAGGGGGAATTAGTGATTTCACTCTGTGGTTTTTTCGGGAATTTCGTTCCGATAATTTCGAAAGCTTTATGACGCCGAAATTTTTTTTTTTTAATTTTAACGAAGTCTTTTTGCCGGGAGTGGCGACGAGAGTAAGTAAAACACGCGAGTCGAAAATCGGAATCGTTTGACATGGGCGTTTGCCAAGAATTTTAAATTCTACAGAGGCCAGTCTTGAAATTTTAAAATCTTATCCGTGCTCCGAAGGTCAGGCTGACGTATCTTCGTCATAAATACGAATGGAGAAAGTCTGTTCTGGGTGTAGCTCTTAAAAATCACGTGGCCACAAGTTTACGTCCACGTACTGGCCACATATAAATTTTTGGCGAAAATGTAAATCCCATGTTTAGCTTATGGGAGTAAAATTACTTAATTAGAATGTTAATTAATGGCTATTAAAATTATATTTTTGATATTAATGTAAATAAATAAATTACGAACTATTGTGATATGGCGAAAATTAAAAATTGCGAGCTGACATGCTTATCCTATGACAAATTTTTTCTTCCCATACTTAGCTTATGGAGCTAAGATAAAATGAAACTTTCAGAATCGAAATATGACAAGAAAATTTCACAAGCTATAAATTTTGATATCAATATAGAATCTGAAACTTGTTATCTTGATTTGACTGCATTTTATACTTTAGCTGTTAGTTTTTATCGATTTTTGTAAAATTTCATTAAAAATATTTTTTCCCATAAGCTAAACATAGGCGGCCAAATATTTTTTTAGCTTTACTAACTCCCCCTACGGATCAAAATATTGCCGAAAAAGGCCAAACAGCATCTACGCTTCAAAGGAAAAGTAGGCTTCCAACAGCAAAAGTTTAAATCATATCTATGATGGAGATACGTCAGTTGACCTTCGGCGCATTGAAATGTATTTTACTAAATTAAGCGCGAACACACTGTTAAAATTGATTCCTTTTCTTTTTCCACATAGATAAAAACCTTCTCTTGCAAAAAAAAAGTAAAGAAAAAAATGAAGTGGAAAAAAAAAAAATCTTCCAAGTTTTCTCCTCATTTTCGGCGACAGAATGTTTCACCTCCCGTTAAAAAAGAAAAGTAAATCAGATTTCAAATTTTCGAAAATCGAATTTCCGTAACACGTTTTACTGTTCACAGCACCTTAAAAGATCCAGAAAAGAAAGCGATAAAATCGAAAAGAATCATTAAAAAAAAAAAGGTTCTTAAATAAAATATTAATTTTCTTCCCACCCACCCTTCCTCCCTCCACCTGTTTGTTTTTGTTTTAAAACTTTGTTCCATCGGAGACATTTTGATTTATCGGTATTAAGATTTCCCCTTTCTACCGAAGCTTTTTTTTTTTTTTCTCCCTTTTCTTTTTATTTTGTCATTGTAGTGTATTCATTTTATACGGGCTTGAGGATGAAACAATAACCGAGGTTGCCTGACGGGGAAGCACTTTAACGACTTTGCACGGCTGATTACACCGCGAGAATAACAATGAATCTCGCAAAACCGGGTTAATGTCAAGATAAAGTCCGACATTATCAAGTGGAAAGCTTGTAAAAATTTAATCTCGACGCCGTGAAAATGTTAGTCAAGAACATTTAACTTTCCCCATATATGAATATGTCGCGTTGAAGGAAGGGGGAGGGGGTGGACTTTTTGCTTTTCTATTTACTTAAGGGTGCAGTTATTAAGATTTAACATGTTAGTAATATGTTAAGCTGTTTAACAGCTGAAATATTAAACGTTTTACCATGTTTTAACATAAATTGGCTGACATGTTAAACTGTAGATTTTCGTAAATTGTCGGATGTTCGCTTTTGCATTTGGCCTAAACCCAATGAGCAAAAAAATATTAATTTATAGAATATTTTTGAAATGAAATGTTTTAATATTTTAAAATTATTTTGCAAATTTTTTTGAAAAAAAATATTTTGCAAATATTTTTTAAAACAAAATATCGAAAAATATTTTTTAAAACGAAATATCGAAAAATATTTTTTAAAACAAAACATCGAAAAATAGTTTTTGAAACAAAATATGGAAAAATATTTTTTAAAACGAAATATCGAAAAATATTTTTTAAAACAAAACATCGAAAAATATTTTTTAAAACAAAATATTGAAAAATAGTTTTTAAAACAAAGTCTCCAAAAATAGTTTTTAAAACAAAATATTGAAAAATATTTTTTAAAACTAAATATTGAAAAATATTTTTTAAAACTAAATATTGAAAAATAGTTATTAAAACAAAATATAGAAAAATAGTTTTTAAACAAAACATCGAAAAATAGTTTTTAAAACAAAACATCGAAAAATATTTTTTAAAACAAAATATTGAAAAATAGTTTTTGAAACAAAATATTGAAAAATATTTTTTAAAACAAAATATTGAAAAATAGTTTTTAAAACAAAATATTGAAAAATAGTTTTTAAAACAAAGTCTCCAAAAATAGTTTTTAAAACAAAATATTGAAAAATATTTTTTAAAACAAAATATTGAAAAATATTTTTTAAAACAAAATATTGAAAAATAGTTTTTAAAACAAAATATCGAAAAATAGTTTTTAAAACAAAACATCGAAAAATAGTTTTTAAAACAAAACATCGAAAAATATTTTTTAAAACAAAATATGGAAAAATAGTTTTTAAAACAAAATATTGAAAAATATTTTTTAAAACAAAATATTGAAAAATAGTTTTTAAAACAAAGTCTCCAAAAATTTTTTAAAACAAAATATTGAAAAATATTTTTTAAAACGAAGTATTGAAAAGTATTTTATAAATATTAATATTTCTTTGCTTATTGAGAAGTGATCACTGAACCTGGTGGAAACATTTTTACTTAAACATGTTTTAAAAAGCCTCCGCTGTTTATGTGGATCTGCCCTTATGTGTTGAAATTGTTTGCCCAACCCAAGGGCTGGATTTGCGCCCTTGCTTGACAATGAGATGGCCAAAATGTCGGGCAATATGTTTAGCTTTCGTATGTTCTAGTAAAATGTTAAACCAACATAACATCAACCCATCACAAAAAGATACGGTTCGCCTTTGACTTATAAACTCCTGTTCGGTTCGGTTCTGTTGGTGCCTTTCGTTAACTAGGTTCGGGCTCTGTTTCGGTTCGGATCCGGTTCGGTTGGGATTTTAATATTTTCTTTGATAACCGGAAACGATACGTCCAAAATTCGTTTTAAAAAGAATCACTGAAGTCTAGTTAGAATTATCTGCAGCTTCCGAAACACCGAAAAAATCAGTGCGGGGGAAAATTTTTTTTTTAAAAGCTCGGTTGCATGATTTAAAAGACAAAAAAAAAAAAAATGTTAACCCGTAAAGATCCTTGCAACCTTCGAAACTGTAGGGGTAGTTCTTCTTATAATAGCTATAAATTTCACTTTCCTCACCGCCAAGGGAATTTTATTTACTTCCTTCTTGAAGAAAATTGAAAATTGTGTGCGTTATGTGACCCATATACATTTTCCCCGGCTATGTTCCATTTCTTTCGGTTCCCTACTTATTTCCCTCTTTCTTCCTACTCCCCCCCCCGCTCCTTTACCTCCAAATATCCAAGAAAGTAGTCGGTGGGGGAGGGGGGGAAGGGAGCCAGATGACTTGAAGTAAGATTTTCTTTTCCCCCGTATAAATAAGAAAAAAAATGATTTACTCTTTCCGGAGATAAATATTTTTTTTTCGTTCCAGTTAAAAAAAGAAGAAAAGAAAGTGAATGAAAATTCAATTAACTTGAAATTTATTAAATCTAGGGAGGGAGCGGAAAATTCGAAAAATTTCTGTCAAATTTGATTTCCTATTATTTCGGACGTAAGTACTTGTGGGCTTCTTCTATGAGTTTAAAACGATTTAAAAAAGCGCCTGCCGAAGTTTAGTATAGGCAACCCGCATTGCATGCATGTACTGCAATATACCGCGTATTCGTATTTTTTCGTAAAATAACTGGGAAACAAGTGTTTCATGGGTTTTCTGACTCGTAGATTTCGAATATCATGTGAAAATGAGAAAACTTCGGGGAAAAAATCCAATTTGGCACCAAAAATTAAATAATTAATATTTAAAATGGCTGTGCCATGTTGGATTTTAATCTAACCAAATTTAAATTTTATGTTTGAAATTAGCGTTCCGTTTGCAAAATTTCTAACAAATATGGCGAAAAAATACTATATTTTGATTAGGTTTGCCCTTCGGTATGGGGCAAACATGGAGAAAAAACTAGGAAAGTTCAAATTTTCACCACGCCTCTTCAGGGTGGCTTGGGTTAGGTTAGGTTGGGTTGGGTTAGGTTGGGTTAGGTTAGGTTAGGTTAGGTTGGGTTAGGTTGGGTTAGGTTGGGTTAGGTTAGGTTAAGTTGGGTTAGGTTAGGTTAGGTTGGGTTAGGTTGGGTTAGGTTAGGTTAAGTTGGGTTAGGTTAGGTTGGGTTAGGTTAGGTTAGGTTAGGTTTGGTTGGGTTAGGTTAGGTTGGGTTAGGTTAGGTTAGGTTTGGTTGGGTTAGGTTAGGTTGGGTTAGGTTAGGTTAGGTTTGGTTGGGTTTGGTTATGTTAGGTTAGGTTGTTAAATTATTTACGTCCAATTTTTGCCACTATTAAATTAAATTGATTTAACAAATGAAGACATGAGTGAAAAAAGAAGACCGTTGGACCTCTCGAAAAAAAATTCAGACAACAGACTATTTTCTATTGTTTTTTTTTTTTTTGGAAGCCATTTTGATTCCGATAGAATTTTCTATGTACTGTTTGTAAACAAGCAGTAGGAAAATGTTAGATCCTCTTTCGATTTTCATTTATTGACTACAGTTTTTCGTTGGAACCTGAACGGTCTCCTTTTCCTCTCCTAATGTCTTCAAATACGATGATATTTGAATTCATCTGCTTCCAAAATATCAAGTACAAGTTTAGTCATAATTTTACATTTTTAAACGTTTAGAATTTTTTTTTTTTTTTTCAAAAATTTGTTAAATTGTGTATACTTTTGCCGTGTTGATCTTTAGGATGACTGAGCCACCAGTCAATGTTTACCGTACGATGTGTTGGGGTGGGGCTACTAGGGAAAAAAATTTGTTGGGGGGCTTAACCCACTCCAGCCCCACCTAGTTCCGGCGTTGGGGAATTCTTTCCTTTTTTGAATAAAATTTCTTCGTCATTACACTTTTAAAAAGAAAAATGATAATGAATCCCTTACTCGATAAGAATTTTTTTTTAATTGTTATTAAACGCTGACGCTTCGTAATAAGATTCCTTTTATACTCTTCTCGATAAACATTCGCTTTAAAAAAAATAATGATCGAGAGGCATTCTTTGTTTTGAGTGGAAAAACGAGACGAAATATCCCGGACCTGTTGATCGAAAATAAAAGATAAAAAAAAAAAAAAAAAAAGCTGTCTGAGTTAATCGCAAGTTTTAGATGATTTTAACGAGATTCGATTTTAAATTGGTGTGGAAAAATGTCGAAAAAAAAAAGAAGTGAGCGAAAACATTTCCTCTGAATTTGAAACAAGGCAAACAAAGTTTTAACAAGTAACGCCTGGATTAAAATTGAAAAAGTTTTTTTTTTATTTTTTTTTTTAAACTCGAGGCTGTGACCCGACAACAACATTCGCAATCGAATCTATTTATTGAAATTTCTCGGAATAGATGATATTTCTATTTTTTATTTTATTTTATTTTATTTTTTTTCAGCGGAGAACATGGGAACATGTTGGTTTGCACCAATTTGGTTAATCGTCGTGACGTCAATCTTCACAGTCACAATTTCGGTTCGGCTATGAGAATGAGCCACCGGCTTCTCATTTTTAGGAGATTATGAAATTGAATGAAAATTCGCGTCGGTAAGTATGAAAAAATCCGAAAAGAAAAGTAACTTTTTCTCGCTTTTTTTTTTTTTGTGTAACGAAAAGTTTTTCACGCGAATCAATAATCGCGAATCATTACGCTAAAAAAAAATTTTTCTTTTTCTCACGCTTCTTGATCTGAAAGATTTTATATTTTATATCTTTTCATAATGATATTTTGGAAAATTTTCGAAAATCTTGGAGGAAAAGAGATATTCGCTCAAGCAGACTTTGTTATTTTTCTTTCAAACCCTTTTTATTTGATATTAATTTTCACGGCTTTTTCACCTCGAGACGGAAAAATTGTTTAAAGAATAAAGCGGTGGAAAATCAGTTTTTGATTTGGAAAAAGGCGGGGGGGGGGGGGGGGGGGGGGGGAAGGGGGAATTTTTTGAGCAAAAAATGTTCGAATTTTCTTTTTAGTTTTTAAGAGGTGGAATATTTCGAGGGTAGGGAAAATTTCAGAAATGCCCCCCAAAGTAAGTTGCTTTACCCTTTTTGTGTATGAATTCTAGAAAATTTCTATAAATTTCCGAAACTTTTACAAATTTTTAAAAAATTTTTCCGAATTTTCTAAAAGATTTTCCTTTTTTAGAGATTTTTACAATTTTTTTTTTTTTTTTTTTTTTTTTTGGATAATTTTGAAACTAAAGAATTATTAGAATTGGCAATATTTTTTTAGTAGTTTTTAAATAAAAGTAGCCCCTCTTTTTTTTTTTTTTTATTCTTAATTAATTAACGTTTAGTTTTTTCTTCTAATTTCAGATCTGAATGAGAAGTTATCCAAATAAATTATGAACGGGTAGGTACGGGAAACCAAACCGAAAACCCTGCGAAATCGAAAACCAAAAGCCACTATTGTGTCCATCACTTCAAGAGGAATAAATTAATATATAGGTTCGGAACCAAAAAAAAAAAAAAAAAAAAAAAATCGGAGTCTTTGAATCACACGTATTTTTTACGTAAGTGTTCATTTTTACTCCGACAACCTAAATAAAGAAAAATTAAAAAAAAAAAAAATAAAATAAAAATACAAATTTAAAAAAAAGAAAAAGGAAAAAAAAAAATGAATATAATTTGTGTTGTAGACATGAGTCACGAGTCACACTAATTCATGAGCTTTTGTTCGCCTTTTTTTCGTTGCTTTTTTCGTACTTTATATTTATTTATTTATTTTTAGTTAAATACTGTATGTACATTTTGAGTTGTCTCTTCCGAAACCAAAGAAAAAAGGCCAAAAAGTTTCCGAAACGTCAGCGAAGTTCTAAAAAGTTGTAAAAAAAAAAAGAAAAAGGTCTCGAAAATTTTTCTTGACCCGGTGACAGTTTTTTTTTTTTTTTTTTTTTTTTTTTTTTGTCTCGAAGAAAAGCGATTATCACAAAGAGCGACGGATAATAATAATAATAGCAATGTCGAGATTATAAAAATCGAAGCTGACACGTCTCAATATTTTTATTGAAAACCACGTCAGGTTTCATCTTTGGATCGTTAAATCTGGTATGAGGAAAATCGCTGACGTTGCGAAAACGATCTCTGTGCAATTTTTTTTTTTTTCGTTTTTTTTGTACAGATAAAAATTTGTATATTTTTATTTTTTTGTAAAAAGAAAAAAAAAAAATAAAATAAAATAAAAAAAGAAACCGAGACGATCTCGATCAAGTGCATTTTCGAAGTTAAATTTTCTGCTTTAGGTCGGATTTGACAACTGTCATCCGTGTTAAATTTAAAACCGTTTTGCTGCAAGTCATCATTTAAAAGGATTATGTCAGTTTTATAAAGCCCCTTTCATCTGTCATAATTCCGATTTAATCGAATCTCGTCCGGTTTATTTTCGGTAATTTCTTTTTTTTTTTTCCTTCTTTTCCGCTAAAATGGAAAAGATGTGTTTTTTTTTATATATAAATTTTTAAATAAAAAAATCGAACCTATCAATCCATTCCGGAGCTCTACATAAATTCAGGGCAACCGGTTATAAAATGATCAATTTTATAGTTGACTTCTTACCTTTTTATAGCTTGTTTAAAGGAAGTTTTATAAGTTTATCGGTGGCTTCCAGTTGTAATCGATCGGTAATTTAACTTTGATAGCACTTGAGTTGGAAGTTTTTAGTACTGAAAATCATAGCGCCTTCATTTTTTTTTCTTTGTGTATATATTAATTTTTATGATTATTAATTTTTTTTTTCCTTCTGTTTTCCCTGGAAAAAAAAAAATGGGATTCGATGTTTATGATTAAGTTTACGATATTATCAATAAACTGATTTTTTTTTCTTTTGTTATAATTAACGTAAAAACAAGTTTTCAAAAGTTTAATTAGTTGGATAATAAAGTAATTAATAAATTAGAATACAATAAAGTAATTTTGAGAACCTAATTGATGTGTCTGGGATTCCTGGGAATCTACAAATTACAGAAATATTTTGGATCAAGATTTTAACCGAATGTCATATTTTTTGTAAATCTTTCTGTCTTAGTCAGGGGTGTAAACAACGGGGAGGGATAAGGTTTCATCAACTACAAACTTTTGAAAGCTTGTTTTCAGTGGCAAATCCATTTCTGCACTTCAGACCCAAAACGTCAAATTTGAATGCAGAAAATAGCGGCCATATAGTTTTTTTTCAATTCGACGCTTTGCCTCTGAGGTACAGATTTACAATTTAACTTGATTTTGATTTTATTTTGTTTTGAAGGCAGTTTTATAGAGCTTGTGTTTTTATTTCATATTTACTAACGATTTTGCTGTGATACTGTAAGTTTTGATTATTTGAAGAAGAAAAAAAAAAAAGATTAAACCAAAAAAGAACAAAAAAAAAAAATGTAATTGTTTTCATAATTATATATATTTATATAAATTATGTTAAAGACCGTTCCGATGATCCGAAAAATAAATAATTTTTTTTTTCATAAATTAATTTTATACCAAAGCCTTTTTACATGTAATTTTATTTAAATCATTCGAAACGGCCTCAGTTAAATTTTCTTAATTATTTTTGTTATTTTGCTTATTGCTAAATCATTTTGTCCACATTTTCTGTTCAGTTATATTTTTTTTTCACTAAAAAAAAGAAAAAAAAGAAAAAAAAAATTCAACGAAGTAATATTAAAAAAAAAATTAGGTATGCGTGAAAAAGGGTCAAATTTTAAAGTCAAAATTACACTTTGGTTTCTTACATTCTTTCACACTAATTATTAAATTTGAATATTCATGCCTTTAAATCAACAAAGCTGCCTACCCTCTCGTTCTTTTTTCTTTATTTCGTTACTTAATTTTTACATGAAAGCATCAGAAAGAAAAAAAAAAATTTTTCTTAAATTAATTCATACATACCTAATTTCATTTTTGGATTTAACGAAAAAAAAAACTGCATACAACGACTTTCTCTTTTAACGAAAATTAACAAGACAGACCAATACCTTTTTTATCGATTAGGAATTTTTTTGAAACTCTTATTATTAATTTCGCGGGAAAGGAAAAGGCGCCGGCGCTATATTGTAATTTATGAATCGAAAATTTGTAAAAGAAAATGTCGACTTAGTCGGTTTAAGTAATAAGCGAAGAAAACGATTTTTTTTTCTTTTCATTATATTTGTACTAAAATAAAAAAGAAAAAAATTGAAAATACAAAAATCTCTTATAGTTTTTAAGTAACTAATCAAAACTGTAAATTTTTAAACAATTTTTAAATGTAAATAAAATGTTATTTTACAAATAAATTCTGTTTTTTTAATTTTTTTCTCTTTTTTTTTCAAATTTTTTCTTAATCCATTAATAGTACGGTCATTTTAGCTGTTATTTTTACGAAAAATAGAAAAAATTAGGTCCTAATTTTTTTCTTCACAGACATGTTTATTTAGTCGTACTAAACAACATTAAAAGTCCCCAAAGATCCCAGGTGAGCTAAAGCCGCCATCTTGAAAAATTTTTTCTAGATGAATTTTTTCGATTTTTTCCAACTGAGACAAAAAATTTTGACAAAAAATTTTGTGTCTCATTTTTTCATGTCTTCAAATCGTGTCGTCCTTTTGGCAGTCGACGCGTCTCGTCGAGTAGGTCATAATTCCGTTTCGCGCGACCTCCTAGGCCAAACCGTTCCTGAGATATTCGCTCCTAAAGTTTCCTAAATTTGAAACATTAAGAGCGAATATCTCAGGAACCGTTGGGGCTAGGGGGTCGCGCGAAACGGAATTATGACCTACTCGACGAGACGCGTCGACTGCCAAAAGGGCGACACGATTTGAAGACATGAAAAAATGAGACACAAAAAATTTTGACAAAAAATTTTGTGTCTCATTTTTTCATGTCTTCAAATCGTGTCGTCCTTTTGGCAGTCGACGCGTCTCGTCGAGTAGGTCATAATTCCGTTTCGCGCGACCTCCTAGGCCAAACCGTTCCTGAGATATTCGCTCCTAAAGTTTCCTTAATTTGAAACTTTAAGAGCGAATATCACAGAAACCGCTGGGGCTAGGGGGTCGCGCGAAACGGAATTATGACCTACTCGACGAGACGCGTCGACTGCCAAAAGGGCGACACGATTTGAAGACATGAAAAAATGAGACACAAAAAATTTCGACAAAAAATTTTGTGTCTCATTTTTTCATGTCCTCAAATCGTGTCGTCCTTTTGGCAGTCGACGCGTCTCGTCGTGTAGGTCATAATTCCGTTTCGCGCGACCCCTAGGCCAAACCGTTCCTGAGATATTCGCTCCTAAAGTTTCCTTAATTTGAAACTTTAAGAGCGAATATCTCAGAAACCGCTGGGGCTAGGGGGTCGCGCGAAACGGAATTATGACCTACTCGACGAGACGCGTCGACTGCCAAAAGGGCGACACGATTTGAAGACATGAAAAAATGAGACACAAAAATTTCGACAAAAAATTTTGTGTCTCATTTTTTCATGTCCTCAAATCGTGTCGCCCTTTTGGCAGTCGACGCGTCTTGTCGTGTAGGTCATAATTCCGTTTCGCGCGACCTCCTAGGCCAACCGTTCCTGACATATTCGCTTCTAAAGTTTCCTTAATTTGAAATTTTAAGAGCGAATATCTCAGGAACGGTTTGGCCTAGGAGGTCGCGCGAAACGGAATTATGACCTACTCGACGAGACGCGTCGACTGCCAAAAGGGCGACACGATTTGAAGACATGAAAAAATGAGACACAAAAAATTTTGAGAAAAAATTTTGTGTCTCATTTTTTCATGTCTTCAAATCGTGTCGTCCTTTTGGCAGTCGACGCGTCTCGTCGAGTAGGTCATAATTCCGTTTCGCGCGACCTCCTAGGCCAAACCGTTCCTGATTTATTCGCTCCTAAAGTTTCCTAAATTTGAAACATTAAAAGCGAATATCTCAGGAACCGTTGGGGCTAGGTGGTCGCGCGAAACGGAATTATGACCTACTCGACGAGACGCGTCGACTGCCAAAAGGGCGACAAGATTTGAAGACATGAAAAAATGAGACACAAAAAATTTCGACAAAAAATTTTGTGTCTCATTTTTTCATGTCCTCAAATCGTGTCGCCCTTTTGGCAGTCGACGCGTCTTGTCGTGTAGGTCATAATTCCGTTTCGCGCGACCTCCTAGGCCAAACCGTTCCTGACATATTCGCTCTAAAGTTTCCTTAATTTGAAATTTTAAGAGCGAATATCTCAGGAACGGTTTGGCCTAGGAGGTCGCGCGAAACGGAATTATGACCTACTCGACGAGACGCGTCGACTGCCAAAAGGGCGACACGATTTGAAGACATGAAAAAATGAGACACAAAAAATTTCGACAAAAAATTTTGTGTCTCATTTTTTCATGTCCTCAAATCGTGTCGCCCTTTTGGCAGTCGACGCGTCTCGTCGAGTAGGTCATAATTCCGTTTCGCGCGACCTCCTAGGCAAACCGTTCCTGATTTATTCGCTCCTAAAGTTTCCTAAATTTGAAACATTAAAAGCGAATATCTCAGGAACCGTTGGGGCTAGGTGGTCGCGCGAAACGGAATTATGACCTACTCGACGAGACGCGTCGACTGCCAAAAGGGCGACAGATTTGAAGACATGAAAAAATGAGACACAAATAATTTTGACAAAAATTTTGTGTCTCATTTTTTCATGTCCTCAAATCGTGTCGTCCTTTTGGCAGTCGACGCGTCTCGTCGTGTAGGTCATAATTCCGTTTCGCGCGACCCCCTAGGCCAAACCGTTCCTGAGATATTCGCTCCAAAAATTTCCTAAATTTGAAACTTTAGAGCGAATATCTCAGGAACCGTTGGGGCTAGGGGGTCGCGCGAAACGGAATTATGAGCTACTCGACGAGACGCGTCGACTGCCAAAAGGGCGACACGATTTGAAGACATGAAAAAATGAGACACAAAAAATTTTGACAAAAAATTTTGTGTCTCATTTTTTCATGTCTCAAATCGTGTCGTCCTTTTGGCAGTCGACGCGTCTCGTCGAGTAGGTCATAATTCCGTTTCGCGCGACCTCCTAGGCAAACCGTTCCTGAGATATTCGCTCCTAAAGTTTCCTTAATTTGAAACTTTAAGAGCGAATATCACAGAAACCGTTGGGGCTAGGGGGTCGCGCGAAACGGAATTATGACCTACTCGACGAGACGCGTCGACTGCCAAAAGGGCGACACGATTTGAAGACATGAAAAAATGAGACACAAAAAATTTCGACAAAAAATTTTGTGTCTCATTTTTTCATGTCCTAAATCGTGTCGTTCTTTTGGCAGTCGACGCGTCTCGTCGAGTAGGTCATAATTCCGTTTCGCGCGACCCCCTAGGCCAAACCGTCCTGAGATATTCGCTCCTAAAGTTCCTTAATTTGAAACTTTAAGAGCGAATATCTCAGGAACCGTTGGGGCTAGGGGGTCGCGCGAAACGGAATTATGACCTACTCGACGAGACGCGTCGACTGCCAAAAGGGCGACACGATATCAAGACATGAAAAAATGAGACACAAAAAATTTCGACAAAAAATTTTGTGTCTCATTTTTTCATGTCCTCAAATCGTGTCGCCCTTTTGGCAGTCGACGCGTCTTGTCGTGTAGGTCATAATTCAGTTTCGCGCGACCTCCTAGGCCAAACCGTTCCTGACATATTCGCTTCTAAAGTTTCCTTAATTTGAAATTTTAAGAGCGAATATCTCAGAACGGTTTGGCCTAGGGGTCGCGCGAAACGGAATTATGACCTACTCGACGAGACGCGTCGACTGCCAAAAGGGCGACACGATTTGAAGACATGAAAAAATGAGACACAAAAAATTTCGATAAAAAATTTTGTGTCTCATTTTTTCATGTCCTCAAATCGTGTCGCCCTTTTGGCAGTCGACGCGTCTCGTCGAGTAGGTCATAATTCCGTTCGCGCGACCTCGTAGCCAAACCGTTCCTGAGATATTCGCTTCTAAAGTTTCCCAAATTTGAAACTTTCAGAGGGAATATCTCAGAACCGTTGGGGCTAGGGGGTCGCGCGAAACGGAATTATGACCTACTCGACGAGACGCGTCGACTGCCAAAACGGCGACACGATATCAAGACATGAAAAAATGAGACACAAAAAATTTCGACAAAAAATTTTGTGTCTCATTTTTTCATGTCCTCAAATCGTGTCGCCCTTTTGGCAGTCGACGCGTCTTGTCGTGTAGGTCATAATTCAGTTTCGCGCGACCTCCTAGGCCAAACCGTTCCTGACATATTCGCTTCTAAAGTTTCCTTAATTTGAAATTTTAAGAGCGAATATCTCAGGAACGGTTTGGCCTAGGAGGTCGCGCGAAACGGAATTATGACCTACTCGACGAGACGCGTCGACTGCCAAAAGGGCGACACGATTTGAAGACATGAAAAAATGAGACACAAAAAATTTCGACAAAAAATTTTGTGTCTCATTTTTTCATGTCCTCAAATCGTGTCGCCCTTTTGGCAGTCGACGCGTCTCGTCGAGTAGGTCATAATTCCGTTTCGCGCGACCTCGTAGGCCAAACCGTTCCTGAGATATTCGCTTCTAAAGTTTCCCAAATTTGAAACTTTCAGAGGGAATATCTCAGGAACCGTTGGGGCTAGGGGGTCGCGCGAAACGGAATTATGACCTACTCGACGAGACGCGTCGACTGCCAAAAGGGCGACACGATTTGAAGACATGAAAAAATGAGACACAAAAAATTTCGACAAAAATTTTGTGTCTCATTTTTTCATGTCCTCAAATCGTGTCGTCCTTTTGGCAGTCGACGCGTCTCGTCGAGTAGGTCATAATTCCGTTTCGCGCGACCCCCTAGCCAAACCGTTCCTGAGATATTCGCTCCTAAAGTTTCCTTAATTTGAAACTTTAAGAGCGAATATCTCTGGAACCGTTGGGGCTAGGGGGTCGCGCGAAACGGAATTATGACCTACTCGACGAGACGCGTCGACTGCCAAAAGGCGACACGATTTGAAGACATGAAAAAATGAGACACAAAAAATTTCGACAAAAATTTTGTGTCTCATTTTTTCATGTCCTCAAATCGTGTCGCCCTTTTGGCAGTCGACGCGTCTCGTCGAGTAGGTCATAATTCCGTTTCGCGCGACCTCCTAGGCCAAACCGTTCCTGATTTATTCGCTCCTAAAGTTTCCTAAATTTGAAACATTAAAAGCGAATATCTCAGGAACCGTTGGGGCTAGGTGGTCGCGCGAAACGGAATTATGACCTACTCGACGAGACGCGTCGACTGCCAAAAGGGCGACAAGATTTGAAGACATGAAAAAATGAGACACAAATAATTTTGACAAAAAATTTTGTGTCTCATTTTTTCATGTCCTCAAATCGTGTCGTCCTTTTGGCAGTCGACGCGTCTCGTCGTGTAGGTCATAATTCCGTTTCGCGCGACCCCCTAGGCCAAACCGTTCCTGAGATATTCGCTCCAAAAATTTCCTAAATTTGAAACTTTAAGAGCGAATATCTCAGGAACCGTTGGGGCTAGGGGGTCGCGCGAAACGGAATTATGACCTACTCGACGAGACGCGTCGACTGCCAAAAGGGCGACACGATTTGAAGACATGAAAAAATGAGACACAAAAAATTTCGACAAAAAATTTTGTGTCTCATTTTTTCATGTCCTCAAATCGTGTCCTCCTTTTGGCAGTCGACGCGTCTCGTCGAGTAGGTCATAATTCCGTTTCGCGCGACCTCGTAGGCCAACCGTTCCTGAGATATTCGCTTCTAAAGTTTCCCAAATTTGAAACTTTAAGAGGGAATATCTCAGGAACCGTTCGGGCTAGGGGGTCGCGCGAAACGGAATTATGACCTACTCGACGAGACGCGTCGACTGCCAAAAGGGCGACACGATTTGAAGACATGAAAAAATGAGACACAAAAAATTTCGACAAAAAATTTTGTGTCTCATTTTTTCATGTCCTCAATCGTGTCGTCCTTTTGGCAGTCGACGCGTCTCGTCGAGTAGGTCATAATTCCGTTTCGCGCGACCTCCTAGGCCAAACCGTTCCTGAGATATTCGCTCCTAAAATTTCCTAAATTTGAAACTTTAAGAGCGAATATCTCAGGAACCTTTGGGGCTAGGGGGTCGCGCGAAACGGAATTATGACCTACTCGACGAGACGCGTCGACTGCCAAAAGGGCGACACGATTTGAAGACATGAAAAAATGAGACACAAAAAATTTGACAAAAAATTTTGTGTCTCATTTTTTCATGTCTTCAAATCGTGTCGTCCTTTTGGCAGTCGACGCGTCTCGTCGAGTAGGTCATAATTCCGTTTCGCGCGACCTCCTAGGCCAAACCGTTCTGAGATATTCGCTCCTAAAGTTTCCTTAATTTGAAACTTAAGAGCGAATATCACAGAAACCGTTGGGGCTAGGGGGTCGCGCGAAACGGAATTATGACCTACTCGACGAGACGCGTCGACTGCCAAAAGGGCGACACGATTTGAAGACATGAAAAAGAGACACAAAAAATTTCGACAAAAATTTTGTGTCTCATTTTTTCATGTCCTAAATCGTGTCGTTCTTTTGGCAGTCGACGCGTCTCGTCGAGTAGGTCATAATTCCGTTTCGCGCGACCCCCTAGGCCAACCGTTTCTGAGATATTCGCTCCTAAAGTTTCCTTAATTTGAAACTTTAAGAGCGAATATCTCAGGAACCGTTGGGGCTAGGGGGTCGCGCGAAACGGAATTATGACCTACTCGACGAGACGCGTCGACTGCCAAAAGGGCGACACGATTTGAAGACATGAAAAAATGAGACACAAAAAATTCGACAAAAAATTTTGTGTCTCATTTTTTCATGTCCTCAAATCGTGTCGCCTTTTGGCAGTCGACGCGTCTCGTCGAGTAGGTCATAATTCCGTTTCGCGCGACCTCGTAGCCAAACCGTTCCTGAGATATTCGCTTCTAAAGTTTCCCAAATTTGAAACTTTCAGAGGGATATCTCAGGAACCGTTGGGGCTAGGGGTCGCGCGAAACGGAATTATGACTACTCGACGAGACGCGTCGACTGCCAAAAGGGCGACACGAGTTGAAGACATGAAAAAATGAGACACAAAAAATTTCGACAAAAAATTTTGTGTCTCATTTTTTCATGTCCAAATCGTGTCGTCCTTTTGGCAGTCGACGCGTCTCGTCGAGTAGGTCATAATTCCGTTTCGCGCGACCCCCTAGGCCAAACCGTTCCTGAGATATTCGCTCCTAAAGTTTCCTTAATTTGAAACTTTAAGAGCGAATATCTCTGGAACCGTTGGGGCTAGGGGGTCGCGCGAACGGAATTATGACCTACTCGACGAGACGCGTCGACTGCCAAAAGGGCGACACGATTTGAAGACAGAAAAAGGAGACACAAAAAATTTCGACAAAAAATTTTGTGTCTCATTTTTTCATGTCCTCAAATCGTGTCGCCCTTTTGGCAGTCGACGCGTCTTCGTCGAGTAGGTCATAATTCCGTTTCGCGCGACCTCCTAGGCCAAACCGTTCCTGATTTATTCGCTCCTAAAGTTTCCTAAATTTGAAACATTAAAAGCGAATATCTCAGGAACCGTTGGGCTAGGTGGTCGCGCGAAACGGAATTATGACCTACTCGACGAGACGCGTCGACTGCCAAAAGGGCGACAAGATTTGAAGACATGAAAAATGAGACACAAATAATTTTGACAAAAAATTTTGTGTCTCATTTTTTCATGTCCTCAAATCGTGTCGTCCTTTTGGCAGTCGACGCGTCTCGTCGTGTAGGTCATAATTCCGTTTCGCGCGACCCCCTAGGCAAACCGTTCCTGAGATATTCGCTCCAAAAATTTCCTAAATTGAAACTTTAAGAGCGAATATTCTAGGAACCGTTGGGGCTAGGGGGTCGCGCGAAACGGAATTATGACCTACTCGACGAGACGCGTCGCTGCCAAAAGGGCGACACGATTTGAAGACATGAAAAAATGAGACACAAAAAATTTCGACAAAAAATTTTGTGTTCATTTTTTTCATGTCCTCAATCGTGTCCTCCTTTTGGCAGTCGACGCGTCTCGTCGAGTAGGTCATAATTCCGTTCGCGCGACCTCGTAGGCCAAACCGTTCCTGAGATATTCGCTTCTAAAGTTTCCCAAATTTGAAACTTTAAGAGGGAATATCTCAGGAACCGTTCGGGCTAGGGGGTCGCGCGAAACGGAATTATGACCTACTCGACGAGACGCGTCGACTGCCAAAAGGGCGACACGATTTGAAGACATGAAAAATGAGACACAAAAAATTTCGACAAAAATTTTGTGTCTCTTTTTTCATGTCCTCAAATCGTGTCGTCCTTTTGGCAGTCGACGGTCTCGTCGAGTAGGTCATAATTCCGTTTCGCGCGACCTCGTAGGCCAAACCGTTCCTGAGATATTCGCTTCTAAAGTTTCCCAAATTTGAAACTTTAAGAGGGAATATCTCAGGAACCGTTCGGGCTAGGGGGTCGCGCGAAACGGAATTATGACCTACTCGACGAGACGCGTCGACTGCCAAAAGGGCGACACGATTTGAAGACATGAAAAAATGAGACAAAAAAAATTTCGACAAAAAATTTTGTGTCTCATTTTTTCATGTCCTCAAATCGTGTCCTCCTTTTGCAGTCGACGCGTCCTCGTCGAGTAGGTCATAATTCCGTTTCGCGCGACCTCGTAGGCCAAACCGTTCCTGAGATATTCGCTTCTAAAGTTTCCCAAATTTGAAACTTTAAGAGGGAATATCTCAGGAACCGTTCGGCTAGGGGGTCGCGCGAAACGGAATTATGACCTACTCGACGAGACGCGTCGACTGCCAAAAGGGCGACACGATTTGAAGACATGAAAAAATGAGACACAAAAAATTTCGACAAAAATTTTGTGTCTCATTTTTTCATGTCCTCAAATCGTGTCCTCCTTTTGGCAGTCGACGCGTCTCGTCGAGTAGGTCATAATTCCGTTTCGCGCGACCTCGTAGGCCAAACCGTTCCTGAGATATTCGCTTCTAAAGTTTCCCAAATTTGAAACTTTCAGAGGAATATATCTCAGGAACCGTTGGGGCTAGGGGTCGCGCGAAACGGAATTATGACCTACTCGACGACGAGACGTCGACTGCCAAAAGGGCGACACGATTTGAAGACATGAAAAAATGAGACACAAAAAATTTCGACAAAAAATTTTGTGTCTCATTTTTTCATGTCCTCAAATCGTGTCGTCCTTTTGGCAGTCGACGCGTCTCGTCGAGTAGGTCATAATTCCGTTTCGCGCGACCCCCTAGGCAAACCGTTCCTGAGATATTCGCTCCTAAAGTTTCCTTAATTTGAAACTTTAAGAGCGAATATCTCAGGAACCGTTGGGGCTAGGTGGTCGCGCGAAACGGAATTGACCTACTCGACGAGACGCGTCGACTGCCAAAAGGGCGACAAGATTTGAAGACATGAAAAATGAGACACAAAAAAATTCAACAAAAAATTTTGTGTCTCATTTTTTCATGTCCTCAAATCGTGTCGTCCTTTTGGCAGTCGACGCGTCTCGTCGTGTACGTCATAATTCCGTTTCGCGCGACCCCCTAGGCCAAACCGTTCCTGAGATATTCGCTCCAAAAATTTCCTGAATTTGAAACTTTAAGAGCGAATATCTCAGGAACCTTTGGGGCTAGGGGGTCGCGCGAAACGGAATTATGACCTACTCGACGAGACGCGTCGACTGCCAAAAGGGCGACACGATTTGAAGACATGAAAAAATGAGACACAAAAAATTTCGACAAAAATTTTGTGTCTCATTTTTTCATGTCCTCAAATCGTGTCCTCCTTTTGGCAGTCGACGCGTGTCGTCGAGTAGGTCATAATTCCGTTTCGCGCGACCTCGTAGGCCAAACCGTTCCTGAGATATTCGCTTCTAAAGTTTCCAAATATGAAACTTTAAGAGGGAATATCTCAGGAACCGTTCGGCTAGGGGGTCGCGCGAAACGGAATTATGACCTACTCGACGAGACGCGTCGACTGCCAAAAGGGCGACACGATTTGAAGACATGAAAAAAGAGACACAAAAAATTTCGACAAAAATTTTGTGTCTCATTTTTTCATGTCCTCAAATCGTGTCGTCCTTTTGGCAGTCGACGCGTCTCGTCGAGTAGGTCATAATTCCGTTTCGCGCGACCTCCTAGGCCAAACCGTTCCTGAGATATTCGCTCCTAAAGTTTCCTTAATTTGAAACTTTAAGAGCGAAGAAACATGAAAAAATGAGACACAAAAAATTATGACAAATAATTTTGTGTCTCATTTTTTCATGTCCTCAAATCGTGTCGCCCTTTTGGCAGTCGTCGCGTCTCGCCGAGTAGGTCATAATTCGACGCAACAAATTATAAATAATTAAAAAAATTGCATGCAAGAAAATGATGTGTATAAATATGGCACGCAAGGAAATGCTGCGTTAAAAAATTGCACGGAAGAAAATGCTGCGTTGAAAAATTGCACGCAAGAAAATGCTGCGTATAAATATGGCACGCAAGGAAATTTTACGCAAAAAAATTGCACGCAAGAAAAAGCTGCGTTAAAAAATTGCACGCAAGAAAAAGCTGCGTTAAAAAATTGCACGCAAGAAAATGCTGCGTTAAAAAATTGCACGCAAGAAAATGCTGCGTTAAAAAATTAGACGCAAAATATGCTGTGTTAAAAAATTGCACGCAAGAAAATGCTGCGTATAAATTTGGCACGCAAGAAAATTGCACGCAAAAAAATGCTGCGTTAAAAAATTAGACGCAAGAAAATGCTGCGTTAAAAAATTGCACGCAAGAAAATGCTGCTTATAAATATGGCACGCAAGGAAATTGCACGCAAAAAAATTCACGCAAGAAAATGCTGCTTATAAATATGGCACGCATGGAAATTGCACGCAAAAAAGTTGCACGCAAGAAAATGCTGCGTTAAATAATTGGACGCCAGAAAATGCTTCGTATAAATATTGCGCGCAAGAAAATGCTGCGTATAAATATGGCACGCAAGGAAATTGCACGCAAAAAAGTTGCACGCAAGAGAATGCTGCGTTAAATAATTGGACGCAACAAAATGCTTCGTATAAATATTGCGCGCAAGAAAATGCTGCGTATAAATATTGCACGCGAAAAAATTGCACGCAAGAAAATGATGTGTTAAAAAATTAAACGCAAGAAATTGCTGCGTATAAATATGGCACGCAAGAAATTGCTGCGTTAAAAAAAATGCCCGCAAGAATATGCTGCGTTAAAAAATTGCACGTAAGAAAATGCGAGGTTAAAAAATTGCACGCGAGAAAATGTTGGGTTAAAAAATTGCACGCGAGAAAATGCTTCGTTAAAAAATTAGACGCAAAAAAATGCTGCGTTAAAAAATTAGACGCAAGAAATTGCTGCGTATAAATATGGCACGCAAGAAAATGCTGCGTATAAGTACAGCACGCAATAAAATGCTGCGTTAAAAAATGGGACGCAAGAAAATGCTACGTATAAATACTGCACAAAATAAAATGCTGCTTTAAAAATTTAGACGCAGGAAAATGCTGGTTATAAATATGGCACGCAAGAAATTGCTGCGTATAAATACGGCACGCAAGAAAATGCTTGGTATAATCATTGGAAGCAAGAAAATGCTGCGTATAAATGTGGCACGCAACAAAATGTAGCGTATAAAAATTGGGGTCGAGCCCTACAACGTTTTCCATGGTCGAGACTTCCAGAAACCATCCGTTCAAGAGATATCCGGCATTAAAATTTTTATGTTCTTAATTTTAGATGTCTGTAATTTTTGACTGCTCTGATCAAAACACGATCGGATCGAAAACTGCTCGGAAACTGCTCGGATCGAAAAATGGATTTGATATTCGAATTCTACACCCTCGAAAACCCATTATCGACATAAAAAATCGACACCTTAAATTTTGACCAAAATCGTCAAAAATGAAAAGACTGTCTGAGACTGAGAAGTCTTTTCATTTTTTCCATTTTTGACCAAAAAATCGACTTCTTCGAAATCAGGGTTTAAAGGTGGTTATAGGGGTTTTCGACGCTTCTGAATCCGATGGTGAAGCCAGTTTTTCGATCCGACGACGTCCGGAGCGGATATTCCAGAAAAACCGGAGCCGGTTTCGATTTTTTCCAACTAAAAATCGCTCTCCCGGCTCGAAAATTGCTCGGATCGAAAAATGGACTTGATATTCGAATTCTACACCCTCGAAAACCCCTTATCAACATAAAAAATCGACACCTTAAATTTTAACCAAAATCGTAAAAAATGCATACTGTCTTTTAATTTTTGACTATTGACGAAAATTGTGGAGCTCGATCGTCCATCGAACTCTACAATAGTCTCAATTGACGCGACTTCGAGAAACCAACCGTTTCCGAGATATCTGCGGTGAATGTTTTCAAAATTTTAAAAAACTTACCTATAAGTAGGATTTTTTTACATTGTCCGATTTTTAAAGCCTATGGCCCATTCAATTCGTCTCGTCGAGCCCTACAATAGTCTCAAGAGTCGTGACTTCGAGTAACTAAGTTTTTAAGAGATTTTTACCATTAAATTTTTCAAATAGTTTTTAGTCGTAAACAAATTTCGTGACTTTATATGTAATAGTGTTCGTTTCTCAGGATTTGGCGCATTTGAAGAATTGCGAGATGAATCGAATGATGTAATTGAATATGTGTTTTGAGAATGCAAAAAAATGGATGACTGTATCATATTTTTCCCAGTTATCAGAAAGTTAAAAGTTGAACTCGCAATATCTTATACAGCGTTTGTTTCTCAGGGTTGGTCGCATTGGAAGATGGGTTCATTTTGACGATACGAATCCGAAAAAAAAAATCCATTAGTAGTTTTCATAAATATACAGCATATATATTTATATACAAATTATTTTGAATCCGTAATGATTTGCGGTGATCGTGCAACAATTGTACGGAAAATACGTAAGATGTTGTATTTCCTATTTTATTGAGGTAGTCGAGGCTCATGATTGACATGATTTCTGGTGTTTGAGTTTGAGCGTATACCTGTAAAAGAAATTTTGTAGTAAATAAGCTAAGTATAGCAATGAATTAAAAAAAAAAAGAAATTGTCACGGTTTATTATGGCCACAAATTTTTTGGTCAGTATTTAATTAACAAAACGGTCAGTATTTTATTAATAAAACGGTCAGTATTTTATTAACAAAACGGTCAGTAAAAGAATTAAATGGGCAGTATTTTATTACGTTTTGGGCAGTAAATATAACATAAATGGTCAGTAAAAAATTATTATTTCGGTCAGTAAATTAACAAAACGGCCAGCATATTTTCATAAATTTGCGCAAAAAATAGAAATAAAAATTAGGTGAAGCTCTTACCATTAAGCTATACAACTAGGGCTCTAGTAGCTTTTTTCGGGCTCCCTCGTCGACTTTTTCTCAGATCGGACTACCTTAGCCGCTAAAGGTGGCATTTTTTCACCCCCTCCCCTCCTTGAAAGATAAAATAAGCAAATGACAAACCCCCCCTAAACATTACGTAAGATTTTCGAGCCCCCCTTTTTTTAAGTACTGCGTAAATAAAATTTTATACTTAAAAAAAAAATCACCGTATATTAATTTTTCTTATTTTAGTTTGATTTTGTGTTATGACTAGCAAAATTCAATGCGAGGAACTATAGGAAGAAATCGCTAACGAAGAATATTTTTAAAAAGTGACAAAGAACGTTAGTTGCATTTCGAATTTTTTTTTCGAATTTTCGCATATTTTGTTATCTCAAAATTTTAAAAATTAACTTCATAAAATCTTGAATTCTGGATAATTTTATAGATTCTTCAGAAAAATAAATGCTTACGTAAGACCAGCTCAACCACCCCCTCTCTCCTTGTAAGAAAAAATAAAGCATTTTAAATACCCCCCCCCCCTAACGTGCTTACGTAATACTTGTACAGCCCTTTTCTTTTTTTGGCGAACCACTTTGTAACATATAATGCTGCTAATAAGTCTGATTTCGGCTAGTTAAGACTCTTCATAAGCTAAACATAATTTCAGCCAATATGGACTTCCATATCCGTAAAACTGCTGAATAAGATTCGAATGAAAATAACTTTCAAATTCCCGCTTTTAATATTTTTTTTTCTCGCGAAATACTGACCACTGAAAAAAAAAATACTGACCAAAAGATTTAAAAATGTCAAAAATTACATTTATATACTGACAATTAAATATTTTTACTTACATTTGCAATAAAAATACTGACCTACAAGTTATTATACTGATCTTTTTTTACTGCCCACATGAATACTGACCATTAATTTTTTTTACTGACAATGTAATTAATATACTTGCGATGCAGTTAAAAATACTGACCGAAAACCGATTAAAATACTGACCGAAAAAATGCAAGCCGTTTATTATTAGCTATGTTTTACGTCGGCATGTTAAAAAAGGTTTGTGGGGGGGGGGGGGGGGGGGAGGGGGGGTAGTTCAAAATGTTTTACCTTCTGTTGTACAAGAAAAAAAAAAGAGAAAAAAAATTGTGATATTTTCTTACATGCATGAGATGCGAGTTGCTTGTATTTGAAATCGGTAGGCGCTTGATACAGGTTAGACGCGCAGGGTGAGTATTTATGAAAGAATAGAAAATTTTCTGAAAAATGTAAAGAAGCGGTTGCCAAATTATGTTGACAATGAACACACAGACACGCATTATTGGTTGTACTGAATACAACGCTTCAGCTGGATATTTTGCTAAGGCAAAAAGAAAAAAAAAATAGTAATCGATATGTTCGTGCTTTTTTATCCTCCGTCAATCATTTTTTCCGACGCTTAAAAGGATTAAATAATGACGATGAAAGATAGGAAATTGAAATCCAATCAGAAGTTGTCAACCACACCTCAAATATGCAAGATAAAAATCGTTTAATGTTATAAAAATACAATAGGAAACTATCGTCGGGAGCAACGGGGGCTATTATATTGCACCAGGAGAAAGCATTATAGGTACGGTTATTCTTTCTTTTCATAATTTTTTTTTTTTTTTTTTTTTTTGCGTTACCTCTCGGACTAGTTATTATTATGTAATTAATAATATCCTTTAAGGAGGAAAAAAAAAATTTCGGAATGTCACGACAACATAGTTTGCCCAATTTTTATAAATTAAACCGAAACCTAAAAGAAAAACGATTATCGTTAATTGAAGTTCATACACGTTTACGGCAATTTTAAACTCGAGGGGGGCAATTTTTTCCGCGATTAATGGATGTTTAATATTTTTTGATGAATTACTTCCGAAGATAAAAATGTAAAAAAAAAAAAAAAAAAAATCCGGAAGCAGGGAAAAAAATGTCGGTTGACAGGTTGGAAAAGATGCCTTCCATGTGTTATAGCTCGTACGTGAGATTCGGGATCACGTCTATGTCGTTGAGGCAATAACTGAAGTCAGATGTTGAACGCATCAGAAAAGAGTAAAATGTCGTTGACAAAAACATTTCTTTCTTTTTCTTTTTTTTTTTTCCTCGAAAAGAAAAATGGATGGATGTCTTTATCCCGTAACACAATTACACGGAATTTAGTACAAAGGCGAGGGAAAAAGTGATATAGAATCGACTGGCTTTGAGACTTCGAACCAATATCTTATTTATTTATTTTGTTTTATTTATTTTTTTTTTTTTTTTTCTTTTATAGAATTTTTGGAAAAATTGTTTGGGAGATACAGGAGCAGTGTTTTTTAGCGACAGTAGGAAGTGGTACTTTTCGAAAGCCTAAGACCAGTTTTTGATGTTTTCCTTTTGGGGAGGGGACTGGCAACATTTTTAACTTTTTCCTGACGGCGGCATTCTAATAATGCCAACAATGCTGCATTTACTCGATGGCGGCATTATACGTAATGCCAATTTATTTTAATTCGAAATACCCCTTATTTTAAATACCCGGCAACCTCCCCTTATTTCAGCAACTCGGCAACCAAACAAAGTGCGGTGGCGTTCAAAAAATTTGATTCCTATGGTTAGCTTATAGGAATATTTTTTTAATTTAAAATTACATTTCCATATTAATTAATTTAAAAGCTTAAGCAATACATACATACATACATACATACATTGGCGGAGGTCTTGTGGTAAAAAGGTGAAATAATAGAAAAAGGAGACAGATTGAAGAGACGAGTTTTAAAAACGACCTCACAAATAAATTAACACAAAAATAAATTAACACATAGGTAATAAATTAACATGGAATAAATTAACATATAAAGAAAAAGAAAAAGGGGAAAGGGTGAAAGGAAGAAAACATGTAAAGGACATGAAAGGGAAACAAGGAAGGCACAAGACCATCTACAGGACTCGAAGCCCTAACGCCGCATCAACAATTGGGTCCCAGTCGTCTCTTTCCTGACAGGTCTCTCTCCACTGGCGAACTCCCAACAGTTCCGCATCCGCTTTCACGTTATCTTCCCAGCGGAGTCGCGGTCTGCCTGGAAGCCTAGTGCTAGTAGGTATTCCGTCTAAGACCTGCCTGATGTACCGGTTAGGGGGGGCACGCGCGACATGTCCCGCCCACTGAAGGCGTCGCGACTTGATTACACTAGTAATCAAGGGTTGACCAGTGAGCTGACGAGTTTCTTCATTGGGTCGCATTCGAAAGCGTCCCGTGACCGGATCCCTTTTAGGTCCCAGAATTCGACGTAAAACCTTGTTCTCAAACACTAAAAGCCTCTTCTGCATACGAACGGTAAGATTCCATGTTTCGCAGCCGTAAAGGACACAAGGACGAATCACGCTATTGTAAATACGGAGTTTGGCTCGCCTGGATAGGACTCTACTACTCAGAAGGTGACCTACCGAGAAGAGACAGCGGTTACCACTCTGAATTCGCAACATAACCTCGCGGTTCATATCGTTGTCGCTCGTTACGGTCGACCCAAGGTACCGAAATTCCTCTACGTTTTCGAACCTTAGATCACCGACGTCCAGAGGGCCCTCATCCATCCTTTCCTCGGCCATTACCATATATTCGGTTTTTCCCTCATTTACCTCAAGCCCTACCCTACTTGCCGTTTCCAAAAGTGCTCCGCAAAGCCGTCGAACATCTTCTCGGGTTTCCCCGAGCAAATCGAGATCGTCGGCATAGCCTAATTCCTTAATGCATCCGCCCAGGTTCACGCCTCCGGGGACGTTCTCCAGGCAACGTACTACCTTCTCAAGAACCAGGTTGAAGAGGAGGGGTGAAAGCCCGTCCCCTTGCCTGAGTCCGGTGTTCACAGCGAAAGCACCACCTATTCGACCATTTGCAACGACCCGAGATCTTACACCGCTTAGACATACCGCCGTCATTCGTATTAGCTTCCTCGGAAAGCCGAATTCAGCCATGACATTATAAAGGCCGTCACGGTGAATGCTATCATAAGCTTTCCGGAAGTCGACGAACAGATTATGGACTTCGCTATTTATTCGCGTTCTTTTCCAGTATCTGCCGTAGTGTAAAAATCTGGTCGGTAGTGCTGCGATTGGATCTGAAGCCGCATTGATATTCCCCAAGACTTCCTCCGACAACGGTAGTAGCCGATGCAGTAGGATATTCGAGAGTACTTTGTAGGCTGTGCAAAGTAACGAGATTCCCCGGTAGTTTGCACAGTCTTTCCGGTCACCCTTTTTGTGAAGGGGAACCACCAAAGCCTCTTTCCATTGGTCGGGCAGTTTTTCAGATACCCATACTTTCGAGATAAGTGTGTGCAGAACTTTGCAAGCTTCCTTACCTCCGTGCTTCCACAGCTCCGCAGGGAGTTCATCAACCCCACTGGCTGTCCTAGATCTCAGCCTATCTATTGCTTTCTCCACTTCCTCGAGGGAAATCGGAGGTTCCTCGAATGGACCTGCCATTGGTTCTACATGAGGCAATGGATCAGCCGGTAGGGGAGCATTTAACAGGTCTTCAAAATACTCCTTCCATCGTTCCAGTATTTGGTGCGGATCGGTTAACTGATCTCCAGCCGCAGACCTGATATTTCCCGTACTAGGACGGAACCCATTTCGAAATTTTTTCAGGCGTTCGAAAAACTGGCGACTGTTTTTGAAAGTGCTCACGTTTTGAAGTTCTTCCACCAGATTCGTCTCAAACCGTTTCTTTTTTGACTTTAGCAGATTCCGAGTAGTAAGTTGTTGTGCAGTGTACTCGTCTTGTGCAGCCTGATTATCGGCATCCTGAAGTGCAAGTAGTCTCGCGTTACCACGTGCCGCTACTGCCCTCTCGCAGTCTTCATCGAACCACGGTTTGGTTTTCCGACGTTTCTGGAGTCCAAGCACCGCCAATGCTGTACCCTCCGTAGCGCTCCTTACTTTTTCCCAACATTCATTGACGCCCTCCGCATCCAGATCTAAGGCAGCAAAACGGTTCCGTAATTCCAGCTGGAACCTGGTCGCAGTATTTTCGTTTTCCAGTTTAAGCGTGTCAAAACGCCGTATCGTTCGGTACTGCCTCTCAGGGTTTTTCGAAATTCGCATTGCCATGCGGCAGGACACCAACATGTGGTCCGAGTTCGTGTCGGCGCCTCTCCAGCTGCGTACGTCTAGCAGCATGCTACCATGTCGACGGTCTATCAATACGTGGTCTATTTGGTTGATAGTTCTTCCATCTGGCGACCTCCAAGTACCTTTGTGGATATCACGGTGGGGAAACTTTGTTGAGGCCACCGACATGTTTCTAGCAGAGGCAAAACTGACTAGACGCAGGCCGTTATCATTTGAATGCTGGTGCAAACTATGGGGACCGATCGTAGGCCGTAATGCTTCCTCCCGGCCAATCTTTGCATTACAATCGCCCAAAACAATTTTAACATCCTGACGAGGAGATCGATCGACAACGTCTTCCAGGGCCGCATAAAAACGGTTTTTTTCATCGTCGGTTTTTTCTTCTGTTGGAGCGTAGATGTTGATAATCGTGACGTTAAACCACCGCCCTTTGATGCGTAACACGCATATCCGGTCACTCTCGCGACGGAACTCGAGCACACTCTGCCGTAATTCGTGTGCAACTGCAAAACCTACTCCATTAACGCGATGGGTGTTATGGCCACTGTAAAAGATGGTGTATGCTCCTGCAGTGAGGCCATCGTCATCGTGCCCCGTCCAACGTATCTCCTGCAATGCCGCGATTTGGATGTTGTATTTCCCGAGTACGGACGTTAGGTTTTCCAGAGCACCTGGAGGATTCAGGGTCCGTGTATTCAGGGTTCCTATTCTCAATAATCCGTTCCGTAGCCTAAGTCGTCGAAGTTTGATCCGTCCGGTATTTCTCAGTTGATGTTTCGTAACAATTGTGTTTTCGAGGCAAGAGAGTTGTTAGCCCTCCGTACCCCTATCCAGGTGGGGGGGCTGCCCCCTCGAGGCCTCCTGGAGAGGCTTTCACCCGGGGCCCAGGTCACAAAGTAATACAGGGTGCCCAGATTTCCCTGCATCGCAGTACTACAGCCGGTTCAAGATACACCCCTAGCGCCTGTAGAAACCAGGAAGTGGGCCACTGCCGGAAATACGTTCCGGACGCCCCACTCCTGTACTAGTGGCTACTGCTGCCCTCCACTAGCCTCATACCCCGAGGACGGGTGCTCACCTTAAGGGGGTAGGGACGCCACACCCTAGGTGCTCCCAGTGCCCTGGGAACACCGGTTACCCCGATTATTATTGCTTAAGCAATAATAATCTATATTAATAATGAAATATTATCAGAATTGTTGAATACAACATCCTATGTTTACCTTACGGGCATTTCATCCGCTTATGCTTAGCTTTTGGAACAAATAAAAATGATTGATAAAATCGAGTTTTCATTTGTAAAAAAAAAAATCCTAGGACTTCATTAATTTTTTTAAAAGTTAATAGTCCGCCAACTTTAATTTTAATTTTATCAAAATTTGGACTTCAGATTCGAAATCATCAGTTTAAAAAACCCCCAAAATATTTCTAATATTTTTAAACTTATAAACGCCTCTACACAGAAAAAGATGTTTTGAAAATTGGTGAAGAATTCTAAAGAAATAAAGAAATAAATATTTCTAAAGAAATATAGAAGAGAAAAGAATTCTAAAGAAATAAATAAAGCGTTCAAAATTCGAATTTAGAAAATCTGTAATATTTTAAATAAGATTTTGCCAACCGTCCGCAATCTTGAATTTTTTTTTTTTTTTTTTTTTTTGAATTTACTTACACTTTTTATTTGGTTTTTGTAGTTCAAAAACACCCATAGTTACATGGCTTTTACAATTTTTAAGAAAATTAAAGTTCTCCAAAACTGATGGGTTCGTCTGGGCATTAAAATCCATGGGAGGAAAAGGGTTATAAAAAAATTACTCCATGCCTTTTTATAACGGGAAACTCCGATCGGAAAGTCTATTTTTTGATGACAGTTGAGGGGGAAGGAAGATTTTTAAGGGGTTTATTTTCCGGAATATTTAGCGAGCGGTATCATACCCCCAAACGTAAAAAAAAAATCGGGCTTCAAAACTGTAAAAAAAAAAAAAAAAAACTTTTTTGCCAATTAAATAATAACTCCGAAAATCATTTTTAAAAAAAAAGTCGCTTTCTAACACGATAAAACTTTAAAAAAATTGAATGCAGCATAAAAACGTCTATAAAATTAAACTTTTATTTCTTTTTTTTCAAAAACTAGACTACAAAAGTTAAACAAAATCAGCCGGCTATCAATAATCTAGTTTATTCAATTTAAAATGATGTAAAACTTTTTTTTTTTTTTTTTTGCGTTTGGCAAGCAATAATGAAGGTTTTTATGTATTTGCCTCTTATTTCAAAAGACGTGTGATCCCATTACGTAAAATAAAAAATTGAAAGGCAATTCCCCCCCCCCCCCCCTTCAGAGGTAATGATTAATTTTATCCGGATCATGTTACGATCATCTTTATAATTCACTTTCGAATGCTCTTTGAAAAAAAAAAAAAAAGATTTACTTATTCCATTATTGCACGTGTTACACGTCCAAACAAGGATATATTAATGTCCAGAACGGGGCTGATATGTAGATTGTTCGAAAATGACACGAGCGGTAAAAGTTGAAACGTTTAAATAAAAAAAAAAAATGTATGAATCCGACATTATTTTCTTTTGTATTTGGTTTTGTGCGTATATGCATAAATACATTTTATGTCGAGGTTCTTGACTATTATACAAAGCCCTTCCCCCCCCTACCCCTTTTTCCCAGTCACCCATTTCCTCCTCTCTCGCTTTCCTGTTATAGGAAATCGAACGATCATTATTTATGATTGCGGAATCAAACAGCTCAATCAATCACCGACTCATGTGGAATCTGAATAAACGACGGGAATTTTGTATATTTTTTTTGTTGCTGTTCAGGGATGTTTAGTTTCAATTTTAGCTAAAGGGGAGATATGATTTCTAATTCATAATTCACGTAAAAAAATTATAAAACATTATTTTTCGTGTGGGCTAAAGAAAAAAAAAATTGTTTCCGATTTGCTTCGGGTGATAAAGACGTATAAGGTATAATACTTTCGGACAGGGCGTTGGTTTTTTTTTTTTTTTTCTTAATTTTGACTTCTCTTTGAAGTACAGAAAGTTTTGTCACCCTATAATTTTTTTTGCGAATTTTGCTTCCAGTAAAGGAATTGTTTCCGCGATTTTGATTTTATTATTAATTATTTTATCGGCTTTTATTATCTTAATTTCTAGTTTAGATCGACTCCAACAAAGCAGTGGCGGATTATTTCTTTTAAAAAATTGCCCCAGAGTGGTTTCCTAATTTTGGCGCACGATACTACTAGGGAACCAGTTATTTTTCCATTATTTTCAAAACTCCTGTATCCGTAGAAGTTTCTTTACAGCAAAAGCATCAACCCTAAAATTTCAAGATTTTTTTAATCGCATTTAGAGGTGTCAAATAGGCCTTGAAATTTCCGAAAAGGGGTCGTCCATGTATTACGTAACGCCTGGAGGGGGGGGTGGGGGTCGAAGGAGGTGTTACGCATTGTTACGGGGGGGTGGGGGGGGGGCTGGGCCATGCGTTACGTAATTTTAATATTAAAATTATTTCAATTTTATTTCACTCTTTTATAAAAATTTTACCAGTTATTCTTCAAAATAAAAAAATAAAAAAAAATTTTTAACTGGTAAAATCTGATTAAAATTTATCAAAAAGCTGGAAATTTTTTTTGACTTCAAAAACGAAATTTAAATATTTTTCAATGTGGGGGGGGGGGTTAGAACCCGTGTTACGTAATATCGAAGGGGGGGTACAGGTTGCGTTACGGGTGTGTTACAAGGGGGGGAGGGGGGGTCAAAAAGTGGCCTTTTTTGCGTTACGTAATACATGGACGAGGGTGAGAAATACTGACGTCTTGGCTCGTATGAAGAAGGAAGTAGAAATTTTGTACGAGATCAAGCGTCGGAAGCTCGATTATTTCGGCCACGTAATGCGAAATGAAAAATATCGCCTCCTTCAGCTGGTGATGGAGGGTAAGATCGAGGGTAAGCGCGGTCAGGGTCGTAGGAAAACCTCATGGCTCAAAAATCTAAGAGACTGGTTTGGTGTCGATTCCTTGGGTCTTTTTCGAGCAGCGGTCGACAAAATAAAAATCTGCCAGATGATAGCCAATCTTCGTCGCGGAGCTGGCACTTAAAAGAAGAAGAAGAATACATGGACGACCCCAAAGCTTACATGAGGTGAAAATTATTTATTAATTTTTTTTTTTGGCATAAGAAGTCATGGATTTCTATCGGAAATATTGCGTAGATTAAGGAATTTAAAATCGAACGCTAGTTTTATACAGTGGTCCGAAGCTTACGATTTTTCGTCAGCACCGGCATCAGAAATTTTTTTTAAAATAAAATCGGCATCGGGCATCGGAATTTTTTTTCGTTGGTGCCGCCACCGGCACTAACGAAACCCTTTAATGCTGGCACCAGAACCGACTTCGAAAAATCTTTAATGCTAGTATCGATGCTGGCATCATCTTCGACGAATTTTCTTTCTAAAAAAAAGGGTATTTACCAATTGTGAGAAATAAAAAGTTTTATATACGTCATGGCGTATTTAAAAAAAAGTTACTTCAATTGGTTTATTTTGAAAAAAATAAGGAAGCTGAAACAGAAAAATTTAAAAAAAAAAAAAAAAAAAATTGTAAACATTGGGGGTCGTTCAAGTATTTTGTAAGTACTTAAGGGATGGGGGCGGGCTCTTCCAAAATCTTACGCTAATGTTAAATCTCCATAACAGGAAGCCTATTTTTATTTTCGCTTACTATAGAGGTTGGAGAAAATTAGGCTTATAATTAGTAATAAATCGCTTAAAAAAATAAAAATAAAAATAATACAATAACGATCCCAGACAAAGTGGATCCTGAAATCCAGGTGGATTCTACCGTGAAAAAATTGTGGATGTTCCACCAGTATTCTACCTGGATTTTAAGACTTTTTCCACCACATTTCCACTACATTTAGTGAAAAATGGTGGAAAAGTGGTAAAAAAGTGGTAGAAAAACATAAACCTGGAAAAATGGTGGAAAAAGTCTTAAATCCAGGTGGAATACTGTTGGATCCATCGTGGATCCACCAAAAAATTCCAAGTGGAATCCACCATTAATCCACAGAATTTTTTTGCCTGGGATATGACTTCTTAAAAATATTTCACTGTCCGATTATAATCGGCACCGGCACCAGATGTCCGTAAATACTTACATTGACACCAGAATCGCAACCGAGATTAAAAATAAATGAACTGGCAACGACAACAGCACCGGCACCGAAAAAACCAAAACTTAAATATATGCTACCACCGGCACCGGCACCGGATCCAGCTTCGGACCCCTGAGTTTTAACGCATTGTTTATGAGCCACAGCAAAAGAGTAATAGGACGATTTTCGTAGCACTTACCTGACAAAACCTAACCTAACATAACCCAACCTAACCCAACCTAACCTAACCTAACCTAACCCAACTTAACCTAACCTAACCTAACCTAACCTAACCTAACCTAACCTAACCCAACCTTTTTTTTTTTTTTTTTTTTTTTTTTATCTCGAGGTGGAAAAATCCTGCATTGGACATCCGTTTTCGGAGCCTTCCTACTAGGGTAGTGTCAGACTCCTACTGACTAAAAAACCACCTCTGGCAGCTGATCTGTCCCCGGAACCGCTTTTGGCATTACTTCAGGGACAGTTGCTCCTTATCTTCCAAGCGCACGCTCATATTCCTCCTTCGCCTTCAGGATAGATATAATGAGGTTGGCAACTGCCCCCCAATTTTCCTTTGATGCCAGCATCGTCGGACAGATGTTTTCCGGCGTCAGCTGCGTCCCTACGACTGCTTCGGCTTGGGACCTGAAACCAACCAAACCTACCAACCAACCAAACCTAACCTAACCCAACCCAACCTAACCTAACCCAACCTAACCAACCTAACCCACACAAGAGTTCAAGCGTCACAAGATCGAAAGGGGGGAGGGTGTGCAAGAAACTCTTAAGATTTCTTACATGGGGGAGAGGAGAAATGGGTCAGGAAGATTTTACGTAAGAATTTTCATTATTATTTTTTGTTCAAAAAAATTACAATTCAATATAGAAAATGGGCACCCATCCATTTGCCACCCTCTCCTTAAAAAAAAAATTGTATATAAGTTTTAAGAAAACTATTGTTTTCTCTTAAGTTCTGTAAGACATTTTTTAAAATTGGTGGTAAAGAAAAAAAAAGAGGGTCAACGAAATCTTACTAAATCTTAGGACAAGGGCGTCGGAAAACCCGAGAAAAAGTTTTACGTAATACTTGAAAACTTCCATAACCTAGCCAAAACCAACCCAACCCAACCTAACCAAACCCAACCTTAAAGTTCAGCCTGTGGTTCGAAAAAAATTTTAATTTTTCGCCCATATACGGGCTTTTTAAAAATTTACCCTAATATTCAGATGTATAATCGAAAATTTTTATGCTTGGGTATTATCAGTTATTGCAATTTTTTTTTCCTGGCTACTAGACAACACTACGGCGGTAAAAATCAATAAAATTTCTATCCTCCGTTTTTACCTCCACCGTATCTTTCATTTTTTTCTCTTTTTCTCTTCAAAATTAAAATCATCATCGACAAAAAACTAGTTTCAAAATAAAAACCGAACCTCTTTTCTAATCACGTAAACGCAGAATCACTCCCATTTCGCGCCATTAATAAGACATACACTTAAGGATTATGATTGATTGATTATTTTTTTTTTTTAATGAACGCAATTAAAAACAATGATAAACTCGTAAAAGATGCATCATAAACTATACTATTGCTTCTACGCTTCCACCGTACCGGTTTTTTTTTTTTTTTTTTTTTTTTATCTTCTCTAATGTTATTACGTCACGAATCTAGTACGACTTTTCTAATTAATGTCAAATCTGTATATTTATAACGGATGTTACAAATTACTCTTGAACGAGTTCCCATTTTCATTCCTAAATCTATCATTTAAAAAATATTATTTGATTTATTTATTTATTTTTAAGTTGGGCTCATCTCTCTTTAATTACCGGTTTCATTTAAAAAAAAAAGAAAAACATTCAGGGCGCGTGGAAGGTATCAAAGAACACAATGTCAATTTTTTTGTAATTTAATGACTAACAACAGAAACCGCAATCACATGGAAATGTAACGCATCTTTACAAGAATATTAATTACTTAATCGCTTAACGCATTCTTAAAACTTATTTCATCCCCGGGAGAAAATAACTTTTAAAAAAAATTCTATCTTTGTAAAATATGATTCTCTACTTTTTTTCCCCTCCCGTTCATAGGTGAAAACTTACAAAAAAAAAAAAATCAAGGCGGGCACAAATGATATCCTATCGATCTTGTATTCAACACCGGATCTAATTTCTCCGAGGGCTTTGAATCCGGAGCGTTTTCATAGTCATTAGATTAATTGTTGAGTGATTTCATCCAAGATCGATTTTTTATTAAATAAAAAAAAAAGAAAAAAGAAAAAAAAATCGTGACTCGAGAGTTGAAATTTTTTTCCCTAACCAGACAGAGATATATATTTTTTTGAATGGGTATTTGATTCAACTTAATTACCGAGCATGCATGAAAAAAAAAAAAAAAAAAAAAGATTACATCAAAAAAACAATAGATAACGTGTCAAGTTATTAACAAGTAGTTTTATAGTCTTCGGTAAGAGTTATTTGATCACATGCGAATATCGGTTGTTACCTTGATTACCTGAGGAAAATTTGGCAGATATTTAAAATAAGAGAAAGCATTTTCTCTATCTTTCTTTTTTTTCCGTCTTTTATTATATTTTTTCGTTTTTCCTTCTTCGGAAGAAAGATCTGCTTGCAAAGGTTCTGGTTTGTATACATCACAGGTCGGTTAGCCGGGAGGTGGAGACATTTTTACGATTAAATAATTTGTAAAAAAAAAAAAAAAAAATTGACGTAGGACTACGTTTAGGGCGCACCATACTGGTTTTGTCCTGTCCGGTTGTCATGGTGTTTTGGAAACCGATCATAAAAAAAAAAATATTTCAAAAATTTTAGATTAATTTTCTAATAAAATTTTAGATTAATTTTTCAATAAAATTTATCAAAAATCCTTGATCATCCTTAAAAAATTTTTTAAATTTTCAATGAAATTTATAATAAAATTTTTCACAAAATATTAAGTTAAACTTTTCATCTTGTGGTATTTTTTATATATAAATTATATATAAAGGTCATTCTCAAAAAAAGTTACAAAACAATGTCCGGAGCTTTTTTCTGCTGCTTATTTCCGCAAATTTTGCAGCTCATCATTTTTTTCGGTCTTGAATCATTTAAAGTGTTGTATTGTACCATATTATTACTTTTACACACGGATAAATTCCCTTTAAAGCTTGATTTTTTACATAAAAAGTATGGGGATTTCCGACGCAAAATTATTCCGCTAGAGGCGCTGGATGTCTTTAACGGTTTTTAATTTTATTGGATGTCAACAATTAAAACAAAAGAAAGTTATCCAATCAATCTACGAACCGTTAAAGACATCCAGAGCCTCTAGCGGAATAATTTTGCGTCGGAAATCCCCATTGCGGGACAACAAAAATGGCTGTCCCTAGCCCTCGACCGATCACTGAAATAATTGAAATTTAAAGAAAAAAAGCCGTTTTAAACATTTATTTTTACAAATTATCGTTTAAATATAAACCATTACTTGAAATCAATCGCCATTTGAAATTTTTAATAGCTCAGTGGGCTCACTTTTCTGCTTTAAAGACGGTCCCGGGATATCTGTCAGGTTCGTAACTCCAATTCGTAACGCGATTTTTTTAACCATAAAATTTAAAAAAAAATTTACCTGGGCACAGATTTACTCTTTTATAAGTCTTCTATTAACTTGCTAACCAATTTTTACAATAAACACTAAAAAAGTCGATATTTCACAGCATTGAAAAAAAATTGAAGCTAAAATTCCAGTTCGTAACGCAAAAAGAAAGGATTAAAAAAGCACTAAAGATTAAAATTAAAAAAAAAAAATTACACAAAGGATTATGATGTTAGTTACTATTTGTTTTTTGACACCCGATTTTTTTAAACTTATTTTTTACACGGAAAAAAATTATTTTTATGTCAAAACGTTACGAATTTATTTGTTATTGTTTTCCAGTTCGTACTATTTACTGTTTACATTTTGCTTGGGACATTTTTCGTTCGAAAAGTGCAAAGTAAAATGAGAATGACCCATAAATTATATATAATACTTTTTTATATATATAATTATATATATAAATTATATACGATTTTTATATAAGTTATATATAATTTATATACAATTGATATACGATTTATATATGATTTATATATAATTTATATATATAATTTATATACGATTTATATATAAGTTATATATAATTTATATATAATTTATATATATAACTTATAAATATTGTACATTTTTGACTAATTTCAAGAAAAAAGGGAAAATTTTTAGATTTTGTTTTTTTGATTTTTTATGCTTTTGGACATAATTTTATTGAAAAAAAGGGCCACGCGGACTAATATTAGGGCTTGGAGGCACGATGGTCAAATGGGGTGTTTCATTCTAAAACAATTTTTGAAATGTTAAAAGGCATGTTGAAAATCTGCTTCTTTCAGGTGTAAAACCACTAAAAAAAATTTTTTTTGAGTTTTTTTTAAACCGCTTAGTGGCCCCCCCAAGGCCCCTTTAGCTTTTTAAAAATTTTCCAATTAATTTCTTTTAAACTCCTTTTTTTTATCCACTTTAAGGGCTTAAAAAATATTTTGAAAAAATGTTTTCTTATGTTTTCGAGGTCGTAGAACACGAATTTCACTACCCCGAATTTTTCCGATCAACCCCTGTGACGTCATTAGCGTTTTTAGCTGATTTATTTAGGGCAGTTATTTTCATGGATGGCAAACCGCTCCAAAAATCAAAACGGTTCGGTTCGGTTCGGTTTTTTTTTTAAGTTGAAAAGTTGAATTCGGTTTAGTTTCTGCTAAAATGTTGTCCCCCAGGAAGGGTTCGGCTCGGTTTGGGTACCGATCCAGAATTTTTCGAATACGGTTCGGTTCGGTTTTCTTAGAGGTAAAGATGCTGGGGGCAAAATTATATATAATTTACATATAAAAAATATATAAATTATATATATGTATTTTATACATTTTTTATATGTAAATGATATATATTATATATATTTCGGTTTTGGTTTGGTTTTTTTGGTAAACTTGGTTAGGTTTCGGTTCGATTTTTTTAAGCAAAAGTCCTGGTTTTGGTTCATTTTGGTTCGGTTTTTGTTAAAATCTCTCCCGGTTTCGGTTTGGCTTTTAATTTTAAAAAAATCCGGTTTCGATTCGGTTTTTAGTGAAAAAACTGGATTTTGGTTTTGGTGTTTTAGTAGAAAACCGATTTTTTTTAAGAGGAGGCTTCAGATATTTATTTAAATATACCAAAATAAATTTCCATGGCTTAGAACTTTTTTTCGGAGATACAAATTAGAAATCTGGCTTCGTAGCGAACTTCGTAGTGATACTGGCATCTTTCCTTCAAAATTTCAGATTCTCAGGTTGTAAAGAAACTCCGGAAAACGCTTTGGAAAATATATTCCCGACATTTATTTTTGAAAACGTTTTCCGGAGTTTCTTTACAACCTGAGAATCTGAAATTTTGAAAGAAAGGTGCCAGTATGAATATAAAGTTCGCTACGAAGCCAGATTTTTAATTTGTATCTCCAAAACAAAGTTTTAGGCCAGGGAAATTTATTTTGGTATATTTAAATAAATATCTGAAGCCTTCTCTTAAATAGAAAAAAAAAAAAAAAAAAAAAAAGTTTTGGTTCTTTTGTTTGTTTTTTTTTTTTTTTGTAAAGATAACCCGGTTTTGGTCCGGTATTTTTTGACGTAGGACTACGTCATACCCCGTAACCTGGAGAGTTTGTTAGTTTGTTAGTTTATTCGTTTGTTGGTTCGCACCTAAAAGAAAAAAAAAAAAACTGCGTAAGACAGACAGACAGACGGACAGACCGAACCACTGAAATTTTAATTTTCAAGAACGCAAGCTTTAGCGCGTCATTTATTAACATTGTTTTTTTAAATTTTTTATCATAAAAATAAAAATTTTTAAATTGTTTTATTGTTTAAATTTAGTACCCATAGACGTAGTCCTACCGGTACGTAGGGATATGCTGCCATATCCCAGTATAATTTTTTTTATAAACGGCTCGGATTCGATTTCGCGTCGGGTTTTTTCTTTCCCTGACTTCCGTTCCGTTTCGGTTCCGTTTTAAACCCTTATTCCTTATAAAATTTTAAATGGGTGCGGTAAGTGTTCGGTTTTTCAATTAAAGTTTTCTGAAAGGTTCGGTTCGGTTCGACTTGCCATCTCTAGTTATTTTGAATTACGTGTTAGATATTTCGTTGTAGGTACCATTTGGATTTAAGTCCCAGGTAGCTTGATTTAGGTGCTAGTTAGTAGTTACTGCAGATTTATTCAGGTGCCAGTTACTTTTAATTTAGTGACGGTTACATTGACTTAGGTGCTAGTTAGCTTCATTTAAGTGCCAATTTGATGAATTGATGTGGATTCCGTCATGTAGCCTTAATAACAGTCTTAATAAAATTAGAAATACTCTTTCTATGCATTAAAAAGGGAACTAATGGATTAATGTGGACTTGACAAGAACTCGTATTGTTCGTATTTCTTCCAATTGTGAAGTGATGTGTAGTGTAGTATCGATTGAACTACATTCTTTTTACTTTAAAAATGTAAAATTTACTCCTTATGATTTGCTTCTTTTGGGTTGAACTTACTCCAATTTTTTATATTTCTGAATCGGTACCACATGGCACTTTCCAATCCAAAGCAGATTCGCGATCTTCAAATATAGAATTTTTAACAATCGAATTCCCACTATACGGCCTTTGATTTTCAGGTTTAAATTTCCGACCCAGTTCCCCCCGTTCAACAGCACCAAAGTCAAAAATACACTGAATTAATTTTTTTTTTCTCTCTCGAAATGAAAATATCGAAGTACAAAATATTATTTGAAACGTAAACGTTTATCTTCGGAAAGAAAAATATTTTTTTTAGGCCCATACTCATCTCATTTTCATTCACGATACCAGGCAAATTAAACATCCCCCCACGTTTTTACGCTACCAATATATACCCAACCGATGTTTTTTTTTTCTTTTTTTCTAGAGATGATTATCGAAAGTGATCGTAAAAAAAAAAAAAAATTTAAATTCGCAACTAGTTCAGTAAAGTGCATCCGATACCCTTTGAAAACGTAAAAAAAAAGTAATGATTTCACTAACGAGTTTAATGCGAGCAATTAAAATGGTTAAAAAAAAAAAAAATCTTCCCAGCGGTTTTTATTTCCTTAAGGCTGTATTTTGCCGAACAAAAATTCATGTAAGTGAAATGACTTTTTATTGAATTAAACGCTATTTTATTAAATCGTTCTGAGTGAACAGGTTTAGAATGACGGCGCTCCACATCTTTTCATCTTGGGATAGGAGCCAAGAAGACAGTGGCCCCTCACTTGAAATGATACTCACGGTGGATTTAACATTGCAATATATATTTTTTATTTTTTCTCGTCTGTCGTGACCGAGGGGCAGTGGCAACTACGGGGGGCGGCAGGTCCAAAAAACTAAAATTGATCCCTTAACTTTCGGTGATTTAAATGGCAATATCTACATAAGAGGTAGAAGTCTCTGTAAGGTCTCATTTGACAGCATTTACAACGGGCTTTCGTTAGATATACAACACGACCGGGAAAAAAATCGGGGCTTCTGGGGGGGGGGGCCTAGAAAAACGATCAGGGGCATTTTAATTTTTTCATATTTTCAATTCCCTTTTGATTTCTTATCTTGCTGTAAATTTCGCTTTTCCCGACGAATAATTGACTTCTTGACTGACCATTACGGTGTTTCATTTTAAAAAAATTTTTGAAATGTTGGGGGGCATGTTGAAAATCTGCTTTTTTCAGGTGTAAAACCACTAAAAAAATTTTTTTTGAATTTTTTTTAACCGCTTAGTGGCCCCCCAAGCTTTTTAAAAGTCGGCCAAATAATGTCTTTTAAACTCTTTTTTTTTTTTATCCACTTTAAGGGCCTACAAAATATTCTGAAAAAATGTTTTCTTTTTTTTCGAGGTCGTAGAACACGAATTTCACTATCCCGAATTTGATGAGTAAAATGAAGCAAACAACCTGTATTTAAAAAAAAAATGTCTTGTAAGATTTTTTTTTTGCCGAAAAATTTTCCAGCGGCATCAGTTCCAGATCGAAGAAAAAAAAATTCTAATAAGCTTATATTCAAAACCGTAATCGATTTGACACTTTCACGGCGCCAAAATCTATTAGATCACTTTTACTTTCGACATTCCTTTGATGTGTAAAACTGCCTCTTAGCGAATACGTTCTAATCCCGCAATAAAAAACCGTAAAAGTAAATATGAATATCAAAAAAAAAAAAAAAAAAGACAATTTTTTTTTTTTCTTTTTACATATTAGGCTAAAATAAAAAGTTTCCCTTTTGCATGACAAATCGACCTGGTTCATCGCAAAAATCAAAACGACTTCATATCAAAACAAAAAACCTGAATTTCGCGAGTAAGAAAAAATACTTTTAAAACTAACAAGAAACGATAACGAGGATTTAATAATTTTTTTTTTTTTCTAATATTTAGACGTGGAAAAAAAATTGGATTTAAAAATAAATCGGATCCTAGGACACACCTCTGGTTAATTTATCATATCACCGTGAAATAAACATTTTTAAAAAATAATTTCTCCCTCATCTATCAACAATAGAAATCAGGTTCGGATACAATTTTTTTCTCTTTTCCTTTCGATTAAAAATTGATTCCGGAAAAAAGGGGGATTTTTTTTTTTTTTTTTTTTTTTTTTTTTTTTTGCGCTTCTTACACGGAAACGGAAAATTTATGTTTTTTATAATATTAAAATGTATTTATTTTAATTGGAATTAACTTAAGCGACCGGAAAAAAAATTCAAATACCCTTCCCGTAAATTATCCATTTTTTTTAAATCCACGACCCAGTTTTTTTTTTTTTTTTCTTTCCAGCTAATCCCGATCGTTAGCTCCCGGTCCGTTTTTTTTTTGAAAAAAAAAAAAAAATAATAATAATAATAATAATAAATATACATATAAAAAAATAAAAGTTGACCTGAAGCTGTGAAAAAACATCATTTCATTTTCTTAGTCACTTCACAGGGTTAGTCGAAATAAGCGGCTGCTGTACCAGCTAAGAATCAGGCCGGTAGCCGCCTCAAAAGACTAGGAGGGGCTCAAAATTTTTAAAATCTGATGGAAATGATTTCTTATAAGATTAAAAATTTGAAAAGCGCAAAAATGCGTAAAATTTCAGTGCCATATTCCACCCACAAAATCCATTATTTTGCGCCTAAGAATATATGAGCCGTCTTCCCTCAAAATGCTCAAAAATTTGTTGGCATAATATTTGAATGGCCTTATTGTCAAATTATTTTAAACCGAGAACAGATCCATGGACCATGAAAATCGAAACTTTCTTCAAGACTTTAAATAGTCAATAAGGAAAAAACCTCTACATCCCAAAAACCATAACTTCTAGGCGAGAAAAATCGTAAAAAAAAAAATTTAAAAACACTAAAAAAAAAAAATTTCCATCATATTTTTTTTTTTATCTTTAAATATGATAAACTCGGAAGATCGAAAGAGTGGTGATTGATTCTTTTGCTGTGTGCCAGTCCAATTTCATCTCAGTATTACTTTTCAAAGTCACTAGGGAAAACTCGTGTGCCGTGTATCAAAAACAAATTTTTTTTTTTCTCCTCCGCATCTTACATTCAAATATGATGAAACATTCTTTCGCTTACCTTATTCCTCCCGTCATCATTTCACAAACCCGGGGAAACTCTTGTTTTTTTTCCTTCTCTCCGAGAATTCGTACACTGTTTTTTGTCTATAGCGTAGATACTCATGCTACCCCGACCATGCTCTGAAAAAAAAAGAATGAAAAAAAAAATTCAATACCGTAATATATTTTCCTTTACAATTGGAATATATCCATATATACTTTATTTATTGACTTCTTTACATTTTTTTTTTTATTCTTCCCCCTTTTCGATATTATTCCAATTTTTTTTCTTCTCTCCACACTGCCCATTTTTTTTTTTCGACGTCGGACTACGTTTTGGGGCTCGGTCCAGGGGAAATCTGTCTGTCCGAGTGTCGGTCTGTTCGCACCAAAAATTAAAATTTAATTAATTTAATATTAAAATTTTAAATAATATTTTGGCTATTTTTTTTTAACTTTTGGCCTTTTTTATCAAAAATTATAAATTTTTTTCGTGCCAGCAAAAAAATTATATTTTTATTAAAAGAATTCGAATTTTTGACCAAAAACGAGCAAAAAAAATGCCTTAAAATTTTGGTTAAACTTTACATCTTGTGGTATTTTTTATATTTTATATATAAGTTATATATAAATTATATATAAATATAATTATATTATATATTATATAATATAATTATATATATATATTAATATATATTAATATAATATATATTATATATATATATTATATAATATAATTATATATATAATATTAATATATAATTAATATAATATATATTATATAATATATTATATATAAATTATATATCAAAAATATATATTTTATACATAATTTTTATATATTTCATATATATTTTTTATATAAATTATATATCATTTTGAGCTCAACATCCAGAACTTAACCGTGAAGGGTTAACCAAAATTTTTAAATCGTTTCCCCGTTTTATTTAGCAATATTAGGACATCACCCCAAAGACGTAGTCCTACGTAGGGATTCCCCCATATCCCAGTCTGAAGTTTTCCTTTTCCGTCGTCATTACGTAATAAACGGAATAAGTAAAAGTTTCAAATTGCAAACCCGAAGTTATAAAAAGTTGGAAATGATGTCCAAAAGGAGTTGTTGACTGACACCACACCCATATAGGAAACTGGATCGGAGTGGGTACAAAGTGAATGTATTATGCCGCTGCGAGGAGAGAGATGTGGGTACCTCACACTTGTTCTGCATCAAACTACCGGTTCACTCGCATTTTTTTTTTTTTTTTAAACAAAACGTAGTTTTTTTTTTAAAGTTGTTTTTTGTTTTTGAAAAGTGATAGTGAGTGATGCCGTGATAAAACCGCGGTCATGTGCTTTTTTTAACATTCCCGTGATTTTTTTTTGGATGATGTCAATTATTATTGGATATACCGAAAGGATATATAATTTAAGATGGCTGCCCGAATTTTTCAGGTCGGTAAATTTCCCGGTATTTTAATTTTTTTTTTTTTTAATCTTTTTTACTGTAACCGAAGTTTATGAAGTGCGGGGAATTTTTTTTTGATGAGATTCATAATTTAAATAAAAAAGATTTCGCCTTAGGTTTTATATGGGTACTTTCATTATAATTTTGAGTTGACGCTCAGAGACGTTTGTCAACTTTCAAAGAGAGATAAAAATTTGCGTTAAATATTATGATTTTTTTTTCCACTACAAAATTGTCTGTTCGAGCAGTAAGACTTTCATTTTTTAAAAGCAAGATTTTCTAAGCCGAAACTGCTGGAAAAATGAGCGCGTTCGATATCAGCAGTTAGCACCGGTTCGGTCAATTTCCACCAGGGCAGCTTTGGAATTCAAATTAACTTTCTATTTTCCACTTTGTTTTAAAAAAAAATTGTAGCAGTTTTTTTTTGGTCACAGTTCCAAATACAGCACAATGGGGTGCAATCGTTTAAACTAATTGTTGGCACTGAAGCACCCCTTGCGAGAATTTGGAAAAAAAGTTCGGGAAACGTTTGCCTTGATCCAATATCGAGGGAAATTTTCAATAAGGCCCAGGAGATATATGAGCAAAAAAATCAACTACAAATTTTATCCATTTCCAATTTCCTTACAAGAATAAAGCCTAAAGTGACGCTTTTAGTAAAGAAGACAAATGCGAGCCGGCTAAAGACGTTTTTTTTTTTTGTCTTCCTCAATAGCGTGATATAGCAGACCCTTTTCCGTTTGGACCTGAAGGACCACACAATTGAGGCATGTCCTCAAACATTATTGTGCACTTTGTTTCAGGACAGAAAAAAGAGAAGAAACTGTCACAAGTCAGATTCATTCCAGATGCTCAATTTCAGCCCGATTTGAAATATCATGATTTCTTGAAAAAATAAATTTTTAGCAAAAAATAAAGAAAATACCAACTTCTGCGAAAAAAATTCAGGTACTCCTTCAGCGGGACTGAAACTGTAGTTACCGAAAAATTACCTACTAATTTTGAGCTTTACTTTCTTGTTGGCTACCGGACTTCCTTAACAACCTTCCGGACAACCTCATATGTATAAGGTTGGAGTCAGCATTTTGCAGTAGCTACCCCCCTCCCCCCTAGGACTGGGTACCAAGTACCCGAGGTACCTAGATGATATTGGGATAAACCTTAGTTCAAACCAAAATTTATCAAAGAATATATACCAAAAAAAAAAAAAAGATATTGAATATAATGAAAATATTTTCACTATACAAATATTTTCATTAGTCATACCGGTACTTTGTCTCCATTATGATAATTAATTAGAGTGCGTAATTAAATAAATGTTGCAATTTAATGTATTCCGTGGGTAAAAAAATTTTTAAGCCATTGCAAATTCTATACCGCCTTCCTGGAATATATCCGGCTAATGAGACGCGAAAAAATTTAATCTCCAAGAGGCTATCCAAAATTGCTCCCGTCTCGTAAGAGAAAACAAGGCGGAAAGGGAAGGGGGTGGAGGTGCTGGTGAGATCTTTCGTAAGCTCGAAATAATCGATTTTGAGGAAAGATTAAAAATCATCAAGAGATCAAGCGGAAAGATTTTTAAAATTCTTATTCCTGTATACAATAAAGGGAGACGGTCAAAAGTGGACAAAAAATGACCTAACTAATTTTGGACTTCAAATTCGTAATCTATGCAAAATTTCCGATAGGAATCGAATTTTCATTTTTGACCCTTATTTTGGGCTTTTTGGAAATTTTCGGGCCCCTGTGGCACGTCTTAATGGTGACTGATCGATCCCAAATTTTTTGCGCAATAATCTTATAGGCACTGAAACAAAATCAGGAGGGTTCGTCAGAAAAATTTAAAAGTCAAAGAAGCGACCTAATTGGAATGACTCCGAATTAACTGTACTTGAAAGTAATTAATTATTTTACAGGAACGAAATAGACCTTTTTACCAGTATTCTTCAAAAATTTATAAAGTAGCTGTCATTAAAATTTTATCAAAATATATTAAAAAAAATTGCTCGAGTTCACTCTTCCTATCTCTGTTGTACTTTTTCCGAACGTGTATCCAGCTATGTCTAGTCGTGTCTCCATTTGAGGGTTAATCCGATAGTAGGAGTAATCCGAGGATACAATTCAAGGGATTATCTGAATGCTAAAAATTTTTCGTCGCTCGGGAAACTATTTTATGCTACTACTATTAAAACAAGCTAAAAAAACCCATTTTAAAAAAAGTCTCCACTAAATAGAATTAAGCGGAGACAATTCGTTTGGTACAGTAAACGGGGATGATATCGACCAGTTTTCAAATTTGATTGGAGCTGCAGTTTGACCTGGTAAAAAAATTTTGTGGAAAAACATCTGAGTTCATTAGACCTGCTGAAAAGTGTTAAGTTCAGATTTTTAGGTTAAGTTCTATTGCTAAAGTCTTTGGTCAATTTTACTCCAATAAGTAGGAGATGAAATTGACAGGGTTGCTTTTTATGGGATTTAACAGAAAATAATTCAAATCTCTGTGGCTCTTGAAAACTCTTATTGAAAAATAAACTTTGTTTAGCGCTATTTGCTATTTGCTTGCAATGTAATGCTCTTTTAAATGCCCTAAATCGTTTTTTGATCCGATCTTTTTTTTGGGGGCGGGTAGGTACTAGAAAACTAAAATTTTAGGGCGCTTTAAGGCAATTCGGGATATCAAATGAAAAAATTTAGGGGGATCATAGCATATTTTTAGGGCCAATGGGAAACTTTAGAGCATAAATTACATTCAAGAAACTGGACCAGAAAGGGTAAAATTAAATTTGGGAATTGTTGTCAATTTTATCCACCCCGTTATGCGGTAATGACAGATTTTCATTTTAAAAAAATCTAAGAATTTCCCTAGAAAAAATTTAGACCATAAGTCAAATATGGAAACAGTGCCCCTTTTCTGAGGAACGCCTGACTAAATAAATCAATTCACAATTTCATCAAACCAAAATTTTTCATCTAAAAATTTATGGCATAACTATCGCCAGAAATGGATCAAAAATAAGCTTATATATCAAGAAAATTGGATCAAGTTTGGATCGATCTTTTAATTCCTATCAAGATTGGACTAATGGCCGATTTTCTGGAGTCCAACACTGGAAATTTCATTAAGATTGGATCAATGTTCGATTAAGAGAGACTTTTCCCGATCCAATTTTCCCTATTTCCATCAGGAATATTGGAAACTCGAACTCTGGATTCATCCTTTTTCCAAATCCAAGCCGGACAGTAACCAGCTCTTGATAAACATTTCACATCCAACATATTCGAGAAAAAAAATGAAAAACCAGGGAAACGTTTCATTAACGAACGATCATTACACATTTATAATTAACGAAGCATCATAAATCTTAATATTCATTAATCATACAATTTTTTTTTTCTTTTTTTAAAATGCAAATTTTTCCCGATATTTCTACAATTTTTACATCTGGTTTTGATAGTTTCCTCTCGAAGAAAAATGAAAGTTATTCGCATTCTTCGCATTTATTTAATAATTAGCAATAAAAAAAAAATCGTCTAATAAAAAAAAAAATGATTCAAAGAAAACGGCGTCAACTAAAATTTCCCTTGGGCAATTTCAATTAAAAAAAAGATGTGAGACTGTTACAGGAAATTTAGAGGCAAAGGACGAAAAAAAAAAAACTGGAATGTTTAAAAATGTCATGTATGAGTGATAGATGAATTCGGTTCAGGTTGGCAGTTTCTTCATTGCCCTTTCTCTTTTTTTCGTTTTTTTTTTTTTTTTTTTTTTTTTTTTTAAAGAAAGGTGGACGTTCCCGACATTGATAAGAAAACTTTAATTTTATACTAAATTTAACAAGTTTAAGATCCTTTCCAACCATCTTCCATGCCGTGAACATGAACATCCTCCCTGTTTTCTTTCTCTCTATGAAAGTTATCAACGTGGTGTTATTCAGGCGACATAATGATAATAATAACCATAAATACAAAGCCTTAGCGATGGTAAAATTTGCATAATTATAAGTTTATTTTTTTCCGCCATCAACTTTTATATTTAAAAACGAAAAAAAAAAAAAAGAACGATCGAAAAAGATTTCTTGACGCAAATTTTGGATGAGACAAGTTTTTATGGATCTGGGACAAAGTCTGCAGTTTAATAATTAGATTAGAATTTAGGATGCGTTAAATCTGTACCAATAAATTCAGTCGAATTGGGCGAAAAATAAATTGAATAGAGTGGAAGCCACATTTAACGAGATCACGAGGAAAAAATTTAGTTGGAAATATTTTTCAAATATTTTTGCAAAGGGTGCTAGCACCGGTTTTGGATCAGTTAGAGCAGTTGTAGACTGGGCGACTCTCGCCAGATTGGACTTTCTTTGTCTTGCATATTTAAACCCTAAAAACTAGACTCTAATGGCTACTTCACAAGCAAAAATTCATTTTATAAGATAGTCATATCCTACTGGTAATGAATTGCATGCCAGAAAAATATTAGAGACTTTTTTTATAAAAATAAACAAGAAATATGACGAATTTTTTCGCTTTTGCCAGCGGTCACGACTCTATTTTTCAATGTTTACATTAAGATTTTTAATATTAAAATAAACTGTAGAAAATTGAAGATTATTTTACACACACTCAAATTATCACAGATTCATTTGGTATTATGATATTTTTTTAAATACCCCATTTAGAAAAGTTCTAGCGCCTTGAAGCTATGTCACTAATTTCGGCGTCTCCTCCGAACAAATTGATTTCCCGTATATTTTCAAACTCGTTCTAAATTTTCCGTCTACCTCCGAACAAATAATTCATGCCGATAATTGGTGACTGTGAGTAAAAAAAATTTTAAATCTATTAAAAAGTATTAAAAAATGAGTACTTAAATCAAATTCAGTGCCTAAAACATGAAAAAATCCAAGCAGATAATTTATCAAATTCGATCGTGTTCACCAAAAAGTATTGAGCGTAATGCAAACAATGCGAATGCAATGGTAATGCAAAGTAATGCACATACAGCAGAGAAATTGAACTAATGAAATGGTACTTTATTTAATACATGCAAGTATAATGCAGTCTGCAATGCAGTGGTAATGCAAGACTAGTGCACTGGTAATGCATATAATGCAAAGGTAGTGCAACGTAATGCAAGGTCAAAATGTGCACCGAAACGAATGAGTGAAAAACCCTTCGAGTTCGACTGTAATTTGATATGGGTATTACCTTGTCTCCATTAAGTAACTAATTATAGGGTACAATTAATTAGAGCATCGATCTAATCCAATTTATTTTCTGCTATAAAGTTTTTTAATTATTTTTAATATTTTCGGACACTGCTCGTATTATTTCCGAGCACTAGCGGAAAGAAAACAAATTACTACGAACTAAAAAACAAAGTGGTAGCAGAACAAGAAATTTTCGGGTTCCTATAATTAATTTTGGGGAGCCCGTAGCTCAGAGGTACACAGCAAAAAAATTTTGTGTGGTTTGGCACATTTTTGGTGTCAAAAACGGCCCATATTTTTATTTGTTAAATTCGCATACATTGCCATGGCAATGTCTAATATCAACATAAAATAGTGACATACAGAGTACATGGACCGTTTATGTTAAAAATACACAAAAGTTTTACTGAGTACAGTCTCTGACTTCGAACTCAATGATCGAAGAGTCTGTCTGGGTTCAAGTCTATGACATGGCTCAAATTTTTTCATGCCGTTCACCACTGTATATGACAAGTATACATGTGAATAATAGACTCAAGTCCCCTCACAGTCTGAATTCTTCTGTGTCTAAATAAAAAAGGTCCGTTGGAGTGCAAGCAAAAACTAGCATGAGTGAACCTGTCGTCAAACTGGCCATTTGACACATTTATAGGTTTACGGCCTAGAAAACATCCTCACTTGTATACCGGTACCGTACATTGTAAGGGAATAGGGTATATGGCTTTCGGGCTTCAGCTGTGGTAGTCCAGTACTACGCCCCGTGATTCATTTTTTAGATTTGAAAATGTACTTACCCGCGAAAATATCAAAGCTTGTTCCCAATCTTCTAGCCTTCTTCGCAATCTTCTAGTCTTAGTTTTTTCATCTGCTTCTAGACATCTAGGCCCTAGAAACGATCCAATTGCGCATTCGTTCAAATGACGAGATCCGTAGGCTCGCTGGGCAACCATAAATCACTAGTGTGATTAAATCCCGAAGGCTCAAGTGGGCGGGACATGTCGCTCGCGCGCCACCGCTAAGATATATCGGGCAGGTTCTAAAGGGCAGATCGACGAGTCCCAGACCTCAGGGAAGATCTCGCACCAAATGGGAACATAACATCGCGGCTTGTTGGGGGTGCCTGACTGGCGGGATGCCTGCCAAGAGAGTCCCGAGCGGAAAAACGTTTATAATGCGGCAACAGGGCTCCAGGTCCTGTAAAAATCTGCTGCGTGTGTGTGCGTTCTAGACATCTTATCAGTCTGTCCCAAGCTCTTATCCTGAGAGTGCAGTAGTAACCTCCGTTCCAGACTATTGAGGAATGGTCGTTGTCTGCACCAAATATACTTCCTCCGCATTTTTCTGAAACAAAACCATTTACAGATCAGTTGCAAAACTTAGAAAATATCACTCAACAAAATTACAAAAATTTATTTATTTTCCAGGGATGCGCCATATTAGCAATATGGATACTAAGGACAACGACGGCGGTTTCGACTCCGGAGCAAACTCTCATTGATGAAAAGGTTAGTGTTGACTTTCCTTTTTTTTCAGCATTTAAAATCCCGTCTTTCAAAGAGGGAATAAAAAGTTAACTTGATAGCCAGCATTCGGTTTTGAAAGTTTGCGGTCCCCGACATCAAAGTTTACAGAAACAGAAAGATATGTGAGAATTATACAAACTCTGTCGTGTGAAACTCTCATTGAGTAAACAAATCCTTTAGCGAACAAGTCTAATTACTGAAACCTCTCATCTTCAATTTCCCTTTGTCACATTCGAAATTATTTCCACTCTCCAATTCCATTTTCAAAATTAATTTAAACTCGCAAAAGGGAACCGAAAACGGGGAGAGGGAGAGAGGGGAGGGAGGGAGGGGAAGAAGGAAACGAAATTTATATATTTTTTAACTTCAAAGTTTATTCCTAAAGTGATTTCACTTAAAAAAATTATTCCGATCTTTTTTTTTTTTTTATTTATTATTTCTTAAGTTTCTTTTTCACACAATTTTTTTTTCTTCTGTTAAAAGAAGATGCGATTCTTGTGCAATAGCCGTGTGAATTAACATTGTTTTGTTCTTTTCGAAAGATGCGCTAATCAAGTGCAAATCTATGCAATAAAACACCCAAGTTCACTTTTTATTTCTTTTGATGAGATAAGAAGTAATTATGCTTTTTAAATATTACAAAAAATAAAATAAAAAAATAAAGAGGAAGGTTAAAAGAGATGTTCTTTAAATGACATTTTCTTGAGAAGTGATGCAATTAATTTGCACATTACCATTAACCCTCGTTTTTTTTTTTTTTTTTTTTTTTCTAGAAAAAAAAATTAAAAATAAATTTCAAAATGACAATCGCCGAGTTCTCCGTGACGTGAACCATCTTTTTATTTTGTTTTTCCTTTATGTTTTTTAAATTAGCTTTTAATTGTATTCCTGCTTCTGCTCTCGTGAAATATTAAATCATACCTTCTAAAAAAAAAAAAAATGCTCTGTATAAAAATAGCTTCCGCAGTATAAACCCTTCCTGAAAGAAGGAGGTAGAGGAAAAAAAAAAGAAAAAGAAAACATTTTTTCCGAAACTCATTTCAAAATTTAATTTTACCCGGTGTATTACTCAACCCTTTTCCTTCTCTCGTTTTAAAAAGAACGTATGAGAAAATGCTTTGTGTAATTTTAGATCTTACAGGTAAAAAAAAAAAAAAAAAAGATCGGGCTAAAAATCTGAAACGTGTAACATTTAACAATTTTTTTGTATACGAAAAAAAAAAGTTGATTCAAAAATTTCTCTCCAGGTTCACCGAGACTAAGATGTAGCCTCTTAATTTTTTACGGTAACGAAATAAAGATTGCCTGAATTTTTTCAGACTTTCTGGAGGTCGTCTAGCCATGTCCATTGGGGTCTAAAAATTTTACAATTTTCGCAATAGACCGAAAAATCAAAAAATTTTTATTTATATAAAAATGGTGGTTTTCTTTACGGATTTTTATGCAAGTTACGAAAATACACTTAAAAATGATGTATCTCATACGATTTCGATGATACAGGCCGAAAAAATTAAAAAAATTAGTGAAGATGCTGTAGCCACGATTTTCTTAAAAATTCCTCATATTTCGTAGCCTAGCACCATAATTGTTCAAGGTAAATAAATTCTGACTTTATTTTCGTAATCTGCATCAAAATCTGTATAAGAAACGACCGAGAAAAAAGAAAAATCCTCTTATTAGGTATATAACGAACTCCTTCGACTTATTCTTGCATTTTCGGTACAAGTTTCAACTTGTTCCACGTAAAAATGAACCCGGAAAACGAAATCATAAGTATTTAGACTGCAAATTTTAACAAGGAGTTTAACTGGACGATTCGTAAAAACCATTTTGTCACATAGACTTTTTGTCACAAGTATTTTTTTTTTTGTCAAAACGACATTTTGTCATAAAATATTTTTTTGTCACATTTAAAATTCGTCCTAATACAAATTTCGTCACAATAATATAGTCCAAATTTTTTCGTAACATATAAAATTTGTCACAATAAAATTGGCACCAAATTTTTTTGTCACATATATTTGGTACCAAATTTATTGTCATCAAACATTAAATCTTAATCTGTATAAGATCATCTGTACGAGACCTTTCGGTTTTTTTTAAATGACGAATTTTCGTTATGACAAAAAGTAATTGTGACCAAAATTTTAGGACAAAATATTCTTGTGGCAATTTGTTTCTTTTGATAAAAAGCACATTGTGACAAGTTTAGATTGTGACGAAATTTCTGGGACGAAAAGGTGTGGTAAGAAATTTCGGGGCCAAAAAAGTGTCGTACGAAATGGCTGTGACAAAAAGTCCCTAAATCAACGAGGAATTGGTTTTCAAAATGTTCCAATTTTAGCTTAAAAGGGGGGGAGTGGTCAAGTGATCTAACTTTTGTTCACGTATTATAAGAAGAATCCCATACTGTTCAGTTGGTCCAAATACCTAGGCAACCACCGAGCGTAGTCATAAACTTTTAAAAAAAAAAAATGATCTTTTTTTTTCAACATCAAAATTCGCTGCAGAACATTTTTTAGTTGAGAAATATATAAATTTTTATTATTAAATTTGATAAACGAGGACCAGACGACGAAAAAAGAAAACCAGTTGGAGGGTCCCGAAAACATTCCTCTTTGCCACTGACAACATTATTTACTCTATTAGTCTTGTTGACAGAAAACGATGCTCCAGTCACTCCTATGTCAAACTTAATCCTCTTAACACAATTTTAAAGGATATCTAACAAATAGGATCTAAAAAGAAAATGATTCTATTATGATGATGAAAAAAAAAAAATATGTTTAATGACATTAAAAATGTGTAAATTCATGGTGTAAATTGAGCATAACGATCGGAACACACGAGAGAACGAGAGTTGTTTAAAATAAATAAATACAAAAAAAAAAACCAGTTAACTTATGACGAAACCTTATACCACTACCTCGATGACGTTTCACCTGGCCTTGCCCTAGATCTTGGTTCGAGTTTTTTTCTGCCGTAATCCTAATCATGTTAATAACATACCATGATTTTCAATTTCATGTCCAAGATCAAGATCACCACCGAGTCCTTTTTAATTTTTGTTTACAATTTTTTCTCCGAAAAAACACGATTCTTTTTTTCTTCTTCTTTCTTCTCCTTTCACGCTTTTCAATTAACTTGGGGAGAAAATGGCCTAGGGGCGAAAGAATATAAATCAAAAAAGAAAAAAAAATCGAAAAGGAAAATTCGAAAAACAACCCCTTTAACCCGATAACAAAAGGAAGAAGGAAGAAAAAAAAAATCGTGTCAGATGAATATGATCAATACCTTCCTGGACGGTCCAGACTCGCCATCCGTCACAAGTCTTCGGTTTATTTTCCGACGGGATCATTTTTCACAAGGACTTTCTTTTTTTTTTTTTTTTAAGAAAGTTTTTAAACTGTTGGACTGATAAATTACATATCTATTCCCGCATATGTTGCTTAGTCAGCTAAAATCGATAGTAACACGATATAATTACATCATTTAAAATGATGTTAGCTGATCCCATGTCTCAGAGCGTCCCTTTACGCCGTTGTACTGAGCCCGATGCGTGTTATTAGTCTCAATTAAACTCTCATATAAAATTATATTGTCGGGACCCGATTACAACCATCGTGTAATAATTAGAAATCTGTATAGTTTGACGTTCCAAGTTTTGATGGGTGGTTTCCGATGTAAAAAGTTGAACCTGGAGAAAATTTTTTTTTCTTTCTTTCTTGCCTTTAGAAAATTTAAACGGATTAGAGAAATTTTAAGTTTGTTTCACGGCTCATTGTGCAGATTACATCGCTTTTGATGTAAAAATAAGTTTTTTTGAAAACACTTCTGTAACTCGATGGAAATTCAATTATTATTAATTTTGAAATTCCCGAAACGCAAAATATTGTTCGTTTCTCCCCTGGAGCTATCTGTACTTTCAGCGATTTTTTTCATTTTCGAAAAATTGAAGATTGAGCCGGATTTTCAATTAAAAAATTTTTGAACTCGATTGAAAAGACAAGTCAGGTGACATGACTAACATGTGGATACGAATCTGATTAGTGATTCTGGTTTCCTGGAAATTTAGAAATTCGGGATTCGGGAATATAATTTTGAGAGGGAATTCCCGGAAATCCTGGGCAGAACCTCTAACCTCGGATTTGAAACTTTAAGGATCGTTGCCTCAAATGAGTCGGTATAAAAAATTCATAATTTTGTTATTATTGACTGTAATAAGCTAAAACTTGCACTAGTATGTTCTTTATGTTGCTGATTCCGAGTCTGATGTTAGATGTTTGAAAGAATTAAAATCCAAAATGGCGGAACAATTTTATTTTTAAAAATTTTACTTTTGGCGCCATATTGCTTTTCCTCTTCAACATCATTCAAAAATAAAAAATTTGGAAAAATATTTTCCAAATTTTCCGTCATTCGGGCCTTAAATTAAAATAATAACAACTGCAACTGCAACTGCAGTCTTTTCAAACAAAATTAAGAATTGAATTGTTAATCTGCTGTTTGGTTTTAAGCTTTTTAAAAATTTTAATCTCTCTTAAATGTGTAATTCTTAAATTATAGTCAGTCTAGCTGTCTGTAATCCACTTAAGATGGTAAAGATTTTATAATTAATTTCGTTCGTTAGTTAACAACTTTAAAGTCTTGATCTCCATTAATCTATTTTTTTTTAATTTCAGCGCTCCTTTGATTTTAATCTCTCTTTTAGTTCAATCAGCTTTTTGTTTAATCTCTCCTTTAGTTTAATCTGTCTTTTAAGTCAATCAATAGTCTTGCTTTTAATCACTGCATTTACTTTTAATCGGGGGATTATTTTACACATTCCAATGTCTTCACACTTAATTAACATTTAATTTTAGTCTTTCTTGATTTTAATCTGCCTTTAGTTTTGTAATCGATGTTTAATCTTAATCTGTCTTTAATCTTTATTCGTAACTAATTTTAATCTGTCTCTGAGTTTGTGATCGATCTTTAATCTAAATCTGTGTTCAACCATAATCGTTCTTCAATCTTAATCTGTCTTTAATTATCCGTAATTAATTTTAATCTTCATTGGATTATAATTTTTTAATTTCGTCATAAATCTTTAATCTTACCTGTCTTGAATCTTAATCAGTCTCCAATTTTGTAATCGATCTTTAATCTTGATCTGGCTTTAATTATCCGTAATTAATTTTAATCTTCATTGATCTTAATCTGTCTTTAATTTTGTAATGGATTTTTAATCTTAGTCTGTCCCCAGTATTAATCTGTCTATAATCTTGATCTGTCTTTAATTATCCGTAATTAATTTTAATCTCCATTCAGTCTTTAATTATAATCGATCTTCAATCTTGATTGGTCTTAAACTTTAATCTGTCTTTAGTCTTGATCTGTCTTTAACCTTTATTCGTAACAAATTTTAATCCATCTCTAATTTCGTAATCAATCTTTAATCTTAATCTGTGTTCAATTATAATCGGTTTTCAATCTAAATCTGTCTTTAATCATTCGTAATTAATTTGAATCTTTATTGACTTTAGTCATTCTTTAATTTTGTAATAGTTTTTTAATCTTAATCTGTCTGTAATGTTAATCTGCCTCCAGTCTTAATCTGCCTTTAATCTTGATCTGTCTTTAATTATCCGTAATTAATTTTAATCTTCATTAAATCTTAATCTGTCTTTAATCATAATCGGCCTTCAATCTTAATTGGTCTTTAATCTCGATCTGTCATTACTCTTAATCTGCCTTTAATCTTTATTTGTAACTAATTTTAATCCGTGTCTAATTTTGCAATCGATCTTTAATCTTAATCTGTGTTCAATCATAATCGGTCTCTAATCTTAATCTATCTTTAATAATCCGTAATTAATTTTAATCTTTATTGATTTCAATCTGCCTTTAACTTTTTAATCGATCTTTAATCTTAATCCGTCTATAATCTTAATCTGTCTCCAGTCAAAATTTGTCTTTAATTGTCCTCTCTTCGGTCTTCAACTGCCTCGAATACTGACCTCTCTTAAATCTTAATTGTCATCTCTCTTAATCTCCAACTAAATGCGAGAAAAAAATACTTTTAAACAATTCCCCCCCCCCCCCCGAAATTGAATCGGGTTGATGGCAAAATGTCTCAAATTTTCGGGAAAGAAAATTGCACGAAAGACATTATAATTTAGTAATTTTATACTCCAGAACTTCCAACAAGAAAGCACAGACAAAAAAAAGACGGAAATATATAAAAAGGAAAAAAGGCTTTAATGTATTCAATTTCAGCGATCCGTTGATTACAAGGAGGGGGAAGAAAGAAAAAACGAATTCCACCTTTTGTTGTGCATCTTCAATAATAATTCTTTCCTTCATGTTATATTATCATTTAGGTGAAATCTCCGAGTGCATTCAAAAACGAAATGAGTTACCATTAATTTTTTATTATTTCACAAAATTATACAATAACGACGAGACATTTTTTTTTTTACATTTTTTTGAATATGAATAACATCGTGCGTACGGCCAAAAAGAATAAAATAAATAAAACTTTTTTTTACGACTTTTTTTTTGTTCGTAATTTTATTATTCTTTTCAAGATTTAAAAAAAAAAAAAAGAATGAGGGGGGAAGGCGACAGCGACACAACAAATGAATTAATATTTCTGATAAGAAACACAGAAAGGGGGAAATTTTTCAAATTTTCTACTCAACTGACGTCGTGAAAAATGACGAGAAAGGAAGTTCCCCCCACCGTCTTTCGGAGAAAAAAAAAAAAGAAAAGAAAAGAAAAAAATTTCTTTCAATCGAAAATCGACACGAAAGATTAAACACAGAACGGAAAAGAAAAGAAAAAAAATTAGACTAATCGCCGGTAATTAAAGCTAACTCCATGGTAAAGGTAATTGCTACCCAAGAACGGCAAAGCAGATTAAACGGAGATGAAGGATTGAGACCAAATGAAAGGAAATGCTCCGAGCAATAAATCGCCAAAACAATAATGTTTTTCAAACTAGTTTTCTGAATTACGAACATCCACACACACACAAACAGCAAAAAAAAAAAAAAAAAAAAAAAAAATGAAACCACTTTCATTTCGCGCCACATGTTTAAAAAAAAAAAGTCTAGGCCGATTTGAACGGACAGAACGCCGCACGAATGCTCAAAAAAAAAATTGCGTGCCTGCTTGAGACACCCAATTTTTTGAGGTCATTATTCTTCTTCGAAGAAATGACAATTTTATAATTATAACACTGGTTGAGATGTGCAAGTTCCTGTTCGAGACAATTAAAAAAAAAAAAAAAACTGCTACCATTTATGGCTGGTTGTTTGTTTTTGTTGGAGAGGAAATTTTTCAAAGAAACCAATCCCTTAATTAATTAATTTAAAAAAAAGGAAACCTTTCATGATTGCCTACTGGAAGTCGTACGAAAATGGATGTCTTTTAAAAAATAATGTGAATGTTTATTGTTATGACCGTTCTTTATCTGGCTAATGATCCATGAATATGTTAGAAATGAATCCGGTGGTAATTAATTGCTTTCCGACTTTAATGTTTTATGTTTATCGTTTATTGTTGCGAGAAATTTTACACGCCTGTGTGTGACTTTCTTGCGTTCAATGGGTGTGGGTTCCAGATTAAATGTCTTAATCGTTCTCTATTTCTGATAGGGGAAAAAAATGGATTTAGTGTTGGAAAGCGCAAGACGCTCTTCACGATCGGTGCACCATTTTCAAATTATTAGATAGGTTGGTCCAAAAAAAATATATGTTCTTCGATGTCGTGGCCCATTGAAAATTGGATTTTTTACCCTCTAAAATACCCTCATTTTTTTTTTCAGATTTTTTGGAGGCCGATTTCTGCTGCCCCCAGAGGCTGTCGGTCTCTTTGCACCAAAAATTAATATTTCATTATTTTAATATCAAAATTTTAACTTTGAAAATTTTAAATAATATTTTGACAATATTTTTGTAACTTTTGACCTTTTTTAATAGTAAAATTAGACGACATGAACGAAATCAAGGACTCAGAAAATTTCTTGTAAATTTTATTTAGCTTTTTTTTTAAATTTTCACTGCTTTTTTTAAAGTAAAATTTACAAGAAATTAAAGTTAAAATTTTATTTTAAAATCAAACGATGTGAACAAAAGCATGGACTCAAAAAATTTCTTGTAAATTTTATTTAACTTTTTTTTTAATTATAAAATGTTCACTACATTTTTTAATTTTGTCCTTTTTCCTTCAGCCAAGAATATGAGCTAAAGCAAGGTTTCAATATTAAAATTTTAACTTTGAAGACTAATTAAAATTTTTGACCTTTTTTATCAAACATTTTAAGTTTTTTGGTGCCAGGAAAAAAATTATATTTTTATCAAAAAATTCGAATTTTTTGACCAAAAACGAGCAAAAGAATGCCTTAAAATTTTTAAATCGTTTCATTGTTTAAATTTAGCAATATTAGGACAGTACCCCAAAGACGTAGTCCTACGTAAGGATATGACCCATATCCCAGTCTGATTTTTTGAAATTAACGGAAAATTTCCGATAGAAAATGAACTTTTTTGCACCAAAATGCGGCTCTAATTTTTTCGATCCTTATGAGACTTTAAAAAATTTTAGGCCTCTGGGGGCAGCAGAAATCGGCCCCCAAAAAATCTGAAAAAAATTAGGGTTAAAATGGAGGCTAAAATTCCAATTTTTCCGCACAGTGGCATTTTCAAATTTAAAAATTTGTGTTTTTCGATCCACCTCAACAAACATGTTATTAATTTGTGAGTTAGAGAACCTATTTGTGAATTATTTGTAGATCAAGTCCTCCTCGTAAAATAAGAAAAACGCAGAAAGTGGTCACTTCTCTCTAAAAAAAACCTTCCCACTCCATTTTTCGGCACCCCACGAATTTTACAGATATGTAAAGAGAGGTCGCCCATACTCGGTTACGGATCACTGCCACTCAAAGAAGAATTTACGTATAATTATTTCAAAATCTTGTCGATATTAAATTGAACCGTTCCGACCGCGGACAAATGGAGACATATGCAAAATTAATAACGTAAGGAAGTCATTTTCTGATCATCTAGTTACATTTCCAGCCTACTGAAAATTATACAACTTGATAGGTATATATAAAGCTTGTACGTCCGTGCATTTTTTTTTTTTCACTTTCTACTCGTTACACAAGATTCAATTTCGATCAGTTATTACATCTCTTAATCAATTCATAAAACCGATTATTCCGTCTTATATGGAAAAAAAAAAAAGAAATAATTTTTATAGAACAAGACTTGGTAATATGCCAGTAAATATTTATTTTTTTTTTTAGATCACGATTAATTAAATATACAGGATTTAGTTTGTGTCATACACGAAAGAAAGTTGAAGCAAGAATAAAAAAAAATAAAAAATACCATCTGCATTTCAGAGTTATTAAAAGAAATTACGGTAACAGGACAGGAGTCAAATTTAAAGTGTGCGAGATAACTAATAAACCGATCGCCTGAGGGACGTTAGGGCGGGTCATATTCCAAGTAAAAGCAGAAGAAAGTCACAATAATTGATCAAAATCTTCAGACTTATGTGATACACTCGTCGCATCTATTGTTTTTTTTTTTTTTTTTTTTTTGTTCTTAGTTTTTCTTTTTTTTTTTAAGAAAAAAAAATCGATCAGGAGAAATTACACGCGGAAGATATTTCACATCCGATAATTATGATTAAATCGAGGGAAGTGCCTCGTCTGGTAGAAAATGGCGTTTAATGATCTAAATTTTTTCTTTTTTTTCCTTTTGCTATATTTATCGATTCTAAGCTATGGCTCTAAAAAAAAAATCGTTTAGCAGCAGTTGGTCTTATAACTTTCTCCGCGAGCTTACGTTAATTAACTTGTTGGGGAAATTAAAACAAAAAAAAATGAAATGGGCACTGGAAGCATTATAATAATTTTCTTTTAATTATGAAGGGGAAAAAAAGGTGGGCGGGAAGGATGATGAAATTATGTATTTAGTAAAAATAAAATATAATAATAATAATAATGAGCCGGTGAAATAGAAGCGTATTTATGGCGATAAAAAAAAAAAAGTTAAAGAGTTTTTTGGATTTGGAAAATTGAAATGTAAAAAAATGTCTTTTAGCAGATATGTTTTTCAGCATCTAAATTTAGGGGCGGATCGAAAGTGTGAACCGGCCTTAGGGATGGACCACAATACAATAAAATTGTTGTCCTGTCTTGACTACAAGTATGAAAAAGTGATGCAAAAAGTGTAATAAAATATTTGCAAAATAAATGCAAAAAATCTACATAACAAATGAATTAATTTTAGAGAGTGCAAATTCTCTATGGAATGTTTGATCAACATGTTGGTCCAACAGCTGTAGTGAATTTGCACCCATACATTTATACAAAAATTTGAACGTGGATAATTTTTGCAAAATTTATACATTTTGTATACAAATTTTATACATTTTCATGACCAAGATATGGACCTCTACCAAAATTTCGGTATAATTTATACATGATTTTTATATAATTCACGCATCTCTATTTCGTACGCATCCGCACTGGGTGTGAACAGGGCTGCAATGTCGATTAATTTTTACTCGTAAATCGGAATCGAATCGGAATCTGCTATTTCAAAAGCAACTGGAATCGAAATCGGAATCGGAATCGGAATCTCGTCTGAAAACAGTTCAGAATCTTCGGAGTTGGCATCGGCATCGGGATCCAAAAAAATATTTTCGATTCGGATTGACTTAAAAAGAACGAAAATACCGTCATTACAGTTAATCAATTTTGGTTTAAATCAGGAACAGAATCGAAATCGGCATCGTTAAAATATTTGTTAGTTGGAATCGGAATCGGAATTGCAGACCTGAGTGTGAAGCAGTGCCTAATTAGGATTCGATGATTAAGGTGCAAATTCACTATGGAATGTTGAACCAACATGTTGGTACAACAAGTTGGACAGACATGTTATACCAACTTGTTGGAATGTTGGACGAACTTGTACCACTTGTTTGACAAGCGAACGAATCGACTATTGCAGAATTTACTTCTACGCCAAAATTTGTGTGGAATGTTGGTCCAACAAGTTGGTACTTGGTAAAACAAGTTGGTAAAACATGTTTGTCCAACTTGTTGTACCAACAAGTTGGTCCAACATTCCATAATGAATTTGCACCCTTACAATTTCGGTTTTGTTATTTCCATCATTTCTGATTTCGAAAAAAAAAAAATAGTCCTTATTCGGTCCTAAATTGTAAAAATTTTAAGTCCACTCTGATCCGTTACCAAGTAGCTTTCATTACTCCCAAAACCTAGGATTTTCTCAGGGAATTTTTTTAAACCAACAAACGATCAATCAATTTCAAGATGCTACATCGAAAATCCAGTTCCAACCACTTTTTGGGGAAAAACATCCTCGATCACACTTAATTCTTTTCAGCTGGTTGATCCAAAAAAAGAACAGGTCAAACTAGAAGAAACAAGGCGTTTCTCAATCGCGAACAATTTCGGCGACGGGTACCTGACATATCGAACTCTTTAAAATAAAAAAAAAAAAAAAACAAAGACCCGCATTGATTTCATTTTCTCACCACGTCAAAAATACGACTTTCAACGTCCCAAATTTTTAAATCCCCCGATCTTCGACTTTTCGAAACTTTCGGCCTTCTGCAGAACCAGATGTTCGACAAAAATCATACGGCTTTCCTAGTTTTCTACAAAAAAAAAAAAAAAAAAAAAAAAAAAAACTCATTTTAATTTTTCTCCATCCCACAAAAAAAGAAAACACGGAATGCCACGATTCCGCTCTAAAAAAAAAATTCCCCGTGTAAAACTAGGAGGTCTTTTTAAGGAAAACACGATACCATTATTATCATGAATGATTTAAAACGCGAGGAGGGTAACTGGATGGTTAATGATGTCACGTTCGCATTCGGCTGGTAATTATATACAGAATTGGATGTCCCAAGATATGCATCTGCAGTTTCGCCTTGAGACGTGTGTTATACACGTATCTGAATCTGACAGATTGAACCCCGCAAACGGTTACGTAACAACACACACGGGTGAATGTATCGCATTGATGATTCAGATTATCAATTTTTTTTTTTTTAATTAGAGCTATTTTAAAAAGTAAAAGGACGGTTACGTCATTTTTTTTTCTAATTTTCGGAACGAATTTGATTTCCGAATTAAAAAAACCCGACCCCCCGCCTGACTCCCCGCAATTGATCGTTTATTCCAAAGAGGTTTTGTTTCCAAATAAATATTTGCTTTCACAATAAAATGGGAGGAAAAGCTTTCGACCTTCGATTATTGGACGTGAGGCAACTGGGAGAAAGGGAGAAATTAAGAGAAGTAAAATTGTTTACTTTTGTACTGAAAATTTTCAATTATCAATTTATATTATACACAAAACCCCCCATCCCGTCTATGAAATTGAAGTTTAATTAAATATAAACCTTTTTTTTTGATGGGGTTTTATCGATATTTTTTTCCTGTATAAGCGATATAACTCAATTAGAATTCGTCAAGAATCCCTTAACGATTTTTTTTTTCATTTTTATGAAAAGAATAATATTAACAATAAGGAAACCAAATAAAAAAAAAATATATCGTACGCTTTCGGCGATTCGGGGAAAAAAAAAGCAAATAAAGTTATTATAAACCGAGAGGCGAAATGTATATAATTATGGATATAAAATATAAATGCTCATAACTTAAAACTCAAGGAAGCTATCTTGTGCATAAAAAGAAACCTGAAGCGATTTCAAGAAAAAAAAGACGAATCACAGTCCGAAGGGTGGACGAGGATGGAATATGCAGTACTTTCAACTAATTATAGTGAGACGTTTAATGAATAAATCCGGAAACGAAAGATTTTTTTTATTTTAAAAAGAAAAAAAATCCATTGTCTTCGTTTTGCTTCTGACGCAAATCAAAAAGATAATATTTAATTTATATCGTTTGCATTTTGTATATTTGGAAATTCAGAGGCGGATTGGTCCTGCCGGTTTTGAGGTGTAGAAAAATCAGGCACCGGTAAACATTGATCGGATCAAATCAGGAGACTGCAGTACCGAGATTCCAGAGTATTAACGAATGGCAAGACTAGGGTAGGGTGGCTTTTTGGAAGAAGGGAAAACAAAATTTTTTGAATTTCGGTGACGAACCTCCCTGATTTTGTTCCGATAGCTTTTGGAACCCCAAAAAAAATTTTAGGTCGATCGGTCACAATTAAGGGGTGCTGTAAGGGGCTTGAAAATTTTCAGAAAGCCCATATTAGGGCCAAAAATGAAAATTATTTTTGGGATAAAAGAGACCATCGATTCCTACAGGAAATTTTGCGTAAATTACGAATTTGAAATCCAAAATTCGTTTTGGTGGATTATTTTTGAGCTATAGGCCGGATTTAAAAGCTCTGAGAACCTTGTTATGGCTTTCAGCCTGTGACTTAAAAACCATGTTTGAAAACTAATTTTGGACTTCAAATTCGTAACCTATGAAAAATTTCCGATAGGAATCGATGGTCTTTAATGCAAAAAAAAAAAAAAAATATTTTTGGTTCTTATATGGGCTTATTGGAAATTTTTGGGCCCCTAGGGCACCTCTTAATGGTGGCCGATCGGCTTCAAATTTTTGTGGAATAGGCATTGAAACAAAATCAGGAGGGTTTGCCACAAAAATTTAAAAGTCGGTTTTAATAATTAAAATCGGTTGACAAAAAAATGACAATAAAATATGCTAGGGTAAAAAATCTGTTTTTTTTATTTTTTTTATAAAACTGTGCTTAAAAAAAATTCAGATTTTTTACCCTAAAACCTTTAAAAAGATGATCTTTTCAAAAATTAAGTTTTTTCCTTATAAGACCTATGATAGAATTTGGAAATTCGAGACCCGTAGGTCCCATAAGTCCCTGCCGGCACTGAAGTCCTGCCGAAGACTAATAAACGGAAATCTAAGAACCCTTTTTAAGTCTCTTTAAGAAGGACAAGCAATGAAACGCGTTAAATATAATTGCGGCTTATTTTTGGCTAACATCGAAAATATTTTTGAAAAAAAAAATTAAGAGGAAAATTTTTAAAAAACCAAATAAATATACCCACAATTGAGGTTTAATATTTTGAAAATCGCTGATCAACCACTGTTGAACTTTCTAAACTTCATTTCCATCTATTTGAAAACTTCATGGAAACCTTTGGTTTCGGACTTGTTGCCATTCCAAAACTTTAAAAATTATTTTTTCTGGAGATTTTAAAATGGCTCCTTAAGCAAAAACAAAAATAATATTCGATATTTTTTTTAAATATATTATATCATTAAATAATGTTATTTACATGCCGAATCCTGTCTATATGAACGAAAAAACTATTATTTTACTTCATTTTTATATCACTTTACCCCGTTGCCAAGTTTTTAGTAAAAAAATAAAGGTTCGGAAGAAAAAATAAAAAAAAAATAAAAAAAAAAGATGCGGCTTGCGGCTTGTAAAACGGAGCCCTTACCAAAAAAAAAAAAAAAAAAAAAAGAGTTAATTAATCAAAATATTTAAACACATACCCTTTTCATTCCAGAGCCCTCCAAAATACGAATATGGCTACGTCGTTTCGGATCAGCAAGGGAGCTCCCAAGGCCATGTCGAATCCCGTCACGGCGCTTACGCATTAGGACGTTACTACGTCAATTTACCCAACGGGAGCGAGCAAAAAGTGACTTATTTCGCTGATAACTGGGGATATCATCCTTTAGTTTCCTACACAAGCACGACGGCTAGCGGTACAAGTCATATCGAATTTGCGATGGGAGATAAAGCCACAGCTGCCCTTAAAGAATCTGTAAGTAAAAAAAAAATAGATAAAATAAAATAAAATAAAATGAAATTCGGGGGAAAGAAAAAAAATTGGCAACGCTATCGGAGTCATCTTTTTGTGTATTGTGATATAATTTTTTTTCTCTTAAAAAAAAAAAAAAAAAGGTTGATCTATTCCGGAATCCAATTCCAAATACTGAAAATGAACACAAAACAAAGATTCTATTTTTATTAAATTTGACATCCTCCATCGTTTCCAAGAGTGAGGTGAATAGTTTGATAAATCAATCACTTTTCTTTTTGAGAAAAAAAAAATTCTTCTCTAGGCGTTGTTTGTTTTTTTACGAAAGAGTGTAGGATATTGAGCACGTAAAAAAAACTCATTGTTTCCGCATATGTAAAATGAAAGTTATGATAACGGGTGGCCTGTCAACTAGCCGATATACTTCTTTTCATCAATGACAACATCAGACATGTTTATTAGCGATATATTTCCCCGCCCACTAATTTAATTTTTTTTTTTTCTCTTTCTAGCAGGCACCGACCGTCGGTCCGACGATGAATGTAAGCCCCGATTTAGCGTCGGGGGTACAAATTTTAAGTCACGGATCTTCGGGGCACAGCCTTCCTCTAAGTGTGGTGTCTACCACGCCCCAACCGGTTGAGGTGTCAACTGTTTCTGGGACTTCCTCACCTCCGGTTGTTTCGGTTTCACCTTCGGTGGAACCAACTTTCCAGTCATACGCTCCGTCGTCTCCGACGACGTCGCCGTCAGCGGCATCTCCTACGTCTGTTAGCGCTTCGGATGTTCCTCCAACATCAAGCTCAGGTATTTTTATTCGTTCATTTTTTTTCCTTCTTTGTCTTATGCCTTGTATCGTAATCTTCATTTTCCAGGTACGCATGCCTCGACCGAAGTCACGAACGAAGTAGGAACAGCAAGCCCCACACCTCAGCAATACGTGCCATCAACATTAGACTCCCTTCCTTTGGGCCTCGCTCCGTTTTTTCATCACGGCGTCAGCCCTTCTTACAAGCCTTTTTACATAACTCCACCTCCTCCGATCGAAGTCAGAAAAGAACATGTTCACATCGTCACTCCGTCCTCCGTGGACAACTCGGAAGCTTACCTTCCTGCGATCGATCACAATTCGATCGTTGCGAACGAGAGCGACGAGGGAAGCACTCAATTCACTCACAAAGGCCAAAACATCAAGATCACGTCTTACCTTGCAGACACCAACAAAGTTTTATTTTACGGAGATCGAATCGGAGTTCCGGAACAAGAGGACAGCCAAGAACAAAGGCTCATCAACGAAATCCAAGAACACGCCAAACAGAGAATCATCAAAGATCTCCAAGAGAAAGAAAGTCAACAAGTTACGACTTTGAAACCGATCGTTGTAAGCGATCAGATCAATTATCTAGGGGCGAGCACAACCCAAGCTCCGGTCCACGTCGCTAGTCCGCCAAGCAACGACGTCTTGTCCCGATCCGTCGTTTCTTACAATTCGGGACAAAGCGGGTTCAACGACGTCGGCGGTTCTTACTCGACGGAATCAACATCACCCGCACCGACCGCGGAACCTTTGATCGACTTGGCTAATTCCGTCTCGGAAAAATCCGAAGTCACTAAAATCTACAGGTCGGCAGAAAATCCGATTCTCATCACTCCGAGACCGAACGAAATCGAGGAACAGTTGGCTCAATTGCGAGCGGGGATATCGATCTTATCAGCTCCGGAAGCCGAATATTCATCTCAAACGGCAGCTCCGGTCGTCGAAGACAATCGAGAGGACGAACAGTATAAAACGATCGTGGACATCCAGCAAGGGATCGCTTTGCAATTGCAAGAAAATCCGGACGGTTCCGTTCATTTGCGACCGGATGTTGCTCAGAACGAAGTGTCGCAACAGACGCCGACGCAATATCAGGGCTTGGGATACGAAAGGCGTTTGGTTCAACCGGAAGCGCAACAAGTCGTCCAAGAGAACGATCCCGTCCTCCGCGATCAAAAGCAAACGGATTTATTAATAAAACAGCAAGCGGAATTGGAACAAACCCAACAAAATCTTCAAGAGTTCCAACAGAAAATAATCAACGAAATCGATGCTCAGCATGAGGAAGAGCAACGGAAATATGAAATCGTTCGGGAAGAAAGAAATCAACATTTGGAAAATTTACAGAGGATAGAAGAAATCACGAAGCAGGAAGCAAGCAATTCCCAACCGGTCGCCGAAGCAATAAACGTGACACCCAATTACCAATCCATCTCGTCGTATCAAACTCCGGGGCAAATGATCATAGTAACTCCGGAACCGAATACAAATCAAGTCGAAATCCAAATAACAAACAAAGAAGAAATCCATCCTCAGACATATCAACAACATTCTCAAACTTATCAAGAGATTCCTCAAACTTATCAAGAGCAATCTCAAACTTATCAAGAGCAAACTCAAACTTATCAAGAGCAACCTCAAACGTATCAAGAGCAGCCTCAAAGTTATCATCAGACGTACCAACAAGAGCAAACGTATCAAGAAAATCCAACGCATCAAGAAAACCCGACTTACCTAGTAACTCCGATTCACCCGACAGTCGAAACTTACATTCCCCAAGGAGAAAATTCCAATCAAATAATAATTGGAGATAAAGTCGAGCAAGACTTATCCCCGCCGCCGGTCCCTCCTGCGGTCGTCCCGATCGAAGTGGAAAAACCCGTCTTTATACAGAAACCGACGGTAATTGAAACTACCAAAGTCGTCGAGGTCGAGAAACCGATAGTGGTTAAGGAACCGATCCCGATCGAAAAAACCCAAGTCGTGGAGGTTGAGAAGCCGGTCACAGTAGTTCAACCGTATCCCGTTGAAATTACCAAAGTCGTTCACGTCGACAGGCCGGTTGCCGTCCCGGCACCTTACGCAGTTACGCAACCCATCCCCATCCCTTTCGCCATTCCCCACGCGGTCGGCGTCCCCATCCCCCACCTTATCCCGTACCCCGAAATCTTCCCCATCCTTCATAAGGAATACCATCCCATATTTATTCACAAGCCATACATGAAACCCAGCATTCGAGTGCCAGATCCAATTTTCAAGGAAGCTGCGAGGGATCTCTACGCCCAGTCGCACTATTATCACACCATCCCTATGCACATTAAATTCGCGACGACGACAAAGCACAAAGGGCATTACGTCCCTCATTTAGATTCCTCCAAATCCCATCATCACAAAATCCATCAGCAACCTCATTCCGGGAGGAATAAAAACGTTTTAAAAAATTTAAGGATCGAATACGGTTTTAAACCTCCGTTGAAGCCGTCGTTAGAAATTAAAGAAGAACCTAAATTATCAATTTACGGACCGTCCGTACGGCCCGAATAATTTTAAGTTTAACCTTTTTTTTTGTTGTTAATTAATTTATTTTGGCTAAAAAAAAATGTGATTTATCAATTGTAAATAAATAAATAAATAAAAACGACTGATTCGTTGATTGGGTTGATTGTGAACTTAGATTTTTTATATAAAAGTTATCTCTTATTTTGTTTTGAAAGTTTACTTAGAGAATTTCAAATTTTACTGACGTTAAAAGGTGAAATTTCGCTGTCCGAAAAGCCCGCAATCAAACGCAAACTTTGAAATTTTTTTAAAAAAATATTTTTACTCCAATTTTTTTTGGTTCGCAAAAAAAATGATGGCGCCGGGCGTTTTAAAATTAAAATTTTTAAAGGTTTTTCCAGAATTTTTTTTATAAATTTGATTGAAATAAATTGATACGATGTTATTGTAAATAAAAGATTATTTTATTATTAAAAATGTTTTGTATGAATTTATAAAACTTGTTTCTTTTCCGAAAGAATTTATTTGAAACCTGATGAGGTAGGTTTAAGGGTAAACAACGGACGTAACGAAATTCAATGGACCTTAATCCCAATTTCGTTAATGTGGCTGTAAGTTTTGGCATTCCCCGATAAAGTTTAAAATCCCCCTATTTTTTGCTTGATATAATAAAAGTCGGCCAAGTTCCGGCCCTTTTGTTTATGCCAATTATTGACAAAAAAATCTAGGCCAACAGTATAGTTTTTAGTGTACTTCCGAAATAGACATTTGTCATATTTTTAGCTTCTTTTTATTAGCAGAAATTAAAGCTGCGTACTTAAAAGAGGGAGCTTTCAAAATGCTTATTTTTTTTTTTTTAGAAGAGGGAGGGAGGAATTCGAATTCATCCCATATAGCCACTGACCAAAATCTATATATATAAACGTCATTTGCCCTCTGTCCATTTTCTTTTTACCGACTTCCAGTTGAGCTAGAGAGTCAAGAAAAAACAGATTTTGAAAACAATTTCGGGCTAGATTTTTTAAAAATATTTTAATTTTTCGGAAGAACATTCTTTCTCAAAAAAATTGGGATATGCCGTTTTTTAAAGTAATTTTCTCTGTCCACGTCCGAAAAACATCTTCCCAATGAGCTAGAAGGTAGAGTAAAAACACATTTTGAAGCTAATTTTAGACTGGACTTACCAAAAATACTTTCATGTTTCGGAAAATTTGTTATCGTTCGGAAAATCGGAAAATCCGTTTTTTTTTCAAAATCAACTTTTGGATGGGATAAAGAGTCATTGGGCATTTTTCTGCTACGTTTAACACCAATGCAGGCCTCAAGTAGAACAAAAGAAAATTGAAAAGATTAAGTTTATTGCCTAGGAAAATCAAAAACACTTCCGCGGGTTCGAGTTCGAAAGTTTGGAGTCGGAGCTTACACAATTCAATAAAATTAGAAAAAGATATCAAGATCACACGGTTTGGGTTTAGAGAGAAAACTCCCAAAATTCAACTTAGATCCGAGAAAAAGTTCAAACTTCAAAGAAAATGGTGGCAAAATCACAATATTGGCCAAAACGTTTAATTCATTCGACTGGATTAAAAAAAGAGTCTATATCGGAACCCCGAATTTTCCAAACCCCGAATTGTGTTTCGGGGTTTATAAAATGCGATATCGCGAAAAAACGATACCGCGTTTTCCGAACCCCGAAATTAAAATTCACCGAATTGGTTTTCGGGTTTCATAAATTTCGGGGTTTGGGAATTCGGGGGTTATAACGCTTTTTGTTTTTCTTTCAATAATTTTATATTTCGGAGTAAAAAATTCGACGTTTTAAATTCGGCGATTTTAAATTTCGGTGTATGTTAAATTCGTGTTTTTTAATTCGGGGCCTGACAGCCCCGGATTCAAGCGTCAGGACTTGTTTACGAGTTGGCAACCCTATTAAAAGCCCCGAATTAAAAAACACGAATTTAACATACGCCGAAATTTAAAATCGCCGAGTTTAAAAACGCCGTATTTTATTATGGACGAATTTTTTACTCTGAAATATAAAATTATTGAAAGATAAACAAAAAGCGTCATAACCCCCGGATTCCCAAACCCCGAAATTTATGAAACCCGAAAACCAATTCGGTGAATTTTAATTTCGGGGTTCGGAAAACGCGGTATCGTTTTTTCGCGATATCGCATAATATATAAACCCCGAAACCCGATTCGGGGTTTGGAAAATTCGGGGTTCGATAAAGGGCCCTAAAAAAATTCTATTGTTTACCGTCGGTTTATCGACGGGTGACCACTAGTCCATCCATATTTGATTTGCCCCCAAATATGAATCGAAACGGAAAAAATATACAGATTATACAACAAACACATGGTAAACGCCACGATTTACATAATCGCTAAAAGAAAGGAGTTCTTCCTCCGCATGCGTTACCTGTTAAAAAATTCATTTTAACAGATTATGCTTCTTGTCACACATGCCCGTAATCACTTTTCAAGACGAAATCGACGTAGAGTATTTAAAAATTCATATAACTTCTTTTCTCAATAAAAAAAAATTTAATCTGGAATTTCGTCACGTGGCTTTTATTCTTTTCTAATCGAATCAAAAAAAAAAATTCCCAAACATATAATTAATATCGAGAAAAACACACCTTTTCGAATTTAATTTAAATAATATTAAAAACCTAACGATAATGGTATCAATTAAAGGGAACAAAAAGACGATCGCCTATTGTTCTTTATTACATGGGAAAAGTTCTCAAATTTCTGGATGATCAACTTCCTCGCATTGTTATAAAAGTACATTAGTAATGGAAACCCCCCGGTAAATTAAGTCTGGTAAACGTCTAGCTTCATTCGAAGCGACAAGGAAATAAATAAAAAAAAAAATTATTATACAAAATCGAATGGTTCATAATAAAATAAATGAAAGGGTCACGCATTGTATCATAACAACAACATACACGTTATACACAATAGTTATGTTACAGCAATGCAACATGTTTCGGTTTAACAGATGCTATAAATCAATTTACACCGGAACTCGGGGAGTTTTAAGTGAAAGGAAGCGTTATTAACTTACTGCATAAAAGCGAAATAATTCGCCTTTTGCATTTTAAAGGAAACCGGGTTTAATACACATACAAGAGGGAGAGAGAAAAAAAAATAATGCGAATAAAAATTTATGTGAGTGGTAAACGATTTTTTTTTTCCCTCCCTTTTTCCAAGAAAATTTAAACGAAAGAATTTCTTTTTTTATATGCTGTTTCTTATTTAAAAGGGAATTTAGAGCTTTTCTCCGTGTACTTTTCCCAACAGGTGAAAAAGGCTTTTGATGAAGACCCGAAAAAGTATTTTTTTACAAACTTATTAACTGACGAGAAATTTTTAAACAGTTAATTAAATTGTCCCTTGCGAGTTTCGTATTTTTCCCTTTGTTTAAAGGGGAGGGAAAAGCGGTTTTTAAAGATTCCTGAAGGAAAAAGGAGAATTTAGAAAAGATCAAAGGTTCGATAAATGAAAAAGACGTTAAAATCGTATTTCAGAGAAAGAAAATGACAAAAGGAAAAGAAAAAGAAAATGTCAGTATAAGTCGTGTACATCCAGTAAATACTTCCGTTACTTTAATGCTTTTAAAAATGGGCAGATACTCTTGATAAAAAATCAACGATACTACAATTCCTGTCTCGAAATTTCAGAAAAGTATTTTCCAGTAGCAGAAACAATCTTAGAAATTATAACGCCGGTTAGATTAGCTGTTGAAAATTTGAGCAATGGAAATTTAGAAGTGCAATGTAAAACATTTTGTGTAATTTTAACACACTTTATAATTGAAAAACGGAACACACATTTTTATTTGTAAATAATAACACAATAACAAATATTGCTTAGCAACATGTGTCAAAATTAGCATAAAAAGAGCTACATACTGAATGTGTGGACCGAGTTTGTTAAAAATATACAAAATTTTTTACACTGATGCAGTATCACAAAAGAAATGCCTTTATACGAAATTACTGGTCAACTTAGTCCTACTTTATTGAAATTTAAAAAAAAAAGCATTGCTGACTGTGGAGCCGACATCTACGGAAAATGACCGGACATTCTCAACTGCAGTTAACTTAGTTTCTAAAGGACAAAGCCGGCTGTCGGACGTCTTCATTAACTATTTGGTTTTCCAAAAAAAAAAAAAAAAAAAAAAAAAAAAAAAATACTTCTTGAAGTAAAATGTAGTCTTTTCATTTCCCAGTCCCATTTTTCAATATTTGAAAGATATTAAGTAAATATTTGTGAAAACAAGAAACGATAAATATATTTTAAAAATGTTCACAAATGTTTTTATTATTTTACTGACATCGGATCAATATCGTATTTTTTTTAAAACCAATATGCTAAAATTTATTACCGCTAGTCCGTAATATTGTCTGTGAAGTTGATTCTATACCGAATCGATTTGAAGTCCAATATCGTGATCGGTATTGAATCGATATCACAAACCGTTAACTTTCTAAACGATTTCAACACGGCTTCGGTATCGATCCGGGAATGAATATCGGTTTGGCAGTGTCGATCCGAGATCGATCGTTTTGTTTTTTCCACCAGGGCATAAATAAAAAATGACTTCAATTTCTGTTAAACTGACTTAATTTTTGAAATATCCGGAAAATTTTTGTTAGGAAATGAACTCTTTCGCGCCAAAATATAGGTCTAACTTTTTCGGCCCTGATGGGACTATGGAAAATTTTAGGCCTCTGGGGGCAACAAAAATCGGCCTCCAAAAAGCTGAAAAAATTAGGGTTAGTATGGAGGCTAAAATGCAACTTCTTCGAGCTGTGGCATTTTCAAATTTCAAAATTCGTGATTTTCGACCCACCCTGCTAAACAACCTCCAAAAAAAAAAAAAAAAAAAAAAAAAAAAAAAAAAAAAAATCCAGGCAATTTTGTTTCGGTCACTATAAAAAAAATTAGGGGGTACATCCAGCGAAAGTCAAAAATTCTTAAATTAAGGGCCGTCCTACTATACATCGGTTGCGATGTTCAAATTAATCAATCTAATTCGAGAGCACCATGTGTGGAGCAAGACCACTCATATAAACAAACACCCAGCACAACTTTTCATACTCGAAAACCACTTATCAAAAAGTGCAACGATCTTTTACCAAATGGGTGTAAATGCAAAAAAACTTCCTCTTGCGCCTCTTTAATCGGTTAATAATAATAACTAGAGTACGGTACAAAGTTGAAATAACAAGCTTCTCGTTCGAGCACACTACAAATTTAATCCTTCTTTCCTTCTTATTGAAGGAAAAAAAAAATTGAATTTCCTGATTGGAAATTTAGGCATTTCAATTTTTTTTCCTTGACATTGGAGATTTTGTTTTTTTTTTTTTTTCTTTTACGAAGAACGTATGTCAACACATACACAGTTCATGATGTCCATCGCATTATAATTTTATCTTATCTCTCAAATGATAGAAATTGAAAGTTCCAGACTTATTACTTTCACTATTTAGAGTACGAAACATCTGGTTTGTCGACTTCATTACCCGCAATAACACCGGTAAATAGATTAATATGTATTATTCATTGTTACCAATTACCGTACGGGGGTAACGGGGATTGTCAATTATAAACACGAAAAGCTTCCAATAATATCGATATGGATTTAATTTTCGGAATCCGATTCCATTTCCTCATTATTTATTAAGTTTTAATTCAATTTCCACAGCACAGACGGGGGAGATAAAAAATGTAACGTTTTACAAAAAAAAAAAAAAAAAAAAAAATGTTCTTTGCTGAAAATAAAAGCGAAATTTTTTTCGCAATATAAAAAAAAAGATATACGAAAATATGCAATTTTCAGATTATTAAAATCATAAATAAAAAATATTTAAGATATAACAGTCATGTGTTTTTTTTTTCGTTTTTATTCCCTCTTCTCTCTTTTTCTTTTAATAAATAAGAAAATGCTCCGAAATATTTTCTTTAAAAAAAAAATTTCTATTTACTTGATGCAAATTTTATGAAGTCATATAGCCCTAAAATTACAGTTATTTATCTTCTGTATTTTTTTTTTCTCGTTCTCGAATTTCTAAAAGTGACCTAATCATCATAATTAAATTCATTTCAATCAATTCATTAGGTTCATAATTTTCTTTCTTTATCGAGCAAATTGATTAAGTTGGCAGTTCAAGTTTTTTTTTCCTTGATGTGTTTTTGTCATTTCCTTAGGCGGGTTAGTCACAAAAAAAAAGCAGCAGGAGTCTTGATTTTGTGGGAAAAGCAAAACTTTGGAAGGAGTGTTTTTTCACACCGGGCATTTCAAATTTGGCCGATCTTGTTTGTTCTCTTACAACAGAATGGATCGAAAAACACGAGTTTTTGAATTTGAAAATGCCACAACGCGGAAAAGTTGCATTTTAACAATACGATACGAATAAAATTTTGCAAAAATTATGCATGTTCAAATTTTTGTACACTGTAAAAAATTTTGCGTAATTTAAACACAATTTATAATTGAAAACCGGTCCACACATTTTTATTGGTAAATAATGACACAATAAAAAACATTGCCTAGCAACATGTGTCAAAATTAACATAAATGTGAGTCAAAATTAACATAAAAAGAGCTATATACAGAATGTGTGGACCGAGTTTGTTAAAAATACACAAATTTTTTAAAAGTGTATAAATGATACAAAAATAGTAAGAGTACATTGTCTATAGAACTTTTTTTGCGTTGATTCCATCATTTTTCGTACGGGAAGACAGATTTTCCCGAATCCTGTTTCTCCAATTATCCATCAGGATAATAATCCATCTCGGTGCACAGAAAAAATTTTTGTGTATTTTTAACAAACTCGGTCCACACACTCTGCGTAACTCTTTTTATAGGCCGGATTACACGCTGCTAGTGTACTAGCTCGTCCCCTATATTTAACTTATGTACAAGCGACTCGCTCCTACTAGCTAGCGAGAAGTTTGTACATAAGTCAAATATAGGAGACAAGCTAGTACACTAGGCGCGTGTATTCCGACCTTATGTTTATTTTGACACACGTTGCTAGGCAATATTTGTTATTGTGTTATTATTTACAAATAAAAATGTATGGACCGTTTTTCAATTATAAATTGTGTTAAAATTACACGAAATTTTTTACAATGTAAAGAGTTGGACAAACATGCTAGAGATGCACAAAACAAATTTCAAAAAAATTCGAGACATTTTCTCAGATTTTGGTTCTGGACCTGTAAGACTCTAAGGATTCAAAATCTAAAATTTCTTATTCGAGAATCTGGCTCAAGGTCTCGCAAGATCTTGAGCAAGGTTCTTGATTTTAAGAGTGAAAAAGACAGCTCTGGTTTTTTCACATCAGCAATTTCACGATTTTTTCTTTTTTTTTTTTTTATATAATGGCGAGCTCTTGAATAATCCAGCATCTCATATTCGAACCTACAAATGACGTTTCGTATTAATAAAAGAAACCTCCCACGAGATTTTATACATATTTTAAGCATTTATTGACGATTTAATCCCTCGGGAATGGTTCCAGGATCGATAAACATCTCCTAGAGAATCTATTTTCGATGTTGGCCCCTTGTTAAAATGAAACGAAAAGCGAAAACGAGATTCAAGAGATTTTTATTACTATTGTTTTATTGATGTTTTCGGGCTGGCCCAACTTTATTACCCGAAGTAAAGGATATATTCTGCGTTCGGCATAGAAAGGACGGAAAAGGGGAATACAAAAAAAAAAAAAAAAAAATCAACTTATATCAAATTTTTTTTTCCTTTTTTTCCCCCCTTTTTTTCTTTTTCCATGAATTAACCATTGAGTTGTCGATTGAAGACGACTCCCTCGAGGTCTTTTTTTATTAAAAGAAAAATCGAGTCGTTTTATGTTTAATTTTTTTTTTTTTTAACGAGATATTGGAACAGTCCAGGCGCATTTAATAACGAGTAAACAAAAGTATGATTGATTTGATTTATTTATAGTTTTTGTATTAGTAAGTAAAAATCATTTGAGCAAAGGGAAAGAGATGAAAAAAATTCGGAACTCCCGGAGCATTCCAAATCAAAATGCTTTGTTGACCGTCGAATTAATCAATTAAATTTTTGGGAAGATTAATGTCGCTTTTTGTTAAAAAACGGTTTTATTATTTTTTCTTTTTTCAAATTTTGTTTTTACGCTGTAAAACATTTTGTGTAATTTTAACAAAATTTATAATTGGAAAACGGTCCACATATTTTTATTTGTAAATAATAACACAATACAAATATTGCCTAGCAACATGTGTCAAAGTTAACATAAAAAGAGTTACACACAGACCGTGTGGACCGGGTTTGTTAAAAATTCACAAAATTTTTTACAGTGTAATACTCGTATTTGTACTTTTGGGGGCGGATTTATCAAATTTGATGTATTATGCTTCTGATGCAATATCAATGGTTCAGCAAGTTAGTGTTGACTCAGAAGTTGATTAAAAGAATTCGTCATTCAGTTTTTGATTAAAAAATTGTTCCTATGCTTAGCTTATAAGGGTAATTTTTTTTAAAATTTCTATTATAAGCTAATGGATTTAAAATTATATTCACAATAATATAGGAAATAAATACTTAAATTGAAGGCAATAAGCCACCTGTTTCCATTTTTACTTTGTTGAAGATTTTTCCTCCCATGCATAGCTTATGGCGATATGGTAAATTCCATTTTTACGAGCTAAATTTTAATAAAACAGTCTGTAAGCTAAACAGGTTCAGCAGATTAAGAAAATAATAGTTAGAATTCATTTATGACAAACGATTATTGTGCTAGAGGACAAAAATACGAAGAATTTCGCAAAAAATTCGGACAATACACAATAAAAAATTTTGTGTATTTTTAACAAACCCCGTCCAAACGGTCTCTATGTAACTTTTTTTATGTTAATTTTGACACAAGTTGCTAGGCAATATTTATGGATTGTGTTATTATTTACAAATAAGGATGTGTGGACCGTTTTTCAAATATAAATTGTGTTAAAAGTACACAAAATATTTTACTGTGTAGCATATTTTGCTATTTTTTTTTTTATTTTTTTTTATTTTTTTATTTTTACTTATTATGGCCTCTATCCTTAAAACCGGATGAGATATACAACTTTTAACTATATTTCAGTGATTTGCATAAAAATCAGAATAGGAAACAACCATTTTTAGATAAAAATTATTTTTTTATTATTTGGTCTTCACGGGAATTTCGAAATTTTTAGGTCCCAATGGGCAAGACGTCCAAAAATCTGAAAAAATTAAAGCAATCTCTTTTCGGTTACTATAAACGAATTAGAGGGTGCATTCGCCGAAATTCAAATATTCATAAAATATGGGATAGGGTGGATCGAAAAGCACGAATTTTTAAATTTGAAAATGCCACAGGGCGGAAACGTTTGTCTTCAATTTTAAATCGAAAAATTCTTCAAAATAAAAAATGAAGCCAAGATGCGGTTGACTTCGGATTTTTTTGGGAAAAACAGGTCCAAAGTCCTAAAACGTGCTAATATCTTTCCGGTAAAAATCTGGTCATCTATTTCGGCATAAGGAAGCAGAAAATTAAATACATATTTATTTTAAAATGAGCGTCATTAAAATAAACTTTGAAAATCGAAATACGAAAAAAAGAAATAAATATTTACGCACCGCAAAACCGCAGCACGAAAAACCGCACATTAATTCAATTTCGTACGTACACGGAATTTAAAAAAAAAATTCGGTGATTGATAACGGTCATTGTCAAGGCTAATAATTCGTTCTGAAAATAGATCCGATTTATTTTTAAAAAAATCGAGATGAAAAAAAAAAACGGTATAATCATAAAACAATTTTATATAACTCGACAGTTCACGAAATCTTGCTTTCAATGTCAAGAGTACGCTATTTCTTCAGGCAAGAAACGTCTTAACACATATTCCGCCTACTTTTTTTTTGAAATTTTTTTTTTTAAAGAGGTAAAAAGCGATATTCATCCCCTTGACGCAATGTTATTACGCAATATTACCTAATTTCTCCACTCCCATTACCTAATAACAAGTAGCGCACTCAACGTCCCACCTTTTTTATGTACAAAAAAACAGTTTGGTTAATCATTTCGGAGAACATCCCCGATCGTATTTTAATATTTTTAATCGATTTCGTGATATTTTCGAAAAGAAGCGAAAATGACATCTATTTACTTTTTTTTTCTCATTTAACTACCTTGATAAACGAGGTGTATGAGGTGCTTATGCGAAACGACTTATAAACACAATGTGAAATTATAATAATAATCATCATCAGCTGCAGATTGTAATTGCGGCCGTAATACGAAATCTCCGTCACCATGTGCAATACTTTCTCAAAAATAATATTTTTTCGAAATTCCTTTAATTATCTTTCATTATTTAAAAAAATAAAATCGTTAAATGATTTCTTCGAAAGTAAAAATATTACAAAAAAAAAAAAGATAAATAAATAAACAAAAATCATATTAAAAGGGTGAGGAAAATATCACATCGCGTTAGAAAATTTACCGAAGAATCCGAAGAATAAACTAAAAACAAAGGGGGGGAGGGGGGGTTTAGCGGTTCCCGATTCAGAACAAGAGCATTAGAAAACCATAGTTGGGATAACCGAAATCCATTTGTATATTGGCTTAAATTTAATATTAGGGATAAACTAGCGAAACAAAACCGCATGTTGTTCATGGTTTTGAATTTTAGTTTATGTGCTTAATTTGTCATATATAAAAACGTTTTTCCTACAGATTTTCCTTTCCGTGATTTAAGGAAAAGCTGTTTGATTTTCAAGGGAACTAACCTTGTATGTTGTATCATGAACCCTATCTTTATTTTTGTCCTCATCCTCATCATATAAATTTTTTACGTATCATTTTTTTTTTTTTTTTTCACTATCATTAACCCCCCTTCGGGTCAGTGTGCAATTCAAAGTTCTAATTCAACGACTGGTACCAACATTTTGAGATATTTTTCGAGCTTCGGAAAAACAGGAACCCATTACCCAAAATTTGAGCTTAAAATCAGGGCTGCGGTTCCGATTCCGATGCCGATTTCCAAGATTCTTCAATATTTTTCCGGCAGATTCTGATTCCTATTCTGACAAAAATTTAAGAAACAAAAATTAAAGTTTCCGATTCTGATTCCGATATTTCCAGAAATGTAAAGATCGTAAAATGCTTTTTTTAATACTTTTCAGCTCAATTTGAATCAAAATTATTTTTTGATGCCGATTTCAATGCCGATTAAGATTCCGATTCCCACAAACTTTTGAGGCAAATTCCGATTTCGATTCACACCGCGGAAAAGTTGCATTTAGCCCCCATATTAACTCTTAATTTTATTTTTTTTTATTTTTTTGGTGGCCGATTTCTGCTGCCCCCAGAGGCCTAAAGTTTATCAAAGTCTCATAAAGGCCAATAAAATTAGAGCCGTATCTTTGTGCGAAAGAGTTCATTTCCTATCGGAAATTTTCCGAAAATTTAAAAAATGAAGACGGTTTTACAGAAATTGAAGCCATTTTTTATTTATAAGCAAAAAACGGCTGTTAACTAACTCCGCATACATCTTTCGGCTCATATATAAAAAATGGCTAACTTAAAAACATACGTAACAATTTTCAAAATAAAATAAGGCGAAAGACAGTATGGAACAAAAAAATTGGGTTAACGTCAAAATTGAAGCTAATATTTGGTTCGAAATTTTCATTTTAGTTCCAAATTTCTTGAAAATTTTCTCAAACGTTATTTATCCCAGTTTTTCGGTCCATTTTAATTTCCAAGTACTTTTTTTCTGCATTATAAAGATACTAAACCAAAAATTTTACAAATTTTGATAAAAGACGGACTATTTCTTGAAACTATAGCATCATTTTCTAATTTAATAAAATAAAATAATCCAGACATAAAAATTAAACAGAATCGAAATAGGGACTTTTTTCAAATTAGGTACTTTTAGGGACTTTTCCCCAAAAAAAAGACATCTCGGTTCGATGCCTGCAATTTTTATGGAGTAGCGCAGCATTGTTTTCCTATTCAAATCTTTACACAAAAAAGAGAGCGACTCTGACGGTGCATTTTTTCTTTCGCCATTTTTCAAACTGGATAAAACCAAATATGTGCAAGTTCAAAATTTTGAAAGTTGGATATTGTGAAAGCTCAAATTTCGGAGAATTAGTTACAAATGGTTACGTATCTGAGAATGCCCAAACATTAAGTATGAAGTTGGCAGTACACTTTAATTTAAAAAAAATTCAAATATGCCTTTAGTATGAATCTAAAAAGTTGAAACGTTGCTATTCAAAAAGCTCAAAAAAGTTTCTTAATTTGAGCGTTGTGATGTAGCGCAAGTGAATGTAGCGGCCCAATATTGACTATGGTTCAATTTTTTATTTTATTTTATTTTTTTCTTCTGGATTTTAAGCTCAAATTTTGGGTCCCTGTTTTTTCAAAAGCTCAAAAAAAGCTAGGTTAAATCTTTTCCTCTTTTTCTTTCCCTTTTCATTTTTTTCCCGTAAAATAAAAAAAAATAAAATAAAATAAAATAAAAAGCAAATTAATAATTATTCCTCCGTTCAACGTCCCCTCAATCAACAATTTGCCTTAAGTTGAGAAGGCTGGAAAGTGTCAAACCATTATTAAAAAACATAATCGACCCGAAATTGCGTAAATATGGAGACTCAAAACGACCCAAGTAAACCGAATTCTCTCTTTAAAAATTACAAACACCGCGTTACTCTTGTAAATGATAAATTACGACATAAACTAGACATTAAGCTCCCTTATTAAATAAAAAAAAAAAAAAAGTAATGTAGCCAAATTATACCATTTCGTGTCATTAGATTCTCCGTAGGTTAATCATACACTTTTTGGGATGCGTCCATCGACCTTTAAAGAGATGGTGAGGGAAAACGGATGCTATCATGGCAGACCGATAATAGACTGACATAAGTCTGATAAAGAACCAGTCGCTGGAGGTTCTTCAACAAGAGTGGACAGGAATAGCTAGTGCAAGGTAGGCATCCAACTTGTCCGTCATGTGCATTCGGTTTTGAAATCGTTAAGCAAGTTAGGTTAAGTGAAGTGGTTCGATTTAAATTTTTTTTCTAAAGTGATAAGATAAAAAGGAATTCGCTGGTGTGTCTTTAGGAAATTTTAAAGCTACGGTAAATGATGGCATTAATTTTTCGGGGGATAAAAAATTTCAGGGATTTGATGTTTTTAAAGAAAAAAAATTGAGGAAAGCCGAAGAAGAAAATTAAATTTTTCGGAAACTTTTTTCTATTTCTTTTAGTTTTTTTTTTCAATCTCAATCGGTATTTAGGTAGCTTTTTTCAAGTTAATTTTCTTTTCTTTTTTTTTTAAATTTGCTTTTTAAATTCTTTTGCAATTTGAATTGGTTATAGAAGCATTTAAATGCGTAATAGGGTGCCCGTTATGAGGGGGTTTAAAATATTTTTGTGGGGCCCTCCTTTCAAGTCTCCAAAAAAATCAAAAATATTGTGAGCAAAACCTGAGCACTGTATCTCTACTCTAACAAGTGCCTGTTAGCACTTCGATTTTCCCATTTAAAATACATGGGCATTTTTCAATTTTTACAGAATATTTTTTTTTTCCCCTGCAAAATGGACAAATGAAAATTTGATCACTTTGCCCAGTTACTATTTCCATGCGTAATAGTCAATAAAGATTTCGAAAACTTTAATCTGACCATTTTCCAGTGTTCTGAGCCTGCTTAAAAATCGGGTTTTTAGCGGTTTTAAGCATATTTTCGAATTCTCAAATCATTAGAACATGGCCAAATTGAAGTTTTTGAAATTTTTATTGATAACTACATATGTAAGTAGTAACTGGGCCTAATGATCTAATTTTTATCTGTCTATTTCGTAGGGAAAAAAAATATCCTGTAAAAATCGAAAAACCCTCCATGTATTTTAAATGGGAAAATCGAAGTGCTTACAGGCACGTGTTAGAATAGAGACACAGCGCTCAGGTATATCACACAATATTTTTGATTCTTTTGGAGACTTTTGAAAGGGGGATCCCCAGGAAAATATTTTACACTCCTTCATAACGGCATAACCCGTACGAAAAAGAGATGCAAAAAGTGTGCAAAATTTTTTCAATAAACACAAAAAATTTCCATAAAAAATGTTTTATTTTTATATCATTTATACAAAAATTTGGACATGCATAATTTTTGCAAATTTTGCATAATATTTACAAAATTTATGCATCATTTTACTAAACTTTAAAAATCTGGATATGATTAATTTATGCATATAATTTTTTTAAATCATAAAACAAGACCATTTTTAAATATTCTGCTTATTTAATTCTTTTTTCAATCTTATGCATACTTATTTATGCATTATTTATGCATAAATATGTTGGAAGATGAAAAAAAAAAAAAAATTCCGGTAAAAACTGTTAAGTTGTTTATAGGTAATTTACGCATTTTTTTATGTATGTCCAATTTTTGATATAATTTACGCAATTGATGCATTTCTCTTTCATACGGGAAATCAAAAATAAGTAAAAACAAGAAAATTTAGCCGAAACTTTGGATTTTCTTTATTTTCTTAAATTCTCAACTTTTTCAAAAATTAGTCTTCTTATTCCAAATAATGAATTTAACAAGTTCAAGCTTTTCATTTTTTTTTTCAAGAGTCTCCCAAATATTGTCTTTAAAAAAAAATTTTTTTCAAGGAAAAATTAAATGAAGTAAGAAAATAAAGAAGGGGAAAAAAATGAAGGAAAAGGAGTAAAAAAGTATAGGCTTGCAAGAAAATAGAGGTTAGCCAAATTTTTCACTTTCTTAAAAATTGCGTTTTAAGGCAACACTGGTGGTAAGTCGCTACTTATTTGCGCACCTTGAGCCAACCGTCCCCCTGTTCCCCTAACGTTTCTTTTTCATTTTCTCCAAAAATGTTTTTTTTTTCGTGCATTATTATTAATTTCTTTAAAAATTATTAGAAGCTCCACGAATTACCAATTAGAAACTATGTTTCTCTTACCAGAAGAATAATCTATCAAAACTATAGACAATTTAAAACATTAAAAAATAAAAATTTCTCATGTCAATTAATTTTAATAGACAAGATGATTGCAAGTGTCATCAAATTTTTCCACGAGCACGATACATACACAAAAAAAAAAGTGAATTAACTTCCTTAATGGATTTTTTTTCTACAACGTAATCCACCCTTTTTTCTTTGGAAAAATTACCCTCCCCCCCCTCCAAAAAAAAACCTTCCATGCCATTTTCGCACCATTTTCATCGAAACCGTTAATTTAAACTTCCCTTCTTGCAAAATTTCTCCTTTAAAAATTTTACCTCGCCCCCTTCCCCCTCCCTTCCCCTTCAAACCCCTCAATTAAAACTTTCCGGTACTATTGAAATCGATAGTTTCCGAAACTTTTTAAAACCAAAGTAAAACAAACTTTAATATTTACATTTTCGGGAAAACTGGGTAATCAAAAATTTACGAAAAAAAAAAGAAAAATTAATATTCACGGAAGAAAAGACTCTGCGGTTAAATACGGAATATATACCTTATCCCCTTTTCATTCCCTGAGCGCCCCGTTTTAAAATTAGTCATTAAAATAATGAATGAAATTAATTAATGAAAAACCGAGGAACAATTACCGGGGACATTTCTCGAAAAGTAGTTTTGACGTGAAAGTAAATTGCCGTATCATATTTCGAGTTCACTTTCATTTTTATCAATCTTTCAGTGTTACGACATTTGAGTTTGTACAATAATAATAATAATGATAATGATTATGATAAATTTTTCTGTCCGGAAGGCTTTTTTTCCAGTTTTATAAAATTTTCTGGGAATTTTGATTTAAATATTTCAATTTCCCGTCTCCCTTTCCTTTTTTTCTGTAAGTTAAAATAACAAGGGTGATTATTTAATCGTGAAACACTTAAAAACAATCCGAGAAAAACTTTTTAATAATTTTATAAGACGAGGGGAAAGGTTTTCTCATTCGTAATTGTAACTTTGTTTTTTTTTTCCTAATTTCGAGAGATTGTCTGGGGAGTAGATTTCTCCTATCCACAAAAAAAAAGTCTCTAATATAAGGATCGAGGTAAACATAAGAAAAATAGTTAAGTTAAATTAAGTTTCTTAAATAAATTAAAATTAAATTTTAAAAAAAATTAAATTAAATTAAAAAGTTTAAGATTTCATTTTTTTGGGCTGATTTTTTAAAGTTTTTTTTTGAATTTGTTAGCAACTGAAAAAATAGTTTTTTAAAACAAAATACAATTGAGAAAAAAAATAATAAATTGAAAGGAAATATTAGGAAATTTAAGGATTAACAAAATTGACTGTGATTGGGATAAGAACACCGATTTGTTGAAATTTAAAAAGTAGGACTTTGGTCGAGTCCCGTGGCTGACCAGTAGGTTGTCCTTTATTTTGACAACTTTCGAATTTAAAAAATGTGAACCCCTTATATTTGTTAGCTCTAGCATAAATTCCAAAAACCTTCAGTTTCTTCCTGAATTTTTCGGACAACGGTAAACAGCACCGATCAGAATTGAAGGCTCAGAAAAATTCAATAAGAATAAAAAAGTCGATCACTATTATTTTTCAAAAAAAAAAAAAAAAAAAAAAAAAAATACGACGTAAGTATTTGTAGAAAATGTTCAGAAAATTGTTTCGTAGAATCGATTTTGGCGGCAAAAATTTTCAAATTTCTGTTCAATATTTCACAAATTTTTCCTCACTCGATTTTCAGTCTCGCTCTAGATGAAAAAATTTTAAAGAGGTAATCGTTTTAGCAACTAGCAGTATTTGAAAATTTTCGGGCCGAATTCCACCTCCTAATTTTACGAAAAAGAAAAGCAAAAAAAAATTTTATTGTTAAAATTCTTGAACTAAGGATTCTAATTTCCCGGAAAATCTGTGAATCCGGGATTTCCCGTTTTTGAAAAAAAAAAAAAAAAAAAAAAAAAAGTTTCCCAGAATTTGGGAAATTAAAATTCCCGAGGATCAGGGGTAGTTCCCGGGATTTCCCGTGGATTAAGGGAATATTCCCAGGAATTAAAAACAACGGGAAAAATTCCAAAAAATTTTGATTCCCGAAAATCGGGATTGAAAATTTTCTCGGAGTCCCGGGAATTCCCGGGCAAAATCTCTATCTGGATCAATTTTCGATCTGGTTCCCGCTTGAAATGGGGCACCTTAGTCGAATAAAAGGCCTATTTGTTTGTTGTCCTCTAAAAGTTGAGTTCAAAAAAAATAAATAAATAAATTTTAGCAAAAAATAAATAAATAAATAAATAAAAAATAAAAAAAATTAATAAATAAAAATAAAAATAAAAATAAAAATAAAAATAAAAATAAAAAAATTAAGTGGGGGGGTAAGGGGGTTCTAAGAAAAATTAAGCGTCTTCTTTTTTATTTTTAGCCCCGCTCTTTTTAATTGCCAGTGATCATCCTCACTGGTGCCGCTTAGGTATAAAATAATAGGTGGGGGGGGGGGGGGAATTTCTAGAAAGATTTTGCCAAAAGAGTTTTTTAGTCGAAAATGAAAAAAAATATTAAATTGGAGAGGGACAAAATCCAACACTGGAGGATCGACCGCTCCCCTCTCCCCCCTCAAAATGGCTTAGCGACGCCATTCTCTGTCCCTGAAGAAAGAAAAACCTCATAATTCGAAAACTGATGTAACATATGCGTTAGGAACAAATATGAAATCCCAATTAAAGATCCAGACATAAATTTCCCGAGCATCAAAACTTTCACGGCCTATGAATATTACGGTTATATTCAAAACAAACAAATAAATAAACAAACAAATTATTAACGGGAAACCGTTTTATGCTAATTAATTTATTCGGTAATTATATCACTAAAAGCAAAATGATCGCATTATTATTATTATTATTTTCATCTTTAAAATTAGCAAAAGATTTTACCGAATCAAAATCATAAAACCGAAAGTCGAAGTGACTAATGACCGATTCGAGATTACGCTAATATCTTTCTTTTCTCTTTTTTTTTCCTCTCACTCACGGATGCCATCGAATATTCAATATCAAGTTCATGGTTACTTAATTATTTCTTTTTCAGTCAATGCATTTCCTCCGTTGCGTAATGGATAAATTTTGAATATTCTTCTTTCTTTTTATTTACAGATGAGGAGTTTAACGTTAATAGCAGCGTTTTCGTGTTTATGCGCTGCGGGATTTGCAGCCAATCAACGATCCGGAAGCTCGGAAGGGCTTTCCGAATACGAATCTTTTACTAGTGCTTTAAGTGAAAATAACAAAGGACTCCCGTTGAAAGATATCAGAACGGTAGGGGGTAAACGTGCCCCGCTACAGAGATCGAACATTGTTTACGGTAAAGGAAGACATGCCGAACAGCCCAAATTCACGAGGCATCACTATCACCCGACGACGGCGAAACCTAAACTTCAATCGTCGAAATTCAATCCGTCTCCCGAGGATTCCTTCGAAACAGAAGGCTCAAGTCAAAATTTTAAACTAAACAATCCGGATTCGGCTTTGTTGCAAAAATACATGCAAAAATACGCTCAGCAATTGTACGCGGCTCAAAAGCACGCGGCTCAACTAAGCGAAAGTCAAAAATACGTTTTGGGCCAAGATGCTTACACCAAAAAATTCGCTCCGGCCCCTCAAGCCGCTAAATACACCGCACCGAAATTCATCCCCCTGACCTCGTCTTTCGAAGGAGGCAAAGCCACCTCTTCGCAATCCTTCACCAATTTCGGGGACGAAACATCCAAAGAAGCGGTAGAGCCCATCACCGAAAAATATCAAAATTTTGCGAGTCAAAACCAAAATTTCGGAAGTCAAAATCAAAACTTAGGAAACCAAAATTTCGCGGTGGCCCAAAAATTGGTGGTTCAAGCGTCGAAACCTTCGGTAACGAAAACTTTCCCCAAGAAAACCTACTCTTCGTATTCCTATTCCGATAGCACCCCTCAAGGCACCGACTTCAAGTTCAACAATTTGTACGAAAATTCGTTGGAGCCGCAATTGGTCAATCAATACTTATACGGATCTCAAGACAGGGAATCTCTTGCCGGTTATGAAGCCTATGCCCACTACGCTGGAGGTGTAACCGACAAAGCAGAAGCTCCGATCCCGAAGATCACGGGTTACAAAATCCCAGGAGCCGTGTCTTTGAGCCTTGGTCATCAATTCGAGGAGAAAGGTCACCACGAACACGGTCATCAAGAACAAGGTCATCATGAAGAACACTATCCAGTTGTAAGTATCGAAATTACTTAATTAGATTAAAAAGTTTTTGGATTGTTTTCGGTGTTATTGACCCACAGGGATTTTCTCGATTTAAGGGGAATCCAGTCGTGGCAGCAGACTAATAATATTTTACTTCTTATGGAAAAACAAAGACAAATGTCAAAAAAAAAAAAAAAAAAAAAATATTAAGAAATTGTTCTATTTTTTTTTTTTTTTTTTTTTTTTTTTTTTTCGAGATTTGTCTTCGTTTTTCCGTAAGAAGTAAAATGCGATTAGTCTGCTGCCACGATGATGATTCTTCTTAAAGAGCGATTGAAGTTTACGACAATATACTTTATCAATAGTACAGGGAACAAGAGATTTAGGATGCCACACAATTACAGTAAAAAAATATTTTGCCACCGATAAGAAACAATATTAAATATAGTAATGACATGCCAGGACATGCAACGCCCAGCAATGAGCTACAAACCTTTCTCATTGTATTCTGGAATTTCCTAATTCAGCAGTAGTACAAACTCAGGGACTATTTAATTACCAATCAGTACATGAAAAATTCTAATAGGCCTAAAATTATTTTTTACAAATATTTCTAATAAAACTTTGTAAAAAAAGAAAAAATCTGTATGACTTACCAAAACGGAAAAGTAGATCTCATTTTTTCATCTCTGGACATTCCAAAAGTAGATTTCATTTTTTCATCTCTGGGCATTCCGAAGCTTCTTTTCACAAGGCTCAACTTTCATAGATGATCATTCTGCAGTTTATGAGCACATATGATGTCAGTCGAAAAGAGTCCAATGGAAATCCAAAATGAGCATTCCTAGAGCAAAAAAAACTTATTAATAGAAGCATACTTTAGAGCTAAAATACTGGAGCGTAAATATAGCATTTTCTGAAATCTAAAATGTAACACAAGATGGTCTCTGCTCATATCATGTCCATCTTGAATTACTTGACATACAGAAGTTGCAAAAAATACTCAAATCACATCAAAAATGTTCTAATAAAGTAAAAAAAAAAATTTGCAATCACCTCCTATATGCATTACAAATAAAAGAATTTATTGAATTTCACTATCCGAAAGACACATGGCTTTGTGTAAGTCATGTTTTGACGAAAAGAAATTTATTATGGAAACCAAAAGCGGTTTCAGAATTAAATGCTCACCCTCTAACACCCAATCCTATTACACAGAATGCATGAGCAAAGTAAAACTTGCCTCTTTAAAGTCCATTTCTCCAAATGGCATCAACATAACATTTGAAAGATCTGATAAAATTTTTAGTTCTACCCAAGCTGATGATAGTTTTCGTCTTGCACCCATCTTCATGCTGGAAAAGAAAAAAAAATGGAATAAAAACAAAGTCATTTGTTGTAAAGGTTCAACAAAAGTTTAACAATATTCAATTATTTTAAAGTCTCACATGTAACCGACAAGGATAGGTTATAAAAATGACCACGAAAAATAACAAAAATTAAAATACCTTATTGCCGATAACGGTTGCATTACAGTAGAAACTTAAATTTATAAATCTCTTTATTTATATAAAAATAAGGTAAAATATGAGTAAAAACTAGCTCAATACCCCGAGAATCAATGACCGGTCAAAAATATAAAGCAATCGAGTTCCGCCATCTTGAACAGACTGCAAAGGAACAATGGTATTTTAATGGCGTCGCCGCCGCCAAATTTTAAATTTTTCTTTGTTGCATTTTTAGTTATTATTGCGTTTTACAGAAGATGAAGAATTTATTCGTTGAAGATTTTAATTTTGTTCATTTTTGGCCTATTTAGACCCTCTAAGTCAACGGCCGAAAAGGACTTACTCCGTTTTCAAATTTTTTATTCTTTTGATAATAAAAGAGTAACGAAACAAAAAGAAACAAATCCCGATCTAGCTGGCCGCTGGGCTGGGCTACTGCTATTAAATTCTCTAACGATTTTCATTTCTAAAATTTTATATCTCTTCATCAGAGAGATTTTAGCGACTTCAAGTGCCCATATAAATGTTTTTTTTTTTTTTTTTTATAACATCGGGTCCAAAATCAAACAAAAAATTTCCTTCCGTGAAATTTCATTATCTACCAAACATACAAGAGAAAAAAAAAGTGAAACATCAAACTTTCAAACTTCGTGTAATAAATCATAATTTAAAGATCGAAACAGAAAGTCGAGCCAGGGAAAATAGCCGGGTATAAAATAAAAAATAAAAATTAAATACGAGAATTTTTAGTTTTATATACTTGAAAAGAAGGGAAAAGAAAGACAAAAAGGAAAAGCGCTTAAAAGTAATGAATTCCGCTTAAATGTTGACTTTAGCTTGATAAAGTCAATGTTTTTTTTACCGAAAAAAGAAAAATATACAACTGTTTTCTTTTACTTTTTTTTTCCAAAAAAGAAAAAAAAAGCGACCTGGTCATTCTACTAACTTTCTTTTTTCCCTTTTTTTTTCCTGTGTTACAGGCGGAACCGAAATACGAATTCATGTATCAAGTCAAGGATCCCGAAAAGCACAATCATTTCGGTCACTCCGAAGCCAGGAAGGGAAAAACAACTTGGGGAAAATATTACGTCCAGCTCCCGGACGGCCGTTTAGAAACCGTTAAATATTACGCCGACAAAACCGGATATCATGCCGAAGTGGACTTTAAAGGGCACGCCAAACACCCCCCAGCGAAGGAACACCACCCAGTCCACCATCATCACCACGGACATCTCGACAGGTTAGAAGATGGTTCCGGAGGTTTAGGAACCAGTTACGTAGGTCACAGTTTTAAAAATGAAGCCGGTTTAAGTTCCCATCAAGACTATAGCATTGCTGAACAAGCTGAAGAATACCAGTAAAAAAGAAAAAAATGGACTGAACAGAAAAAGGAGATTAAATTATTAAAAAAACGCTGAAATCCATCTGTGATTTTTTTTTAATATCACGGGGCAGGTGCAATATTGTCTTCATACCAAAGCAATTTTTTTTTTTTTACAATGAGTCCTAATTTAATCATTGTATTGTAAAAATTTAGGGAAATGAGAAAATAATCTGGTCAGGAAAAAAAAAAGAATATTTATCGACTGATTAAAAAAATAATGTTAATAATTTCCCAGTAATATTATTGTTAAATATTTTGTTGTTGTCATTGTTGTTATTTATATTTAAAAAAATCTTTTAATTAAAAGAAAATGCTGTTAAATTTTTTTAGTGATCGCATAATTTTTGCATTTGCTGACAGGGGAGGAGTCGACTAGAAAATATTACTTCACTATATTTTACTTTTTTAATTTTCCTTATTTCCTTACGGTGGAATGAACTCTCGTGTTAAATAGAAAACGATCTCTTTTTTTTCCGATAGGAAAAAAAAATATACATAATGGCAGTCTTAAAAGTTTTACAACAGATGCAATTATCTATTTTTTTTTTTTAACAAGTGTGTTTTACTGTCATTAAAAAGTGATTTTAAACCGCAATAGAAATCGAAATTAAACTAGATTTTTTTATTTGTTTCAAAGTTACGAAAACATCATTATTACGATATTTGCATATTACACAAATGGTTTAGGATTGCTCAACTTGAAGAGGAAATGGAGATGATTTTATTTCTATTTTAAAAAAAGAGACCGTGAACTTGAAGATTAACCGGTATAAGGCCCTTTGGGTTGTAAATAAGACATTAAAAAAAGTCATAAAATTTGATGTAAAAAAATTTTGAAAAAAGTGGCGGTACCTATGAAGAGTTGAAAATAACTAAATGACTATAAAGCTTTTTTTTTTTTTTTTTAAATAATTTTTTGGTAGAACACGAAACAAGTCATTTTTCAAGCAAAAATCGTGTCAAAATCGAAATCTGCGACCTTATAAAAGCCGAAAAAGAGTATAATGATGTAGAGTTTAAATAACTCCTGTTGGGGCCCCGAAAAAGGCCCAGATCCCACGGGGTGGGGGTTGGGAGGCCAGCCTTTCTCTTGGTTTATAATCTATCCAGCCCTAAATTTTTATATCTATATACGTGTACCTATCATTCATGTTAAATGGAATTATTTGAATCCACCACTAGTGTACACGTCGTGGACTCTGGTTAGGGCCCTGAAAAGACCCTTCAAGTCAAGTTCATCACCTAAACCACAACTAAGTGGCGACATATTTCGGTATTGATCCAAATACTTTCGAATATTCAGTACAAATCCCTTCATAATCACATAAGGCCCCGAAAAAGGGCCCAATTTTGGGTCGACCAATAAAATCGTCATGTATCTCGTTTCCTACGTTTTCAAGGTCGCTAGTTTTGATTCTGACATTTATTTACTCGTACGGTAATCGATAAAAGAAATAATTAAGTTATCTACATATGAAACTAGAAAATTGAGCGAAAAACATCAAATTTCATTAAAGTTAAATTCATTTGCTTTTAGGAGCCTCAAAATGTCACATGGTTAGTCCTGCCTAATAGGGATTTTTCATAAGCGGTAGTTTCTCTATTTCATGACAGATGGCGCTAGGGTTTCCTCTTTTGTTTATTATGGAAAATGACTACCGCCGCCATCTTTAGGGAAATGAGTCAACTTAAGTTTCTGAAAGATCCCTATACGGTCATTGCAATAAAAAAAAATAGTTTCGGCTAAATCAAATTTTAATTTGGATGTATCCGTGGGACTCTTTCATTAATTTTTAGGGCCCCAAAAAATGTTAAGCTCTTTTTTAGGGCCTTTTTTCGGGTCTTACAAAAAAAATCAACATTTTAAAGGTCGCTTCCATCATGGATTTTCTCATGTTAACCCCTAAGGACGATATTACAGGCATTTGATTCATCACGGACGATATTCCTCTTTTACTCCCACTTCGATTCCGCGAAATTAATTTAACGAGATTAAACCAACGATTCATTTCCAGATTAAGAGATAACGTATGAAAGTGTTCCGAACCCATGGAAAACGTTTAAAGATCTCAAACACCTACGGCGATCTAAATATCAAAGCAACCTTCACGAGGTAACCCATTCACGAAATAGCGATTCAACTGCGTGATTCGCGGAAAATATTATTAAATAAAAAAGGGGGGAGGAGTGGAATCGATATTTGAACCCGGTAGGTTAGTTTAATGAACTTTGCGAAATTGTAAAATTTTAATACTGAGCTTTTTGGCATGAAACTTAATTAAATGATGTAATTAAAAACTTGAAACTTCCATATACGAGGAAAAATGACAGACTCGATTGAAACTCAATACCATTGTTTTCCAGAAACGGCGGAAGCGTATTAGAAATGCATTGCAAATATTCACCTCGGTTTATTGTTGGGATTTTGATTGGATTTCTGGCGCTGGGGAGAATGAAGAATTGGAATATTTCGGGAGGAAGAAAGGAAATCATCTTTATGCCTTTTCATTATATTTTAAGGGAAAACTGAAAACTGAAGGCGGGTAAAGAAATGCTAATCATTTTCTGAATCTTGTTTCTTCCCTGTGCCCCTTCCGCTCCCGCTTCGTCCCTCCCTCTGCTACCGAATGGAATATTGTATTAATTAATTAAACGATTGTCTTGTGTGCTGTCATGCTTCTTCTTAATTAATATGATGGAAATCTTAATCGTCTTGAACTTAACACTTGTCAAAAACTCTACCACTCGACTAAAATTTAATTGTCAGATTTTCTGACGTTCGGGGGAAGGAAACTTTTAAGAAAATTTAAGAAAAGTTAAAAAGTCTTTTAAAAATGAAGCGCGTGTTGAGATAATAAAAAATAATGAAATTTTTTCGGGAACGAGGACGGATTTAAAAATATAATTTCTTTTGTAAGTTGATAGGGGATATCCAAACGAAGAATGACAGTTTATATAAGAAAAGACGAAAATTATTACAGAATTTCGAAAACGGAGGTGAATTATATTCAAAGCTTTTTTTTTTTTTTTACCTTATTTTAGAGAAACAGAGAGAGAAAAAAAAACCGGGGTAGGCCTTATATGCAAATTATAAAATATTTGCGTTTAATTAAATAAAATTTGTTAGTTGTTTTAAAACATTAAAAATGATGAATATAATTTAATGATTTGCAAAGTACCTACCTGTTTTATGCAGGGAACGGTAATTGAATGCAAATGAATGCATTCACCTTTTTGGGCTGGCGATAACTTTTCCGGTTGTGCTGAGACGTCATTTAAAATGAATGATGGCTTTTTACTTTTCAATTAACTGAAATTCAACTTTTCATCTGAAAAAAAAAAAAAAAAAAAGTGGTTTGTTAGTAATAAAAATTGTTTCAGAAAATTTTTTAAGATAATAGAAAATCTTATGAAGGAATGGCATCATAAAAAAACAGGGGTCCGAAGCCGGTAAAAATTTGTTGAAGCCAAAGTGCTGGGGAAAAAAATCGACCCGATATTTTAGTTGGAATCGGAATCGGCAGTACCGTCCGGGAATTTATTTTGGGAATCATTAATCTTTTAGATCTGGAATTTTTGAAAAATTTTTCGGGAAATTCGGATTGACAAACAGTGCGCCTATTGAATTTTAGTACAGGCAACCCGCATTACATGCGCATCATAGTATGAGCCATTTTTTATGTATAGGCCGAAAGAGAGGTATAGAGAGTTTAATAAACGACCGTTTGTTGTCCATAAAAAATGGCTTCAATGCCGAAGCTGGCATCGGCATCGGATTTTTTTTAATATCCGAAATCGGCATTGGCATCGGCACTGCGAAATGTTACTACTGGCATCGGCATTGGCATCGGCATCGACCTGAAATATTTAGTCGGCCGCGGTTGGCATCGATGCCGGCATCGGCATCGGGTGTCGGTGTCGGAATCGGAATCGGGAGTGAAATAAATACTATGGGATCGGCATCGACCCGAGATTTCAGCCGGTCGCGGCCGGCACCAGATTCGGACCTATGGAAATGAACTCTTTCGCACCAAAATGCTGCTCTAATTTTTTCGACCCTTATGAGATTTTGAAAAACTTTAGGCCTCTGGAAGCAACAGAAATCGGACTCCAAAAATCTAAAAAAAATTAGGGCCAATATGGAGGCTAAATTGCAACTTTTCCGCGCAGTGGCATTTTCAAATTTAAAAATTCGTGTTTTTCGATCCACCCTAGTGCTGAATTTGGATCCGAGCTCAAAAACGAGGGTAAAATTGAATTTAAATTTTTTGGCACTTTTTTGGGCCCTTTTTGCCTTTTGCAAAAAATCTGAAAGGATACATTTCTAAAGCAACTTTTTTAGCACTTTCATGCTACTGTATCAAAATTTGGATCCGGGCTCAAAAACGCAGGTGAAATTGAATTCAAAATTTTTGGCATTTTTTTAGGCCCTTTTTGCTCTTTGCAAAATATTTTAAAAAATACGTTTCTAAAGCTACTTTTTGGGTACTTTAATCCTACGGTAGCGAAATTTGGGTCCGGCGATCACATCATAGAAAAAAATTTTTTTTAAATCTTTGAAAAATTCTGGCACTTATTCTGGGCACTTAAAAAAAATTGGGACTTACAACAAAACAAAGCTTTTATTTTCCTCTTTCATCTCGATTTTTATTTTTTCAAATCGGACGATTCGTTCAGGAGTTATAAACGAAAAATGAATTTTCTTCAATCCTCAAAATGGGGTTGCAAAAAAAATGTTCGACTTCACCAAAAATCATCTCTGAGGTACCCGAACAAAGTACCAATGATAACTCAAAAATTTTTTTCGTGGGCAGCTACCTTATGGTTATCCTGTACCAGCCTTTTTAGGCACATTTTAAATTTTCGTTGAACACCAAATATCCTGGATCCGCCATTTTAGTTTTTCCGAGTATAATCCCAAAATAATTCGATTCTTTCATTTAATTTTCCCTCTTGTCAACGTCACGGACATCCCTAATCCAATTTTTTTCACTCCTACATTTTTCTCCGTAAACGCAAAATTAAAATCCCAAAAAGTGAAAAACCTGCCTAACGGCAAACTTGTCTTATTTCCAAAAATTATCGTTATCATCTGAGCGTATAAAATTTGAAACGCGATCCACCGACATGGTATTAGAGTATACATCGAGTTGTTTATAGTCACGTATATTTTAAATAGATGACATCTGAGTACTTTGGTGGGTTCAAGACGCGACTCACGTTGCACGTATTAAAAATATAAATATAATTTTCGATATTATTTATTTTCCTCGGTTTGATCTCTCTTCTCTTCTTCTTTCCTCTCGTTTACTTTATATCTGATAAAGAAATGATCAGGCAAAATATTTTTAAAAAAACATGTAGAAAGTCTTAATTCCCTAATATGAATATCAATAAATTTACGCAATACGTCTCGCCATATCATGATGACGATGACAAGCGTTTATTACACCATGCGGTAATTAATAACATCACCAAACAATGAAGCCGCGTGATTTCGGTTGTTCTCTACCGTGAAAACCGATTCCCAGATGCTCAAAACAAACATTTTTTTTTCGGCAAAAATTTTAAATTATTCCGTTTTAATTGGGATAATTAAAATTAAAGAACAAAGGAAATCCCAAGAGAAAATAAGGAACTAAATCTCGATTTGTAAGGTGTCATCTTTAATTTTTGGGATACGCGAGGAGGATGTCCCAGGTCGGTTCTTCCGTGGCCGATCGATTAATCTTGATCGATTATCCGATTTGTTCCGGACGTGCCCAAGGAGCTTTGCATAATCCGAATAAATTGTTTTCGAGGGGAGATTATTATGATATCTGAGTTTTAACAGGAGCACTGACTCTCTACTCTTCCCTCTCTTTTTCCTCTCTCTCTTTCGTTCCCCTGGAACGGATGCATGCTAATCAGGTCTAGGGAAAACTTTTACCGAAATGGAAATATGGATCACGATCGGGAAAAGTGCGTGTGACAGGCCCGTGACGAGGGTTATCAATATTTCCGTGACAAACTCGACACTTTTGCGCATTTAGCCAATCGATCGGTGTTTGTTAACCACGCGTAATTTAATTAGAAGTGGAAAGTCGTATGCGGGGCTGTGCGCAGTTCTTGGTCAATGGGGCTCCGTTATCAAAAATTATCAGCTTCGGCATGAGCCGATGTGGTAGCCGCTGTTTTCGCTTCATTTGATTTTTTTATTAAAGGGCTTTCATTTTACTAATTTTTGAATTTCGGATGCCGCACCCCCTTCCCTTGATACGATCGTTTTGGAAATAGTGAAAGTCATACTTAGAACCGCGGGTCGGGGCCTGATACCTGAATAATAGGATGGGTCGAAATTCAAAAACTTTGGAATTTCAAAATTCCTGATAGCGCAATCGCTGTGGGTTATCATTTGTAAAAATTTTTTCCTTTTCGAAATTTTTTTTTAAACGGCGTCTTGGCGGGGCGCAAGAGCGACCAAGTTTTGCAGAATCCGATAAGGGAGGGATGAAAATTCGACTTTCGGATTTTTGTGAAAAAAGTACCGCTTCCTATCGGATTTTGAACGTAGAACGAAAATGAAATTTGTTTGCGTCTAGATTTTTCTGTCTTTGAGATATAGGCCAAGTTCACCATAAAAAGGTCAAAACTGTTTTTTGAAACCATTAATTATTTCAAATTGTAAAAAAGTCCACTCTTTAAAGAAATTAGTTTAATATTAAATTAATTTTAATCATGTAAATTAATTTACTTGAATTAACTTTAATCATATAAATTAATTTGATTGAATTAACTTAATCGTATAAATTAATTCAATTAACTTAATCGTATAATTTAATTTAATTTAGTTTAATCATATAAATTAATTTAGTTGAATTAACTTAATCATATAAAATAATTAAATGAACTGTAATCATGTAAATTAATTAACTGTAATCATATAAATGAATTAACTTTAATCAGAGTATAAATTAATTAAATGGGTGGCATTTAATTGATCAGTTTTTTAATGTTTTTGATCAGTTTTTTTAAATTAAAAAATCCGTTTTTTTTACACTTTACCAGTAAATAATATAATTGATCAGTAAACTTTGACCAGTAAATATTTGATCATTATTATATTTATTTGATCAGTAATAAATTTGATGTACCAGTAAAAAAAGAAAAGAATCAGTTAAACATTCACATAAGGGGATTTTTTTTTTGGACAAAAGAATTCGTAAAAGCTTATCATTGGGTGAAGTCAAATGTAAAAGTCGCCAAAGACTTGTCTGACAATTCTGTATTTTATTATATTTCATTCGGAAAGGGCAAAATTAATAACGACGACATTAAAAATGTTAAGGAAATGAAATACAACACCTTTGAACAGCTTCGATGCCGAGTTTTTAAAGATTGGATCGTTCAGTTCCCTAAAGAAAAGGATGGTGATTTATCAGAACGCGTTTGTATGTGCCAACATTTTTTTTAAAAATTATGTATGTAAACATACTCGGTGTTTTAAGAGGAAAACTATCGCCTTTTATAATATTATAAAAGCCGAAATCTCTAAAGTCCTTAACTTTTATGGACAAACAAACAACATTGAGAGAAAAAATTTCGTCGGGTACTTGAGCCGAATGGGAATCGAACCCACATCTACCGTTTGCCGGACGGGTGCTCTACCATTAAGCTACCGACCCGCACTCGACGAACTCTCTCTCAATGAGGGACTTAAACTACTCGGTGTTGCTATAAGATCAAAAAAAGCCAAAGTACCTGCAGAAGCCAAATATGTGCCTGTCGGCCTGAAGAGAAAAAGAGGCAGGCCAAAGACCACAAGGAAAGCTCTTTTAGTCGATTAATATGGTGTGTTGCACAATCTTTTCTTACAGAATTTAATTTTACTTTGGTTATAAACTGATCATTTTTGAAAACTGATCGCATTTCACCAATCAAAATTCTAAAAATTACCGACCGTTTCCGTATTTTTTACTGTTCAAGTAATAACTTTTTACCTCTAAAAATAATTAATTAACTGAAAAACAATTCTTTTTACTGATCAATTTTCATATTTTCTACTGGTCAAAAATAAAGGAAAAAAAACTGATCATTAAATTAAAAAACTAATCAAATAATATTTACCCTAATTAAATTAACTTCTATATATACATATAAGAGATATTTGGGGTTTGTCTGTTCGCAACGTGAGTGGAGAAAAATATTTGAAAGTCTCCATTTATTTTTTGTTAAAATTCAATATTCAATTATTCGTAAATTAAGGGCCACCCTTAAACAGGGGTCCGAAGCCGGAAAAAATTGATTGGAGCCAACGCCGGCATCCGGGGGAAAACGACTTTCTGTAAATTTTCGACGTCGCTGATTTCAAATCTGACGTCAGAATGATCTAATTCCACTAGGAAAATCTAATATGACGAAAAAATAAAAAATAAATAAATAAAATTAAAATAAAAAAATTAATTAAAAAATTAAAAAAAAAAATTATTAAAATAATTAAAAATAAAAAAGCTCCATCATATTGAATTTTAGTTTTTTCAGAATTTCGACTTCAGATTCGGAACCAGCGGTTCAAATTACCCCCATAAACATGTCTTTCATAATTTTTTTTACTGAAAAAAAACTTTATCCGACGAGAAACACCCAACGGCTCGTTGGTCGGGAAAGGGATAATCTACGATAACCATTCCATTCAAAACGAAACCAGCCTGATTAAATCTTAATTAAGCATTTTTTAATCGTTTATTAATTTTTTTTTCTCTGTTTTAAAAAGAAAACATTATTTTGAAATTAACATTATGCGAATTTGTATTTACATGATGACCGCATCCTCGCGTTTGTATATAAGATTAATCACCTCATAATAGTTATCAATTTTTCAAACTTCCTAGTTGATAATATGTAAACAATAGACTCAAGAGTTGGAAGATTCAGTCAAGTCATCCGAATGAATTGTTATAAAACTTTTTGAATGTCCCCCCCCCCTCCCCCCCAATGCTGCTCCTCGCACGTCTCTTATTTACACTTCCAGCCGTCTTTTGATTTCTCAAGTTTATGGTCAAGTTTATGAGATACAATAATTCTCGGAATAGAAATTGTTATTGCTCCGGCTTCCTCGTTATAAACGTATCAACGGCTTAATAACGTTTCCGAATTCTTTCAAAATTTCCCGGTCGAGGTTTTCCTTCGACTAAAGCGATGATCGGGGGGGAGTTTATAATTTTTTTTTTAAAACGTGATTTTCCCGTGTGAAATCGGAATAAACAACCCCACCCCCTCATTTTTTTGCCGCGATAAATCTTAATTGAGGCTCATAAAAATGAGGTTGCCGTATAAGGAATAGAGGGGATAGGGATAGAAAATCCCAAATGGCAAAAACAGAGCTTAATCCCAGCTTAAACTCGGGGAGATTTCGAATTTCGTAAAAAAAAAAAAAAAAAAAAAAAAATGAAAAATATAAACTGTGTTTTATAACCGCTTTGTTATAATGAAGTTTGGTTTCTCGGTTCAAAATAGCGAGTTAAATGTTTGTTCTTCGTCGTATGAAAAAGGGGGGAGGGCCTTCAATAAACAAGGCTTTGCGGAAAATAATTTTATCGAAAACTTTCGGTGACCTCACGATAAAGTTTTCTTCTGGAGTAAAAACAAAATTATGAAAGAGAAAAATTTTTTTTTTTTTTTTTAGGCGTTCGCATTATTACAATAGACGTGTTCTTTATTAATGCATTGTCGCTTTCAAAACGTAGATCGATTTGAATTAGTTTTAAATTAAAAAAAAAATAACGTGAAAATGTAATTAGTATTCACAATAAACAAGTTAGAAAGAAGCCAACGACAGGTTATTAGTCTTAATTTGCGGAAGAGACTCCCTTGTAACACGTCGAATAATTAAGCGACTTTTTAAAAAGATTTTTTTTTTAAGAAAAAAATATTGCTGACATGTCGATTTCTTTGTTATTTACGGAATTTATTAATAATTTTAAAAAAGGAAACTAGTTTAGGTGTAAATATTAATTTGTTTGACTTTTTTTTTTTTTCTAAAATTTGCATAGGAAACGAGGAAAAAAATATATTCGGATTCTATTTTTCAGTCGATATTAATCTTGAGCTGCAAACGATCCTTTCGAATTAAATTAAAGGAGCCTCGGGGCCACTTACCCTAATTGATTACAGAGAGTTCTCTAATGTCGAATCTACTAATGCATTTTCGATATTATCCAAACCTCTAAAATTATATTCTGTATATACTGTATATGTATATTATATCTTCTGACATGACAAAGGAAAATATTTTATTCATCAAAAAAGTTCGAACCGTTGGGGACTTTCGTTGATTTAATTAAAATTAGTGAATAATAATAAAAAAAATTTAAATTAATTCATGATAAATAATTTAATTAAAACTAATTTAATTGATCAAAATTAATTTAATCAATTAGATTAAATTAAATTAAATTAAATTAATTTATATGAATAAAGTTAATTCAGTTATATTAATTTATGTGATTAAAGTTAATTTAATTATTTTATATGATTAAAGTTAGTTTAATTAATTTATACAATTAAAGTTAATTCACTTAAAATAATTTATATGATTAAAGTTAATTTAACTAATTTATATGATTAACTAGCTGCTCAGCGCACACTTTGCTTCGAAAGTTTTTTGTCTTTTTTTTTCTGACATTAAGCCTCACTTCCCATTCAAAATTGGTAAAGAAAATTTTCTGCCCTGGGAATTTTTCAAAGAAAGCTTCTAAATCTGGAAAACATTTAGGCTCAAGCTAAAGTCAATAAAAATATTGAGATAAAATTAAAAGGCTCTATTTCAAAACCCTGAAACATCAGGGTTTTGACAAGTTCCCAATTAAAAAACGATCAAGAAAATTTTTTTTTTCGGACATAGCAACTTATTTTCTTCACGAGAAAAATTTTAACAAAAAAGAAAAAGGAAACTTCCAAAAATTTTCTTTACGCTCTGCTTACGGACAAACCCTAAATGCCTTTTATATATAGAAGACGTTAATTAAATTAATTTATATGATTAAAGTTACATTAAATTAAATTAATTTATACGATTAAAGTTAATTTAATTAATTTATACGATTAGAATTAATTTAATTACTTTATATGATTAAGGTTAATTTAATTACGTTAAGTTAATTTTAATTAAATAATTAAAGTTAATTTGATTACGTTAAATTAACTTTAATTAAGTTAAATTAACTTTAATTTAATAAAGTTATGTTGATTAGGCCTACGTTAAATTAATTTATATGATTAAGTTAACTTTAATCATATAAATTATTTAACTTTAATCAAATTAACTTTATTACCTAAATTAAAGTCAATTTAATTACAATATGACTATAGTTAATTTAATTACGTTAAATTAATTTATATGATTAAAGTTAATTCAACTAAATTAATTTATATGATTAACGTTAATTTAATTAAACGAATTATTTTAAAAGTTGACTTTTTTACAATTTAAAAAAATAATGGTTTCAAAAAACTGATTTACGATTCGACCCCTTTTTGCTGCTATTCTCGAATCGAATCGACAACTTCGATTTCAATACAAAAAATCGAATGTGGCGAATCGATTCCCCATCGCCCCTATTTAATACTCCCTTCGACCCTCCAAATGACGCCACTGACGTCCAGACACTTCACTTCTTAAGGAGGACATGAAAAGCAGGGCAAAGATACGAACTGTCAGAGAATAAAGACAGAAGGACAAAAAGACCAATACAAAGATCAAGAGACAGGATGACAAAGAGGCAACAAGATAGAAAGGAGAGAGAAAAGCCAGGGAGACAGAGATAAATCGACAAGTTCATTTGAATGCTTTACACATGTTAGAAATTAAAAAAAAAAAAAAAAAAAAAAAAAAAAAGAACGTTTAGCACGAGTCATATTTTCAGTATCATAACCATTAATCATGTTCTGCCGTTTTTTTTTTGCTCGCGTGTGCAACGCACTCTTACGGGCAAAAACCAATTTCTTTAAAATGAAGCTGCTTTTCATTATCAATAATTCAAAATCGATTCGGTATATTAAACAAATTAGTCGGACACATGATCAAACTTTTTAATGCCGTTAAACAAAGCATCAAGCAAATGGATCTTTTAGCCTCCGGTAAAATTAATCTCTTTAACATAATTTTCATTCCCCGATTCAAAATTCCGATATGTCACTAACTTTCTTTTTGAAAAGTTCCATGTCGACTTAAATAAAGGAGCATAATTCGCTCCCCGGGTGGTTGACTGACTCATTTCAACCGAACGACATTTTTTTTTTTTGATAAATTATTTCATCGTCTTGTCTCATTTTATTCGCCGCTGGAACGGGAGAGTCTTTAAGGGGGAAGTAACTATGAAAAGACATCATTAGTCGTCATGGCTATAATGATTATGAAAAGCTCGTTGACCTAATTTTCTTACACACAATTTTCCTGATTGCAATACTAAAAAGAAAAAAAAATGAAAACTATGGTGTTCCAAAAAAAGCGAATTTTCGAATTCAAATTTGGTCACCCCCGGGAATTTGTTCCATTTAATGCACCTAGACACCCTGGATTTTTTTTTCTTAGATTTTTAAAATTACGGAAAAGCGTGCCGCCGTGAGCTTAAAGGTCGGAAAATTCCCGTAAGGACAAAAAAGTCTATGCACGTACTTTTCTTTAAGTTAATTTAATTAATTTATATGACAAAGTTAATTCAACTAAATTAATTTATATGATTAAGTTAATTCAACTAAATTAATCTATACGATTAAATTAAATTAAATTAATTTATATGATAAAAGTTAATTTAATTAGTTTATACGATTAAGTTAATTTTAATAATTTATATGATTAAGTTAATTCAACTAAATTAATTTATATGATTAAATATAGTAAATTATATAGTAAATTCCCATCGGAAATTTTCCGTAGATCCCGAATCTGAAGTCCGCTTTTCTGTGTCTGCAACAATTTTCGTTCTAGAGCCCGAAAATAAGCGCCAAACTGTGGACTTATCATGTTTTGTCACTGAACGCCGATTTTTTTTTTGGCTATATTTTGGTTTCTAAACCGGAAAAAAAATCGGACTTCGGGTTCGATATATCCGCAAAATTTTCGACGGCAATAGATTATTTTTCGACGAAAAAAATATCGACTTTCTTGTTCCTTTTTGAATTTTCCGACCTTTAAACTCACGGCGGCACGCTTTCCCGTCATTGTAAAAATCTGAAAAAAAAAAAAAAACTTGTGACTGAACGAATTTGCATGGGAGTTCAAAATCCTTGTTATTAGGTATAATTTACACGTCGAGGTAGCTTAAGGGTGCTAACCAATAGTGAAATGAAATTATAATTATACGGCATAAGTTAGTTTTTTTTTCTTAAGTTTCACCGCTCCAATCAATCGGTTTTAAATTAATTGAATATAAATTACGTTTGATAGGTGTATAGATGTCATATTTTTTTTTCCTCCTTTGATAAGAATTGTTTTTTGATTGATTAAAGATACAGATTTAACGATTAAATCAGAATTAAAGTCGTAATTAACGTTTTCAATTCTTTTGTAATTAATTAAATAGATAGTTGTTCCCCCTTCTTTTTTTTAAATTGAATGTGTTTGTTATTGAAAGTTTAGCTATCGGAGCATCGCTGAACAGCTTCATAATAGTTATTTTTTTGTCTGAACCGAATCGTAACATTTTTATGTTCGAAAAAAAATTTGTCGTCCAGGTCAAAATCCACGATTTTTCTTTAAAAATTCTAAGAAAAAAAAAATCATTTTCTGCACCAAAACGGTTTTAGAGGCCGAAAGAAGATATTATTTCATCAATTCGAAAAAAAATAATTGTTTACAATTTTATTTTGACAAAGTTTTTAATTTGATAAAATTCGCAAAAGGGTTTTTTATCTCGTGAAAGGAAAAAAAAAGAATTCCGAAACTGTCCTCGAACGAAATACGAGTTTCGCAGCAAATGTATAACAAATTGTAAAAAAAATTTTAATTGCAGGAAAGTCAATTTATTATGCGATAAAAATGTTAAGTTAGGTTAGTTTTATATTTAAAATATGTTCAGGAAGAAGAGTTAATTATTTTTTTAATTCCGTTGCAGGATTCCATTCAAGTAGGAAAGAAATACTCATTACATTTAGATGATTTAATTAATTAAGGTTTTTCAGCGAATTAGATGAAACGAATAGAAACGAAAATTGGATTTTCAACGCTATACGTGGGAAATTTGAGGGGTTAATATGGTGTTTACGAAGCTGGTAAAAAAAAATGTAGAATGCAAAATACAATTACGCAGGACAAAAAAAAAATAAATAAATACCTAAATACCTACATAAAAAATAAAATAAAAAAATAAATAAATAAACAAAACCAAAATGAGTTTCTCTTTTTCCAGGAGCTAAAATTTGGTAAAATAAGATAAAATCAAGTTTAGATTTTGAGCTCTGAAAGAACCTAATTTGAATGGCAGTACTTGGCGAAAGGGTAGTTCAATAATTTTATTTTTTTTTTTTTAATCAGCTGATAAGCTTAATGCAAATAACTTTTTTTTTAAAAGCTCAAGGCCTGAAATTTGGTTTTCCTGAAAGGTCAAAAAAATCTCGAAATCCTGGTATAGTTTTTATAACTTGAGCTTTTTATTGCACTTTTTATTCCGAAATTATGAAAATTTTGTGGAGTCCGAGGCTTAAAAATGGAACTTTGTAGTAAAATGGATCGAAAAACACGAATTTTTGAATCTAAAAATGCCACAGCGGGGAAAAGTTGCAATTTTAGCCTCCACATTAACCCTAATTTTTTTCAGATTTTTTGGAGGCCGATTTCTGCTGCCCCAAGAAGCCTAAAGTTTTTCAAAGTCTCATAAGGGCCGAAAAAATTAGAGCCGTATTTTGGTGCGAAAGAGTTGTTCCTTTTCTATCGGAAATTTTCCGATAGAAAAAATGAAGATTGTTTTACAGTAATTGGAGCTATTTTTTATATATGAGTCGAAAGAGGTGTAGGAAGTTTATTAACAGCCGTTTTTTGCTCATAAATAAAAAATGGCTACTGTAAAACAATTTTCATTTTTGAAAACTAAGTAGAGAAAAAATTGATTGGAAGCTGGATTCGAACCAACGAGGACTCAAACATCCTTGAACCCCAATCCGTGGGAGAACGCCTTAACCGCTCGGCCATTCCAATCGTACGCTTACAACTGCATTTTCCTCTACTTAAATGATTCGTTTAACGAATTTTAAATGATTCATTTAACGAATCATTTAAGTAGAGGAAAATGCAGTTGTAAGCGTACGATTGGAATGGCCGAGCGGTTAAGGCGTTCTCCCACGGATTGGGGTTCAAGGATGTATGAGTCCTCGTTGGTTCGAATCCAGCTTCCAATCAATTTTTTCTCTACTTAGTTTTCAAAAATTTAGTTATCCTACCTGAGGATTAGAAGGTAGATTGTCTTTTAAACTAAAACAATTTTCATCTTTGAAATTTTCATTTTTGAAATTTACCGAAAATTTCCAATAGAAAGTGAACTCTTTCGCATCAAAATACGCCTATCATTTTTTCAGTCCTTATGAGATTAAAAAAAAAAAAAAAAAAAAAAAAACTTTAGCTTTCTGGCCGCAGTAATAAAACGTCCTAAATCCTGATGTTTGAAACTCTTATGTTTAGCTTATGGAAAATTATTCTTATTAATCAAAATCCGATTTCTGCGCCCATTTTCTGACGCTAAATTTTAAGGTCAGTAAAAAGAGACCCTAAAAGTAAACATTTACGGTCTAGCGCTGGAAAACTGACATCAAAAATCAATATGTCTGTCAAATTATAATGCAAACAGTTTTAAGGAGGCTCTCCAGTGAATTTGAGATTCTTAGCTAATTGCTCTCCTGCAACTTAAACATGGGCGGAACTATGTTTATTTTTTGATGAAAGGTTTTTCCGTCTACAAAAATTTAATTGGGAGCCAAATAAATTTTTAAAAAATGTAGGAATATTCCTTTTAACATTCTCCAATGTTAAAAGTTCTGGAGAATGTTAAGAGGAATATTTCATACTTTTAAAAAAATTATTCGGAACCAATTAAATTTTTGTAGGCGAAAAAAACCTTTCTTCAAAATGTAAACTATGTTGCGCCTATGCTTAAGTTGCAGGAGAGCAATCAACTAAGAATCTCAAAATTCATCTTTGGAACATCCTTAAATGCTCATTGCACTTGAAATAAAAATTATGTTTTACAGCTAGGCCTACAAATCTAAATCTCGAATCGCTAAAATCGGTCTCGGCCTCATCTCGGTCTCACTTTAGATTCTAGCAATGAAATATACTATTTATGCAACTTTAATGTTTATCATTTGTTCCAATCCCGCCATTTTTATCTTCTATTGTTAATGGGAACGCCATCCAATTATCATAATATACTATTCTTCGATGCTCAGGCCAACTACCAGCGCATTTAGACTGGAAAAGCCCTACGACATATTTATACTTTTTGATCATCCTGTACGTAAAACCAGCCCCTGATACCTAGAAAATTCAGATGTAAAAATAAAAATCAAAAAATCCGAACTGCTACAAGTAATTTCTTTTACTTTTAAAATCATCAAATTTTACAACCGCTCTAAAAAAAGCCCTTATCCATGATAGTTATCGCGCTCATAAAGCAATTCAACTTTTTTTTTCCCCAAATCGTTTAACCGTTAATGTCTTCTATACTTTTTTTTTCTGTCGTGTTTGATCATGGAATTAAAATAAACGACTCCGTTTACGATGATACGATGAAAATTACATGTCTTAAGGAAAGAAAAAAAAAAAATGTCGACGCGTAGCAGGCGCAATCGATTATGCTATTAACTGTGATGCAAGTGTCAAGTTCAAAAACTCTGGTCTTAGAAACAATTATAACATGTCTTCCTACTGAAAAGTTTAACTTTCTTGTCACTAATAATTCATTTTTGTTTTTTTAATCCAGTTCTATTGAGTAATGCGGTAATTTCTCCCATGAGGTAAAGAATTCGCAATGAGAGACCGTCGATATACGACGAAGTTCCTGGGGTGGTGGGAGAAAACGAGTCATCCAACAAAAAATCGAAAGTGTGATACCTAAAGGACTATTTTTTTTTTTATTTTAATATCTTTTAAGTTCTTTTTTTTGTTTAGTCTCGTTTAGACGTCCGTAACGGTGAGCACAAACAATTGGGTTACGTGCCTACAGTAAGTATTCTTTTTTTTTTTTAAGTCTCGTTGAAGTGATTTCGGTGTTTGTGGTCCGTTCATCAGGATATATGTAGTGACTGTGCAAAAAAAAAAAGGAAAGGGGATCCATCAGGTGAAAAATTTCAAAATTGAGTTTTTGGGCATTTATTTAACTCCATGATTATCACTGAATGACTTTGGAAAAAAAAAATTTATTGAAATAAGTAAATAAAATGGATATAGGCGATGAGAGGTTGAAACTACAGTTTTCAGAGTCGCAGATTTCGGACCTAAGACAACGTTTAACGGGTTGTTTTAAGTATTTTCTGCGATATTGGATTCTACTTTAAGAGGAGGCTTTTCGGATACCGGAAGGAATGGCTGTTTTGTCTAGTACTCGATTAACGATAAAAACAAAAAAAAAATCCAAATTTTAGGTATCTAACGAATAAAGACCCTAAATTAGAAGAGAACCGACAGAATAAATTATGGCGAAATTTTAGAGGTAAATGACCAGGAGCATTGATTTTTTTCTTTTGTCTGTTTATGTTTTTATTTGTTTTCGAAAGTATTTTTTATTCGACTGTCTTTTGCGAAACTAATGCGAATGATAATGTGCCTCCGAAATTTCGAGCCCATTTTTTCTGTCGGGTCTCTTTTAAGTAAGGTTCTCTACTATGGGGTACTATAAGTAAAGGTGCTCGTTGTGAGGGGGTGGAAAATATTTTTGTGGGGCCCCCCTTTCAAAAGGCTCCAAAAAAATAAAAATATTTGTTGCAAAACCTGAGCTCTGTATCTCTGCTTTAACACTCTGCCTGTAAGCACTTCGATTTTCCCGATTAAAAATAAAACATGGGGATTTTTCGATTTTTACAGCATTTTTTTTTTCTGAGAAAATGGGCACATAAAAAGAACCCCGCACAAAATAATAGGAATTCGGCTGCCGGATGAAATTTACATTTAAAAACAAACAAAAGAATAACAAAAACAAATGGAATTTTATTCGATAGCCAAATTCCTATTATTTTGTGCGGGGTTCTTTGGAGATTTTTTTTGGAGACTATTAAAAGGGGGCACCACAAAAATATTTTACACCTCCTAATAACGGGCACCCTAACGCATAACCCGTACGAAAAAGAGATAAAAGCGTGTAAAATTTTTGCAATAAATTTCCATTAAAAATGTATTATTTTTATATTATTTATACAAAACCTTGGACATGCATAATTTTTGCAAAGTTCATGCATGTTTTTTTAAGCTCCAAAATTTAAAAGTGCATAATATTCACAAAATTTATGCATAATTTTACTAAACTTGAAAATCTGGATGTGCTTAATTTATGCATATAATTTTCTTAAACTATAAAGAAAGACAATTTGTAAATATTCTGCACAGTAAAAAATTTTATGTCAAAATCAACATAAATCAACATAAGCAGGTCCACATAATTTTTATGTTGTTTTTGTTTTATGTTTGCCTTATGGGAGAAACAACATAAAAAATTTATGTGGACCTCTTAGAACATATTTACATAATAGTTTTTACTGTGTGCTTATTTAATTTCTTTTTCAATCTTATGCATACTTATTTATGCATTATTTACGCATGTTGGAGGATGAAAAAAAAATTTTCTCTCTAATAATGAACTCCTTGTCTGAAATGTTCATACATTTGCTTTACTTCTGTTTACTCCTTTATTTCTGTTCATTCATTTCAGACAAGTTTTCAGCAACGGGAAAATTATTTTTTAAAAAATCCCGCTTTCAAGGGTTTTATAAGCCAAATATAAAAAAATTTTGCTTTAAATCGCTTATGGAAAAATGAATGTGAGCTTCAAACCCCTTCCCTCTTTCCCGTACGAAAAAAAGGTGCATAAATGATATAAAAATCATGTGTAAATTATACGAAATATTGGACATCAATAAAAAATGCATAAATTATGTATGAAGAACTTAACTTTTTTTACCAGAAATTCTTTTTTATCCTCCAACACGGTAAAAAATTTTATGTTAAAGTAACATAATTTGCCTGTAGCCTCGAACAAAACACTAAAAACAAAAGAATGTATTATGGACAATAACATTCTATTTTTTTAACATAAAAAATGTGTAGCCTTTTTTTTAGCAAATTAACATAACATTTTTTACCGTGAATATAATTATGAATAAATTATGCATAAAATGAAAATAAAAAGTTGAATAAGCATAATATTTGCAAACTTTCCTGCTTCATGATTTAAAAAAAAATTATATGCACACAGTAAAAAATTTTATGTCAAAATCAACATAAGTAGGTCCACATAATTCTTATGTTGTTTTTGTTTATGTTTACCTTTTGGGAAAAACAACAGAAAAAATTTATGTGGACCGTTTAGAACATATTTACATAATATCTTTTACTGTGCATAAATTAAGTAAAAACTATGCATACCTAGATTTTGAAGCTAAAAAAAATTATGCATATTCATTTTGGTGTTCAAAAAAAAAATATGCATTTAAACTTTGCAAAAATTATGTCCAGATCTTTGTTTTAATGATACAAAAATAATGCATTTTTATATACATTTTTCGCTTTTATTTTGCAAAAATTTTATACACTTTTTGCATGACTTTTTCGTACGAGGCCTGTTCTTACAAGGAAAAATTAGAAATCTCGAATTTTCCAGACGCCCTCCCACAAACTTCAGCAAAAACAAATATAAGTAATCGGAAGGAACATGGAGAAGAATGAAGGGAGCATACTGCGTTTTTTACCGGGAAAATTCTGGAGTTTTTCCCCCTTTTTTTTTAAATAGATCTTGACATTAAAAAAAAAAATCTTGAGAAAGGTTAAATCAGGACCCGCCTACGAAAAGACTAATTAAATATGAAAATTGAAACAAAAGAAAAGGAAAAAAAAAAAAGGGGGGGCGAGGGAAAAACCTTTACAGATTCCAATTTGTTTAATAAACAATAGAAAATAAAGAGATTTTTCTGCTCCACCTGCTACCCTCTACGTGTCCCGAATGTAAATTGTATGAAGCAGTTTAGATTTTAACGAGTACGGCATAAGTCATAAAAAAAGTTATGCTAATATCCCGGTACTAAGAAAAGAAAAAAAAAATATATCTGCAAGAGAAAAAAAAAAGTGGGGGTCCGAAACACGCGCTCCACGTATTACAGATGAAAATCTGAATTTTTTAATTCCTACGAGATAAGAATCGGACGATGCTAAAATTCTTTACATATTTAAAAAAAAAAAGGGAAATATTTCCCGAAGATGAGGAATGCAACCCGAAACGTCCTTTTAAAAAATTCTTCCCTGCGTTTTTCTCATTCTTTCAGCGACAGAAACAAACAAAAAGAAAAAGGTCAAATTTCGGAAACATTTTCTTCATCACTTGTAATTGTGAGATTATGAATACCGTTAATCACCTCGGAAAAGGCTCGGGGAGGTAGCTCTTATGCTCATCTATTTCGGTGAATTACTATCATTATACCACCGGTACCAACTTTATACAGCAAAACGCAATTACTTTATATCAAAAGGAAGCTATTTTCAAAACCGTGTATGATAAATTAAATCCCCGACAAGACAAATCTAATTATGAGATATTAATTTTCATCTCAGGAAACGGATCCGACCATATAATAATATATATGCCAAGCTAAGAAAAGGGCTAAGGTATAAGGACTTCGGGCGATTTTCCTTTTTGCGAACCTCCCCCGCCCCCCTTTTCTCCAACCTCGCTCCCCTTCATCAAAAAAGAACAAAGGCGTCTGGAAAGGAGGGGGGGAGGGGGGGGGAATGTTAATATACACAAACAAAACGTCAACTTTGAATTTCAAAGTCATACGAACTAAAATATCCCTTTAAGGAAATTTTGAAATTTGCAAAGTGCCAACGTTTATGCATTTCAAGTTTTCCCAGTGAAAAGGAGCGAGAGGGAGGGAGGGAAAACGATAAAAGGGAATTGCAGCCGGGAAACGTCGGGTTCTGTTCCGGTGAATGAAAACTTAAAGGACTAAGTCATTAACTCAAAAGTTTCACGAAAAGCGGTCGGTCCGAAAATTTGAAAAATGATATTTTGCAATTCGCTTAAGGGGATATCGTCGTCGTCGTCCTCGTCCTCGTCGAAAATTTCTCCCCTTTTTAATCATCGAGATTTTAAATAAAAATCAAATTGGTCGTTTTCGATGCGAAATACTTCCTGAATGATTACCCAAATGAAAGAAAAAAAAAAAATCTTTTAAATAAAATCGCCTTGCTCAATGATATAATTTCTTTTCCGAATTCTGTTATTAACATTCCGATGAAACGACGAAGCGAAAACGAAAAAGAAATTACTGATAATAAGTTGTTATTATTATTTTGATTTTTTTTTTTTCCTTTTTAAAAGTGACTTATGTCACTGGACTAAACTGCTTCCAGTTCGATTGCGATTAGATACGGCTTTGAAATTAAAAATCGTTTTTTCAAATTCATTTAGCATTCTCTTTCATCTACATTGTTGTGCTTTTTTTCGGAATTAAACGGTTTAAGAAAATAATAAGACAAAGAATTCCGCTGCTTTTGTAATTTTTTTTTTCTAATAAATATTTCCAAAAGGCCAAAAGGATTTTGTTTTTTAAATAATGGCTGGGGCCATCCAAGTCATATGCTTCACTCCCTCCCTGGTCAGCAAAAATAAAACTTCCCCTATTGGACTGCCAAACTCAAGAATCCTTGCTCTTATCAACGAAAAAGATTTTTATTAATTTATTTTCCCTAAAAAGTTTTTCCCTAATTTATTTTCCCTAATATATTTTTTCCCGAATTGATTTTTCTCAAACCTTTTTTTTCCTAATTTGATTATTCCTTAAAAAAAAAAATTTTCCTCGATTTTTTCAAAAATATATCTCTACCATTGTTCCTAAAAATATTTTTCCCCAATTTATTTTTCCTAAAAAAATTTTTCCCCAATTTATTTTTCCTAAAAAAATTTTAGAAATTAATAATTAAATTGGGGAAGACGTTTTTTTTTTTTTTTTTTTTTTTTTAAATTTTGGAAAAATAGTTTTCAAAAATTTTTTTTCTTTTGAGAAATTACTGAAAAAATTTTTAATTAAATTAGGATTAGGGAAAATATCGAGAAAAATTTTTTTTATAAATAATTAAATTAGGAAAAAAAAGGTTTAGGAAAAATAAATTACGGAAAATAAATTTTAGGGAAAATAAATGAGGAAAAAAAGTTTTTAGGAAAAATGATCTGGGAGTCTTAGTCATCTTTTCTTTCTTTTTTTTTTTTTTATCGTTTGTCTACTTCATATTTTTGGGCACCACTTTTAATTCTTTCGGTCCCTTATCCAAAACAAAAATCTGTTTCTGGGAACGGCTAAACGGGAGTCAGTTTTTTTTAATCCCCCACATATTTCGGGATTTACAGCATCAGCACTGAAATTTCAAAACGCGGAGTCGGTATCCTAAACCCTGAGATGGGAAAACTGATTTTTTTAAAAGACTTTTCGGATGTCCAGTGAGCGTGTGGTATTTTGATAATCTTTTATCTGAATAATTTTAAACTGCACCTACCTTCAAGTAAATCGGAAAAATAATCTGTGCAGATCCCACCATTTCTCCGACGATCGATTTTTCTTATTTTTTTCGCTGGGGCCGCAAACCAGTGTTGATTTTAACCAAAAAAAGTTGCCGGTGCGCTTCTGTATTTCATTTGAATTGTAGGCATTTTTCCGAATTTCCAAAGAGAAAGTGCCGGGCCTCCCCCGGAAGTAAAAAGTGCTGGGGCTCGCCCCTATCCCACTCCACCGCAAAAGCACTACTGCCGCAAACATATCTGAAAATAAAATAAAAAGGAAATATATTATTTGTAGAAAATATACAAAAAAAGAGGTTGGACTCAGTTAGCAATATAACCATTGTTTAAATTTTTAATCATTCGCTGAGAAAAAAATTTGGCATCAAGGGGGTGTGTATTTTAGCATTTTGAGCATTGTCGGGGTAGGGACAGTAATACCTTAATACCTCTTTTTTTATGTCTCGTTAATTATCCTTTAAAAAAAAAAGAAAAGAAAAGAAAATCGGGGAGGAAGTGCCCCTTTCTGCCCCGACAGAAAAACTGACATCATTTTTGAAATCTACTGCCCCGAGAACCTAGGAAACGAATATAAACAGTTCTTATTTAAATAAAAATATTTTGTGCAGGGCTGTAGCTCCCCAACGAGTCGGCCGATTTTGAAAGCTCTATTCATAGAAACACTGTTTTAGGGAAGCTGAGTCCGATAACTGCAATCGGTCTGTGAAATTTCCGTCGGTCTGTGTTTTTGGAAGACCCAAATTACCCAAATTAAATACCGTCCCTTGCAATCACTTCCTATTCTTCATTTAAAAAAGCCATTTTCATCAAATGAATTATTCAAAGGAATTAATCTTAGTCTTGAAATGATACTGCATCCGTATAAAAAATGATTCCTTATTAACATTAAATCATACATACAAACGATGCTAACAAATCAAATCTCAATTCGTAACTAGTTAAATTTACCAGAACTACTTTTAACTACCGGTATTCGCTTTTTTTCGGCGGGTGGCCTTTTAATGATTTAATGCCGAATTCCATTTACTTTTGTTTTCGCATAAACCTAATTTTGCTTTTTAAGAGTTCACATCTTTCGATTATAAAAAAAAAACACGTGTCTTCCCTATTTTAATTACGGAAAAAAAAAAATCTTTTACGGAGAGAAAGCGAATCCCATAGCACCGGCTTCCTATATGTATATAAAAAAGAAAAAAAAATAATAACGAAGAACTTGTGAGAGAATTACACACCAATTTACATAAGTTACCGTACGCGAGAGAACACAATGTAAACAAAAATGTAATAACAAGCACAATTAAGAAGAACTGGACTGATAAATTCCACAAGTGTCACTTTCGTTTTCCATTAAAACTAGTTTTTGAAATCTAAATATTTGACTGACCCTTAAAAGCGAGGTTTTTCAGTAAATTTACATTTCATTTTCAAGGGCTGAGAAAAAGGTCAGCGGCACTTATACAACCTCAATAAAGCTTCCCTTATTCGGGATTTTCATACGTGCCAATGTTTAAAAATTTATAATAAACAAAATTCTGCACGGGGAAAACCCCCGTCTCTGCATTTGAAAGCTAAAGGGAATGGAAGGAAAGGAAAAGAGAAAGATGTAATTTTTTTTTTCCTTTTTCAGATAAAACTCACCAAAAAGGACTTGGGATAGGGAAAAGAATATACACACAACAGCAATAATGAAATTAACGCAGGGATTATTTCTCCTTCTGGTGGTCGTGCAAAGGATATCGTCATCTAGCGTAAACAGGAAATTAGTTTTAGATCATAAAAAGGAGAAAGATGCGCAGAGACCGATCAGATCCTCAGCTTTAGATCCTCAAACTGCTTTTGTAGCGTCGCCTCTGGATACTCACACCGGTTACGTTTTGACGCACGGTTACGCTCCTCAAATTGATACGAGTCACCTGTTGAAAAGTCATGAAACTTTAGCTTTAGCCGACACCAACGCTTATTCCTCTTCTATTTTCAACCACGAGTCACTTTTTTCGCCTAGTCACGGGTATGGGGATATTTCGAAATTATACAGTATCAAGACCTACAAACAGCCATATTACACTTACAGTAAGTAAAAATGAGACATTTAGGGAAGCCCTGAAGGGTCACGATTTCTGCTTCTTTTCTTCGGTAGTTGAGTGTTTATGGTTGAGGTAACACTGGCAACTGTTCTGTCAGCCTTCATTGTTAACAGTTAACGGACTGTTGTTGACTGATGTAAGACAGTTAACTATTATACAGTTAACTGTTAACTGTAGTTATCTCGATTATTAACTGTTAACTGTAGTTTAACTCAACTATTAACTGTTAACTGTAGTTTAACTCAACTATTAACTATTAACTGTAGTTTAACTCAACTGTTAACTGTAGTTTAACTTAACTATTAACTGTTAACTGTAGTTTAACTCAACTGTTAACTGTAGTTTAACTTAACTATTAACTGTTAACTGTAGTTTAACTCAACAATTAACTATTAACTGTAGTTTAACTCAACTGTTAACTGTAGTTTAACTCAACTATTAACTGTTAACTGTAGTTTAACTCAACTATTAACTGTTAACTGTAGTTTAACTCAACTATTAACTGTTAAATGTAGTTTAATTGTATACTAACTAGTATAGCTGTATATTGGAATTAACTTGACACAGTTGACTGTTCCTGTAACAATCCTATTTAACAGCTGATAGTCACCTGTAACTACTTACAGTAAGTAAAAATGTTACACTTACACCTGTACCTAATAGTAGCCTACCACCTGTACCTAATAGTCACCTGTAACTAATAGTAGCTTCATTATTAAACTGTAACTATTAGTAGTAACTATATTTTTAATAAAAATTGACAGCGTCAATTCTAAAATTGAGACAATCAGTTCTACTGTTAACTGTTAACAATTGAGTTGGCAGTTTTCTGTTATAGTTCCATTAACTATACTGTTACCGTTCCTGTAAACGTACTAGATAGCATTTAACAGTTGAAAGTCTCTACTGTAACTATTAGTATCTCCAGTGGTTAGCTGTAACTAGTAATAGTAACTCCATTGTTAACATTACTCTGCAGTGTCAATTTTACAACTGAGACCATCAATTCTACTGTTTATTTTTAACTGTTAACAGTAGAGTTGGCGGTACTATTAACGGCTAACAGTACGGTTGACAGAGAGTTAGCAGGTATCTGTCACAGTAGTATCATTAACTTCACTGTTAACTGTTCCTCCAACAATATTAGTTAGAGTTAAGAGTTGATAGTCTCTATTGTAACTATTAGTACCTCCGTTAATTAACTAACCCTCCTAGTAACTCTATCCTTAACAGTACTGCGGGGTGTTACATCTACAACTGAGACCATCAATTCTACTAGTAGCGGTCAAAGAGCAGAATTGGCAGTACAGTTAACCGATAGATGATAGTTACCTGTTAACGTACCGTTACTTTAACTGTTAACTGTTAACTGTTCCTGTAACAATACTAGTCAATAACTGATAATGTTCATTGCAACTACTAGTAGCTCTAGGGGTTAATTGTAACTAGTAGTAGTAAGTCCACTGTTAGTAGTAGTCGAAAGTGTAAACTCTACTGTTAACAGTAAAGTCGAACCTATATAACTTCTCATGCATTTTTTATAAGTTAAATAAGTTTTGAAGTTATTGAAGTTCAACTGTGCTGTTATTAGTAGAACCCCGATAACTTTCCAGTTAAAGTCTTCGTTAATATATGGAACATTCATAAAAATTACGGAGGTTTACCGGCTGTAACCGTTAACAGCAGAGTTACTAGTCATCTGAGCTCATAGTTGACACTGTTAAAAATAGAATTAGCAGGACCAACTGTTAATAGGCTCATTCAGAGTTGATAATGTCAACTCTTCCGTTGCCCCTATCAACTCAACTAGTTAGTAGTTAGCTGATAGTAGAGTTGGTCGCCTAACTCTACTATCAGTAGAGTTGACTAAATCCACTATCAACTAACACTGCTAATTGCAAATTTACATCGAGAAAAAGAAAAAATTGTGATCCCTGTGATCCCTTCAGAGCTCTCGTAACACGTGACTACAACCAAACGCGCTAATCTTTCTCTTTCAATTTCAGCTCCAAAAGTCAAAGCTCCCGCATTCAAAATCGAACAACCCTTAAGCTTCGTTTACACGACCCCCAAACCTGTGGTAACAATAACGGCGGCCCCCGTCGCTATCGCATCATCATCTTACACAGGGGGCGAAGACCATTATCATCATCACGTAAGTACACCTAATCAATTTTCGATCCCCTCAAATATTACGCAAATAATTCGGCATAAGGCTCTTATTTCGATAATCTCGTTTTCTATATACAGGAAAATTCGGGGGTTGTTATTAATTTTCCAATTGAATATTGTTCCTAACGCGGCGCGAAAATGTAATTAAACAGAATGAATACATTAATCCACATGAGTTCTAAACTGAATTCGAAATAAATGCGACGAAGCACAGCGTGAATATTCGAATTCGCTTCTCTATTGCCATTGTATTATTTACCGACATTGAGAACGGGTCGATTATTATTTTCCGAAATAAGAGAGGAGCATTTTCAAACGATTACCGGGAAAATTTTAATGAAAAATAAATAAATAAGTAAATAAAAACTCCGATAATCAGATGAAAGATCACTTTTCTTTTTAGAAAAATAAAATAAAAAAGAGGGGGCGGCAGTAAATCTGCCGATATAGATGAAAGCAAAATCATGTCAGAGTCAATAACACTCGATCAGGGTAATTCTCATCACTGATCTATTTGCATATCAGCGATGTTCCCATGTTATTGTTTTCACGGGAGTTTCTCCATCCGAATATTGCAATTTTCATTATCTCTCTCTTGGGAAAAAAAAATTGCATTTTGATGTGAACATTTTTTCAGAGGGAAAAGATAAATAGGGTTTTCTATAAGCTAAGCATGTAAAACAAGTAACCGGTTAAAATCGATTTGGAACCTCAGGTAAGGGTACTAAAAATAGTAAGAAGAGTTCAATCTCAAGTCGATGCCAGCACTAACAATTTCGCAGTGCCGGTGCCAATTTCGGATATTAAAAAAAAAAAAAATGCCGAGCACCGGCATCAGCCAAAATTTTCAAGCTTCGGACCCCTGTCTCCATCCCTCTTGAAAATTGCCTGATCCACAACATGGTCCCTTTAAACCTCCTTGATCGTCTTGGCTTTTAACAGTTTCAGAATGACAAAGCGTCATCATTTCAAATTATCCGTTTTTTTTAGTCTGATGACAACTACGCTTCCAAATATAAATTTGGATACCGAGTAAGCGATCCACATACCGGAACAGATTTCGGTCATTCGGAAGTAAGCGAAGGTCACATTACCAAAGGTCATTATCACGTCTTGCTCCCAGATGGTAGAATCCAAAACGTTCGATACTGGGCCGGTCCGTCTGGTTACCACGCTACCGTCACATACGAAGGAGGTAAATTACTATAATCTTCGACCTTCTTATACGAAAAAAAAAAAAATTCGAGTACCTGGAAGAAGTAACCAAATAAGTTAAGTACCAAATTTAAATTATTTATCTTTTTTTTTATTTTTTATACGATATCTTTTGAAAGGGCACGTGCAATAATTTATCAATGATCTCGCTTTAATACTCAAAAAAAAATTTCTTGTTGTTGCTGTTGTTGTTATTATTAGTTTTAAATTTTTAATAATATAAAATTTTGTTTAAAAATATTATTTCAATTTTTTTTTTCACTTCCCTGTGCATTTTCACTTTTTTATATAAAAAATCTGTGTCTGATAAATGTCGCTCGGCCAGTTTTTTTTTTTTTTAATATAAAAAAAAACTCGTAAATAGTAATTTATTAAATTATCTATCTATCGCTCACCTCTAGGTATTCATTTTCAAGACTTTCGCTCTTAATACCGAGATTGCTTTAAACCGTAGATATTTTTCAGAATTTGCAGCTGAGGATTTCTTCCGAATCTCGACGATCAGAATCTTTCAGGTGGTTTCCCTATAAACAATAAAGATATACCAAAATGAAACAAAAGCACTAAAAGGTGAACGAACAGAAAAAACTGATACCCCGTAAGCTAAAAATGTCTGTCGTAATGTGTTATACAGTTTTTGCTTACAGGAGTTCAGATTTACGTTCCTTTTCACTCTTTAATGCTTTCTCCGAAAGAAAATCACGAACTTCAAATTAAAAAATAGGAGATTGAATATTTTTTTCTTTTTTTTTTTTGAAAAAATTTATTAAAGTAAAAATTTGAACCAGCATGTTCATAGACATGCGCAAAATAAAGTTTTTTGGTCTAATTTAAATGCTATAGAAAACTAAATTCAAAACAGGTACATACTTAAATAAAATAATTTTTAAAAAAAGAAAATTACTTTCAAGTTTTCCAAGTAAATATTCCTTATTTTTAATTTTGAAAATTACTACCTAATTTTGTTAAATACATTTAATTTTTTTAATTTTTTGTTTTAACTAAATATTGTTCCAGACATCGCCTTAGCCAAATATCCAAAATATTTTACTCTATAGCTTTTACTTTACATTACTGAAGAAGAATTTGGTCCTGATACCAGATTCTCTGGCTATTTAATAAATATGCAGTAAAATCTAAGAAACCTGACTAATATTTTCTTAAATCTATTGTTCACTCTGAGCAGAAATTAAGTCAAAATATTTTAAAGATGTTATGATGAAATATTTGAAGTCCTGGATTTAATCGCCCAATTGATTAATTGATTAAAAATATTTGGCATCATTACCATTTCCTTCCGCGGAGCATAATCAGGCTATAAACGATTTGAGGATCAGAACAATTTTTCAGTCTCAATAATTACGAACCACCCGCTTTTGATAAAAATGAGGTGCTAATTCTTCCAACCAGGTAGGGTTTATCACCGTTACGTTCTTCATATAAGCTTTATTCGTGTAGATTATATCGCAAAATAAGACCCTGAAAAATAAAGAAAGTAAAATTTTATACAAGTAATCTGAAATATTTACTCCAGTGACGCATATTTTCCTGCTAGGCGGCTGTCGTCTGCTAAAGAATAAACGAACTTTTAAAAGTTCCGAATCGGCCAAAAGTAAATGAGTTGCGAAATTTTAAACGCTAAATTTTAAAGCTAAACGACGAGCCCTATAGCAGAAAAATTTTTAATTAAACATCCCGGAGTTGAATTAAAAAATAAATCACTAACCACTGCGGCTGTTCTAAAGTATATAAAACGGAAGATGGGTGAATAAAAAGGTCTTGATCTCCCCTGATAGATTTGTAAACTCCGGAATGATGTAAGTATGCAGCGTTTTGAAATAAACCGGCCGCGATGGCTCTGCGAACGGTTTCCCCGTTTCCTGAAATAATTGTAAAAAGATTTATTTTTAATGTAAATTAAGCTTAATACTTTAATCAATATCAATAAATTTGCTTATCTCCAAGCAAATAATTTTCCGTCGAAAATTCTTATTTTACAAAATATTGCATTAAAATCGGCAATTTAAATCGATTTTTCGAATTTGAATCTAATAACTCCGTACCTTCAGCCGAAACAATCGGCACGTCAAATTTCATCACCAACTTTTTCATTTGGGTCCGAATTTCTTCCAGTCTTTTAAGCCCTCTATAATTTAAAAAATGTTTATGGCACCAGTCTTTCTTCTTTCCGAATTTCACAAACGCGCTCCAAGCATTCAACAAAGTCAGCAAATCCCCTTCTGTGACTTGAAAATCTCTGTGCGCTATCCTCGCTTTAATGGACGCAGAACCGCTAATAGGTTTAGTAAAAATCGTCTGTACTTGAAGGCCTGATAATATGGTTAGGATTTCCTCGGAGCAACCAAAACTGCCTAAAATAAAAATAAAAAAATGTTAAAAAATATTTTTAATTAGAATTTAAAAAAATACAACCTGAAGCTAGAAGAATTTTTGAATACGAAGGATGAATCGGAAATTCCGCCATATTTACTCCTAAAGGTTTTGTTAATTCTCCGTCTTTATCTATTGCTTCCAGCGCGAATAAAAATTCCAGAGCAGCAGCTAAATTTTTGGCAGGCGGAGGGGAAGGGAAATTAAACCTAAGGACGTTATCTATTCCCAAAGCTTTTAACTGTATCACAGGCGTCGCCAATTCGGTTCTCTGCATTTCGCATGGAGTTGAATTTATGAAACCGTCGTAATCGGATTCTCTAAAATTAAAAAAAAAAAATTAGTAAAAATAAGGATCGGTCTAACCTTTTTTTTTTTTTTTTTTTTTTTTTTTTTTCAAAGAAAAAAAATTAACCTGTACAATCTAAAAACTTTTCCGGTTCTTTCTCTGCCGGCTCTCCCAGCCCTCTGTTCCGCTGACGATTTCGAAATCGGAACGACAACTAACGAATCAGTACAAGTATCGGGGTTAAACCATCTTAATTTTACGAAACCGCTGTCTATGACGTATACGATCCCTGGGATTGTTACAGATGTTTCGGCTATGTTGGTTGCGATGATTACTTTTCGATCTCCTCTCTCGCAGGGTCGAAACACTTTCAGCTGATCCGAATTCGGCAGCGAGCCGTGCATGGGCAAAGGAAATAATCGAACTGAAAAAAAAAAAAAAAAATTAAAAATAACTGTTAAGAGATTTTCGTAAAAAAAAGTTTAGAGTAACAAAATAAAGGAAGACAAATTTTTTTCTTTTTGGAGCAAAACTTTTTTTTTTTAAATGATACTTACGGCCATCTTTTCCTTTTAAACCAGCCTGTTCTCTCAGCAAACCCGCAGCTCTTTCAACTTCTTCTTGTCCCGTTAAAAAAGCTAAAATGTCGCCATGGATTTCATTTTTATGAATTTTTAAAGCCGTGTCGACTACACCTTGTACATAATCAGGAACTGGTTCTGAAAAAGAAAAAAAATATTTAAAAAAATGATTAAGCATGAGGAGTTTCAATTTTTTCATCGGTTTAATTTATTGAAAATTGTTAACAAGAGGCAACAGGCTTAAAGAACCCACCCTGAGAGCCAAAACATCAAATCAGTATCTGAGAGCCAAAACATCAAATCTAATAAATCCAAAATATCTGCTTTATAACGTCGTTTTTCTATAACAAACGGCAGGTCGTCTGCATTCAAATTCGACGTTTTGACTCTGAAATAAGCTTATGAATTATATTAAGAAATATTTTCAACCAGGTGTAGGACCTCGTCTAAAAAATAAAAAGCGAAAAATCTAGAACTCAAAAGAAAGTGAATACATAAATAGTGCAACGACCTTTTTGAATTGAAAGATACCTGCCGTGGACGCTTCTCGGTCCTTCGGTTTCGTTCAAATAATAGAATCGTTCTATACCCATAGAGAAGCTTCAACGAGGGTTTTGTATACCAAAATGAGTTTATTTTTAGTTAGCTAGTAATCTCGATTCACTCTATCAATTCAAATCAAAAATAAAAGTTATTCGCAAAAAATACTGGAGTCATTCATTTTTATACGCAACCAGTTCAAAGAAAATGGACGCTATTTTCTTTAAAATTTTATGTGACCTTGACCTTCAGTTAGATTTAAGTTCAAGAGCTCATCGCTCAAGATGCGTACATTGTTTAATAAAATCAAGAGTTATGACAGAAATATTCCCCAAAAAATGAAAAATTAATCGGGCGCAAAGTTAGCCTTCACCCCCCTGTGGACCAGTGCCGTTTGAACGTATTAAAAAAAACGCCTACCGAATTTTAGTATAGGCAACCCGTATTGCATGCATGTAATGCAAAATATCGCACAAAATTTGTTTGTTTCCGTAAAATAGTTGGGAAAAGGGTGTTTAATGCGTTTTCAACCCCGTAGATCTCGAATTTGATATCAGAATGACGAAATTTCATGCAGAAAATCCAATATGGCGCCGAAAATAAATACATTTACATTTAAAATGGCTCCTTCATGATGGATTTTAATCTAATTAAAATTCTGACCTCAAATCTGAAATCAGCGTCTCATTTATCGTCGTACGCAATAAATTCTGATATCTTCAGCCAATGGCATCCCTAGGATACCAAGCAAGACTAAAGGTTCATTTCTGATAATGTAGAGAACCTTCTTAACTCTAATTAAGATATCTTCCTTTCAATTTTTCTCAATCCAGACATAAAAAAAAATCACCTTGCAAATAAAAGACATCTACAGAATACATTCTTCCAGGCACGCTCATGATAACGGACTTGTCTTTGGTCTTATCTTTCGTAGGATTAAAGCTAAAAAAATACTGCAGTTCTTCGGCGTCGCAAGTGGCAGAAGACACAATCAACTTTAAATTAGTATTCTTCTTTAAAATTTTTTTCATAAGTCCCATGATTATGTCCGTGTATAACGTCCTTTCATGCACTTCATCCAATATGATAACGCTGTATTGCCTCAGCAGAGGATCCGCCATCATTTCCCTTAACAAAATCCCCTCCGTCATGTATTTAATCCTGGTTAAGGTTGGATCCGAGCAGTCATCGAAACGGATGCTGTAACTGAAATAATAAGAGAAAAAAATTAAAATCTTCGCAATTTTTAAAAATTTAAAAAAATAAAAATTACAAACCCAACAAGAGCACCCAAGGGTGATCCTTTTTCCTCTGCAACTCTTGCGGCCAAAGTTGTGGCTGCCACCCTTCTCGGTTCCGTTATTCCGATAAGTTTGTCGTTGTTCGTCCATCCTGCCTCGTGTAAATACTGAAAAAAGAAATTGGATTAATTTAATTAATGTTTTTTAAAAATTTGAATTTAAAAAAAAAGGTAAGGATTCTCTTCCTTTAATCTTGAAAAAAAAATTGTAATTCTTTTAATTTATATTTTAAAAAAATTTATAATTAAGGTAAAAATTACAACCGAGATTAGTATAAGTCAAATTTCTAGGAAGATTAATTTTGAGCTGTAACTTAGTTACAAAAAAAAAAAAAAAAAAAAAAAATCAATGTTAATTTAATTAATGAAAATCTTCACAAAAGTACCATGAACTATATTTTTTTAGGAGCTAAATGCGTTTGAATCTTTTGAAAAACAACCACCCATGAAAAGACTAGAGAACACCCGAATCAAAGGGTTTTATTTCAAAAAAATAAAACTACAACTGTCCCCTCAAAATACCTAAATTTAGGTAACTTACGTAATTTTAACTCAGCTAAACATTATCCGACTCACTGGTCTTCTATCGATTTTGATTTAAATTTCAGGGTTTCGAAACCAAGACATTTCAAACCTATAATTTTGTGCGTCGGAGATTAACTGACGTATCTCCATCAGAAATATAATTGGAGATTTTCTGTTTTGGCTGTTTTTAAAAATCATGTTATCACAGCTCACGCCGAAACAAGAAGTAAAAATATAGTCACGTGATTTTTAAAAATCCGTCAACACGGAATATCTCCAATTACATTCAAGACGGAGATAAGTCAGTTAACATCCGGTCCACGGAATTCATCTTATGAAATTTCAAAACCTATCCTACTTAATTCCATAACCCAAGCAAAGGTCATTAAAAACAATTTCTTTAATAATTAAAAAAAATAACAAATTTACTAACTTAAAATTAAAAAATAAAAACTTAAAAATTATAAGAAGCATGAACACAATAATATAAATAAAAAAAATGTATATAATTTTTTTTATATAAATTACATATTAAATTTCATCACTTAACAATATATATTTAAATTTCAATAAAAAAAATTTTTTAATTTAAAAATCGATTCAAAAAATTTTCATCATTGCACGGGGTAAAATAAGCCTATATTCTCTTATTACTAAAACATTTTCTTAAAATTAATTTTCAAAAAAAATTAATTAATAGGTAAAAATGATTCGCCATAAAATATTACATACAAATAAAAAAATATTAAAGCAATGTTCGTTTAGTAATTTTCGAGGCAAGAAAAGAATGAGATCATTTGAAAAGAAGAGGCTCATTGATATTCGGAAAAGTTTATGATTTGTGAAAAGGTTAAATATCGGTGTCAGTTACGAATATTGATCAGCCCCTTCTTTCGGTATGTCCTTCAGTTACAAAATTTAACCGGACGGAAATTTGCTAACAGAGGGATGTCCCTTATTTCAGTAACTTTCAAATTTGAAAATATGTAGCTCCCAAATTAGTTTTTCCAAAGACACTAACTGGTAAGCCCCAATTTTTTTTTTGGGATATTTTGGACAAAGAGCTTAAAGTTCGGAAAAATTTCCTAAGTTCAAGGGCCAGGGGCCAAAATATGAGTAAAAATGAATAAAAAATTATGAGAAAAAATTAAGAATCAAAATATGAGTAAAAATGAATCAAAAATTATGAGTAAAATTAAGAATCAAAATATGAGTAAAAATTAATCAAAAATTAACAAAACGTAATATGTCCATGCTTTTTCTCAATTTTGTTTAAATTTTGGATTCCCCAGGGAATTGAATAACAGATGTCAGGTTGGTAATGGTAATTTGCTTGAAATTTTCAATTGGAAACAGCCTTAATTTTACAAAAAAATAATTATTGATTTTTTTCGAAATTCACAGTAAAGTAGACAAGGTTTCTTATTGTCCAAAATATCTAAAAGAAAATTAGGATGCAGTGTCCCAGTGAGAGTCGATTTGGAAGTAGGTATTTTCAAATTCAAAAAAAGGACATTCACTATGGTAAGAGGTAGGGTATGCCTAAAATCACAAATTTTGGAGTTTGATAATGCCTGATAATGGAATGGATGCCTTTTGGCAACACTATTAACCCTAATTTTTTTCAAATTTTTTTAAGGTCGCACAATGACCTTGAAGTCTTTAAAAAACCTCTATAAGGGCGAGAAAAAAAAAAAAAAATTGAAAAGTCTAAAATAAGAATTTTATTTTTCTGAAAAGAGCGAAGTTTCGTGTCGGAAATTTTGCGTAGATTACGAATATCAAATCCAAAATTTATTTTTGTGCACGGTTTTTAAAGATAAAAGGAAAAAAGGTCTAAGAATTTCAGTATTTAAAAAATTAACCTAAAGCTCAACATTTAAAGTAATATTATACTTCATATTCGTAAAATGAGCAAAATTTATGATAAGAAACAATTATTTTTTTCAGAAAAAGAAAATTAATCATTTTTTGCTCTCATATGAACTTTTAAAACTTAAGGTGACTTTCAGAAAATCTGGAAAAAATTAGGGTTAATAGTGTTGCCAAAAGGCATCAATTCCACTATCAAGCATTTTCAAATTCCAAAATTCGTGTTTTTGGGCGCACCCTAATATTCGCTGACCCCAGCTCAGTGCTTCTAAACCAAAATATTATAAAACTAAAACTGAAAAAAAAAAAAAAAAAAAAAATACATATGTACATATCTGAGGACATCGGATGCATCTGAGCTTATATGGGAGCTCATCTAATTATTGTCTGGATAAATTTTAGAAATAATATTCCTACATACAGCCGAGTTTATAATATTTTGGTTCATGAGCTACGAGACCACTGATGACTGAATTCTCCGTCCTCGTTTCCGGGTAAAAATTCAACAACGATTAATCTCAATGAACACATTCAGGTTTATAGTTTTTTTTTTTTTTTTTATTTCAGTCTTTGTAAGTCATTTCGTTAAATTATCTTTTCAAAAAAAATAATAATAATAAATATATATAACGTTTTTAAAACATAACAATATAAAATTTGTACAGATTCAAAATGCAGTAACGTTACGATAAATAAAATTACTCTCGTAAAAAAATTGTTCAACAAGTAAAATATGCATTTCCGTCAAGCAAATAAGGGCCAAAAGTACGACAAAACCGATTAATTTGATATTTTTAAATAATTCCGAGACTTTATCTAAAACGACCGCTAGCAAAATCACGTGCAAATACGAATGAACGTTTAAAATCCTCCACAAAAAAGCGATCAAAAGGAAATAATTGGAACGGAAAACTAGCAATTCTTTAAATTCCAAAATTTGAGAAACCCTGGGCCGCTCCAATAAATCTTGATACAAAGCAATGTAACGGTTCCAAGCGATCGAAGACAACGTCAATTGAATCGAAATGCAAGCTATGACTTGATACAGCCTCCTGTTGGTTATTTTCTTCCTGTAGGCCTCGGTGAAATCGGTTTTATCGACGACGGGGGTGTAATCCCTCCTTGAAGGATTGTTCTTCAAAAAAATCAACACCCCAAGCATGAAAAAACTAACGCCCAACAAATCGCAAACTCCGTCAACAATGTAACCCGTGGATCCGATTTCGGACGTCTCACCGTGGACGTGTTTACGCTTTCGAGCGACGTGACCGTCCAAATCGTCAAGCAACGTCCGAATTTCGAACAAAACGACGCCCAGCCTCCTCGTCCAAATCAAATGACTAGATACGCATTTCCCGGAAATGATGGCAACGAAAACGTGAAAAAAACTAATCATGTTCGGCGTTATGAACTTTATGTCGCTTATCCGAAAAATCATGTCGAAAATTGTGATGGCAGGTCCGAATATGTATTCGTTAATTTGATCCAACATAACCCCTTTCACGCTTACATAACAAAAAGGTGAGATTTCGTTACAATTGGCAGGATAGTCTGTCGTATTAACATTATCTTTCCTTAAAGGATAATCCTGAATTCGAAAATAAAGCATGATATCCATACCGAATAGATATATAAATAAAAGAACCAATAATATATAACCTGGAGAGATTCCTCTCACCCACGAATATTCCATCTTCAGCATAAAAATAAAAAATAAATAAGTAAAAAATAAAATCTTCAATAATTTTTTTTAAAATTGTCACCGGTTTGAAGATTGGTTCCGATATTCCATGGGCCTCCTTCAATTTTCTACTACGAAGTACAAAGCTGAAAGAGAATGATAATACGACAGCCATTAAAAACATTATTTAATCAATATAAGAATCATTTCCAAAAAAAATTTATTTATTATTTATCGGGCTTTTGTTGAATCAAATTAACAGAAAATGGTGAAGAATGCCTTGCAAAAGGATTTATTTATTATCCCTCTTTGAAAGAAACATAAATTGTTCCAGTTAAAAAAAAAAAAAAAAATTAAGCATCCCAATTACTGAACTGACCCTTTTCAGTTCTCATTTTTAATTCGTACAAAATTATTCAATTTTCTATTCCTCGGAAATTGCTTAAAGCAGATATCTTCGACATGGCATTGCTCAATGTACAACATTTTATTGTGTTTCTTATACATTTTTCATAATAAAACTTTTTTGTCTTAAATGACCTTTGCTTGTAGTTGAGAAAAAAAAACATAAAAAGACAAGATCATGCCAAGTCTTAACAAAAGATTTTTTTAAAAAAATGAGGTAATTTCACCTTCAAAACATTTTTACCATTTTATGAGATGATCTTACCTGTGGTAACTGAGTACTTTTTCCACATCCTGTCTCTCCAACCAAAACTAAAACTTGATATTTCTCGAGGAGATAAAGTATGTGATTTCTGGAATTGAATATGGGAAGTCTCTGTCGCTGTTGGTCATATGATAACGATACATTTGGGTTATACACGAATGTTGTTGAGCTGATTGGATCTATGTCTGCTATATCTTCTTGAAAATTTTTGTCGATTTCACCTGCAAGAAAAAAAAGGGGGGAAAAAAAAGGTTAATTTCATCAAGACTTGAAACACCAAAAAACCAATAAGAAAACGTCAAACATTATAAACATTTCACCTGGTTTTAAAAATCGGTAATTCGAACCCGATGGAAGCATGACAAGCTTAATTGATTATAGTTGATTTAGAAAAATTTGTTTATTGGAAAATGCTTAGGCAAATAAGGCATGAATTTACGTATTGGGGTATACCGTTAAATTCCTTCCTCTAGTAATCGAAATTAATAAAACTTATCGTTGGAATATTATTAAATTGCATTTTAATTAATGATTTTAACGTAAAACAAACGTAACGAGATTCAAAACAAAAAAAAAATAATATTTACTACAATAAGCTTGTCACATTGCCGACGCCATCTTTGATTTATGTTCGGCAACAAAACGTTGAGTGATGACGTCACGCCTTCTGCTATAGGCGAGTCTACGCACTACGTCATCACCGCAAAGCATTATGGGAAAAAAAAACGTCGTCTGCTGTTTGGGTACAAACAAATGCCCGATTTTTAATGGCTTACATGCAGATTTCAGATATCGCTTTTCTTTTTTTAATGAAATACTAGTTCTAATTGTTTTTTATTCGCTTTAAGCCAGTGATTATGTTACTTTGATAATGTGAAAAGTTTTTTCAATCATTTTTGATGGCGATGTATTATTATTAAAATATTTAATCCAAAATCAAAAACAATCAAGTTGATTTTATTGAAAGGTAAGTATATTCACACTACATGGCTATTATAAAATTACGGTTTTACCATCGTTATCATTATTATTAAATTATTATAATAATGATGGATTTACTTGAACTGTTTTTAGCAGCAGCCATGCCTACAAAGAGGTGTGAACATTCCGTCTGTAATAGCGATTGTAGATATGGACACAAAGAATATATGAAAGGCATAACATTCATTAAATTCATTCAACCAAAAGAAGATTTAGAAAAATGTAAGAGATGGGTACAGGCATGCAGAAGGGAGAATTTTTCAATCAAAAGTATTAGCCAGAACATCCGGATCCTTTACCAAAAAGACGAAGAGAAATAAAAAAGTTTGAAATTCAAAATAAAAAACGGTAAGTTTCACTACTTTAATAAAAGTTTTATATCAGCATTTAAAATGGAAGAACTGCCATAATCAGTTTCTTAATTTTTGCAGGAAATTGTCTGTGAAAGAGGAAGCTGAAAATGATTCACAAGATGTAAATTTAACTGAGCAGGAATTGATCAACGTTATACCATTACCCTCAGAGCAGCTGGATGTGACTGATACAAACTGGTTACTGTTTTCGGTTATCCAACAACACTTGCTTATAGCGATTAGATTGCCTGGAAAAGGAAACTGGATGTGCATTAAATATAGTTCAGAACTACTTAGATCAGCTAGTACTTTCTTACTAAGCAATGAGAGCTTTAGCTAAAAATGGGAAAATCTTTTCAGACATGATTATGATCGGTGTCATACCTTGCAGCTATGATGAGGTAATTTTTATAGAATTGAAATAATTCAATATGCTATGATGATTTATTTAAATAATATAAAAGCAATATTTAAAAATATTTTCAAATTTATTTCAGACATTTTTTTCTACGAAAGAAATCGACGTGAAAGGAAACGAAAACTCTAGAATCCGTCATCAGTCGTTTAGAATCCGAATTTGTCAATTCGTCCACCAAGACACCTCTTCTAGATGAGTTAAAGAAGGATGCAATAGTGGAAACAGAAAAAAATTGCAGAAGTGTAGCATCGCAAACAGTTTCAGAGAAATGGGCTTAAGAGAATATGCGACAAAAATGATAGTCTAAACCTTGTAGTGTCAAAACAGTATTGGTCCTTTGATCATTTTAAAAATCGTGATGAAGACTTTAAATATTTGACTGATGGAATATCAGTTATGTCTTTCTTAAATTTGTATGATTTTCTAGGAGAAGAAAAATGCCAAACCTTAAAATACACAGAAAAGTCAAAAAAAAGGAACACCTACAAAGACACCAGCTAAGAACAAATCTATCCAACAAAAATTATCTTGTAAGAATAAATTTTTTGACTTTAATCCGCATTAGGAGAGGATTTACTCTGAAAGAGATTTCGTTCGAAATATCTAAATCTTTTGCAGGAAGAATTACGTACACATGGATCCAATTTTTGTATTTGGAGCTTCAACCTTTCAAGGAAAAAATGTTTGTTTCTCGATAAATTCAAAAAAAGACCATGCCTCTTACTTTTAAAAAATTTAAAAATATACGGATTATTCTAGACTGTTTTTAAATTCCTATATATTGTTGTGTTTGTCTTCCTTCACAAGTACTTACTATCTACAATTAGAATACAAAAAAGATTCGAGTTATAAAAATTATTACATCGAAATCATGTTAACATGAACAATGTCCCAAGCGCATTACAATTTAATATTTACAAAAGTTTCATTCATAACGAAAAAAAAATTGCCTCGCCAACTGAACCCAATCCTAAACACCGGCTTTTATACGTTAACAATTTTCTCTATTAATTCTTATTTAATTGCGATAAAGGGCGTCATTAATGCTTTTATACGTTATCGAAAAACCATACACCAAAGACGAAAAAAAATTAAAATAAGTATTTACAAATTTACATGAAAAAAAAAAGAAATCTGAAGTTTGAAATCCTCATATCCTCCATTAAAACATAAGAGTTTGTTTGTACCCGGGAAGCAGAAGACGATTTTTTTCTACCCATAATGCTTTGCGTGAGTTCCCAGCGGAGACTCGCCTATTTCTTGCTTTTTTTTTTTTATATTTACTTCTGTTTTTCATTGTTTATTTTTTTATTTGAAGATTAAGTAGGCTCGATTGCTTCGTTTTTAATGATAAATTAAATTTTTAATTTAAAAATTTAATATTTTAAAATTTTTAAATTTTTAATTTAAAAATTTAAATACTTTTGTAAGTATAAAGGGCAAGCGCCACGACGTCACGATTTGAAAAACAAAACAACGAACGATCTTACATCGATTCATGAACGTACTCTATGGCGGCCTTTGACATTTCCAAACTTGTTTTTTCTTTCACTTAATTTAATAACTGAAGATTCTTCAGTTATCGAAATTAAGTTTAAGCTTTTTGCTTAATTGGACTTTTTGCTTAATGTGAAGAAGTCACATTAACAGAAATAGTATATTTGAATTGTTAATTTGAAAAAAGGAACATGCCTTATTAAGTAAACAAAAGACATGCCCCCTTTTACAAAATAACGATTCATTTGAAGGTAGATGGTGGAAAAAGTGGCGGTATATTCAAATCTTAAGTCCAATTTTTTACCTAGCAGACTTTTTGCTTAATTGGAAAAGGCAAATTAAGCAAAAAGATTTTCAGATTTTCAGTTTCAGATTTTTCCTGGGAGAGCAAAGGTGTCTTGGCGAGGAGAGGCACGCCCCAGCTTCGGGGGGTAGGGGCAAACGATATAATTCCTATACTTATTTTATGAAAGCAGAAAATACTTAAGGTGTAAGAGAGCGGGGGGGGGGGGGGGGGGGAGGAGTGGTGGGGCTGAACGATTATTATTAATCGCCACTATTAATTATTCGATTTCAAAAATTCCATTTACTAATCCACCACGATGTGAGATTACTCAAATATTACGTCGCACTCAGAAAAAGAAAATGTATTGAACAGGTTTTGTCTTGCAACAAAACTGGAATTTTTCACAGCGAAACAAAAATGTTTCGTGACAACGGGCAGGTTGTTTCTTGACAAGATACTTTTATTGTTTTCGCATGATTTTAAAGGAAATGATTTGCCAGTTGTCACAAGACATTTTTGTTTTCGCATTGGCCATTATTTGTTCCTTAGTGCAGCACTTTTGTAGGGGAGGGCGGGGAGGAGATCTATTAACACTGCTGGCACAAAGTCAAATCTTAATAACAGAAGACCTAATTTTTGCTGTTTAGGTTTTTTGCCATTTAAAGAAGGAAAGGGTCAAAAATTGCTAAAATGGCGCTTGAATAGCCCTTGGTTGGCCAAATTTGATTAAACTTTTATTTGTATTTAAATCTTATTTTGCAGACGGTTGTAATTTTTCTGAATTAACTAAGCGCACCATTACAATGTTGCAATGCACACAATCCTGAAGGTCGAAAAAATTGCTTCTACTTCACCTCAAAAAGTTGTATCTTACAATGTTTTGTTACTCATTTCCCCTAAGCTAAACATTATATGTTAAATTTTCAACAAGAACCGAGCCCTTAGTCCCTTATTCGATTAAGGTCGTGATTTTCGTAAATAATTACTTATTGTCTTCGCCGTTTTCATTATTCATCAATAAAACGATTTTGATATTCAGTATAATCCACCTTCAGACAATTTCCAAAAATCAGGCTGAGTAATAAACCGATTTGTGAATCACGAAAGGTAATTAAAACCAACCAGACTGAAACGTGCCTTTTATTTTTTGCCAGGATTTTTAGCCCGCATTTTCTGTACGCAATACACCGTTCAAAAAAAAAATGAAACATTATGATACGATTCACTTCTTTTTCGTCAGAAAAATCATGGAAGTTACTGCCCATTTATTTCACAGTCATACCTCCTTTCACACTTCACACGATTTATTATACCTTGTTACTTTAAATGGAATACAACCATTTAAAGAAAAAAAAAATTAATCAGGCATATCCTGCAATATTTTATTCCGCAACTTCCGATAAAGTGGCTGAGTTCGTGTTATAATTAGCTTGAAATATTATAAATTTTCGTTTTTTTTTCTCTTGGGAAATTCTCCCATATTTTTCTGTTCCAAGTGAAAGGAATTCCTGGAGGGTCCGACAAAAAGACAAGAAGATGAGGACCTCTCTCTTTCTTTATCTCTCTCTCTACATGTGATTCATGAATATTAAAAAAAAAATCAGTTTAAGGTCGTTTGATTAAAGAGTGGAGATTCTTCTTTTATTATCGATTAATTCTACTATCGAATTACCTGAGTGCTTCCCACGACGTCGTTAAATCGAAGGAAAAAATAAATGTAACTTTAAACGTTTATGCCACTTTGGAAAATGAATCAATTCTCAATCTGATTTTTTTTAAACAATTAATTGATAGCACAAATGTTTTTGATATTAATTATTAATATTCTCAAGCAAAACTAAAATAATCAAAACGAAAAAAAAAAAAATCACTACGTAGGAGGAAGCTTCCTTATAGTACGCGAGTCAACCGTCGGCATGGAAATATGAATCGCAATGCCTAGACAGTAATACTACAGACAGTAGTTAAGCCTAAGACCTCGACATGATAAATTACAAACAAATTTTTTATATATATATAAAAAAAAAGAAAAACTAATTGATTTGAAAAAAGTCTAAAATGTTTTGCAGATAAGAAAGTCTTCAATCTGAACTTCGCTGCATTCCTTCTTTTTTTAAAAATTAGGATTAAAATTTTGATTGCCTTTCAGATCAATAAAAATTCAGACTGGGATATGGGGGCATATTTCTACGTAGGACTACGTCTTTGGGGCACTGTCCAAATATGGCTAAATTTTAACAATGAAACGATTAAAAAATTTTAAGGCATTTTTTTTTGCTCGCCTTGGTCAAAAAATTCGAGTTTTTTGATAAAAATATGATTTTTTTTTTCCTGGCACGAAAAAAACTTAAAATGTTTGATAAAAAAGGTCAAAAGTTGGAAAAAATTAGTCAAATTTTAATTAAAGTCTTTAAAGTTAAAATTTTAATATTAAAACATTGCGCTTTAGCTCATATTTTTGGATAAGGACAAAATTAAAAAATGTAGTAAACATTTTATTTAAAGTTTCTAAGTTCTTGTTTTTGTTCATGTAGTCTAATTTCACTAATTGCCTAATTTTAATATTTAAAAAAAAACGGCGAAAATTTAAAAAAAAGTTAAATAAAATTTCAAGAAATTTTTAAGTCCTTGCTTAAGCAACATTAAATTTCTTGTAAAAGTTAAGTTTCTTGAAAATATACAAGAAATTTTCCAAGTCTTTACTTTTACTATTTAAAAAAATAGTCAAAATATTATTCAAAATTTAACTTTTTTAAAAATAAAATTTACGAGAAATTGTCCAAGTCCATGCTTTCGTTCATGTCGTCTAATTTTAAAATAAAAGTTTAACTTTAAATTTCTTGTAAATTTTTAAAAAAATTTCTTGTAAATTTTACTTTTAAAAAAAAACAGCGAAAATTAAAAAAAAAAGTTGAATAAAATTTACAAGAAATTTTTAAAGTCCTTGCGTTCATGTCGTCTAATTATACTATTGAAAAAAAGGCCAAAAGTTTAAAAAAATAGTCAAAATATTACTTAAAATTTTCAAAGTTAAAAAATTTTAATATTAAAATAATTAAATAATTTTTGGTGCGAACATACCGACATCCGGAAAAACATGCATAAATTTTACAAAATTTATGCATAATTCACAAAATTTAATTTTTGAAGTGAAACTTCTTAAGGGCAGTCTCCACTTGATAACGTTCACCGCATTCGCGTTATCCGCCATCTCGATGAACGTAATCGCACCGGAAGTTTTGTGGATCTTTTACCACGATTTTTTTGATCATCTTCTGCTTTTTTCTATTTACAAACATTAAAAATGGCGGTTTTGAAAGATGTTTTAACGGATTTAAAAAGAAAAATTTTAATTCGGGCATGGGGAAGACAATAAATCTGTTCCAAAACAAATTCTGGGTAAGCCAATTTTGTATACTTAATGAAATATACGGTACTCTTTTTATGCCACAAACGTTTACGGGAGCAAAACCTGCAAAGTACTTCCGGTGCGATTACGTTAACCGCGATGACGGACAACGCGAATGCCGTGAACGTCATCAAGTGGAGACTGCCCTTTATGGGGCGGGTCCGCAAAATGAAGTTTTTCCTAAGTTTTTAAAGTTTAAATTTGAAATATTTTTCCTTAATATTTCTTAATTTTTCGATAATTTTTCTTAATTTGACGTTAATTTTTTGATAATTTTCGTTAATTTTTCGTTATTGGGCGGGTACGCGAAATAAAGTGAAGTTTTCCGAAGTTTTTCAAAATTAAAATTTTATTAATTTAAAATTTAATGATAAAATTAGCCGGAAAAATTTCGGCTATGCCAAATTAAAATTCGAAAAAGGTTTAAAAGAACACCGCACACCAGGATAGGAAAATTGGTTTCGGTTAAGTATGGTTTTTATATGGAACCAACTTATCCAATTTTCCATTTCCCAAAGACTCAAAACGGCCCGTGCCGCATATCGATCGATGCGGCAGAGTCTATCCAATATATTTAGGACGATAAAAAACCTTCAAAATGATTTTCCTATAAGTAATTAACGAAAAAAGTTTTAATTTTTTCAAAACAAAAAATGTAAACAAACATTTTTTGGCGACAAAGTTCCCACGTTCGAACCACAGCAAGTGGCGAAAACTTTAAAATTATTTTTAGGTGCAGTTAATAAATGTGGGGATAGATTAGTTTTTCCTTCCATACAATATATAATATAATAAATATAATAATAATAATAATAATAATAACAACCCGCAAAGTGCAAAAATCCCGTTCATAAAAAAAAAAAAAAAAAATAGAAATAAAATAAAAAAGAATTATAAAAAAAAGTATAAAATAAATGCTAGTTAATGAGAATTAATGCTAGTTAATTGTTCAACATGGATATTCAGGTTTCATAAAGCGTAATGGGATCCCACAAGACGTTGATGATCCGATTTTTCGTGTTGAAAAATTCACCAGTACCTGTGGAAACTAAGACGGGAAGCTGATGGAAGTGCTCGCGTTGGTAAATCATTCAACAGGAAAAATCGGATCCTCAACGTCATGTGGGATCTCATCTGACAGTTTGAAACCCAGTTTTTAAAGTTAAAGAATTTACAAGTGCCTGTGGAAACTTAGACGGGAAACTGATGGAACTGCTCGCATTGGTAAATCATTCAACAGGAAAAATTGCTTGTTCGACGTCATGCGGGATACCATCAAGCACTTGGAACCCGATTTTTCCTGTTTAACAATTTTCGAGTACCTGTGGAAACTGAGACCGGGAATTGAAGGAAGTGTTCGCGTTGGTAAATCATTCAACAGGAAAAATCTGATCCTCGACTTCATGTGGGATCCCATCAAGCACTTTCGGAATCGATTTTTCATGTTGAACAATTTAACAGTACCTGTAGAAACCGAGATGGGAAGATAAAGAAGGGCTTGCATTGGTGAATTATTCAACAGGACAAATCGGGTTCCAAAGTTGCGATCCCACATGACGTCGAGAATCCGATTTTTCGTGTTGAATGATTTACCAATGCGAACACTTCCATCAGCTTCCGTAAGCTTCCCGTCTCAGTTTCCACAGGTACTAGTAAATTGTTCAACATGAAAAATCGGGTTCCAAAGTGTTAGACGGGATCCCACATGACGTCGAGGATCCGATTCTTTTTGTATTGTGGGATGCTATTAGACACTTTGGAACGCGATTGTTCATGTTGAACAATTTACCACTACCAGTACCAGTCGAATGAAAGACGAGAAGGTGTAGGTAAAAGGAAGGAGATCAGTCATTTGGCAAGTTATTCAACATGAAAAAAAGGATTCTTTTTGTCAAGAGTAATCAGATTATGCACTTTGGAACCTAATTTTTTCTCAAGCACCCCCTTGCTCGCACATCCAACTTCCCGTCTTAGCTTTTACTGGGACTGGTTAATCGTGCAGCTTTTTCCCGGTCTATTTTTCATCGACTTATTGTTCGTGTAGCTAAGAAAGACAAAAACTGTTTGAATCAGAAGCGGGAACACTGAAATAAAGAAAAAAATCGAAAGGAGGTCACTCGTATGTGACTTTAGCTCTATAAAATAGTTAAAAAAATTCGGATTTGATTGTCTTTTTGAAAGGGACGGCTACAGAGCCTAAATATTAATATTTAAAAGCATTTTCCGAAAGTTTCAGAATAATGATGAGTATGTTACATATAATAAAAAAACCTTTAGAGCTTCATGACCAAGATTTTAAAGAATTTTTGAAGGTATCAGGTTAGCAGTTTAAAATGTAAACGGTAAATGTGACTAAAAATCCGTTTTTAGGGCTTTGAAATATATATAAAAAAGAAGTATGAATGAGAAATCTGATTGATAAGCTGAGCTCATTCATGGGGCAATATGGCGTTGCCTGCGTTTTACTGGAAGACATTATTAGTAGTTCGATTTCCCGAGGTTAAAGCAAGAGGACACCTTTTGTTTTGACTTTATTAGCAATTTACTGGTAGATAACTTTTTAATGTTGAGGGGGGGGGGGGTCAAAAATGTTATTACTAAGCTTCTATCCTACAGTTATAATCGAGTTTGCACTTAATTTCTTATCACATTCAGTTAATTTAAAATATAAAACTTGGGAAAAAGTCAGGCGCATTAATGTATCGATGAAAGTAGGGGGATGAGCTCTTAAAAAAAATGTTGCAAGCTCTGTTTAACCCATTCTTTTTCAGCCCCAACTTACATCCTTTTTTTTTCCTTTCCAGATGTGATCCTTCCAATCGTGATTATAGAAAATGACAAAAAATCCTGTTAGAAGAACTTGTGTCAGCAGTTACTCCAGAAATTGTACGATGTTTTACGAAAAGGAAAAATAAATCCAAATCCAACATTATCATTTTTGTAGCTTTCTTGTAGCTTTACTTAATAAAATCGCTTTGTACAGAATTACGTAATCACAATTTATTTTGTAATTTTTATTTTGCTTATCTATCGCAAGAAATTAGATGCGAAGAAAAAGTTTTTTATCTTTTTATAACCAAGAAAAGTATAAAAATTCATTTTTAGAAATAAGTAAATAAATGAATATTGTTTAACAAAACCAGTTTTGTTGGAAATAAGTGTTAAGTCGGGAACCATAATAGATAATAGCATATAGAACAGCCTTGTCCTAACGATATTGACAGGGTATCCAGAAAATTAAAAATGTCGTTTGATGTAAATGGGCAAGATGTTGCATTTGAGTTATCCGGGCTGTATTTAATAGGTTAGGTTTTATTAATTTTATTTTCTATTTCAATTTTAATGCTTATACAACACTAAAAGTATATTTTTTAGTGATCCGGAATCAGGAGTCGTACGTACTTTGAACAATTCTGAAGTAAAAACGTTGGTTTAAGCAAAAACGTTATGAGATGTTTCACATACATTAATTTTTTTTGTCAGTTAGCTGTAAAGGCAATGAAATACAGAATAAGCAGGTCCACAGATTTATTTGGTTACACGCATTCCAGTTTAAAAGCAGTGACTGAATATGCATTATTTGATAATTCTAATAAGAGAGTGTGTTGCGATGCTTGAGCTATATGAGAGATTTAACAGTTCAAACGTTCCACTTGCGTACAAACCCTTCAGTGCAATTTTCGAAGCTTATCCAATTTCGCAATTATATGAGCTTGATAAAGAATCAAAAAGTAATGCAATCAACGTCTAACATTTCAAGACATCTTCGTATTCTGTATCCGCTGATTAATTTATTTAAATCCAGTTTAATTTATTTAAAAAAATTTAAAAAAAATTGAATGGGAATATTTGAAACTTAAGAGGTTTGACTACCATCACCATCACTTAGCAAAAGAGTGGCCCGTAAAGCACACTCCGTTCCAGAACCGTTTCGAAGCGTTTCTGAGAGCATTGACACGTTTCTGAAGCGTTTTGAAACGTTTCTGGAACGGAGTGTGCTTTATTAGGGAAAACTGAATATTTTAGATTTTAGATTTTAGATGTTTAAACTTTTTAGTCTCTATAAATTAGCAAATAGTCCATTGGCGTCTCAATCAACTGATCGGTTAGGTTTTGATTCGTTTGTGAAATCATAATTTCTTACTTTTGTTTCAAGTCATTGAATCATTCACTTTAGTTGATACACATTTTAGCTTATGTACGAGATCATAATAAAATGAACAAAAGGTGGCAAAAAAATGAAAACACATGGAAATCTTTGAAATATTACTATAGACTAGATTTTATTTTCTTTATCATAGAAGAAGTAAAGCGTATAAAAAAAATATACAACATTTTTAATACAAATAATAAGACAATGTGAGGCGATCGAGTTTGAGTAAGAGTCTATTAAAATGAATGCAATTAGTAATATGCAGTAGTTAATTTTTGTTTTTTTAGTGAGGACATAGTTTCAAAATAGTTGCAATGCAAGTTAACATGAATAGCTAGCATGAAATTAGCGAGGTTCTGAATGGTCTGAAGACTACAATGAAAGTCGCATATCAAGTTTAGTACAAGGTTTCATTGAAAGAGCTATTTACATAAGGAGAAACTAAACGTGTTAGGAATTTGTATAATAAGGGGTAATAAAGGATTAAAAATATTTCACTTGTAATTTTCAAACAAAATAAGATGAGATCATTCACATTATTGCTAACTTCAATGTCGGAACCAATAGCGTAGAAAAATATCAACTTCAGTAGTGTATATTTATGACGGAAGATTTGGGCTCACTAGGCGTATGAAGACCAAATTCAAGTTCCTTGATTACTCCATAAACTATTAAGCTCGCAATATCAATGCTCTTCATTTCTGCCGAAACTTCCGATTTTTTCTTCCATGAACTAGTCCTGCTCAGCGTTTACAATTTGATGGCTGTGCCGAAATATTTGAAGTGGTCTACAGAAAAGAAAATGAAAAGAATTTAATGATTTAATTACATCGTAAAGACGGAATAAGTAATCCTGACAGAATGTAGCGTTATTATACAGAAAATGATCTTCTGGATAATCGAAAAATGCTCTTACCTAAATGAGGATATGTGTCCATTATTCCAAGATCAGAGATTTCGAAAACATCAGTGGTGTGGTTTGCTTTACTACCGTAACAGGGGGCTACTCCTTACTCTAGAAAGTAACTTTCGACACTTTTATTTTTTAAAAATAATTGGAAACGCCTAATAATTTTTTAAAATTAAACTTATTCTTTATTGATTACTTTCGAGTGTTATTTTCAAGTGCAGTTTGCCTAAACTTGTTTTATAATGAACATATAAAGTTTTTAATATGAAAAAAAAAAAATCACGTGACCTGGAATACTAAAATGCGTTCTGCTGCATTCACTGGTAAAACTCAAATGAAATTGCTTACGCACTTGTTCTATATAGTCCCTTTAACAATCATTCTAATTTCTCTCAAACTGAAACTACTGCAAGTCAAAAAATATCAGAAAAAAAGCCGATAATTGGAGTGACTTTTTAATACATATTTCAATGACGTTGTCCTATGAGTGCTAAATTCACAACGAATTGAAAACGTTTCCAAGGTTCTGATTATGTTTTTACTAAGTTCACTAATTTTTTTAAATAAAGAGCTATAGTCAATAATGGAACATGTAAAAAGCTACTAATCGTTTTATTAAGACTTTTCAGTTCACAGAAGCTAATAATTTATCATATCGTCTTTAATTACTAAAAATATCCAAGCATAAACATGATTGTTTTATCCTATTTTTGTTACAACGACAGCTTTTAGAACATCAAGTTTTTATTGGTGTTAGAACAAGTATAGATATTAAAAATGACCATAGTATGAAAAGTGAAGCACCAATCTTGATGTTTGTAAAAATCGATTCTAATTTGGTTTTAAATGTATGTGTTTTGTGGCAAAACGATGAAAAAGTGTAAAAAGTAGCCCCTTGCTACGGCACGAATATAATTGCGCATTACGACGAAAATTGAAACCAACCATGCAGCGCTTGAGAAATAACACGGGTTTATATGATTAACGAAATCGGGATTACTTCTTGTGAACGGTATTAAGGAATGTTAAACCCTGGAAATCATAAACGTGATGAAATTGAGAAATGATTTCTTGCGCTACAAAATGACATTTTTAGTTACCTGATAACTAGAATAAACATGTTTAAATCCCCTAACATATTGTCTGTAACATATATCCAAACATGAGTGATCTTAATTGGGACAGACTACATGTATGTTTTATGTTTTCCTTCTGATTCGTTCGTGTACAGAGATCGGACTTGCATGACTTATTCATTTCCATGGGTAATAATCCACATAAAAAATGCAAAAGCGATATATGAAATAACATAACAGATGAGACAAATATTGGAAAAATACTATTACCTAAACTAGGATAATACTCCATTATTGCAAGATCCAAGATTCTCAATACAACAGTGGGGTAGTTTCCTTTAGTACGAACATTCCTTCGCAGGACGAAGACGACTAGTATTAACAAAAACCATGCAGCGCTTGAGAAATGACACAGGTTAATGTGATTAACCAGATTCGGATTACTTCTTGTGAACGGTGTTATCGAATGTTAAATCCTAGAAGTGATAAACGTGAAGAAATTGAGGAATAATCTTTTGCGCGACGGCGACGAAATGACGTTCTTAGTTACCTCATAACTAAAAAAAACATGTTTCAATCCCATAACATACTGTGCCTAACATATATCCATGAATGAGCCATCTTAATGGGAATTTACTATCTATATGTATCTTTTAAGTTTTGCATCGGTGCCGTTCGTGTACAGAGGTAGGAGTGGCATGATTTATTCTTTTCCTTGGGTAATAATTCTTTGAAACTTTGGCATTTAGTCTTTTTTTGCACAAATAGTTAGATCCAAAACAAATGTTCACGAAAAGTACGTAACACAAGAGACGAATCCCTGAATCAGTATAATCTTCCATTATTGCAACATCAAAGATTTTAAAAACATCAGTGGGGTGGTTTGCTTTAGTACGAACATTACTTCGTACCACGAAGTCTAGTAGAATTGAGGAAAGACAAGTAGCGCTTGAGAAATAACGGGGGTTTATGTGATTACCGAAATTGTTATTACTTGCTTCGAACGGTGTTAGGGAATGTTAAGTCCTGGAAATAATAAACGTGATTGAATTGAGGAATGATCTTTTGTGCTGCAAATGGAGGTTCTTAGGTACTTTAAAGCAAAAAAAAATAGTTAAAATCCCAAACCATAGTGTGCGTAACAGATATCCATGCATGAGCTATCACAATGGGAACATAGTAGATATGCATATTTTAAGTTTTGCATTGGTCCGTGTACAGAGATGGTAGTGGCATGACTTATTATTTTCCTTGGGTAATAATTCGCACTCAAATCGCCACAGCCGTATTGCACACTTGCCACTTGCATTTGGTCCCATGAAAGATCAAAGATAAAGATTATTGCAAGATCAAACTTTTCTAAAACATCAGTGGGGTGGTCTCCTTTAGTACGAACATTACTTTGCACCACGAAGACGAGCATAATTTAGGAAAACCATGCAGCGCTTGAGAAATAACACGGGTTTATGTGAATAACGAAATTGGATTACTTGTTGCTAGCGGTGTTGGGGAATTTTAAATTCTGGAAGTAATAAACGTGATTGATTTAAGGAATGATCTTTGCCCTGCAAATGGAGGTTCTTAGGTACCTTAAGACTGAAAATAATGGGTTAAAATGCCAAAACATAGCGAACATAACATATATCCATGCATGAGCGATCGTAATAGGAACATACTATATATGCATGTTTCAACTTTTGCATCGGTCCCGTTCGCGTACTGAGATAAGAGTGGCATAATCAATTCTTTTTTTTTGGTTAATAATTGACACTGAAATCGCCATAGCCATATTTGAAGACTACTGTTCCTAGTCATGTACCCTAGAAAGGCATTTCAAAACTTAGCATTTAGTCTTTTTTTGCACAAATAGTTAGCTCCGAAACAAATGTTAGCGAATAGTACATAACAGAAGAGACGAACATTGGAAAAATACCCTTACCTAAATCAAATTAATCGTCCATTATTCCAACATCAAAGATTTTTAAAACATCAGTGGGGTGGTTTGCTTTACCACGAACATTACTTCGCACGACGGAAGTCGAGTAGAATAGAGAAAAACCATGTAGCGCTTGAGGAATAACGGGGGTTTATGTGAGTACCGAAATTGGTATTACTTGCTTCGAAAGGGGTTAGGGAGTGTAAAGTCCTGGAAATAATATACGTGATGAAATTGAAAAATGATCTTTTGCGCGGCTAAATGACGTTCTTAGTTACCTCATAACTAGAATAAAGATGTTTAAATCCCATAACATATGGAGTGTGACATAGATCCATGTATGAGTAATCTTAATTTGAACATACTGCATGTATGTTTTATATTTTGCTTCTGCGTCGTTCGCGCACCGAGATCGCTGTGGTATGTTTCATTATTTTCCTTGGGTAATCATTCGCACTCAATTCGCAACAGCGATATTTGAAGGCATCGGTTCCTAGAAAACCAATATTTTGCATTGGAACGAATGCTCACGAAAGGTACTAAGCAGAGGAGACGAATATCAGAAAAGCACTCTAATTTAAATTAGGAAAATTGTCCATTATTGCAAGATGAAAGATTTTCAAATCATCATTGGGGTGGTTTAGTTAAAACGTGTCTTCGCACCACGAAGACGACAGAATTTAAAAAAACAATGCAGCGCTTGAGCAATACCCCGGGTTTATATGATTAACAAATTCGGGCTTATTTTTTGTTAACGGTGTTACGGAATGTTAAATCCTGGAAATAATAAACGTCATTGAATTCAGAAATGATCTTTTACGCGACAATTTGATGTTCTAAGGTACCTCAATACTAAAATAAGTAGGTTCAAATCCCAAAACATACTGTACAGGCATGAGCGATCTTAATGGCAGCAATATATATATATATATGCGTTATAAGTTTTGCATCGGTCCCGTTCGTGTACAGAGATAGGACTGGCATGATGTATTCTTTTCATTGGGTAATAATTTGCACTCAAACCGCCACAGAGATATTTCAAGGATTCTGTTACTAGTCGTGTACCCTACAAAGCCATTTAAAACCGTAGCAGTTAGTCTTTTTTTGCACAAATAGTTAGCTGCAAAACAAATGTTAGCGAATAGTACATAACAGAAGAGACGAACATTGGAAAAATACGCTTACCTAAATCAAATTAATCGTCCATTATTGCAACATCAAAGATTTTAAAAACAGCAGTGGGGTGGTTTGCTTCAGCACGAACATTACTTCGCACGACGGAAGTCGAGTAGAATAGAGAAAAACCATGTTGCGCTTGAGGAATAACGGGGGTTTATGTGATTACCGAAATTGGTATTACTTGCTTCGAAAGGGGTTAGGGAATGTTAAGTCCTGAAAATAATAAACGTGATTGAATTGAGGAATGATCTTTTGCGCTGCGAATGAAGGTTCTTAGGTACCTTAAAACCAAAAAAATAAGGTTATAATCCCAAAGCCTAGTGTACGTAACAGATATCCATGCATGAGCTATCTGAATGGGAACATAGTATATATGCATGTTTTTAGTACTGCATCGTTCCGGCTCGTGTACAGAGATGGTAGTGTCATGACATATTCTTTTCCTTGGGTAATAATTCGCACTCAAATCGCCACAGCCATATTTAAGGCATTTGGTCCCATGCAAGATCAAAGATCAAGATTATTGCAAGATCAAAGTTTTCCAAAACATCAGTGGGGTGGTTTCCTTTAGTACGAACATTACTTTGCACAACGAAGACGAGCATAATTTAGAAAAACCTTGCAGAAATAACACGGGTTTATGTGAATAACGAAATTGGATTACTTGTTGCTAGCGGTGTTGGGGAATTTTAAATCCTGGAAGTAAGAAACGTGATTGATGTTAGGAATGATCTTTTGCCCTGCAAATGGAGGTTCTTAGGTACCTTAAGACTGAAAATAATGGGTTAAAATGCCAAAACATAGCGAACAAAACATATATCCATGCATGAGCGATCGTAATAGGAGCATACTATATATGCATGTTTGAACTTTTGCATCGGTCCCGTTCGCGTACTGAGATAAGAGTGGCATAATCAATTCTTTTTTTTTGGTTAATAATTGACACTGAAATCGCCATAGCCATATTTGAAGACTACTGTTCCTAGTCATGTACCCTACAAAGGCATTTCAAAACGTAGCATTTAGTCTTTTTTGGCACAAATAGTTGTTCCAAAACAAATGTACTACATGTACAGAATGTACTGCATAACAGAAGAGACGAACATTGGAAAAATACGCTTACCTAAATCAAATTAATCGTCCATTATTGCAACATCAAAGATTTTTAAAACATCAGTGGGGTGGTTTGCTTCAGCACGAACATTACTTCGCACCACGAAGTCGAGTAGAATAGAGAAAAACCATGTAGCGCTTGAGGAATAACGGGGGTTTATGTGATTACCGAAATTGGTATTACTTGCTTCGAAAGGGGTTAGGGAATGTTAAGTCCTGAAAATAATAAACGTGATTGAATTGAGGAATGATCTTTTGCGCTGCAAATGAAGGTTCTTAGGTACCTTAAAACCAAAAAAATAAGGTTATAATCCCAAAGCCTAGTGTACGTAACAGATATCCATGTTTGAGCTATATTAATGGGAACATACTATATATGCATGTTTCAAGTTTTGCATCGGTACCGTTCGTGTACTGAGATAAGAGTGGCATAATCAATTCTTTTTTTTTTTTGGTTAATAATTGACACTCAAATCGCCATAGCGATATTTGAAGGCTTTTGTTCCTAGTCATGTACCCTAGAAAGGCATTTCAAAACGTAGCATTTAGTCTTTTTTGCACAAATAGTTAGCTTTAAAACAAATGTACTACATGTACAGAATGTACTACATAACAGAAGAGACGAACATTGGAAAAATACCCTTACCTAAATCAAATTAATCGTCCATTATTGCAACATCAAAGATTTTTAAAACAGCAGTGGGGTGGTTTGCTTCAGCACGAACATTACTTCGCACGACGGAAGTCGAGTTGAATTGAGAAAAACCATGTAGCGCTTGAGGAATAACGGGGGTTTATGTGAGTACCGAAATTGGTATTACTTGCTTCGAAAGGGGTTAGGGAGTGTAAAGTCCTGGAAATAATATACGTGATAAAATTGAAAAATGATCTTTTGCGCGGCGAAATGACGTCCTTAGTTACCTCATAACTAGAATAAAGAGGTTTAAATCCCATAACATATGGAGTGTGACATAGATCCAAGTATGAGTAATCTCAATTTGAACATACTGCATGTATGTTTTATATTTTGCTTCTGCGTCGTTCGCGCACCGAGATCGCAGTGGTATGTTTCATTATTTTCCTTGGGTAATCATTCGCACTCAAATCGCCACAGCCATATTTAAGGCATTTGGTCCCATGCAAGATCAAAGATCAAGATTATTGCAAGATCAAAGTTTTCCAAAACATCAGTGGGGTGGTTTCCTTTAGTACGAACATTACTTTGCACAACGAAGACGAGCATAATTTAGAAAAACCTTGCAGAAATAACACGGGTTTATGTGAATAACGAAATTGGATTACTTGTTGCTAGCGGTGTTGGGGAATTTTAAATCCTGGAAGTAAGAAACGTGATTGATGTTGGGAATAATCTTTTGCCCTGCAAATGGAGGTTCTTAGGTACCTTAAGACTGAAAATAATGGGTTAAAATGCCAAAACATAGCGAACATAACATATATCCATGCATGAGCGATCGTAATAGGAACATACTATATATGCATGTTTCAACTTTTGCATCGGTCCCGTTCGCGTACTGAGATAAGAGTGGCATAATCAATTCTTTTTTTTTGGTTAATAATTGACAGTGAAATCGCCATAGCCATATTTGAAGACTACTGTTCCTAGTCATGTACCCTAGAAAGGCATTTCAAAACTTAGCATTTAGTCTTTTTTTGCACAAATAGTTAGCTCCGAAACAAATGTTAGCGAATAGTACATAACAGAAGAGACGAACATTGGAAAAATACTCTTACCTAAATCAAATAATCGTCCATTATTGCAACATCAAAGATTTTTAAAACATCAGTGGGGTGTTTGCTTCAGCACGAACATTACTTCGCACCACGAAGTCGAGTAGAATAGAGAAAAACCATGTAGCGCTTGAGGAATAACGGGGGTTTATGTGATTACCGAAATGGTATTACTTGCTTCGAAACGGTTAGGGAATGTTAAGTCCTGGAAAAAATAAACGTGATTGAATTGAGGAATGATCTTTTGCGCTGCAAATGAAGGTTCTTAGGTACCTTAAAACCAAAAAATAAGGTTATAATCCCAAAGCCTAGTGTACGTAACAGATATCCATGTTTGAGCTATATAATGGGAACATACTATATATGCATGTTTCAAGTTCTGTATCGGTACCGTTCGTGTACTGAGATAAGAGTGGCATAATCAATCTTTTTTTTTGGTTAATAATTGACACTGAAATCGCCATAGCCATATTTGAAGACTACTGTTCCTAGTCATGTACCCTAGAAAGGCATTTCAAAACTTAGCATTTAGTCTTTTTTTGCACAAATAGTTAGCTCCAAAACAAATGTTAGCGAATAGTACATAACAGAAGAGACGAACATTGGAAAAATACCCTTACCTAAATCAAATTAATCGTCCATTATTGCAACATCAAAGATTTTTAAAACATCAGTGGGGTTGTTTGCTTCAGCACGAACATTACTTCGCACCACGAAGTCGAGTAGAATAGAGAAAAACCATGTAGCGCTTGAGGAATAACGGGGGTTTATGTGATTACCGAAATTGGTATTACTTGCTTCGAAACGGTTAGGGAATGTTAAGCCCTGGAAATAATAAACGTGATTGAATTGAGGAATGATCTTTTGCGCTGCAAATGAAGGTTCTTAGGTACCTTAAAACCAAAAAAATTAGGTTATAATCCCAAAGCCTAGTGTACGTATAGTAACAGATATCCATGTTTGAGCTATATTAATGGGAACATACTATATATGCATGTTTCAAGTTTTGCATCGGTACCGTTCGTGTACTGAGATAAGAGTGGCATAATCAATTCTTTTTTTTTGGTTAATAATTGACACTCAAATCGCCATAGCGATATTTGAAGGCTTTTGTTCCTAGTCATGTACCCTAGAAAGGCATTTCAAAACTTAGCATTTAGTCTTTTTTTGCACAAATAGTTAGCTCCAAAACAAATGTTAGCGAATAGTACATAACAGAAGAGACGAACATTGGAAAAATACCCTTACCTAAATCAAATTAATCGTCCATTATTCCAACATCAAAGATTTTTAAAACATCAGTGGGGTGGTTTGCTTCAACACGAACATTACTTCGCACCACGAAGTTGAGTAGAATTGAGAAAAACCATGTAGCGCTTGAGGAATAACGGGGGTTTATGTGATTACCGAAATTGGTATTACTTGCTTCGAAAGGGGTTAGGGAGTGTTAAGTCCTGGAAATAATATACGTGATGAAATTGAAAAATGATCTTTTGCGCGGCGAAATGACGTTCTTAGTTACCTTATAACTGGAATAATGATGTTTAAATGCCATAACATATGGACCGTGACATAGATCCAAGTATGAGTAATCTTAATTTGAACATACTGCATGTATGTTTTATATTTTGCTTCTGCGTCGTTCGTGCACCGAGATCGCAGTGGCATGTTTTATTACTTTCCTAGTGTAATCATTCGCACTCAATTCGCAACAGCGATATTTGAAGGCATCGGGTCCTAGAAAACCAATATTTAGCGTTAGAAGGAATGCTCACGAGAGGTACTGAGCAGAGGAGACGAATATCGGAAAAGCACTCTTACCTAAATCAGGAAAATTGTCTCTTCTCGCAAGATGAAAGATTTTCAAAGCATCAGTGGCGAGGTTAGTGCAAATACTATTTAGCACCACGAAGAGGTCGAGAATGAAAAAAAAAAATACCATGTACCACTGGAGAAATCACACGGTTGTACGTGGCTAACTAAGTCCAATTAGTTTATGTAACGATGTTTGGCAATGTTCAATCTTCATCTTCTTCTTTTATTAGGAAAAATGAAGGGGGAAAAAAGCCTGTTTTCGATGGAAACAGCCTTGGAGTAGTTCTTGCAGATGGTGAAGAAATAATGAAGTAGCCGTTACAGGTTGTCTTGCGAATCAGCTAATAAGTACTGCGTCGTCTGCGAAGCAGATAATGGTGAAGTTTGTGGCTTGCAAAATGTATCCCCACTTAATTTTCATTTCTGGAATAATTTGGTCCATTATCAGGCTGAATAAGGTAGGAGTCAAAGAATCACCTTGTCGGATTCCTGTAGCCGTTGGACATTCTATAGAGATGCGACTACCTGATTTTATTTGGGTCTGCGTGTTAGTATTGAGGTCTTCGGTAAAGGCGATGAATGCATTGGGGATTCGCTTTTCTCGCAACTCTTCCACTACTTCTTTTAGTTTTGTTCTATCGAATGCTTGCTTTATCGACAAAGCAGTAGTTGGTGGGTTTTACAAACTCGATTGATTTTTAAACTATTTGGCGAATAATCAAAATAGAATCGGTAGTGGATCGATTTTTCCTGAAGCCTTGCTGCTCTTGGCTTATGTCCAGGTATGATAGGATCTTTGGAAAATTTTTGTTAGCAGCTTTAAAACAGTGGTCAGCAGGGTAATACCTCGGTAGTTTTGTCTCCTCTTTTGTATAACGGTACTGCTGTACCCAGTTTCCGTGCTGACAGCACTTATCTGGATTTCATTACCGCTTGGAACAGCTGATGTAGTTGTTGGACAAGTTCTTTACCCCCCATGCTTTAAAAGTTCGTTCGGGATATTATTATCCTCAGGTGGTACTTTCTCGTTTTTCAGTTCTTTTAAGGCTGCGGCTTTATCTTTTTTCGTGATTTTGAGCTCCTTCTCTTCTTCTGCGTCTTCGTGATTGTGCTGTTCTTCCTCTTCGGCTTCAGCAGTTGCTTCAGCAGTTCCATGGTCTGTGTCTCGGTAGAGGTGAGTGAAGTGGTTTTCCCATTCTTCGGTGGATATGTGATTTAGCTGAACTGTGTCTCGGGTTTCCGTTCCACAATTTTTAACCATTCTCCAGACCTTCTTCTGAGCGCCATAGATATCCCGCTCCATATCTTTTGTAAAACCTTTTCAGAATTCCTCTTCGATTTGTCTGATTCTAGTTTTAGCTGTATTCCTAGCCTGGGTGTATGGTGCCTGATCATTAAGATCACCAGACTATTTATACTTCAAGTATGCTTCTTTTTTCTTCAAGGCAAGCTCTTTGATCTCAGGTTCGTGCCGTGGGTTCGTCTTTGGTTTTGTTCTGTTCAGATTTATTTTCCTTTTACCGACAGCTTCTTCAGCTGCTGTTATGATATTTCGCTGGAATTTCTCCAACGCAGCGTCTACACCGTCGTTATCGTCTATCGGACAGTTATCCATTTTGTCGTTTAAGAGACGGCTATAAGTCCTGTGTGCTGGGATCTGATAGGGATTCAATGTTCAAGTTCTCAATCCATACTGGCATGTCTTTCTCAGGCAGTGAACTAACAAGCCTCATTTTGCACAGCATTATCTGGTGATGTGAGCCAATATTGACTGAGTTCAATGTCCGGACATCCAATACTCTACTGAATGACAGATTTCGACTTGTAAGTAAGTAATCTATTACTGACTTTTGCCCTCGTGTATTGTTCCACATATACTAGTAGCGCATATCAAGTTCGAAGTATTTATCGTTGATCTTAAGAAGATTCCGGGTGCAGAAGAGCGTTAGGAGATCTCCATTTTCATTGTGGGTGCCTTCGTTGAAACTCTCTTTGACGCCATGGACGATATCGTTTCCTACTCTGGCATTGAAACCTCCCATTATTACGGTGTGTCTGCCGGGGATGCGGTGTCGATTTGTTGTTTGAGAATATCGTAAAAGGTTACTCGCTCTTCTCTATGTTTGGTGATATCCGGCGCATATACGCTCAAAAGTTCTGTCTTTTCTTGCTTCAGCTTCAAAGTTACCCGAATTATTCTTTCACTGACGTGTATGATGTCATCTATTTGATCACGATATCAACCATTGAAACGACTAGCGATGTTCGTTATGCTGACGATTCGGATGTTCTAGCGATTTACAGGCGTTAATGTGGCGTGTGCCATGTATGAGTTAACCATAAACACCGAGAAAACGAAGTTTATGGTCGTTAAGAAAAATGACGTGAGCGCGGTGAATTTGAGAATCCGAGGGAAAACATACACCGATTAACCTGTCGCAAATATTTAGGCTCTTGGCTGAGTAAGATAGCTGACCCCGACGAGGAAATCCGAACTCGAATATAATTTGCCGGATCGGCATTTATGCGTATGAGGAATACGTTATGTTGTCGGTCTTTAAAGGTATCCGTACGTCTTAAGATTCTCCGGTGCTACGTTTGGTCACCTCTTTCATGGATGCGAGACCTGGACTCTGAAAGTTTCGATGATGAATAGACTTGAAGCTCTTAAGATGTGGTGCTACCGTAGAATTATTCGAATCTTCAAGGGTCGATCGGGCAACCAATGGCAAGGTTTTGCGAAGATTGCATAGGGAGAAAGAAGTTTTGCAAATCGTAAAACGACGGAAGCTGGAATACTTTGGTCATTTTCTCAGAGGACCTAAATATGAGCTTCTGAAGACGATCATTCAGGGACATATCGAGGGAAAAAGGAGAATAGGCCGGAAGAACCTATCGTGGCTGCGTAATTTTAAACCTTGGACCGGTTTAAGCGTCGAGGAGCTCTTCAGAATTGCCCCCGATAGAGACAAATATAAAAGTCTCATTGATGGTCGCCTACGCCTGAACACAGGTACGGCACTTTAAGAAGACGAGGTAGCTTGCTAGGCTGGCCTCTGGACGTCCATTCCGTGTGCGAGTCGTCGTATGAAAATCCAGCCGAAGGATAGAAGTTGACAATGAGACACTGATGTAGTAAGGAAGGAAAAGGTACCAGGGCGCTCGATTCTCCACGGGGTCTTACCGTTGCAACACGAAGGGAAGGGGAGCTGGTCGCCACAATCTAAGGCCTTGACGACAAGCCTTGTAATGATAAATCCTGGAAATAATAAACGTGATTAAATTGAGAAATGATCATTTGCACGAAAAGTTTACGTTCTTAGGTACCTCTTAACTAGAATAATTAGGTTTAAATCCCATAACATACCGCATTTTACATATATCCAAGCATGAGTGATCCTAATTGGAACATACTAAATGTATGTTTTATGTTTTGCTTCTGTCCCGTTCATGCATCGAGATCGCAGTGGCATGTTTTATTCTTTTCCTTGGCTAACAATTTCTCATTTGAAATGCAAAAGAAGTTGAACCTGAAAATAAAAGATAAACATAAATATAATTATCAGTTCTTTAAAATAATATATTCCGGATCCCAGAATTTTACCGTCAATTACTTCGGATGCAGGATTGAGGAATTGATGGTTTTTGGGTTGGCGTTAGGATGGCGAGTCCAGAGGTTTCGGGAAAACTTAAGCCTTATGTTTGAACTAAGTCTTTCAACAGATCAGAAAAAACGAGTATTTATAGTTCACTAACGCAATTACACTATTTACAATACACTAACACTTAGTACGACGGCGTTCGACAAGGTTGTGTGCTTTCACCAGCACTTTTCAATGTTTATTCAGAAGTGGTTTTTCTTGAGGCTTTTGAGAATTGCAAAGGAGTCCGTATCGGAGGCGAAACGATCAGCGATGTTCGTTATGCTGACGATTCGGATCTTCTAGCGGAAAGTATCGAAGATCTACAGGCGTTGGTCGATGCTGTTGATGAGGCGTGTGCCAGGTATGGGTTAACGATAAACATCGAGTAAACGAAGTTTATGGTCGTTAGTAAAAATGATGTAGGTGCGGTAAACTTGAGAATCCGAGGGAAGGACATAGACCGCGTAACTCATCACAAGTATTTAGGCTGTTGGCTGAATGAGACAGCGGACCCCGACGAGGAAATCCGAACTCGAATTGAAATCGCCAGATCGGCATTTATGTGTATGAGGAATGTGTTATGTTGTCGGTCTTTAAAATTATCCGTACGTCTTAAGATTCTCTGGTGCTACGTTTGGTCAACTGTTTTTTATGGATGCGAGACCTGGACTCCCAAAGTTTCCATAATGAATCGACTTGAAGCTTTTGAGATGTGGTGCTACCGTAGAATCCTTCGAATTTCATGGGTCGATCGGGTAACCAACGACGAGGTTTTGCGAAGATTGCATAGGGAGAGAGAAATTTTGCAGATCGTAAAACGACAGAAGTTGGAATACTTCAGGATTGCCCTCGATAGAGACGAATATAAAAGTTTTATTGATGGTCGCCTACGCCTGGGCACAGGTACGGCACGTAAGAAGAAGAACACTTAGTACCACTTGCAGTGCATTTATACACTTAACACCACGATACTAACATTTCAACCATAGAAACCTTGCGATGAATATTTAACAACTAATCAGTTATTAAATATTCATTGCAAGGTTTCTACGGTAGAAGTGTAAGTATCGTGGTGTTAAACTGATCTGCTTGAGGTGATTAATATGAGATGAAAAACAACGATTTCAACCATCCAGAATTGCATTAAGTTCATCTTCCATGGGGTCGTCTTCCATGGAGTCGACTTCCATAGGCTCTTCCGACTGACTTGAGGGTGATCCTGTGTTGTGACTAATGTTGGACTCTGGACTCCTTGAAACGTCTGGCCCTAATATATCGTCCAACACGTCCTGCATGGATGGATGCTGAATTGTGATTTGCACTCGTTCATTCATTCTTCTTCTCCTTTCCTCCCGCTCATTTATTCTTCTTCTCCTTTCTCTCTCTTCCAAAATATGTCGGAAAAGGAGGGTTCCTCGCATCTGTTCAAACCATTCATCGTCGTCATTTACTCGATCTGGGCCTCCTGCCACGCCATCGTCACTCTCTCTACCGTCATCACTCTCTCTACCGTCATCACTCTGTCCGCGTTCTCTCTCATTCTCTCCGTCTCCGTCTCCTTCCTGTTCATCTTCTTCACGTTGCACCGGTGGTTCCTGCTTTTCAGCCGCATCTAGAATATGTTTTAAAAGCATATCCGTGGGGTACTTGACTTTGTCTTGATGCCTTGCATATCCCAAAAACCATAACATAGAGGCGACATGAGCGCAAGTTCCCAGCGTTCTCGCTCCTACCGGGCAAGTGCAGTAGTGCCCTTTAATTTTTTCCCTACTGTCGCACACTACCCCTGGTCTCTCTTTCCGGAATTCAATCCAAATTTTATAGCACGTCCTCTTTTTGTGCCTAGAGTAAATCCTGGCTCGTAATAAGTTCTTCTCCCGGTTTAATAGGTCGATTTGGAACACCTCGTCGCCTCCACTGTTTTCCGTCCTCCCTTGTCTGGGGTTGGTTTCACGGCTTCCGTCCTCGCTAGTCTGCGGCTGTCTCTGGTTCTGCGATTGGTCCCTTTTGATTTTATCCTGAATATAGCTTGCAGCTAACTTAATTTGATATTTTCCCAAGGTTATCTCCTCCACCTCTTCTTCCGATAGCCTTGGGAATTTCGGGAGATGTTCAGCTGACAAGTTGCTCCACAGAGCCGGACCTTTCAAGTGGAGTCTTTCTCTTTCTATCCTCTCCTGCAGCAAGTTGGGCTTATGTAATAGATCCAGATAGTCTTGAGCCAGCTCCTCAGACACTCCTTCCATTTCGATGGTGCACCTAAATTTGTTTATGATGGCCGCTCCGATTCTATAAAAGTCTCCAATTTTTACTGCGTGCATCATGTTTGTCGAGTGGTCGAAAAATTTAAAAATGGTTTTCATGTGCCCATTTCGCATTTCTACGATCCATCTGGACCTAGTTATCAATCGAGCCAAGTTCGCCTGCTCTGCCGTGAACTGCTTCTGGCCTTTAGCCAACACCGGAGGCATAAGCACGACAGCTCCCAAGGCTTCCAAATATTGGATGGCATCCCGATACCCCCGGTCGACAATGAAGATATCTCCTTTTTCAATCCAGGTCCGTAGCAGCTGCTCGTTACTCTCCAGCTCCGCCAAAAGAATTGAGGCATCGTTATTGTAGTGGTCACTGAAGTAAGGGCCGTGTATATCTAAAATGAAACCATCAGGTGCCACCAACTGTACCGGCTTAATAAGATGGCGACCCTTGTGCTTGCAATAACTTTTCCTAAGGGCCTCGAAGTTCTTGGACTTTCCAATGTAGGAGTATGTGCCATCGATATAAATTATGGCTTTAGGTTCCTGCGGAGTTTTATTATACAGCCGATTATGGAATTTGTAAGGAGCGACGTGGTTTTCAATGTATTCCAATCTCGTCAAATATTTAAGTCCTACATTTTGCTCCACAAAACCGCCTTCAGCCATAAAAGATCTCCTGACTTTATCAATCGTCATGCTGACATTTTGCCGAGTTGAATAATCAAATATGGTCTTCAAAAATTCATCGGAAAGACCTTGCCTTAGTTTTGCCAAAAAACACAGCAAGTCTTTCCGATGGATTTCCCGGTTCTTCCCGGTTTGGCTGTCTGAAACGGGGTCGAGGTGTGAGAAGAGTTCCTCAAACTGAATCTTCGTTATGCCGGTCATACAAAAAAAATCCTCATCAGAATATGATTCCACCTTCGAAAAGTTTCTGCTTTTCCTCTCACAAAGCGAATCAGGAAACCTTTTTAAAAAAAAATCTTGAAATTCCGAATCAGACAACTTCAGGGGTCTGTTGAAGTACTTCAGGTGGTCCATCAATACAGGAAGCAAGAGCCTGTTGTCATTTAGGTGCGTATCACAACATTTTGTGTTAGGTGGTACGTAGATTTTCTTCGTAATAAAGACATCCACCCTTGCTTCGATTGAAAGCACATGCAGGTCATGTTGTAAGTCGCAAATAAGGCACGTGCTTGATGAAGACTGTGTAAGGACGTTTAAGCGAGGACAATCAGGATACGTCTGTAGCAAATTAATCTCGCGGTTAATCGACAAGTTACAGTTTTGGCACAGCCTAGAATCCCTATTAATATCTTCAGCCGGTTTGCCCCAATCCCTTCTTCTTCTTATCGCTATATTTTGCTTATTAGGCGGCTCGCCAAATAAACAAGACATGTTTTGCGCACGACACTGCTTATCGCAGTCGTAGCACTCGTAAAATACGACAGGGGGCATTTTACTGGTCTGTAAAAAGGTAAAACGCAAGGTAAGGAAATGAAAAGGAAATAAAAGGATTATAAAGGCAAAAATAAAAAATATACAAGACGTCGAAGCGGAAATCGGACCAAAGTGCAATATCTTCGAAAAAGCAATTACAAAGAACATTTCTTACCTTATTGTAATCCCAAGAAGAATAGCAAACACAAATACAAAGTCTTGAAAAGAATCACCTAACCTGTTGAAGATAAAAATAAAAACAACGTTATCTAAAAATGCAAACAATTATAAAATAAGAGCAACTAGACTATCTTATACAAAATTATTTACAGAAATAATGATACGGATTTAAATCGATCAAAAAAATTTCCTTTGAGCTAAGCCTGAGCTCCTTTGAGCTAAGTTCTTCTAAGATAACAGGTTTTTCCGAAAACCGGAGCTCCTAAAAAATTCAAATAATGCATCTTGAGCTTCCTTAATAAAAAAAAATAGACGACCTATTTCGAGAATCCAGTGTTAAACTTATTTTAGCGAACCTGAGTTCCTATGAGCTAAGTTTTTCCAAGATTACATGTTTTTCGGAAAAACGGAGCTGTTCAAAAATTAAAGTACTGCGTCAGGAGCTTCCTTAATATAAAAAAATCGGCACCTATTTCGGGAATCGATTCGTAAATTATTTTTCGCCAGCCTGAGTTCCTTTGAGCTAAGTTCTTTTAACATAACAGGTTTTTCCGAAAACCGCTGCTGTTGAAAAATTCAAATAATGCGTCTTGAGCTTGCTTAATATAAAAAACAGGACACCTATTCCGGGAATCGAGTGTTAAACTATTTTCAGCGAACCTGAGTTCTTATGAGCTAAGTTTATATAAGATAACAGGTTTTTCCGAAAACCGAAGCTGTTTAAAAATTCAAATAGTGCGTCATGAGCTTGCTTAATATAAAAAACTGGACACCTATTTCGGGAATCGAGTGTTAAACTATTTTTAGCGAACCTGACTTCCTTTTGAGCTAAGTTTTTCTAAGATAACAGGTTTTTCGGAAAAACGAACCTGTTGAAACATTCAACTAATGCGTCTTGAGCTTCCTTAATATAAAAAAATGGATACCTATTTCGGGAATCGAGTGTTCAACTATTTTTAGCGAACCTGAGTTCCTATGAGCTAAGTTTTTATAAGACAACAGGTTTTTCCGAAAACCGTAGCTGTTGAAAAATTCAAGTACTGCGTCAGGAGCTTCCTTAATATAAAAAAATGGGCACCTATTTCGGGAATTGAATGTTAGACTATTTTTCGCGAACCTGAGTTCCTATGAGCTTAGTTTTTATAAGATAACAGGTTTTCCCGAAAACCGGAACTGTTGAAAAATTCAAGTACGGCGTCAGAAGCTTCCATAATATAAAAAAATCGGCACCTATTTCGCGAATCGATTCCTAAATTATTTTTAGCCAGCCTGAGTTCCTTTGAGCTAAGTTTTTATAAGATAACAGGTTTTTCCGAAAACCGGAGCTGTTTAAAAATTCAAATAATGCGTCATGAGCTTGCTTAATATAAAAAACTGGACACCTATTTCGGGAATCGGGTGTTAGATTATTTTTAGCGAACCTGAGTTCCTATGAGCTTAGTTTTTATAAGATAACAGGTTTTTCCGAAAACCGGAACTGTTGAAAAATTCAAGTAGTGCGTTAGGAGCTTTCTTAATATAAAAAAATCAGCACCTATTTCGGGAATCGATTCCTAAATTATTTTTTGCCAGCCTGAGTTCCTTTGAGCTAAGTTTTTCTAAGATAACAGGTTTTTCCGAAAACCGAAGCTGTTTAAAGTTTCAAATAATGCGTCATGAGCTTGCTTAATATAAAAAACTGGACACCTATTTCGGGAATCGAGTGTTAAACTATTTTTAGCGAACCTGAGTTCTTATGAGCTAAGTTTTTCCAAGATTACATGTTTTTCGGAAAAACGGACCTGTTAAAAAATTCAAATAATGCGTCTTGAGCCTGCTTAAGATAAAAAAAAAATGGACACCTATTTCGGGAATCGAGTGTTAGATTATTTTTAGCGAACCTGAGTTCCTATGAGCTAAGTTTTTATAAGATAACATGATTTCCCGAAAACCGGAGCTGTTGAAAAATTCAAGTACTGCGTCAGGAGCTTCCTTAATATAAAAAAATCGGCACCTATTTCGGGAATCGATTCCTAAATTATTTTTTGCCAGCCTGAGTTCCTTTGAGCTAAGTTTTTCTAAGATAACAGGTTTTTCTGAAAACCGAAGCTGTTTAAAAATTCAAATAATGCGTCATGAGCTTGCTTAATATAAAAAACTGGACACCTATTTCGGTAAACGAGTGTTAGATTATTTTTAGCGAACCTGAGTTCCTATGAGCTTAGTTTTTATAAGATAACAGGTTTTTCCGAAAACCGGAGCTGTTGAAAAATTCAAATAATGCGTCATGAGCTTGCTTAATATAAAAAACTGGACACCTATTACGAGAATCGAGTGTTAGACTATTTTAAGCGAACCTGAGTTCCTTGAGCTATGTTTTTCTAAGATTACATGTTTTTCCGAAAACCGGTGCTGTTGAAAAATTCAAATAATGCATCATGAGCTTGCTTAATATAAAAACTGGACACCTATTTCGGGAATCGAGTGTTAAACTATTTTAGCGAACCTGAGTTTTTATGAGCTAAGTTTTAAGAGATAACAGGTTATTCCGAAAACCGGAGCTGTTGAAAATTCAAATAATGCATCATGAGCTTGCTTAATATAAAAAACTGGACACCTATTTCGGGAATGAGTGTTAAACTATTTTAGCGAACCTGAGTTCCTTTGAGCTAAGTTTTTCTAAGATAACATGTTTTTCGGAAAACCGGAGCTGTTGAAAAATTCAAATAATGCGTCTTGAGCTTGCTTATATAAAAAACTGGACACCTATTTCGGGAATCGAGTGTTGAACTATTTTTAGCGAACCGGAGTTCTATGAGCTAAGTTTTTATAAGATAACGGTTATTCCGAAAACCGGAGCTGTTTAAAAATTCAATAATGCATCATGAGCTTGCCTAATATAAAAAACTGGACACCTATTTCGGGAATCGAGTGTTAACTATTTTTAGCGAACCTGAGTTCCTATAGCTAAGTTTTTCTAAGATAACAGGTTTTCCGAAAACCGGAGCTGTTGAAAAATTCAAGTACTGCGTCAGGAGCTTGCTTAATATAAAAAACTGGACACCTATTTCGGGAATCGAGTGTTAAACTATTTTTAGCGATCCTGAGTTCCTTGCGCTAAGTTCTTCTAAGATAACAGGTTTTTCCGAAAACCGGTGCTGTTGAAAAATTCAAATAATGCGTCTTGAGCTTGCTTAATATAAAAACTGGACACCTATTTCGGAATCGAGTGTTAGACTATTTTTAGCGAACCTGAGTTTTTATGAGCTATGTTTTCTAAGATAAAGTTTTTCCGAAAACCGGTGCTGTTGAAAAATTCAAATAATGCGTCATGAGCTTGCTTAATATAAAAAACTGGACACCTATTTCGGGAACGAGTGTTAAACTATTTTTAGCGAACCTGAGTTCCTTTGAGCTAAGTTTTCTAAGATAACATGTTTTTCGGAAAACCGGAGCTGTTGAAAAATTCAAATAATGCGTCTTCAGCTTGCTTAATATAAAAAACTGGACACCTATTTCGGGAATCGAGTGTTAAACTATTTTCAGCGAACCTGAGTTCCTAATAGCTAAGTTTTTCTAAGATAACAGGTTTTTCCGAAAACCGGAGCAGTCGAAAAATTCAAATAATGCGTCTTGAGCTTGCTTAATATAAAAAACTGGACACCTATTTCGGGAATCGAGTGTTAGATTATTTGTAGCGAACCTGAGTTCCTATGAGCTAAGTTTTTCTAAGATAACATGTTTTCCCGGAAACCGGAGCTGTTGAAAAATTCAAGTACTGCGTCAGGAGCTTCCTTAATATAAAAAAATCGGCACCTATTTCGGGAATCGATTCCTAAATTATTTTTTGCCAGCCTGAGTTCCTTTGAGCTAAGTTTTTCTAAGATAACAGGTTTTTCTGAAAACCGAAGCTGTTTAAAAATTCAAATAATGCGTCATGAGCTTGCTTAATATAAAAAACTGGACACCTATTTCGGTAAACGAGTGTTAGATTATTTTTAGCGAACCTGAGTTCCTATGAGCTTAGTTTTTATAAAATAAAAGTTTTTCCGAAAACCGGAGCTGTTGAAAAATTCAAATAATGCGTCATGAGCTTGCTTAATATAAAAAACTGGACACCTATTACGAGAATCGAGTGTTAGACTATTTTAAGCGAACCTGAGTTCCTTTGCGCTAAGTTCTTCTAAGATAACAGGTTTTTCCGAAAACCGGTGCTGTTGAAAAATTCAAATAATGCGTCTTCAGCTTGCTTATTATAAAAAACTGGACTCCTATTTCGAGAATCGAGTGTTAGACTGTTTTTAGCAAACCTGAGTTCCTATGAGCTATGTTTTTCTAAGATTACATGTTTTTCCGAAAACCGGTGCTGTTGAAAAATTCAAATAATGCATCATGAGCTTGCTTAATATAAAAAACTGGACACCTATTTCGGTAAACGAGTGTTAGATTATTTTTAGCGAACCTGAGTTCCTATGAGCTTAGTTTTTATAAGATAACAGGTTTTTCCGAAAACCGGAGCTGTTGAAAAATTAAAGTATAGCGTCAGGAGCTTCCTTAATATAATAAAATCGGCACCTATTTCGGGAATCGATTATTAAATTATTTTTTTCCAGCCTGAGTTCCTTTGAGCTAAGTTTTTCTAAGATAACAGGTTTTTCCGAAAACCGAAGCAGTCGAAAAATTCAAATAATGCGTCTTGAGCTTGCTTAATATAAAAAACTGGACACCTATTTCGGGAATCGAGTGTTAGATTATTTTTAGCGAACCTGAGTTCCTATGAGCTAAGTTTTTATAAGATAACATGTTTTCCCGAAAACCGGAGCTGTTGAAAAATTCAAATAGTGCGTCATGAGCTTGCTTAATATAAAAAAATGGATACCTATTTCGGGAATCGATTCGTAAATTATTTTTAGCCAACCTGAATGCAATTAAGTTTAATTTTTTATAGATATCAGGTTTCTTTCACTTATTGCGAAAAAAATAAAAAATAAATAAATAATAAATGATTCTTACCTTATTAATTAAAACATAGACCAGCTCGGTCGAAGATTGAACACAATTGAAATAAGGTCTGATTCCTGAAAGGAAAAAAAAATTCATTAAAAACTGACAATAGCAATCTAAATTAATTTAAGCTAAGTCTTCCTGAGCTAACAGGTTTTTCTCAAAACCTGAGCTGTTGAAAAATTCAAGTACTGGGTCAGGAGCTTCCTGGATATAGAAAAAACGCACCTATTTCGGGAATCGATTATAAAACTATTCTTAGCCAACCTCAGTTCCTATGAGCTAAGTTTTTATAAGATAACAGGTTTTTCCGAAAACCGGAGCTGTTGAAAAATTCAAGTACTGCGTCAGGAGCTTCCTTAATATAATAAAATCGGCACCTATTTCGGGAATCGATTATTAAATTATTTTTTTCCAGCCTGAGTTCCTTTGAGCTACGTTTTTCTAAGATAACAGGTTTTTCCGAAAACCGAAGCTGTTTAAAAATTCAAGTATTGCGTCAGGAGCTTCCTTAATATAATAAAATCGGCACCTATTTCGGGAATCGATTCCTAAATTATTTTTAGCCAGCCTGAGTTCCTTTGAGCTAAGTTTTTATAAGATAACAGGTTTTTCCGAAAACCGGAGCTGTTTAAAAATTCAAATAATGCGTCATGAGCTTCCTTAATATAAAAAACTGGACACCCATTTCGGGAATCGGGTGTTAGATTATTTTTAGCGAACCTGAGTTCCTATGAGCTTAGTTTTTATAAGATAACAGGTTTTTCCGAAAACCGGAACTGTTGAAAAATTCAAGTAGTGCGTTAGGAGCTTTCTTAATATAAAAAAATCAGCACCTATTTCGGGAATCGATTCCTAAATTATTTTTTGCCAGCCTGAGTTCCTTTGAGCTAAGTTTTTCTAAGATAACAGGTTTTTCCGAAAACCGAAGCTGTTTAAAGTTTCAAATAATGCGTCATGAGCTTGCTTAATATAAAAAACTGGACACCTATTACGAGAATCGAGTGTTAGACTATTTTAAGCGAACCTGAGTTCCTTTGCGCTAAGTTCTTCTAAGATAACAGGTTTTTCCGAAAACCGGTGCTGTTGAAAAATTCAAATAATGCGTCTTCAGCTTGCTTATTATAAAAAACTGGACTCCTATTTCGAGAATCGAGTGTTAGACTGTTTTTAGCAAACCTGAGTTCCTATGAGCTATGTTTTTCTAAGATTACATGTTTTTCCGAAAACCGGTGCTGTTGAAAAATTCAAATAATGCATCATGAGCTTGCTTAATATAAAAAACTGGACACCTATTTCGGGAATGAGTGTGAAACTATTTTAAGCGAACCTGAGTTCCTTTGAGCTAAGTTTTTCTAAGATAACATGTTTTTCGGAAAACCGGAGCTGTTGAAAAATTCAAATAATGCGTCTTGAGCTTGCTTAATATAAAAAACTGGACACCTATTTCGGGAATCGAGTGTTGAACTATTTTTAGCGAACCGGAGTTCTTATGAGCTAAGTTTTTATAAGATAACCGGTTATTCCGAAAACCGGAGCTGTTTAAAAATTCAAATAATGCATCATGAGCTTGCCTAATATAAAAAACTGGACACCTATTTCGGGAATCGAGTGTTAAACTATTTTTAGCGAACCTGAGTTCCTAATAGCTAAGTTTTTCTAAGATAACAGGTTTTCCGAAAACAGGGGCTATTGAAAAATTCAAGTACTGCGTCAGGAGCTTGCTTAATATAAAAAACTGGACACCTATTTCGGGAATCGAGTGTTAAACTATTTTTAGCGATCCTGAGTTCCTTTGCGCTAAGTTCTTCTAAGATAACAGGTTTTTCCGAAAACCGGTGCTGTTGAAAAATTCAATAATGCGTCTTCAGCTTGCTTATTATAAAAAACTGGACACCTATTTCGAGAATCGAGTGTTAGACTATTTTTAGCGAACCTGAGTTTTTATGAGCTATGTTTTCTAAGATTACATGTTTTTCCGAAAACCGGTGCTGTTGAAAAATTCAAATAATGCATCATGAGCTTGCTTAATATAAAAAACTGGACACCTATTTCGGTAAACGAGTGTTGAACTATTTTTAGCGAACCGGAGTTCTTATGAGCTAAGTTTTTATAGATAACAGGTTTTTCCGAAAACCGGAGCTGTTTAAAAATTCAAATAATGCATCATGAGCTTGCCTAATATAAAAAACTGGACACCTATTTCGGGAATCGAGTGTTAAACTATTTTTAGCGAACCTGAGTTCCTAATAGCTAAGTTTTTCTAAGATAACAGGTTTTTCCGAAAACAGGGGCTATTGAAAAATTCAAGTACTGCGTCAGGAGCTTGCTTAATATAAAAAACTGGACACCTATTTCGGGAATCGAGTGTTAAACTATTTTTAGCGATCCTGAGTTCCTTTGCGCTAAGTTCTTCTAAGATAACAGGTTTTTCCGAAAACCGGTGCTGTTGAAAAATTCAAATAATGCGTCTTCAGCTTGCTTATTATAAAAAACTGGACACCTATTTCGAGAATCGAGTGTTAGACTATTTTTAGCGAACCTGAGTTTTTATGAGCTATGTTTTTCTAAGATTACATGTTTTTCCGAAAACCGGTGCTGTTGAAAAATTCAAATAATGCATCATGAGCTTGCTTAATATAAAAAACTGGACACCTATTTCGGTAAACGAGTGTTGAACTATTTTTAGCGAACCGGAGTTCTTATGAGCTAAGTTTTTATAAGATAACCGGTTATTCCGAAAACCGGAGCTGTTTAAAAATTCAAATAATGCATCATGAGCTTGCTTAATATAAAAAACTGGACACCTATTTCGGTAAACGAGTGTTAGATTATTTTTAGCGAACCTGAGTTCCTATGAGCTTAGTTTTTATAAGATAACAGGTTTTTCCGAAAACCGGAGCTGTTGAAAAATTAAAGTATAGCGTCAGGAGCTTCCTTAATATAATAAAATCGGCACCTATTTCGGGAATCGATTATTAAATTATTTTTTTCCAGCCTGAGTTCCTTTGAGCTAAGTTTTTCTAAGATAACAGGTTTTTCCGAAAACCGAAGCTGTTTAAAAATTCAAATAATGCGTCATGAGCTTGCTTAATATAAAAAACTGGACACCTATTTCGGGAATCGAGTGTTAGATTATTTTTAGCGAACCTGAGTTCCTATGAGCTAAGTTTTTATAAGATAACATGTTTTCCCGAAAACCGGAGCTGTTGAAAAATTCAAATAGTGCGTCATGAGCTTGCTTAATATAAAAAAATGGATACCTATTTCGGGAATCGATTCGTAAATTTTTTTTAGCCAACCTGAATGCAATTAAGTTTAATTTTTTATAGATATCAGGTTTCTTTCACTTATTGCGAAAAAAATAAAAAATAAATAAATAATAAATGATTCTTACCTTATTCATTAAAACATAGACCAGCTCGGTCGAAGATTGAACACAATTGAAATAAGGTCTGATTCCTGAAAGGAAAAAAAAATGCATTAAAAAACTGACAATAGCAATCTAAATTAATTTAAGCTAGGTCTTCCTGAGATAACAGGTTTTTCTCAAAACCTGAGCTGTTGAAAAATTCAAGTACTGGGTCAGGAGCTTCCTGGATATAGAAAAAACGCACCTATTTCGGGAATCGATTATGAAACTATTCTTAGCCAACCTCAGTTCCTATGAGCTAAGTTTTTATAAGATAACAGGTTTTTCCGAAAACCGGAGCTGTTGAAAAATTCAAGTACTGCGTCAGGAGCTTCCTTAATATAAAAAAATCGGCACCTATTTCGGGAATCGATTCCTAAATTATTTTTTGCCAGCCTGAGTTCCTTTGAGCTAAGTTTTTCTAAGATAACAGGTTTTTCCGAAAACCGAAGCTGTTTAAAAATTCAAATAATGCGTCATGAGCTTGCTTAATATAAAAAACTGGACACCTATTTCGGTAAACGAGTGTTAGATTATTTTTAGCGAACCTGAGTTCCTATGAGCTTAGTTTTTATAAGATTACATGTTTTTCCGAAAACCGGTGCTGTTGAAAAATTCAAATAATGCATCATGAGCTTGCTTAATATAAAAAACTGGACACCTATTTCGGGAAACGAGTGTTAAACTATTTTTAGCGAACCTGAGTTCCTTTGAGCTAAGTTTTTCTAAGATAACATGTTTTTCGGAAAACCGGAGCTGTTGAAAAATTCAAATAATGCGTCTTCAGCTTGGTTAATATAAAAAACTGGACACCTATTTCGGGAATCGAGTGTTAAACTATTTTCAGCGAACCTGAGTTCCTAATAGCTAAGTTTTTCTAAGATAACAGGTTTTTCCGAAAACCGGAGCAGTCGAAAAATTCAAATAATGCGTCTTGAGCTTGCTTAATATAAAAAACTGGACGCCTATTTCGGGAATCGAGTGTTAGATTATTTTTAGCGAACCTGAGTTCCTATGAGCTAAGTTTTTCTAAGATAACATGTTTTCCCGAAAACCGGAGCTGTTGAAAAATTCAAGTACTGCGTCAGGAGCTTCCTTAATATAAAAAACTGGACACCTATTACGAGAATCGAGTGTTAGACTATTTTAAGCGAACCTGAGTTCCTTTGCGCTAAGTTCTTCTAAGATAACAGGTTTTTCCGAAAACCGGTGCTGTTGAAAAATTCAAATAATGCGTCTTCAGCTTGCTTATTATAAAAAACTGGACTCCTATTTCGAGAATCGAGTGTTAGACTGTTTTTAGCAAACCTGAGTTCCTATGAGCTATGTTTTTCTAAGATTACATGTTTTTCCGAAAACCGGTGCTGTTGAAAAATTCAAATAATGCATCATGAGCTTGCTTAATATAAAAAACTGGACACCTATTTCGGGAATCGAGTGTTAAACTATTTTCAGCGAACCTGAGTTCCTTTGATCTAAGTTTTAATAAGATAACAGGTTTTTGGGAAAAACAGACCTGTTGAAAAATTCAAATAATGCGTCTTGAGCTTGCTTAATATAAAAAACTGGACACCTATTTCGGAAATCGAGTGTTAAACTATTTTTAGCGAACCTGAGTTCCTAATAGCTAAGTTTTTCTAAGATAACAGGTTTTTCCGAAAACCGGAGCTGTTGAAAAATTCAAATAATGCGTCTTGAGCTTGCTTAATATAAAAAACTGGACACCTATTTCGAGAATCGAGTGTTAGACTATATTTAGCGAACCTGAGTTCCTATGAGCTATGTTTTTCTAAGATTACATGTTTTTCGGAAAACTGGAGCTGTTGAAAAACTCAAATAATGCGTCTTGAGCTTGCTTAATATAAAAAACTGGACACCTATTTCGGGAATCGAGTGTTGAACTATTTTTAGCGAACCGGAGTTCTTATGAGCTAAGTTTTTATAAGATAACCGGTTATTCCGAAAACCGGAGCTGTTTAAAAATTCAAATAATGCATCATGAGCTTGCCTAATATAAAAAACTGGACACCTATTTCGGGAATCGAGTGTTAAACTATTTTTAGCGAACCTGAGTTCCTAATAGCTAAGTTTTTCTAAGATAACAGGTTTTTCCGAAAACAGGGGCTATTGAAAAATTCAAGTACTGCGTCAGGAGCTTGCTTAATATAAAAAACTGGACACCTATTTCGGGAATCGAGTGTTAAACTATTTTTAGCGATCCTGAGTTCCTTTGAGCTAAGTTTTTCTAAGATAACAGGTTTTCCGAAAACCGGTGCTGTTGAAAAATTCAAATAATGCGTCTTCAGCTTGCTTATATAAAAAACTGGACACCTATTTCGAGAATCGAGTGTTAGACTATTTTTAGCGAACCTGAGTTTTTATGAGCTATGTTTTTCTAAGATACATGTTTTTCCCAAAACCGGTGCTGTTGAAAATTCAAATAATGCATCATGAGCTTGCTTATATAAAAAACTGGACACCTATTTCGGGAAACGAGTGTTAAACTATTTTTAGCGAACCTGAGTTCCTTTGAGCTAAGTTTTTCTAAGATAACATGTTTTTCGGAAAACCGGAGCTGTTGAAAAATTCAAATAATGCGTCTTGAGCTTGCTTAATATAAAAAACTGGACACCTATTTCGGGAATCGAGTGTTAAACTATTTTCAGCGAACCTGAGTTCCTAATAGCTAAGTTTTTCTAAGATAACAGGTTTTTCCGAAAACCGGAGCAGTTGAAAAATTCAAATAATGCGTCTTGAGCTTGCTTAATATAAAAAACTGGACGCCTATTTCGGGAATCGATTCCTAAATGATTTTTAGCCAACCTGAATGCAATTATGTTCAACTTTTTATAGATATCTGGTTTGTTTCATTTATTGCGAAAAAAAAAAAAAATAAATAAATAAAAGATTCTTACCTTACTCATTAAAAAAAGGACCAGCTCGGTCGAAGAAAGAACGCAATACAAATAAGGTATGTTGTTGCTTACTTATTCACTGGTCACCAAATGTTTTTGCTTCACTATTCACAAATCACCCGCTTATTTTTTTGACACGAATTGCACTTTTGCGTGCCCCGGACTATGTTTACAAATATTTTTTTTTTGTTTTTTCCATATTCGCCACTTGTTGTGGTTCGAACGTGGGAACTTTGTCGCCAAAAAATGTTTGTTTACATTTTTTGTTTTGAAAAAATTAAAACTTTTTTTGTTAATTACTTATAGGAAAATCATTTTGGGGGTTTTTTATCGTCCTAAATATATTGAATAGACTCTGCCGCATCGATCGATATGCGGCACGGGCCGTTTTGAGTCTTTGGGAAATGGAAAATTGGATAAGTTGGTTCCATATAAAAACCATACTTAACCGAAACCAATTTTCCTATCCTGGTGTGCGGTGTTCTTTGTCGGAAAAATGATCGACTATGGAAAATTGTTTGAACAAAAATTTGAAAAAGGTCGAAATTTCCGGTAAAATTTTAAACCTTTTTCAAATTTTAATTTGGCATAGCCGAATCGAAGGGCTTCGGGGATACTCGACATATTACGCTTCTTTCCCATGGTCTTGATGCAGGTGGATTTGGGGTTTCTCGGAATTTTCAAGTTCGGACAAGTTTTGCAGATAAGAACTTGAGAAATATAAAAACAAAAGGGACCGATTCAACATTCTCAGAAAATGAATTTTAAGACGCCATTTTGCAGGGATAACGTGGGAAAGTAATGCATCAAGGGTTTATCTGATAAAAAAAAAAATAATAATTAAAAATTTTGGAAAAGAGAAGAGGAAAAAAGAAAAAAAAATGGGGAAATTTTCGGGGCTTAAAAAAAAATATTGGGGCTCAAAAATTGAATCGTTACATTATGCATAACTAAATCTAAAGATCAAAAAAAAATCCGGTAAAAAAGTTAAGTTCTTTGTATAAAATTTATGCATTTTTTTTATGGATGTGTAATATTTTCTATAATTTATACATTCCCAAGTAACATTGGTTGGTTGAATAACCATCCCAGCAACGTTGAATTGCGACGAACAACGTCAGAGCCCAAAAATCAACCTTCGATTAAACGAACGTTTTTTCAACTAGGTTGAATAATACTACAAGACAACGTTAACTACTAACCAATACCCGGGCAGTCGGTTTAAATAACGTCTAATTTCGTTATGTATATTTTAATGTTTAGCTTATGGGAAAAGTTTTCCCGGATTTTGGAAAAGTCAAAATATAAAATCGCAAAATCTCAACTTGAGGACCTTTAACAGGTCTATAAAAATGAAAAAATACTAATAGTACACAAAAATACCTGAAATCTGATTTTTAAGACAAAAAATTAGGTATTTGGCGTACAGTCTGCTTTGCTCTTTTGCACTATACATAGAAGTTCCAAATTTATAATAGACAGGTAAAATTTAGTGTTCCGTAATACTTAGGGATAAGTTCGCGTTATGATAATACTTATTTAGAGAAAAAGATATAATACTCTTCATGTTGGTGCTATAATAGTCATATCAAAATGCATTCTTTTTTTTTTTTTTTCTTTTCTTTTCATAGTTGGTTTATAGTCAAGGGCGTAGTTGAATAAACGTTTTTTCAACCGCTGCCAGGACCGTTATTTAGGCCGGACATTTCAACGTAAAAATATCCGTTAACGCCGACCGTTTTTTGACGTTGGGGAAAAACGTTGCTGGGATGGTTATTCAACCAACCAATGTTACTTGGGATTTTTATATAATTTACGAATCTGTCTTTTGCATGGACAAGTCCGCTCGTAGCACAACCCTTTATGGTCCATGTAATCAGCAGTAGTAAAATTCCATATTTCCGATCCGATAAGTAAAAGTTCTGAATGAAAAACTAAGGGGGAAAAAAATCCTCTTGTTTTCTTGTACATTTTTAACTGATTTCATCATCGCTAAAGTGCCAAAAACAAAACAAAAGAATAATCAACTTGACTGGTATAATTTTTTCCATTCGCATTTTTAATTTCCAGTATTTAACAAAAAAAAAAAAACAAGAGATGAGTCAGTCAAGCCTGATTCCTTATCTTGTCTAAACAATCATCAAATACCATCAGATTATACCTCAATCAAATCTGGAAAAAAGATCCAAACACCAATAAAAAGAAAGAAAAAATTATCTTCGCATCAATGCGCGAAAAAATTAAATACTGAGATTTCCTGAATTTTATATCATTCGGGGAGGAAAAAAAAAAAAAAAAAAAAAAGGATTTCGTCTTTCTGCTATCTTTGAAGGTCATCTAAGCTCTTAAAAAATTCGATCCTCATGATTCAGAAACGGGGGGAAAAAAATATATTTTTTTATTTTCATCATCGCATCATTAAAAAATATTATACAATAGCCATTCCAAGATGGCCTAAGGGAAAATTGATTCGATTTAATTGAATTAAATGAAAGAACACCCGAAAGGGAATCCACCCATCCCGTCCTTCAACTTTTCCAAGGAATCTGTATACAGTACACATCCATAAAGAAAGTTTACAAGAAGAGACCTTTGAAATGTCGGGTGAACGAATAAAACTGATCTTTGATCTAATACCAAGGTTATCCCATTTTGATCGACAAAAGAAATTCCGATAGTAATAATAATTTTCGAAAAAAAAAAGGATCCGAAATTGAAAATTAAAGAGCTATGCAAACTTTTTTTTTTCTTTCCGTCGTCCTTGCTTTTTAAATCCATCAATATTCAAGTGATCTAAAATATGCAGCGGGTGCAAAAATTCATTTCGTATGCTTGGGGAACGTTTGACATTTTCTTCTTTTTTTTTTTTTTTTTTCAAGCTTAAGGGCATTGATTTGCTCGTGGTGATTACGTCTTTTGAAAGTAAATTAATTATTTTGGAATGTCAAAAGCGTGGCCTGAAGGATGAAATATTGAAAACTAAAATATTAGGAGTGATGTGCGGTTTGTAAAAGGATTTAATGTTACTGACCTATACTTTGTTATCTTCGAGTTGATAACACTGGAGGAAATGGATGTCAGGAGCGTAGCTAAATTGGTTTGGGTGCCATTTGATTGTTTGATTCAATTATCGGGTCAGCGAAGCTAAAGGTGCAATTCAAAGCTCAAATTTCAACGACTGTTACAAAGATTTTGAGCTTTTTTTAAGCTTTCGGGAAAACAGGGACCCGAAATTTGAGTTTGAAATGCAAAAAAATTGTATTGTCAAATAACGCAGCAGAAAGGTTTTAAAAAATTTATAACTGAAAATAAAACGATTTTGGCAATGAAAAATAAAAATTCGAATTAAACACTCACTCCGCACATCCTGAAAAATTCAAGTAGCTTCTAATCTACGAACTTGAAATCGATGAACGCTTACCTGAAAACAGAAAAAAAAATTTATTAAAATTCAAATAACAATTGGTCTTTTATTTAACTGGTCAGTATTTTTAAATTAAACGGTCTGCAAAAATGCTGTTTATGCTGCAAATTGTGTTGCTGTTTGATTTGTTTGAAATTGCTGTTTAATGCAATTAATGCTGTTTTGTCTGCAAAAATAATGGACCTCGGTCGGTAAAAAAATAGTGTTTGATCAGTAAAATTATTAAATGGTTAGTATTTATTTTTAAAAAAATGTGAACTTGCAGAATTAATCCACCAGTAATGCTTTTTCTCATTTTACATTAAAAGAGATATTAGCCAAACACTTATAACATTTAGGCGCTCTAAAAGCTCTGTAGGCCAATCAGACGTGGATTGGGGAAAATCGAAATCGTAAAATTCTTGTTCCCCGAGCATTTTCCCATTAGTGTAACCCCAATTTTAACAAGAGAAAAAATTTTCAGGGCTCCACATTTGGAAATAAATAAAAATTAAGCTCGAAAAATCAGGTTTAAGCGCTAAAAAAGCGGTAACAGCGACTCAGGCGTTGGTCGGAAAAAATCGGGATGGTGAAATTCGTCTTCTACAACGTCAGAAGCACCTATAAAGTCCATTTTTGTAAAATTCAATTGCGGAAAAATGCACTAAATTTTTGTTTCATTTATAGCTAAGAAAAAAATTGTGGCTTAGGCCCTTTTTCTGCTCGGCCCTCAGCGACACCCTTAAATAGTTTTTTAAAAAAAGTTTCAAAATTTTTCTCGCGTTTTTACACTAAAATATAATAAAACCCATTTTTTTTTTTTTTTTTTTTTTTTTGGTAAAAAACAAAATCGGAAACACTTTTTTTTTTTTTTTGGTTATTCTATTCCATAGCCAAAATAAATTTTTGCTTTACTGACCAAATAATTCAAATTTATGGAATTTATATAATTAAATTACAGTACATCTAGTTAAAATGATGACCCATTAATTTTAATTCTCATCCTTTAATTTTAACACTGACGAACTATTTTTTTACTGATCAAATCGTTACTGACCATTTGTTTTACCCACCGACCATTTAATTAAAACACTGAACCAAAACAGTTTTTAAATACTGACCAAAAAATTTTAAGTCCGCCCCCAAACCCCCTGCGGGAAAGTGTTTTTCGATTTCTCGAGGCCAAAATATTTCCATTTTGTTGTTTCCGTTTTGTTTGTTTTCCCTGGGGCTTACATTGGTTTTAGAAATAGCAGGAAAATGGTCACTTGACTCTATCCCATCCAAAATTTAATTCTCCGGTGCAGTAAAAAATTGATAAGTAATATTTTTCTTCTCAGATACCGTATGTCAATAATAAATATTTCAAGTACGAGACCAGTTGGTCGAGTCTTGAAACTTTGGTTACCGCAAAGAAATATACTTTTTATCCCGAAAACGACACATTTTACGGTCTGATTTTCAATTTAAGGAATGGAAAATATGGATTTTCCGGAAAAACTGAGCTTTTCCGAAACCTTAATTAATTTTCCTTCTGACTTTAGACATCAGAATCATAGCTCACTTAATATATTATCGGACAGACAAAAATGAATAAAAATTCATTAGAAAAGAGGAATATTTTCAAGTTTTCAGGAAACCTGGGCATTCCCGAAAGCTCAATGTATGCCCTTAATTTTTCTCGCAATTTTAGACAGGAGAAACACTATCGGACAGAAGAATACCGGACGCCGGATAAACAAATCTTCTCTTCTTTATTTCCTGTACCCTCTGGTGTTCCTCAGGGCTCTAAGCTTAGTCCTCGACTTTTCCTACTCTCTCTTGATGACATCTCCTCTGTTCCCTTTCACTCTCTTTTCTTTGCTTTTCTCTCTTTCTTTCTGGCTTGACTCCTTGTACCTCTTTCGGCTCATATATAAAAAATGGCTCCAATTACTGTAAAACTGACATTATTTTTAAAATTAACGAAAAAATTTCCAATAGAAAATTAACTCTTCTGCATCCAAATACGGCTCTAATTTTTCGACCCTTACGAAACTTTAAAAAATTTTAGGCCTCCAAAAAATGTGAAAAAATTTCGAGTTAACATGGAGGCTAAAATGTTTCTTTTCCGACCTGTGGCATTTCCATACTCAAAAATTCGTGTTTTTCGGTCCACCCTAATATAGATCGTTATCTGGACATTACTCCAGTGGCTTCTTTCATTTTTCACTCTTCGAAGCTCAAAGAGAAAAAAAAAATCCTCCTTAACTCTTTAATTTTTTAAATCCTAAGGACATATAGAGCACGCTGGTAATTATCCATACTTAAAAATTATACGTTTCACACACTGTCACCTTCAACGCTTATCAATTATCTGGTATTGTACTCGGGAAAATATAAACGATTTCCTTTTTCTTCATTATTTCCCTCAACTATTTTTCAAAAGCACCTTAATGACATTAGATCCTAATCTAAAAGAAATCAATAAAATCTATTACCAAAATGTCCCTGCACTTTTGACAAAGAATCTTTTACTCTGCTATCGGAGAGTTCAAGGTTTTGATGATTCCCTTTTTCCTCTCTTTTTTGTTTCCTGTCCAATCAGGAATTCAAATCTCAAAAAAAAAAAGAAATCAAAATCATATCAAGAAACGGTAAATGTGTGGCCCATTGGAAAAAAAAAAAAATTAGTGCAACATTTCACCTTGAAATCTCGAATGCACGATCGAAATTTTTTTTCAAATATGGATCGGGTTTGTACTATTGTCTCACTTATTGATGAAATGGGAGGAATGCTAAACATAAAATCGGCAATTGAAATATTTTAAACAATGATGAGTAAAAGAAAAAAAAAATGGTATATATAAGGATGTAGGTGCATCCCGATCTATCATTAGTTATTCGCGGTGTTCGAATTTAATTTTCGGGGACTCACGAAATCTGGATTAAACGATTTTCGTGTCGAGTTTTTAGTTCGGATTTCATAAAAGAAAAAAAAAATCAGATTAATCAATTAATTCGGTGAAGTGTGAATCTATTTAATTTAGAAACAAAAATGTGGATAAAAAAGGTAAGCAGCAAAAAATGTTGGGAAATATATAACAAGCGGGAAAATGTGTAAATTAATTTAATTTATTTTTTATTTTTTTGTGATAACATGTCAGGTCGTCGGACATTTATCTTGTTTTAATCGTCGTTTCCACTTTGTGTTTTTTTATCATTACTATGATATTACATTAACGGGTTGTTAAATTGAATCGGGATATAAACTATTAAACAAATATATGGTGTGAATTATCGACATTAAGAGTGTTTAGATTGGATTTTAAAACGCTCGTTGTAGGACTTTTTTTTTCTTTCCTTAACGAGAAATAAATTAAATTATTTTTTTTTATTGTTCCAGATATTGCAGTCCCTATTAGTAATGTTTGTAGTAGCTTGTAAAACAATGGCAGAGCCCCCGGTTTACGGTCCTCCAAGTTATAGGCCTCCCAGCAGCAGTTACGGTAGGTACAAATTAAATTGAAAAAAAAATTTAAAGTGAAAAAGAAATTTAAGAGGAGGCTTCAGATATTTATTTAAATATACCAAAATAAATTTCCATGGCTTAGAACTTTTTTTCGGAGATACAAATTAGAAATCAGGCTTCGTAGCGAACTTCATAGTGATACTGGCATCTTTCCTTCAAAATTTCAGATTCTCAGGTTGTAAAGAAACTCCGGAAAACGCTTTGGAAAATATATTCCCGACATTTATTTTTGAAAACGTTTTCCGGAGTTTCTTTACAACCTGAGAATCTGAAATTTTGAAAGAAAGATGCCAGTATGAATATAAAGTTCGCTACGAAGCCAGATTTTTAATTTGTGTCTCCAAAAAAAAGTTTTAGGCCAGGGAAATTTATTTTGGTATATTTAAATAAATATCTGAAGCCTTCTCTTAACGAAAGCCCTCAAATTACACAGTATTCTTAAACTAAAGTGCATATAAACCTGACGAAATTTTCAAATTTTCCTGCTTTATGATTTTAAAAAATTATATGCATAAATTATATATATCCAAATTTTCATGCTTAAAAAAAATTAAGCATAAATTTTGTAAAAATTATGCATATTAAAATTTTGGGGCTTAAAAAAAGATGAATAAACTTTGCAAAAATTATGCATGTCCAAATTTTTGTATAAATGATGCAAAAATAATACATTTTTTATTTAAACTTTTTGCACTTATTTTGCAAAAAATTTTATACACTTTTTGCATCAATTTCTCGTACTGGAACGTACGAGACTAACTAGAATTCCGAAATCGAAGAATGAATGCTGAGATTTTCCTTAAAATAAGGTAAACAGACGCACAAAGTGAAAAAAACTAAGCTTACAAGTAAAGAGCAAATCAATGCTTCAAAAATAATTAAACCTGAAGGATTTTTAACATCATTACTTCGAACGAATTTTTTTTAAAACAGAGGTTGCTTTTGAATAATAAAAAATTCCCGATACCAGGAACAAATTTTGTTTTTATGCTAAGGAAAGGCAAGACGAGGAACCATTTGATAACTCGTCTCACAAATATTTTATTTAAAAAAGCACTAAAAAAAAATTAAAATCTCACTGCAAAAGAAACATATTTACTTGTATCTGGTCTTGCCTTATTTTATTTTATTTTGTTAATTTTTAATTTTTAGGCAATGAAAATAACGATAAAACAAGAAAATAAAAAAAATAAAAAAATGAGAAAATAACGAGAAAAATAAAGAAAAATAAATAAATACAAAAAAATTGTGAAAGATGAGTTTTCTAGGGGTAATTTGACGCGCTGATTCCGAATCTGAAGTCAAAATTCTGAAAAAACTAAAATCCAATATGATGGAGCCGTTTTATCTTTAAACATTTTAATTATTTATTTAATCTTATTTTTATTTTTTTTTTTCCTTTTTTGAGTGAAATTACATACTTTTGACGTCAGATTTGAAATCAGCGACAGCGAAAACGTATGGAAAGTCGTTTTCCCGATCATTTTACGGAAAGAAACAAATTTTGTGCGACATTTTGTATTGCATGTATGTGTTGCGGGTTGCATATACTGAAACTTGGTAGGCGTCTAATATGGGTTTCAACGCACAGTGCTGGTCCCTAATGTGTTGTAGGTTAACTTTAAGTGCGAAATCATGAAAAAAAATATTTGGGAAATTTTCTTTTCTATTTTCCGGGACAATTTTCCAAAATTCGACCGTTAAAGAATTAATCACCACACCCTGACACACAAAGTCGTTTTGAATAGAATTTTTGACCGGAAATAATCAAATAATTGGAATCAGTTGCCTTTTTGGAATCAAGACCAGTATACCTTTTTAAAAGTATTTTTAGGCTGATTCCAATCTAAAATTTACATATTTTGCAATACCGTCTCTTTTTTTAAAGCTTCACAGTATTTTTAATAAATATTTTGAAATGGCTGTTGGGGCCCCAAAATAACCCCAAGAACTCCGCTGATCTCATTAGTGATGTCAAATCTGAAAAACCTCATCAGTACAAAAATATGATGCAAAAAATGCATAAAATTTTTGCGAAATAAATACACAAAATTTGTATAAAATAAATATTATTTTTGTAACATTCATATACGAGAGTTTGGACATGCATAATTTTTATATAATTTATGCATCTCTATTTCGCACATGGTCGCACTTTAATAAATAACAAGCAAAGGTTTCCTTTGGTTAGTTTTTTTTCCCCCCAGTTTCCCCCGAAACACCCAACGTTCATCCTATAATTTATTACATTGGTTTCTCACAACTCTACTCCTAATGTTGGCTTGAAAATAAGTTGCCTTTGATCCATATTTTTTTAAGTCGCTTAAATTAATTAGGGGAAACACATGAAACATGAGAAACGCAAAACCAACTTTGCAACCAATTAGGCCAGCTATTAATCCATTGTCTTGAAAATCCAACCATTACTCAACATCAATTAATCTATCCCTAAGGGGAAAAAAATAACAATAATCAATAATCATTAAAACAAAAAAAAAAAAAAAAAATGAACTCACAAATCTTTAAAATTTAATTACACCTGATTTAAATGACTTTGTTACTCCATTCATCAATTTTATGAAAAATCCAAACCACATCCCCTTTGTGTTAATAAAAACTAATTAAAAGTCAAATCCAGTTTAACAATTACATAACTTTCCTCTAATTTTTTTTTTATTTCTTTTCCAGGTGGAGGCGGATATTCCGGAGGAGAAGGCGGCTCGGTAAGTTAAACTTACGACACGTGAGGAACAAAATTCATTTCAATTAATTTTTTTTTTTGAAAAGAAAAAGACATATTTCATATCGTATTTTTTTTTCTTAAAATTAATTTAAAAGAATCATAAAACTCCCATTATTATGTCACTTACAAAAAAAATTACAATGTAATTTAATCTCTATTTTTTTTCTCCAGCCTGAGCCATTTAATTTCAAATACGAAGTCAAAGATTCCCAATCCGGAAACGATTACGGTCATTATGCTAATAGCGACGGTAGGAGAGTTCAAGGAGAATATAGGGTTTTGCTGCCGGACGGCAGGAGGCAGGTAAATAAAAAAAAAAAAAAACAAGAAATGTGACACGCATAATCATATCAAAATTTTTGACGTTTAATTACCAAAAAATAATTTTATTCTTTAGGTTGTAAAATACACAGCGGACGATAATGGATACAATGCTGACGTAAGTTACGAGGGACAAGCGAGATTCCCACAAGGAGGAGGTGGATATCCTTCAGGCGGCGGAAGCAAATTCGGTGGATTTGGTGGATATTAAAAATAAAATTTAAAATAAAAAAAATGTAGATATAATTCTTTTTACTTTTAATTTAAAATATTTTTTTCCAAATAATGTCGATAATTTATGAATAAATTATGAATGATCTAATTTTTGTGTGATTTTTTTTAAAGCTCCTTACTTTTCGCGATTAGATTAAATCAGCGCAAACGAACAGCGTTTAGAATAATCATGAACTTTAAGGCGTTAATCAGAGTTTCCATTGTTCGCGGAAAGTTATGTAATGGATATTTCTTTCCGATCAGATCGTTTTAGATAAAAATCAAAATTACACCGGTTCCGAAATTAGTTTTTTTTTTTTTTCTTCTTCGCTTTTATCGATTTATGTATAATTCATGGGATTTTTATACATTATGTAATACGGTAATAATATAGTTTACAAAAAGAGGGAACATAATTAGGGGAGCACGTAGACCATACTTTACATTGTAGTAAACGAAAATAGGTATTCAAACAGTAATTAAGATTATAGTTTTTTTTTTATCCTTTTTTTGGATAAAAAAACTGATTTAAAAAATTATGGATTTTTTTAAATCAGGTCCGCAGATCCAAAAATTAATATTTAATATTAGAATTTTGACAATAGGGAAAAACCTGAACGTTCTTTTTCCAAATTTCACACAGTGTGGAAAAACCTGAAATTGATTTTTAAATATTTTTTGGCCCGTCTTCTTATGTTTCTTAGCTTTATGTTAATTTTACTTAATTATTCGAGTTATTCCAAATTTTTTGTAGAATTACATGAAATCGAAAAAAATTGTTTATTTTTTAATTATAAAAGCCTTCGACAGGAAACGACAACGCTTCTTTTAAACTTTCTGTACAAGAATTAAAATTCGGTTTACTTTTAAAATATTTCGTCCTTTTCCACATAAGCACTGGAAAAAGACGATTTTTTTTTTAAACTTTGGCATTGTTTTATTTGATAAACAGGTAGCTAAAAGAAGGGGCAATAACCTTTTCGATGTTTTCATAGATGAATTAGATGATTCATTTTTTTTAAGCCCAAAAATTTAAAAAAAAAAAGGCAAATGATTTGGAGGATAGACTTAATGCCCTTTGTGATCTACTGTAGTTTCATTGATGGAGCATGTCCCTGCATAAAAATTAATTACGGAGTTTTTAGGGGGGGGGGGAAATTCTGTCCTAAAGTTGAAATACTTTAAAAATAAACCGAATTTTAATTCTGGTCACGGTGCTCAACCAGCCTCCGATTATCGGGCGGAATGGACGAAAAAATCTGACTTCACAGCGGGTTTAGGGATCATGAATATAGTCCGAAACAAGCAACCGCCAAATCGCGTCAGATCATCCTGGGCTCCCACTAGGGGCCCCCGGGAGCCCTAAACTTCTTCTTAGTCGTGTTGTATATCATATGAAAACCCGTTGCAAATGCTGTCGAATGAGACCTTACAGAGATTTCTATCTGTTATAGGCATGAAGATACTGTCATTTAAAAGAGTCTAAAATTGATCCTTCATTTTGAATGGTTTAAATGACGATATCTTCATGCCTATAAAAGATAGAAATCTCTGTAAGGTCTCATTCGACAGCATTTGCAACGGGTTTTCATATGATATACAACACGACTAAGAAGAAGTTTAGGGCTCCCGGGGGCCCCTAGTGGGGGCCCAGGATGATCTGACGCGATTTGGCGGTTGCTTGTTTCGGACTATATTCATGATCCCTAAACCCGCTGTGAAGTCAGATTTTTTCGTCCATTCCGCCCGATAATCGGAGACTGGTTGAGCACCGTGTGGTGAGCCTTTTTAGAGCGGCGGTCTCAAAAGTAAAAATCTGCCAGATGATAGCCAATCTTCGTCGCGGAGACGGCACTTGAAAAAAGAAGAAGAATTAAGTAAATCGAATAATTAAGTAAATTTAAACATAAATCTAAGAAATATAAGAAGAAGGGCCAAAAAATATTTAAAAATTAATTTCGATTTTCCACACTATGTGTGGAATTTCTCAAAAAGATCGCTCAGGTTTTTTCCTGGTTCCCAGAATTTTAACTTTGAAAATTTTAAATAATATTTTGACTATTTTTTTTTTTAAACTTTTGGCCTTTTTTTTTTTTTTTTTTTAATAGTAAAATTAGACGTCATAGCAATAAGGACTTCAAAAATTTCTTGTGAATTTTATTTAACTTCTTAAATTAATTTTCGCCGTTTTTTAAAATTTTTTTTTTTTAAAATACTCTCTCTCCCTCAATCCAACATCGTGACCGATGTGTGGTGGTCGACTTCAAGTGTCTCGGATATTGCTTACTGCCCGCTTAACAATATCCCTCCATTTGTCCCGGTCATTGGCCTGTCTGCACGCCTTCTCTAGGGTTGACTCTGTCAATTTAGAGATTAGTTCTGTCCACCTAGTTGGCGAACGTCCCCTTCCTCTTTTGCCTTCCGGCAAAAGAGGAAGGGGACTTTTTTAAATATTAAAATCTAATAAAATGTTCACTACATTTTTTAATTTTGTCCTTTTTCCTTTAGCCAAGAATATTAAGCAAAAGCAATGTTTAAATATTAAAATTTTAACTTTGGAGACTAATTTTTGACTAATTTTTTTCAACTTTTGACCTTTTTCATCAAAAATTTTAAGTTTTTTTCGTGCCAGAACGAACATTTTTTTTAATCAAAATTTTGAACTTTTTGATCAAAAAAGAAGAAAAAAACTGCCTTAAAATTTTCAAATCGTTTCATTGCTTATTAGGACAGTACCCCAAAGACAAAGTCCTACGTAGGGATATGCCTCTATCTCCCATTCAGATTTTTTCAACAGTGTAGAACTGCGCTCTAGAATCCAATTTTTTAAAAATTAGTCAGCAAAACCGCTGCATTCCAGGGTAGTTACTTCCGAAAATCCCAAGAATTTATTTCCGGAATATTCCCGGCTAACAACTCTCATCTGCCTCTATTTTACCTCTTCCTGCTTCTGCCACTCTCCTAACGGTCTCTTTCCTCTCTCTCTCTATCATGGGATTCCTCGCTCAAAATCATCATGACATCAGACTTAAATATTCGCAAGGCTAAGATGTCAACGAAAATTGAAACGACCGGGAGCTCTTCAAAAACGACAATGACCCACAGATGTCGAAACGGTTTTAATTAGATTTAAACAACAATAATCCTCTTCACAAAATCAGTCATCACCTCTCCCTTCCCTCCCATCAATAAGAAGCGAACCAGGAAAAAATGACTTGTCGAATTCTTTTCTTTCGTCTTTTAAAAAGACCCGACCTTGATACCTTCATGTTGATGGGGTTACAAATCATGTTTTCACATGATAATTACAATCTTGATAAAACAATTACAGGCGAATTACATAATCCACACATGCGTATACAAAGAGATTAATCTCTGCCTCGGATGTACCGGGGTTGAACCCTACGATTAGCCCTTTCGGCTAAAAAAAAAAAAAAAAAAAAAAAATGCATCCTGTTCGAAAAAAATTATAATCAAATATTGTTACATGATGTTATAAAATTTTAGGGTGTGAAACAAAATTAATTTTGAATTAATAAAAATTGGAATACGCGGAAATTCGCATGAATTCCTTTTGTATGTGTGTATTTCATGCGAATAAATAAAAAACCGAAAATATTTGCATTTATGAATAAAAAAAAATATGAATCTGGAATATTTTTGACGATACGGCACCGACGGTTATCCAAGATGGATGTTGCGAAAAAAAAAAAAAATTATGAGAGAGTAAATAATTTTCTTTGGGTTAATGTATGAGATCCTGAAAGCAAACGAAACTTAATTTTTAAATTACAAAGACAATGCGATCGAACCATTAAGTCATTTTGCCCGGCAATTAATTATAATGCAATTACACAAGAAGAAGAAAAAAAAAAAAAAAAAAAAAAAAAAAAAACGACCGTGATTGCCGAACTGATAAAACTTCGGATTGCACGTAATCATTTCTTAATTTTTCTATTCTTTATTTTTTTGCTATCGATGATTCCACTAAAAAAAAAAAATTTCAATGCCAATTTTCGTATGATTTTTAGCGAACTGGGGCAGATGGTGTTAATTGAGGTTGGTTTTTTCTTTTTAATTCGAAAAAAGCGATTTTTTTAGGTCGATGCCAAAAAAATTAATCTCTAAACAATAACCGGATGAAGCTATTAATGTTATGATTCTGTTTTTTTTTCCCGAAGGAAATCGCCGGCTTGCGCAAAATCTTACGGCTATAATATTTTATGAACTTGAACGAATAACGTGATTAAACTTTTAATCCATCGGTTTTAGAAAAATGGAGACTGGTGCACAATGTTGAGTTTCGTTTTCGAGAAAATTTTTTAAATAATTAGAAATCTGGATTGGAAAGAAATTAAACAAACGTAGGTGAGGGCCGAGGGGTTATGACTCCGGCAAGACGGAACATGATTCCGACAAGGCGACTATTTCTTGCAGGAATTAATAAAACTTTATTTAAAAAAAAAAAAAAAAAAAAAAAACGATATTACCTTATTTGCATTGCACGCACTTATCGTAAATAAAGACAAAAAAAGGAGTTTGCATATGGGAAGACTAAGAGAATTCGGTGTAAGAAGGATTTGGCTGTTTGATCCTTGCAGTAACATGTTGCGGCATCATGTAACAAAAACGATAAAAAAATTTTTAAAATATTTGTCAACCTTTTAAAAATATTTTTATCGATTTTTGTTTCAATAAATATTTACAAAATATTTTCAAAACATTGAAAAATATTTAAATAATATTGAAAAATATTATAAAATATTAATAGATATAAATATTTGTTTGCTAACTGAATTAACATGTTAGCAACATGTTTCGGAAGTTTGCAACACGTTGAGCAACACGAAACCGTAACATGTTACTGCGACATTTACTGATTTTTATTTTAATTTTTAATTTTTCAGTAATGCGCAAAATGTGTCTGAAGCTTCAACATGTTGAGTAACATGTTGCCAATAAGCTTCTATGCTGGGACATGTTGCTAAAATGTTGAGCAAACGGCTACCGTAACATGTTGAGACAACACGCTGAGCAATATTTACTCATTTTTACTCTTTACTTTTCAGTGATGAGCAACATGTTTTTGAATCTTCAAAATTTTCTAACGCTGCAATAAGTTGTGCAACGTGTTGCCTCAATATATTACTGCAATATGTTTCAGCGTGAAATTTCGGCCTAGCGATGCAACATGTTCAGCAACATGTTGTCAGCATATTGCAACGTTAGAAACATGTTTCCAACAAGTTCCTATGCTGCGACATGTTGCCAACGAGTTTCTATGCTGTAACATGTTGGCAACATATTGAGCAACAGGTTACCGTAACATGTTACTGCAACATGTTTTAGCGTAAAATGGCAACATGTTTCTAACGACGAAATTTAACGCTAAAACATGTTGCGGTGACATGTCCAGAAAACATCTTGAGCAACATTTATTAATTTTTATTTTTTATTTTGCAGTGATGCGCAACATGTTTTTGAAGCTTCAACATGTCGATAACATGTTGGCAATATGTTTCTAACGCTGCCACAAGTTGAGCAACGTGTTGTCTCGACATGTTCCTGCAATATGTTTTAGCGTGAAATTTCCGCGTTGCAACATGTTTCATCATAAAATACAAGTCCAGGTAGCATTTTCGATCCATTAGACACTTTGTGGATTGTCCGTTAGATATCCACAGAACATCCAAATCCATGGGATTATCCATAGGACGTCCAAAAGACGCTTTTTGGATCAGTGCGGAACCAATGGATTTGGGTAATTCTTGAAAAAACGTACCGTGACGGAAAAGGACAAATATTGCACTTTTCGGTAATAGAAAAGGTAAAAAGTAATTAATTTTCTTTAAAAAAGAGGAAATCGTTCTTTACCTTCCAAACTCGAATCCACAACAAAGAAATGCTTTTCTCGTTTCATCCTTAATGAGAAGCTGCTGAAAAAACAAAACGTGACGGAAGGACAAGTAATTCAATTTTTAGCTAATTAAAAAGATTTAAAAATGATTTTTATTTTCCTTTAAAAAGGGATATCATTCTTTACCTTCTGAAACGCAAATCCACTGTAAAAAAATTTTTTTCCGTGTGTGTTGGATAAGATATTAAGCAATATTGCCTGAAAATAAAAATATACGTTTTTTCAAGAACTACCCATTTCCAATAAATATCCTCATGACGTCCTGAGGGACTGGATAGACTTTGCTATCTGGGAAGATCCGCAGCAAAAGGCAAGAAAAAAATACCGCAAGACAACTCCAAAAAACCCGGATGAAAAATCGTATTTCAATTTCAAAGCTTCGCCTCTGTTTCGAGAGCGTTAAAGCATAACATCATCAAACGCATCAGAACAAGCAATCAGAGTTGTTTAATTTTAATGATTGTACTACACGAAAGCCATTCAGAGCTCAATCTGTTTGGTTTTCAAACGCATTTTATTATTTGTACACTAGTAAAATGTAAACATTATACTCCTAAGTGGATACATTATCGCAGGTACTTAAATGGCAGTTTTATTTGTTTCTTCTTTTTTTAATGCACCATCAAACCCTAACGGCTACAAATCTTATTCAAGCTCGACCTTATCAATAAATGTCAATCCCAATGATGAAGCTTCAAACTGGACAAAAAAAAAACGCCGGGAAAAAAAAACAAGCTTTTCACGACAAGATTTTAATTATACCCTTTAAAAAAAAAAACGATGCAAAAATCTTATTCTTTGCACGATTTTTTTTTTGTACCCCCCTTTTCGTGTCGAAATGCAAAATAGTTGACAATTCGATCGATCTTTTTTCTTTTTCTTTTTCGCAAGGTCGATAAATTCTTCTTTCGCTCTTCCTCTTTCTTTCCTAAAACCAATTAAAAATTTAGGTTGAGGAATCTCCCTTGACATTGCGAGTTTTGTTTATGAGGAAGAGTCAAAATATATCGAATAATTATTATTAGCAATTAAGATGGGAAAAAGCGATATTCGTGTCTAATTGAGCTTATCACTTACTTAAATTGACCGTAGGTGATGGCCTTCCTCCGGCCTTGCATTGTTAGCGAATCCCGACTGGAAGCGTTCTTGCCGGGGGGCCGAAAATGCCGAAAAATTTTTAAATGATTTAATGATTTTTTTTTTTTTTGAGGATGTCAGAAGAGTTCAATGAAATTGAGAAAATTTTTTTTTCTTTTTCCCCGATAAAAATTATTCCAGGATATAGCAATCAACGTTCCCGCCTTACTTAATTGCAAGATAAACATTAAAAAAAATCTTTTAATTATTAAATCATCAATGTCACAGTTCTGACTCAAACTCGATGAAGGTTTCAATTTCGCAACATCATCTTTCGATATCCGGGGGGTGGCGGCGGAGTTCGAGCTCTGAAGAAATTTATTACCGGTCGGAACTTGTAATTTCCCATCCGATACAATGTTGGAGTTATTATTACGTAATTAATACGTTCGCGCGACATGTGTAACAATTTTAAAACGAGGTAATTAACCAAATCCAAGGTTATTTCGCGTGTGAAATATATACTTTCCCATTTTTCATAATCCAAGGCCTACCGATCATCTTCTCACACGAGAGGTCGAACTGGAGTTTTTTTTTTTTTTTTTTCCTCTGTCTTGGCATCCGATGAATTTTCATTAAATTAATTGTAATCATTGAAAATGAAACACTTATGGTTTTGACGTGGCAAGGATTTATCATCGTCGTTGATGTCTTTTCCGCGTTAAATTTTTTTTACTCTCATCGTGCATCTCAAGGAATTCGTGTCAACATATAATGAGAGACTATTTTCGTTTCTTACTTTTTTTTTTCCTTAAACTAGCTCAAAGGATGAAATTATCTAGGATTGCTCTGATTTCCTATTTATGAATTTATATATATAAAAAAAGAGAAGCCTCTGCTTGTTACATCTTTTTTTTGTGCTAATCGTCTTTGACTTTTTTTTCCCAAGTCAAGGTTCTTGTCATCGTCATTAAAATTGTATCAGATGATGATGTGTTCCCGATCACGAGGAAGAATTTAATCACGAAGAATTTGAGGCTATCTGTCACGATAATTCGGCTGAGTTAACGTGGATTAATTACATACGAGGAAATCAATATGTGACGGACGAGACATTTGCATGCTTTAAAGGGTTACGAAACCCCCTCAAAAGTGAAAAAAATAGTTTTTGTTTTAATAGTAACATAATACAGGTCAGGATCTACCACCGGTATTTTTTTCAAATTTTTTTACTATGCAACAGAAGGTACAGCGACAGGTTTTAGCGTGTGACGGACGGGACATTCAAAAGGAACTAAAATTGAGATTTATCATCGTTTTTGAAAATTTCTGTTCTGAATTTCAAGCTGGCAGGACAAAGTATTTTTTTTTTCGTGATATAGGGTGTTTTTTCGTGATATTTTATAGGTGTGCCGTAAGTTTGTAATTTAATAATTTCAAAAAATTTTCGTTCCATGACTCCCACAATTTTTTGAAAAATGTAGCGGGCGGAACAAGTCAAAAACTCCCTGAAAATTCTTACTTTATGATCGATGCAAAATATTAATAGTATCCTACTGTAAAAACAGAGAATATAAACATATCATTCAGGAAATCCGTACGTGACGGACGAGACATTTGCATGCTTTAAAGGATTACAAAACCCCCTCAAAAGTGAAAAAAATAGTTCCTGTTTTACAGTAACATAATACAGGTCAGGATCTACCACCGGTATTTTTTCCAAATTTTTTACTATGCAACAGAAGGCTAAACGACAGCTTTTAGCGTGTGACGGAAGGGACATTGAAAAGGAACTCATATTGAGATTTATTATCGTTTGTGAAAATTACTGTTCTGAATTTTATGCTAGCAGGTCAAAGAATTTGACCAATTTGACCCTGTTTCCTGCGATTCTCAAATGTGATCGACATCTTCGATTCCAATATGAAAAATCGGATATTGGGAAGTCGAATCGAATCGAAATTTCCTATCATTAGAATTTTCTCACTAGAGCTCTCAACGCTTAATAAATATTGAAAAAATATGAAGTGGACGCAAAAACAGTGGAGGAGAATTGACTAAAATATTGAAGATGGGGGACATAATTTTTCTTTAGTAATTTTATTGCCTCAGTAACCTAGTTTTCCCAACACCTGCTAATCTTTTTTTTTTTTTTTTTTTTTTTCTTTTTTTGTGATCTCCATATTTCACCGAAATCATCGATCTCTTCGATAAGAAAAAATTAAAAACATGTCTCTTAAAAATTCGCTCGTGTTAACATCAAACAACGAGGTCGCAATTTTTTATTTTGCGACAGCCAAAATTTAAATCAACGCAAAAGCATGGCCACAAAAAAAGAGAAAAAAAATAATATTAAAATAAAACTGTAATTTTATCCTCGGCCCAAACAACTTCACTTTGAACAAACAATAAATCGTTTTGCTTTCTTCCAAGCCGCCTACAATGTTAAGGTGTCATATGAACTGATAACATCGTTTAAAAAAAAAAAAAAAAAGTTAAGAAATCACCAGGGTGCGATATTAAGAGTGAGTCTGTGCATTCTTCTTCTTCTTTTGTATTTCATCATTCCCGTAAATGATACCGAAAAATTTATATAAATGGGGCACGACAACGATCTTAATAGATTTAAAGCATAATTATCTAACCTTTAATAATATTTATTAGTGTTCACAAAAAAAAGAAATTCTGGCGAGTTCTGTTTTATTAATAATGAACCAGCGTAAGGAATTTCAGAATCATAAATTGAATTTCTATACAATCCATTAACTTTTACTATTTCCAAACGGATAATCTAATTTTTTTTTTCCTAACTGGATTAAAATGATATTAAATGATCCGAATTCGGTTGCTCTACAGGTTCTAAAGGTAATTACAGTTATTAAATTTACACACAGGGAGGTTTGTGTGTCACGTTTCGTAGGGTGGCTCTTAATATGGATGATATGGAATTTTCATCGGGGCGTCATCGAAATTCAGTCCCAAAAAAATTCCAGAGCATTGATTCTGAAGTTGATAGCAGGGTTGTGGCAGTAACATGCAGCTTTTATCCATATATATATTGTAATTTTTTTCCCCCGAGGTTATTCCTCACAAGAAAAATAAAGTCATGGATAAGATTAAGGCTCATATATCCCACTTGGCTGAAAAAGAATCCACATCCTAATTTGAGTAACCTGAACGAGTTACTCGCAACGAATAATTCGAATTCGAACTGTCCATTCTTTTGAGAGTTGTACCACATCATCTTCCCCCCTTTCTCTATGAAAAATAGATGCATAAATTATCTAAAAAATTATGTACATGTACAAATTATACAGAAAATTAAACATACGGGTAATTCTTGAAAAAACGTACCGTGACGGGAAAGGACAAATATTGCACTTTTTGATAATAAAAAATGGGGTTAAAAAGTAATTAATTTTCTCTCAAGAAGAGGGAGAATAGTTGTTTACCTTTCAAAACTCAAAAATTTTTTTTTCGCTGCGTCCTTAATGAGAAGCTGCTATCAAAACAAAATAAAACGTGACGGGAGGACAAATAATTTACTTTTTAGCTGATTAAAAAGGGTTTAAAATAATTTTTAGTTCCTTTTAGAAAAATATATCGTTCTCTACCTTCTGAAGAGCGAATTAACAGTAAGAAACTTTTTTTCAGTGTGTTTGATTAAATATTAAGCGATATTGCCTAAAAATAAAAATTCACGTTTTTTCAAGAACTATTTAATTGATACAAAAGGGTGATTCTTGAAAAAATGTACCGTGACGGTAAAGGACAAATATCGCACTTTTTGGTAATAAAAAAAGGTTAAAAAGTAATTCATTTTCTCTGCAGAAAAGGGATATCGTTTTTGACCATCCAAAACTCGAATTCACAACAAAAAAAAATTTTTCTCGTTGCATTCATAATGGGAAGCCGCTAACAAAACAAAACGTGACGGGAGGACAAACAATTCACTTTTTAGCTAATTAAAAAAATTTTTAAATAATTATTTTCTTTTAAAGAGGGATATAATTTTTCAACATTCTGAAACGCGAATCCATTGTAAAAAAATTTTTTGTTTTCAGTGTGTTTGATAAGATATTAAGTAATATTGCCTAAAAATAAAACTATCTTTTTTCAAGAACTACCCAAATGATACAAAAATAATACACTTTTTATTTAAATGAATTTTTTTGCTTTTATGTTGCAAGATTTTTTTATACTTTTTGCTTAATTTTTTTCGTACGGGCTCCCTCTTCCATTTGAAATTACGAATGCCGTCCAATGAATAACGTCCTTAAAATTCGCCGTAGATTTTTCTTTATCTATATGCAATTCAAACCCCAAAGAATAGACAGAGGATGTTAAAACCATTATGTAAAATTGAACACATAAATTAAAATTTACGTATATATATTTTTTTTTTTCTAAGACAAAGGTCGCCCAGATCGAGAGAAAGGAACTAAACGACAACATAGTATCAAAAAAATGATACAAGCAAAACTAGAGTCATCATGATCACCATGCCATCGGGAAGAATCCCATTAATTGATTTATGATTTCATATTGCGAAAAAGAAAAAAAAAAAGAAGAAACATATATGAACTAAGGCCGACACAGATGAGACTTGTAGAGTCCAAGGTTGCGACTTTGACTTGACATAGTTGGTGGCATCTTCTTAAAAAAGAAGCTACTTATACGGAAATTGCTCTCAGGCGTCATAAAACAAAAATTATCTCAATACTACCCGTAACTAGGTCTCAAGCCCTTGTAATATTTTTTTTTTCTTCACTTTAATATAAATTGCTTGGATGAAATTACCGAAATTTGATGAAAAAAATTTTTTTTTTTTGTCTGATTAGCGCGCAACCTTTTTATCTAAAATGTCCATCCATCAAGACTTATTGGCACGTCATGATATGGACGTATGAAGGTAACCGTGTGCGGTTAACGGCAAAAATTCTTTTTCAAATCGTGACGTCTCTTGATAGACATTTTAAAACAAAGATTGAAGAATCTCTTTTTTTTTTTTTTTATTTTATTCTTCCAAGGAGAGAATACGACTACTGGTGTTTTATCTTCCTGAATCTTTTACATGCGGATTAATCACTGTTCGATGTTCCAATCTTTGATAGCTTCATCAAATATATTTGAAAGTTGATTTATTCGCCTTGAGGCGCACAGAAAAATAAAAAAAAATTTTTTTTTTTTGATTAATGATGAACGTTTTGAGCAGTATTAGATAAAAGCAAATTATAGACAAAGTGGTCCACCGACGTTGCTGTTAAATTTATAAAAAACATCATTTTTTTTCATAGGAAGATTAGAAAAAAAAGATGTTTTTACATTGATAATTTACATTTAAGTTCTTTGGATCTTTTTGGTGTTCGTTTTGTTTACACAAATCGATGAAGTTCGGTTGAATGTTAAGTGCATTTTAGGCAAACATGATGGCTAACATTGTTTTTATATGGGTAATTCTTGAAAAAACGTACCGTGACGGGAAAGGACAAATATTGAATTTTTTGGTAATAAAAAAAAAGGTTAAAAAGTAATTAATTTTTCCTTAAGAAGAGGAATATCGTTCTTTACCTTCCAAAACTCGAATTTACAACAAATAAGATTTTTTCTCGTTGCATCCTTAATGAGAAGCTGCTAATAAAACGTGACGGAAAGGACAAATAATTCACTTTTTAGCTAATTAAAAAGGTTTAAAAATAATCTTTATTTTCTTTTAAAGAGGGATATCAAAACAGTAACCACTGATATCCTCAAAGGCATTCCTCTGGCTCATTCCATGTACCAAAATCACAGAACCATGACTTTCCAGAGCACAATCACTCAAGTTACGAGCCAAAAGCCAAAGCCTAGTGTAACAAGACACGAAGATGACTTCTCACTGGTAAAAAAAAAAAGAAATAATGATTCCTTTGACAATTATTCGACGCTTCCCAAAATATTTGAGTCAAAGTCAAAACATTTACTGTGACAGTTATAATTGGCGTTAAACACGTTCGAGTTTGCTTCTTTTTTTTTTCTTTCCTCTTCGAACCTTGACACGAAGCCCAAACTTCATTAAAAAAGGTCAGTATTATCATCATTAATTTCGAAAAAATCAAAAATCTGAGGTCATTTACCGGATGTAACATCAAAAGAAATAATAAAAAAAAAGTCGAAAGGAACTGCTAAATTACATCAAACCGTTTTAATTAATTCACTTTAATACCTTTCAAATTAATTTAAACCGAATACTTTTATAAATATTCTTTCTCACTTTTTTGAGACATAATTTGTATCAAAAATGTAACAAAAGGGGATTAATTGAACTTACGCAACGGTGTGACCTTTTTTTAAAAAATTCGTTTTCAGTTTTTAACGTCACCAAATCAAAATATTTTTTTTTTTTTTTTTTTTCGATAACATCACATGGAAAATTGCTACTCCACATTCCTTTTAGATTGTGATTATAATATGTTAATTTCGGTTGAGAGATATATAATACGTCATTATGTGAGAGAATATATCACGTAACGAAAAAGAAACAAAACATTACAGAAGTAAAATGCTAAACGCCGAAAAAAAAAAATTTAATAAGCAGTCGATCTAATTATAATTGTTACGCTTGTTTAAGTAATGTAGGTTAGCTTTTATTTTTTTGATTACCATCGTTTGGGGGTTTGTAGAACGTATTTTTTTTTTTTTTTTAGAATATACATTCAAAGCCATTCCAGCCTGCAGTCAGTATCTTACAAGCCACAAAACGGTTCTTTCACTCAAGCTCCCATCCTTTTTTTTTTTTTTTTTTTTCTCGCAAATTATAATTTATTATTTGGTTTTTTAGAATGACTTTGCAGCAGACAGCATTAACCATTAACCATTTCATAGGTCATCGTTCTGAAACTGTTAATGTTCTCAGAGAGGAAACGGAAGTTTATACACGTTTTTCGTAGGCGAACAAAGAAAAAAGAAAAGCAGGAGAAAAACAACTTAGCATCATCATTTCCATTCTCTGGAACTTGAAATGATCGATTGATAATCAAAATGTTTCTCTAACCCCCCATTTTGCAGCAAACACGGCCCAATGAAAAAAACTCGTGGATAAAAGCAAGTGTACACGTGAATTTTAAGACTTTTTCCACCAGTTATCCACAATCCGCCCATTTTCCGCCACATTTCCACAACTTCGATTTCTCACCAAAGCGAACTTACAGGAATTAGATTTTTCCCGAAATCTAAAGCTGTCGAATTTAATTGCTGCCCAGTAAATACTTCCCTATTTCATATGCAATCAAGGCACTCCAGCTATGACGTCGAAGCGAAGTTCTCCCAAACCATGTTTTTGCTTTCAGTTTAGTTTTTGTTGTATTATAACAAGTTATAACGTAGTTTAGTTATAACAGTTTAGTTTTAACATTATAACGAACTTATAACAATGTTATAGCATAGTTACGATATCGTTTTAACATTATAGCTAACTTGTAACAATGTTATAACGTAGTTATGATGTAGTTTTAACATTATAACTAACTTATCACTATATGACTACATAGTTATAATATTATTATACTGTATATGTTATAACATAGCCATAATTATATTATAACTATGTTATAACATATAACGTATACACGTTATAACATCGTTTAGTTTTTGTTATAATTTATAAGAGTAAGGAAAAACAAATAAACCAAAAAAAAACATTTCAGTCGACCTGCCTTGATAACATCAAAAGTATATCAAAATATACGCAAAATTTCCTGTAGAAAAAACTTTACAAAAAAAAAATCAAGTTTTTGGCTTTTATGGGATTTTTCGGAATTAAAAGATCGATGAGCACATTTTTCCATCGAGTAAAAAATTTGAAAAAATTCAAGAAAACTTATCTCATACAAATAAGGAAAGTTAGGGGGTGGCCCCTCCGAAAATCCAAACTTCGCCAAATAAGAACCACCCTATTGCTCATTCATTCCTGAAGTTCTTCAATTTACTCTTTTTTGTGGGAAAAAACCAACCTACAGACTCTTAATTTTTTTTTCTTCAGTGGTCGCGAATAAAACGAGGCTGCGGTTTTGCAAAACTGTTACACCAGCTTTTTATTTAAAAAATAATCTGGGATTGCCACAGTGCAGTTCCAGACGGATCCGTGTGTTCGTGTATTTTTGCTACGCTTTTTTTTTTTTTTTTTATATTTTTAATTCTTGGAATACGGTATCGAAATATGGATTTTTTTGGAGTGCTGCTGGTTTTAACCTTCGGATTGAGTAAGTAAAACTCATAATTATACCATCCTCAAAGCGTCAGCTAACTATTTTCCAAAAAAAAAAAAAAAAAAAAATGTTTTTTCAATTTTTATCAATTCAAAATACTGTTTGCTTTGAATAGAAGGTATTTATTAAAGTACAGAATCATGGATTATTCTCACAATGCGTTGCTGATGGGGACAAGCAAAACTAAATTTAAAATGGCGCAAAAAAATTATAATAATATTTTTTGGTTTTACCCTAATTTTTTTTTGGGCGGGGATACAGTAAAATGTAAAAAAAATTACTGTATAGTCGATTATTTTATTTTATTACTTTACTTTGATTTTAATGAATCAATTACAATTATTTTTTCAAAATTAACAAATATTATTTTAAATGAAAAAGCGAGTAAATGGGGGTATGAAATTGTAGAGTAGCGAGCAGTGGTAACCTCCACTGCAGCCTGCTTTTTTTTTTTCTTTTTTCACTTGATTCCGAAATAAAACATATTAATTAATGTTGATGAAATTAACTGAAATATTTTTTAACCAATGTACGTACCATCTCTATTTACTCCAAAAATAGTTGCTAACTTGAATTTATAGTTATTTACATTTCAATCTCTTGCTTTTATTTTTCTACGCAGGGTTGTCTGCTGCAACAGGGGAAGCATTTTCGACGATTCATGACAGGATATTCAACGGAACTGAAATCGATATCACGGAAGTGCCTCACATGGTAGGAATCGAGTATGGAAATGATTTTCTGTGTGGTGGTTCGATAATCAGCAAAACTCATGTTTTGACTGCTGCGCATTGCGTCATGATGAATTTGGAGTAAGATATAAGCAAGTTATAACAAAATTACATGCTTTGATTTTTTATTTATTAATTTTTTTAGAATGAGCATAACCCAGTGTAGAAATTTAATAATTCGCACAGGGACAAATTTAAAGCGAAAAGGAGGGAAAGTCATTCCAGTGGAAAGCATATTCGTACATCCAAAGTATAGTGCACATAGTAAGAATCTTGATTATGACGTTGCACTCCTACAACTGAAAAGCCAAATTGAATTTGATCATAAATCCAAAGCGATTCTCTTGTCGCAAAGAGAACCATCTACTACAGACGAAATTCAGCTTACCGGTTGGGGAAGAACAGTAGTAAGTTTTATTTAGCATAAACTCCTGCGCCTTTTTCGCTTATAATTATAAAAAAAATCTCAACGTAGATATTCAGAGAAGTGAGCAAGAGCAGTCGAAAAACCACAAAGACGATGTGTTTTTCTGCGGATCTTAAAAAATCGTAAAAATTTTGTATTTATATTATACTTTCAAACAATCTAAGTTAAATAAGGGTGCACGGAGTGCACCCAGCCAAGTCTTATTAAAATTTTCCTGCACAACTATTACCAATTTCATGTCTACACTTGTACGGACAGGAAAGAAAATGTTGACATAAAAAATAGGTTTAACGCACCGGAATACTTTTTGTAATAAAATCAATCCGACATTTTTTCCCATACGGTAAAATTTTTCAAAAAAAGGTCCACATGGAATTTATGTTAATTTTTAACATTGTGTTAAATTGACATCTTTTCGTGTTCTATTAACAAAAATTCTATGAATTCTATGCAGAATCGGACAGGGAAGGAGTTGTTTCAGTCGTAATTTCTCCAACATCCTAGCCCCGAAGGAAAGATATGAAAAGAAGAGTTCCGGTACTCACGTAAATTTGAAACTTGAACATTTCGGCCGGTCAGACATATTTTTTTGATTTGATTTTTTGTTGTTAAGGAAACTTTTTCGGGGACCAAATATCAATAAATAAATATACTTTTTTTTTATTTCATCAAAAATGTATTTTTCGGACATCGAGGTCCACAAATGATATCCGGCATTAGCTAACGCCACAAAATGCAATATTTATCGCCGGGTACACAATAAACATGGCCATTTATTACATGTGGACAGCCGTCCTTGCAGAAAGTCATGGAGGAGGCACCTTAAAAAAAATCATGGATAAGAGAAAATGTTTCACGAGAAAAGAGCCTTAAGACTTACCATTTGTAGGGGCAAGAAGAGCCTTAGCCAAATTATTAGGTGCTGATAGAGCAAGTTCAAATGCTAAGAAGAAAATTAAAATCAAGAGCACAAAAATATTAATGTTGGATATTTTAGACATTTTTCTGACTGAAAGCAATCGAAACAACTTGTAAACTGCAGTTTAAATTTAGGTCTTTTATTAATCAAGCGCTGTGATAAAGCTTATCATATTGCATTATTAAATGAGCTGGATCAAATAAATGGCTAAAAAAAAAAATCATTTTGTTTGTTTTCTTGCTTTTCAGTTTCAACTTTGACATTTTTTTTTATCGATCTTTTTCACAGCTTTATGGAATAGGAACATGCGGATCAAAAGCACTGAAAGCCATCACCATGCCCGTGATCAATTCTAAGACGTGCGAAGAAGCTTTAAATCCAAAATTTGATGACGTCGATGATTGTGAAATGCCTAACTTCTCCATTACACCCCGGATGTTTTGCGCCCATGGAAAAAATAGATCTGGTTACATAGGAGACAGCGGGAGTCCAATTACTCACAACAGAACTTTAGTAGGCATTGAGTCAGGAGGCTGGGGAATTAATCCAAAGAATTTCGGGGTCGAACTTCTGCCGGGCAGTTATCCCGACAATATCTATTTGCCCAACGTTTTCACCAAAATAAGTGACCCTGAAATCATGGGTTTTATTCGCGGTTATGTGCCGAATTAAAATGTTATGTATGAGAAATCTGTCCAAAAATAAAGCAGATATCGCACCCGAATTATATTTTATTATTATCCTCTTATAGAGTCCATATAATAACAAAAGTCGGCATGTTTCGGAAGGATAGCTTTTCCAGAAGTGTGACAAAGGCTCTACCGTGAAATCAGGTACACACTTGCTTTGCATAAAAAAGAAATTATTTTTGTTGCTGATGACGTCAGACGGGGACCAAAATTTTTTTTTAAATTTAATTTAATTTAATTTAATTTAATTTAATTTATTGACTAGTAACATCAATTTAACATTTCGACAATTATTTATCAAAACAAAATAAAATAAAATGAAATAAAACAAAAAAAACAAAGAAGAAAATAAAAAAGTTCATCACTCGGAACAATCATAATGTATTAATAATAATTATTGATAAAATATCAATAAATACTTTTTTTTTTTTATTTCATCAAAAATGTATTTTTCGGACATCGAGGTCCACAAATGATATCCGGCATTAGCTAACGCCACAAAGTGCAATCGTGATAGCCGGGTACACAATAAACATGGCCATGTATTTCAACAGGACAGCCGTCCTTGCAGAAAGTCATGTTCCTAGAGGTACCTTAAAAAATATCATGAATTAGAGAGAATTTTCACGAGAAAAGAGTCTTAAGACTTACCATTTGTAGGGGCAAGAAGAGCCTTAGCCAAATTATTAGGTGCTGATAGAGCAAGTTCAAATGCTAAGAAGAAAATTAAAATCAAGAGGACAAAAATATTAATTTTGGATATTTTACACATTTTTCTGACTGAAAGCAATGGAAACAAGTTGTAAACTGCAGTTCAAATTTAGGTATTTTATTAATCAAGCGCTGTGATAAAGCTTATCATATTGCATTATTAAACGAGCTGGATCAAATAAATGGCTAAAAAAAAAAAATCATTTTGTTTGTTTTCTTGCTTTTCAGTTTCAACTTTGACATTTTTTTTTATCGATCTTTTTCACAGCTTTATGGAATAGGATCATGCGGATCAAAAGCACTGAAAGCCATCACCATGCCCGTGATCGATTCTAAGACGTGCGAAGAAGCTTTAAATCCAAAATTTGATGACGTCGATGATTGTGAAATGCCTAACTTCTCCATTACACCCCGGATGTTTTGCGCCCATGGAAAAAATAGATCTGGTTACATAGGAGACAGCGGGAGTCCAATTACTCACAACAGAACTTTAGTAGGCATTGTGTCAGGAGGCTGGGGAATTAATCCAAAGAATTTCGGGGTCGAACTTCTGCCGGGCAGTTATCCCGACAATATGTATTTGCCCAACGTTTTCACCAAAATAAGTGACCCTGATATCATGGGTTTTATTCGCGGTTATGTGCCGAATTAAAATGTTATGTATGAGAAATCTGTACAAAAATAAAGCAGATATCGCACCCGAATTGTATTTTATATTATTATCCTCTTATAGAGTCCATATAAAAACAAAAGTCGACATGTTTCCCTCCCAATTCAAATACCAAAAAATACCAAAAACGACCAAGATCGATCCATGCGGATGATCGTTTTTGGTCGAGCCGAAAAATTTCGTTTTCCGCGTGATCGCTTTTGATCGTAATTGATCATTTTTGATTTCATTGGTCGTTTTTGGTCTAAAAGGGGTCACGCTAGATCAAAAACGATCAAAAACAGCGTTGATCGTTTTTGGTATATGAATTGGTAGGGTTCGGAAGGATAGCTTTTCCAGAAGTGTGACAAAGGCTCTACCGTGAAATCAGGTGCTTTGCATAAAAAAGAAATGATTTTTGTTGCTGATGACGTCAGACGGGGACCAAAATATCAATAAATAATTTTTTTTTTTTTTATTTCATAAAAAAATTATTTTTTGGACATCGATAGTTGCACAAATGCTATCCGGCAATAACTAACGCCACCATTTGCAATCTTGATAGCCGGGTACACAATAAACATGGCCATGTATTTCAACAGGACAGCCGTCCTCGCAGTAAGTCATGTTCCCGAAGGCACCTTAAAAAAAATCATGAATAAGAGAGAATTTTCACGAGAAAAGAGTCTTAAGACTTACCATTTGTAGGGGCAAGAAGAGCCTTAGCCAAATTATTAGGTGCTGATAGAGCAAGTTCAAATGCTAAGAAGAAAATTAAAATCAAGAGCACAAAAATATTAATTTTGGATATTTTACACATTTTTCTGACTGAAAGCAATGGAAACAAGTTGTAAACTGCAGTTTAAATTTAGGTCTTTTATTAATCAAGCGCTGTGATAAAGCTTATCATGTTGCATTATTAATTGAGCTGGATCAAATAAAAGGCTAATAAAAAATAGCTTTGTTTAATTTCTTGCTTTTCAGTTTCAACTTGAGCGTGAAACACCATCAGGCTTGAACTTTTTATTTTCTTTAAAAATTGGATATTATTTTTTGCCTTCTCAAACGCAAACCCACTTTGACAAAATTTTTTTTTCAGTATGTGTTTGATAAGATATACAGCAATATTGCCTAAAAACAATAATGTACGTACGTTTTTTCAAGAACTACCTTAATATGTCATTTTAAAACAAAAAAAATTAGTTCCAAGGAGTTTTTTTCGCGCTTAAAAAAACCAATTTGAAGAATTGCAGTACTGCACTTTCCTTTTCGTCTGACTCGATATTCAAGTACAATAAATGACCTAGTAAAGAACTACGTGACGGCAAATATGAATGTTCAACTTGGCTGGAGTAATAAGATCATCTTCTCAGTGACCTTGGCTAGAAATGAAAAGTGACTAAAGAACCCGTGCGTAGATACTCTGTATAAAATTCTTTTTTTTTTTTCTTTAATAGAGGTTGACATATTTTAAGGCGGATTATCTGGGATGTTTTTAAAAAATTTATGACCGGCTGATATTACGAAATATTTGTGAAGAGGAAAAAAAAAAAAGTTATTTTTGTAAATAGAAATTATACAATGGAAAAGACTCGAGTTGCGAATACAATGAGAAGAGATCTTGAAAAAGGGACCACGTCGGAGGAAATACTATTTCATTTTCGGACTGTGGACCTGATTTGAACTTTGTTGCGGAAGAGATTTGCATACAGTAGACTTTCTATAAATGCCGTTAACATAGTTTACGAGCGCTTCCACAGGAGGGCATGGAGAACTAGAAATATTTTTTTTGGGAAGAAGAGGGTCCTGGCAGTAGTCCGATTCCCACGGAAAGCTAACACCACACACACAGCAGACTTCTACAGGTCCTGGAGCCCTATCACCGCATTATAAACTTCTTTGTATTCGGGCCTCTTTTGGCAGGCATCCCGCCAGTCGCACGGATAAAAAAAACGCTATTAGTAATTATTACTAATATTAATGGTCAGGGTTGCTGTTTAAAACATTTTTTAATAAAAAACAGTTTAAAACGTTTTATATTATTTTCCTATGTTTTAAAACGTTTTAAAACGTCTTTTATTCGGCCTGGTTTTAAAACGTTTTAAAACATGTTTTAAAACACGTTCAAAATGTTTTAAATTCGTTTCTATTTTTATTCAAATTTTTAAAACGGTGTTTTTTATTCAAAAGTTTTAAAACACCGTGTTTTAAACCAATTAGTTTTAAAACAATCATCCCTGCGATTAAGCAACCATTATGAATATGAGCGGCTCATACTATCTATGGTATGGTCCATACCATAGATTGTATAAAATGAGTCGTGCGCGACAAATTACGGGCTCGGGACTCTTAAAATTGCATTTTAAAACGTATTTTATTCACTTAATAAAATCAGGGATAATTGTTTTAAAACAAATTGGTTTAAAACACGGTGTTTTAAAACGTTTTGAAACATTTGAATAAAAACACCGATTTAAAAATTTGAATAAAAATAGAAACGAATTTAAAACATTTTGAACGTGTTTTAAAACATGTTTTAAAACGTTTTAAAACCAGACCGAATAAAAGTCGCTTTAAAACGTTTTAAAACATAGGAAAATATATAAAACGTTTTAAACTGTTTTTTATTAAAAAATGTTTTAAACAGCAACCCTCAATAAAATACGGTGTTTAAAACAGTGTTTTAAAACGGTGTTTAAAACAGTGTTTTAAAACGGTGTTTTTTATTCAAATGTTTTAAAACGTTTTAAAACACTGTGTTTTAAAGCCATTTCGCGACCTTAGAACCAAAGAGTGCTATCACTTTTTGATTTTTCGTAAGCTAAACATAGAAAATTTTTTTTAAATAGCACCCTTTGGTTCTAACGTCGCGATTTGTTTTAAAACAATCATCCCTGTTAATGGTAGATGTATAATTACTAATAGGGGAGGGTACTATTGGTATATAATTACTAATAGGTGAGGTACTAACATACTATGGTATCCTTACGGTAAAAATTACTAATAATATATATAAAATTTACCCTCAGCTATTAGTAATTAACTAAGGCAGATGTATATCTACCATTAATATTAGTAATAATTATTAATAGCGTTTTATCAGTGCAGGCTTTCCCAACCTTCTTGCATCAGCCGCTACGTTATCTTCCCATCTGATCCGAGGTCTTCCCTGAGGACTCGTCGGACTAACACCGTCCAATATAAAAACGCAGACGATTAGATTTCTTTTTATCCGCCGATTTCAGAAAACGACGAAAGCGTTTATAAAGAATCAATTGCAAAGACCGAAGAAAGGAGACAAACCAAAGAAAATTAAGGTAACCCGCCGAGGATCGGACATTTAATAACCCCTACGGATAAGAAGGTTAATAGGTTAAAGTATGAGCAAAGACGGGTGACCACAATGCAAAGAATGCAACCGTCGGAAGTGAATCGGATAACAATGACGCGACGCCAGTGGTTCGTATTAGTGATGATCAAGCGGAAAATAAAAAAAGAGGTTGTTAAATGGAAACGCGGAAAGAAATGTCAATGATGCCGAAGATATCGTATTCCTCTTTAATGTAAACTCTGAACCTTTTACCCTTCTTTTCCTTCCAAAGCCGGCTTTAAGACGAATGAGGCCCTAGGCAACTGCCTCAATTCCTGCATTTAGCAGGAAGGGGTGGAGGGCTCCTAATATTTCTTGCTCCGGCCCCCTAAAGACGTGCGGCCCTAGGAGCCCCTAATCGGAGTACAACATGAATACCGTTGCCTAGAAATCGGCCTCCCAAAAAAATCTGGGAAAATATTGGGGTAAATACGGAGGCTAACTAATGCAATTTTTCCGCGCTGCGGCATTTTCAAATTTCAAAAATTCATGTTTTTCGATCCATCCAAATATCCATCTGCACTCTCGTCTCTTAAGACGTATTACAATTTCTTCATCTCTAACAAATTGAAATCGTCTTATAAATTTTTGCTCTTAATTAGACCCTTAAAATCAATAAATCATTAATCCGATTGATGTCACGATTTCAAAGAAAATCTATGAAACCTCCAGGCAGACAAAAAAAAAAAAAAAAAAAAAAAAAAAGCAATAGCATGATCGTTTAATTATAACGCAATCGCATAATATGCCATTAAAACACTTTATACTAAGCGAAGTTTTAATGATTAATGGACGATCGACGAAACGGGAGAAAATCCATAAAATAATCAAATAATCAAAAATAATAAAAAATTCCCACCAGCGAAAACAATTCCGATCTTTTAGTCAGATAAACCTGTTACGTAACGCTCCCATTTACAAAAAAAAAATCATAAACTGGATTATTAAACATCAATCAATCAAAACACAGAAAGAGAAGAGAAAAAAAAAACAACGAGGATGTCGAAAACGTTATTAATTAATTCAAAAAGCCTTAAAGCTCGAAAAAAAGAAAAAGAAAGAGAGAACTAGTTTACTTATTAATTGCCGATGACCCGTGCAGACACGCCTTCCGCGCCAGTGCATAACTGCGAACTATTGCACGAAAAAGAGCAAAACCCTGGAGCTGGATATTCAGACGTGAACTATTTGATAGCATCTTGATCCTATTAAAAGATCCAGTCCATTCTTATCCATATTCATAGGCAGGAAATATTTGAAGTCATGTAAGATACCCATTTAGATACCACATTATAATTGGTTTCTTCTTCATCTGATCGATTAACGACTAAAAATGTCGAAAGTTATGTAACTCTAAATACCGGGCTTGTGTATACAAAACCTGCGAATTCATTCATTAAAAAAAAATTTTTTTTTCTTGTCTTCTTTTCTTTTTTCACTAATTTTCTGTTTATTTTCATAAATCGCATTGCTCATTCAAAATAGTTGGCAATTGAAATAATCAATGAAGCAAGATGTTGGTTAAAACTGGATCTTTGTGATGGCTTCCTGCGGATTGAAAAGAAAAAAATGCCGCTTGGTGTTTTAACATTTTTTAAAACACGTGTTTTACCACTCTTTAAGTGGATTCCATTTTTTTTTTCTAAATATGGAAGAACTATGCGGGGATCGATATTGCTTTAACGATAGGGGGTCCGAAATATATAAACAATATCGGTGATAGACGGATGAAAAACAGGAAAGGGGTTCATTTAGTTTTAGCAACAACCGCCGCGTTACTGCAAATCACGACGAGGTACATCGAAGGTGGTACTTATGAAAGTTCCTCAAAAAGCAATGCTGAAATATCAACAATCCCTGTATCGAATTGCCACTGGTGTATGTGGTCAACATAAGACTGAAAATGGAATAAGAGGAACTTCCTTTTTTTTTTTTTGTTTGCAACCAGGGGTCCGAAGTCGGTAAAAATTGGTTGGAATCGACTCCGGCATCGGCGCCGAAATATCCAAACTGCTAGAGCTTATTACATTTAAACATATAATTTTTAATACGAAGGTAATCACATATTACTTCCGGGGGAAGGAAGAGGACCGGCGGCGATTCCAGCCATCTGAGGTCCTGTGGTCACCTGTGGTCTTATTACCTGAAAAAAAAAATTTCCGAAGGCGCCAAAATATCCAAAGTGCTGGTGCCGGAGCCGATTCCAGCATCGGTGTCACCACCATCGACTTTGCCTTTTTTTTTGCTTTATCGACCGCAGGGAGAATAAAGCATTGTTTTTAGCACAAATTTCAGATTTTTAGTTTTTGATATTTTTACACGTTTTGAAGTCCCCTGATGCCGAAAAAAGCAAAATTTGGATGGTGGCCGTGTGTGTGTATGTGTGTATGAATATATGTGGAAAAAAAAGTGTCTGTCGGAGGAAAAACAGAAAAACGAAAGAACGGATTTCGATGATTTTTGGTGGGTAGCAACTTCTAATGAAATGTAGGTGCTGATTAATTTTTGAGTTAAATCGATCCAGGGATTCGGAAGCAGTGAGTGAAAATGTTAAATTTTCAACAATTTCAAGATCTTTTTTGACTATAAATCGCGAACGCAGCTACCAATTGAGTCCTATTTTCGTACTGCAGTAGATATTCATCCAGATACGCTACCATTGAAATTTGGTTAAATTCTGTTGAGTGGTTCAGAAACGGTGAGCAGGGCTAAAAGTATGGGTAACCGATAAAAACCGATATGTCGACTTTTGAAACGTAACGATATGACGTCATCGATTACGTCAACAAAGCGATTTGGATGCTGATTGGCGGGTTTTTCGTGGGAGCTAACAAAAAACTAACCGTATTTTTGAAAATATTTTCGGGGTAGAGGATTCCGAATCTGAAATAATTTTTCCGAAATTCGAATCCCTTATGCCAGTATTGCGCCTTTGGTGGAATTCTGATCAAAAATCTAACCGCATTTTTGAGAATATTTTCGGGGTAGAGGATTCCGAATCTGAAATAATTTTTCCGAAATTCGAATCCCTTATGCCCGTACTGCGGCTTTGGTGGACCTCTGATCAAAAATCTAACCGAATTTTTGAGAATATTTTCGGGGTAGAGGATTCCGAATCTGAAATCATTTTTCCAAAATTCGAATCCCTTATGCCAGTATTGCGGCTTTGGTGGACCTCTGATCAAAAATCTAACCGCATTTTTGAGAATATTTTCGGGGTAGAGGATTCCGAATCTGAAATAATTTTTCCAAAATTCGAATCCCTTATGCCCGTACTGCGGCTTTGGTGGACCTCTGATCAAAAATCTAACCGTATTTTTGAGAATATTTTCGGGGTAGAGGATTCCGAATCTGAAATAATTTTTCCGAAATTCGAATCCCTTATGCCAGTATTGCGGCTTTGGTGGACCTCTGATCAAAAATCTAACCGTATTTTTGAGAATATTTTCGGGGTAGAGGATTCCGAATTAAAAATTATATTTCCAAAATTCAGATTCCGTATGCCCGTACAGTGGCTTTGGTGGACCTCTGATCAAAAATCTAACCGTTATGTATATTATTTATAATATACATTTCATAATTCGTCGATAAAGCACTTTGATCGGTTCACCGATCTCATTTTTTTTTTTTTTTTTTTACTTGGAAAAAAAATTGTTACAGTAATCGCCGTTTATTGGAGTGCAGGTTAATACAATCAGCCCCTTAATATGATCAAAACTCGTGGCCAATCAGCATTGTTATGGGGTCATAATTAAGAGACCGGCGCTGGCACCGAGTTTAGAATAAATTATCTAGCACTGGCACCTATCTGAGTTTTTAGCCGGAATCCGCCATCGGCTTCCTGACTCGTCATCGGCTTCCGGTACATTTCCGAGCTCAAATTTTGGGACAAAGACCATTATTTTGAGCTTTTTTTGAGCTTTCAGAAAAACCGTGTCCCCAAATTTGAGCTTCAAGGGAAAAACTGAGTGAGTCTAGCTACGCAAACTCACTGAAGAAGGGAAGTGAAACTTCTACACTCCGCTAATAATAGACGCAATAAAAAAATATCAAGGCATTTTTTTGCTCGTTTTTAGTCAAAAAATTTGAATATTTTAATAAAAATATAACATTTTTTCCTGGCACGAAAAAAATTCAACTTTTCGGCCTAAAATTGTGGCCCAAAAAATTTACTCTCAGCGATTCTAAAGAAGTTTACTCCCCGTAATTCTATCAGCTTTTGGCCTAATTTGTTGCGCACTTTTCGGCCTAAATTGTGGCGCACTTTCTGGTCTAAAATTGGTAAAAAATCGATTCTAAAGAAGTTTCAGTTCTACAAATTTAAGTTGAATGAATTATTTAATTTCGGGAATTCGGGAACCTGGTTGAAAACATTAAGCTTTTTTTCCACCAACGTTTCGATGCGTATGCGATGTTAATCAGCCCTGATGAAGATGTCAATATCACTGAGAAAAAAAACATCTTCGTTTACGTCTCAGACGTCCCTATAGCCCCAACGACATGATGATGTTAATTTGCAGTAGTAGACCTAATAATTTGAAGTCTTAGACGTCAGATTTAAGATCAAAGCTCGAAATTTTTAGGTTTATGACTACAAATTAACATATCATGGCGTTGGGGCTATAGGGACGTCTTAGACGTAAAAAATAAGGTTTTCTTAGAGGTTTTTTTTCTCAGTGTACGCATCAAAACCTTTGGCGGAAAAAAAGCTTCATATTTTCATCCTGGTTCCAGTATTCCCGAAATTAAATAATTCATTATAAATTTAAGTTGTTTTATACATAATTTACGTATTTTTTTGATGACCAATTTTTTGTATAATTTATACATAATTTTTATAAAATTTAAAACTATTTTTATAAAATTTATACACAACTTTTATAAAATTTATACATAATTTTTATACAATTTATGCATCCCTTTTTCCTACGGGTAGTGTAAATTCTAATTCGAGGGAAACTTACTTACGATTCCAGCCAAAGAACGATCAATTTATTAAAATAAAAATTCAATCAAAAAATCATCCTTGTCATTCAAATCGTATACAAAACATAAATAAAAGTTTGATATTTTAACGACGATATACCTCATGATGACCGGTTTAAAAAATAAAAAAAAAACGCTGCGGTTGTATCTAGGTTTTCATCTTGCAAGATATTTAACTTCATGCATCTTATTTTATTAAACGTTACAAAAGACTTTTGACTAATAATTCCAGTTTCGGTTGTATTTTTTTTAATTACCTAGTTTCATATTATATAGTATATAATGCATATAAATAATTCCAGGACGATATATAAATAAATATATATATATCCCCGTTTTGATTTTCCCTACCGTTAATTTAAATGAAAATCATTAATTAATTTTTTTTTTTAAAACTCCACCTACGGTGATGCTATTTTTTTTTTCTTTCTTAATGTGCTCCATTAAAAATCATCGAGGCCATCATTAATTATTACCATTTTTTTTTTTTTGCAAGCCAAATCGATTAAAAATATTTACCGGTTGTCGCAATCCTTGAGTTGGAAGAAGATTTAAAAAAAAAAAGCCTGAGGGGCGGGTAACGAGTGTCATCATTCCCTTGCTATTTTTATTTATTTTTTGATTGACAGGGATGGATTATCCCTCCTTCCGGGCATAAAAACGCATCCGAAATAAATATTATAAATATAAACGGTTGCGTAATGACGGACAAGAAAAACCTATTAAATATCGTATTATCAAATCAGCTACCAAATTAATACTGGCCCATGTTCGAAATTGATGCGTATCAACATAATAGGATTATATCTGATTTTCGTCAAAAGTGACAACCCCTTTAGGTGTCTTATTGACTGGTAAAATGTTGACCATACAATGTTATTATATCATACTTCCTTTCAGAAACTCTTTATTTTGATATATTAAATATCATAGTTAGGTGATAAAAATCATTGAGTCGATTGTTACGACGCGTTTTTTTTTTCTTCCTTTATGTAACCGTTTTTTTTTTCGGGGATATATATTTTTTATGACCATATTAGGGCTAAAAGTAGCAATTTAAATTGACGTGTGAGACTAACCTTTCAAAAATCAAGAAGTATTCTTGACAGTTGTAAAGGCAGCCAAAATAATAATTACTGTATTTTTATTTATTTCTCCAAAAGCGTTTAGGATTATAAAGTAATTTTTGTGTGAGTTATCACATCTTAATTATATTATATTACTTTTTTTACTTATTCTTTTTTAAAAAAGGACATGGCTAATTTGAGTTTTTATCAGAAGCGGATATTATTATTCCCTCCCCGTAAAAGGCGGTTCTTAATGATATTTGTGAAGTTTACGTTTTAATTGTTGCTTTTTCTCAGAATAAATTTAATTATATATCCTAACATTTTTGATAAAGGATCGTATAGTAATAATAACTTGGCTGAGATTGTTTTAATTTTTCTACTCCCTCGAAGTGATTTAACTAGTCATTATTGTTATTGTTTCGGATTTTCATTACATTTGGATGTCAGTCTGGGGAATTTTAAATATGATGAATGCTAAGAAAATGGAAATTAAAGAATGGTTTGCATATGACCCGTGAATTTGCCATCGTTTTTTCATAAATAGAGAATTCTTAACCCTTCCGTTCCTACCTTGAAAGACTATCCCGTTAGAGAGAGGACATATTCGTCATTTGTTTGCATTTCTAAGAACCTCAGATTCGGAATTAGCGAACAGAAAACCTCCTAGATACGAGTTGGAAAGGAAAAAATTTATCTGCAGAAAAACGTCCGCCATCTTGGATCCGCCATCTTCAATTGTAAAAATTACTTCAGAATCGAAATCAGAGGCCTCAATAATCCCCCGAACAAGTGTTCAAGTGAAAAAAAAATCGATTCCCCGAAAAGGTCCACCATCTTGGATCCGCCATCCTGAATGTTAACAAGTACCACAGAATCAAAATCAGCGCCCTCAATACCCCCCGGGGGTCCCCCCGGTCCGAACAAGTGTTAAATTGAAAAAAAAAAATCGAATTCTCCGAAAATAGTCCGCCATATTGGACACGCCAATGCTATTTTTAATTTTGTAAAAATTATGCACATTAAAATTTTCGAGCTTTAAAAAATAAGAATAAATTTTGCAAAAATTTTGCACGTCCAAATTTTTGTATAAATGCTACAAAAATAAGACGTTTTTTAAATAGATTTTGTGCATTTATTTTGCAAAAATTTTATACACTTTTTTCATCACTTTTTCGCACAAGTAAAACGTTATCATCAAGAGTGGAAGATGTAGGAAAAACATTCAATGTTTGAAGTGAGTTTCCGAAATTCCTGAAATACCTACGTAGCCAGACGGCCAATCAGCCAGACCGATCCTTATCTTCATTCCGCCTCTGCATAAGACTCAAATTGCTTAAGGTCCTCATTCACAGATGACTGATAATATCTTTTACAATCTGGAAATCGAAATTTTTTTATTACATGGAAATGATTATACTTGAAGTATATTAACGTATTAATCATTTTATTAGCCAATAAAGAAATAATTTATCTAAAAACCTAAAGCCCCCTCGCACACGTAATGTGATATCAATTCCTTTTTATTTTTTCACGCCCCCCCCCCCCTTCTTGATTTCAATTATTTAAATCCCAACCCGAGGTCAGATATTTTTTTTTTTTTGTATAACAATAAATAATAATAACAACTAAAAAGTAATAAAAATCCCGGGAAACACGAACTAAATTTACGTTTCACGTGTCATATCATAATGTGATTTCATGGCGTGATTTTAAAATGTACTATTTAATTACAATAAAAGAAGTCTTTTCGTATTTGTAAAGAAGGTAAAGGGAGAATATGTTTATCTTCCAACGAAACCGGAGCAAGTAATTCTCAAGGTATTTGTAACATCTTCGTAATGATTGTATACGTGAGTCGAGGTTCCGTCTGACCAGTCACTCCATTTCTGTTTCGAATGATTAATTATCAAAAATTTTTTATTTTTATTTTTTTAAACAAAGCCGTTTCGTTTGTTGATTACTTACGCTTGCCACTGATGACACCGGTCCTGGTTGATGATTTTCGGGGGCTATTTAAACTTGACGAAAGAATCCTCGGCGGTTTTGATTTCCGCTGCAGTTGATTGAATTGAAATCACATTATGATACGGAAAGTAAAAAGTAAATTTAATACTCCCTCTGCCCCAAAGGAATTTGTGTTTTTAATTTGTATTTCCCATTTCGTAAGCTTTTGACTTTTGCCGGAGCCGCTTCCATTAGATGGTCGCAAAACGTTTGATACCGAGGTTTTTAAGGTCGCTTCGATTCTGAGGTCGGTTTTTAGAATTCAAGATGGCGAATCCAATATGGCGGACGTTTTTCGGAAAATCGATTTATTTTTTACTTTACCGCTTGCTCAGGGGGTTAATGAGGCCGCGGATTTCGATTCTGTGGTAATTGTTAACATTCAAGATGGCGGATCCAAGATGGCGGATCCAAGATGGCGGATCCAAGATGGCGGATCCAAGATGGTGGACCTTTTTCAGAAAATCTTTTTTTTCCCACTTGTTCGGGGGGTTATTTAGGCCGCTGATTCCGATTCTGAGGTAATTTTTGAAATTGAAATAGAATCAACCTAGATAGCTTGCAAACTTACAAATTGGTAGGTGAAATTTTAGTGCGGCCGAGTAAGGCAATAAATTATTAATTTGTTTAATTAAAAAATGTAAATTTGTAAATTTCTGGATGAGACAGCCATGTATTCCTACAGTACCACGCTGTTCAAAATGTGCTGTGGGAAAAACTTTTTTTTAATGGATTATTTTTTTATTTTACATGGACTGACCCTGAGGAGGTGTCGCATCAAATTTTAGAGGTAGTGGAGGGCATCAATAAGAAATGGTATAATTCCACCTTATCTTTTCACAACTGGTTAAGACCCCTCTTAAAACATATACATTTTTTTTAATTTCAAAAAGTTCATTGCCAGATTGTTTGGAATGTTCTTCAATCGATAAAGGAAAGTTTACGATGGCGCTACTTCTCCAAAAAAACAAATTTCTTTTCTTGAAAGAATTATGTAGGAGATCCAGATTAAAAAAATAAAAAAAAGTGTCATTATTTCGAAATAAAATGAAAAGAAGGTGAATAGAGTAATTAAACTTTGGTTGATAATCAAATTAACCCGAATTTATCATTTAGATAATGAGCACGAAGAATTGAACGCGTTAATGACTACGTAATGAACTTTGATGACCATTTATTTACAATGCAAAAATTTATAAATAAACATTCGGTTGTTAGAATTACAATTTTTTTTTTTTTTTTTTTTTTGAAAGGGAGGTAAAAAAAAAAAAAAAAAAAAAAAGACTTGCGTCAGCAAGGCAACATCCTTATCTCTGCCTACTTTGCATGAAAAGAAAAATATAACCTATGAAGCATACGTTTTAAAAGTTTCTACCATATAATCATGGTATCAGTCGCCGGATACGAATTGTCATGCGTGCAAGAACACAAGGCATTTTCGGACTGGCTATTTAAGCCATTGATCGATTGGAAATTGGTTTTTTTTTAAGAGGAAAAAAAAATTCATTCAAAGATTTTTTTTTTTTTTGTTTCTTTTAAATTGGTGGAGCTAATCTCCAAAACTAATCATCGATTTCTCGCCTTTCTCCGTTTTTGAACACCCGTAGATTCGCGTTTTATTATTTATTTATTTTTGATTTTAATCTTTCGATTAATTATAATTTAGTCTAATTTCGTAAAACTCGGGCGCAGCTGTAAAAGGATCGAATTTTTAGTAAACAAACATGGCGATAAACTTGTTTTCCCCTTCACCCACAGGTGAAAAGGTTGAAAAGCGGTTACCAATAAAGATCGCAATCGCAACCATTTTTTTAAAAGAAAAAAATTTTTTTTTTTTTTAAACCAGTCGAAACTTGTTTTTTTCCTTTAAAATTTATATAATTCTCCTTGCCCGATAACCAGAATTTTTTTTCTTTTACCCTGACATGTCGTTTTACATTTTCTGTCATGTATCGTTGAAAAGGATGATGACCCTTTAAGAAAAAGAAAAAAAAAAAAAAGTTTCATCAAATCGGAGCCTAATTTTGTAACGATACCGCTGAATATTTAAAAGTATAAATAATAGCGGTAGCGAGACCTGTGTGGTGGCACGCTCGGTATGACACACGTCGAGACCTGTGTGTAAGGGTCGTTCAATAAGTTTCGGTTCCCATGGGAGATGATGTCGCAATTTGACCATGGCGCGAAGATTCGTTAATTATGATTTTCAATTTGGAATCGAAATAATTAAAACCGGCTAAATATGGCGTGATCGAGATGATACGGAGAACGAATTATCAAAAGGGAAAATGAGTTTTATGGTTTTAAAAAGATGTTCAAATTATCTACATAATACGACGACGTTTTAATTGATATGGCGGTGCATTAAGGATTTTAGTAATTTTTGATATGACATTGGATCTAATGGCCAACACTTTTGGCGATTTGAAGTTTTTTTTTTTTTCCTCCAGCTAAGCGAAGTGGGAGTGGTATAAAAAAGTTGATGACTTTGGTGAATAACGATTGTTGGCAAAATATTCTGGAATAGGATTTTCGCACGTCGGATATCCCCCTCAAAAAAAAGTCAGGGGAATTGAGGCATATCTCTACGTGGGACTACGTCTAGAATTTTTGGTTGGGACCAAATTTCCGAGCTGGGAATGGAAATGCTTTTAATTTAATTTAAATCATCAAATAATTTTAGCCATCAAAATTTTCATTTCAAAAATGTTAATGATCCGCCTAAATCCTCCAAGTCCTGATGTTAGTCCACGTGGCCCCCTTTTTTCAATAAAATTTTATCAAAAATCATCGAAATCTGTTTCAAAAAATTTTGATGACCTTTTTCGCAAAGCATTATCAAAATCAAAATTTTAAATAAAAATTAAAATTTAAAGAATGTTTTCCAAAAATTTTTAGTAAAATTCAAAAAATGTTTTTAAAAAAAAAAATTTAAAAAAAATTTAAATACATTTTTTCAATAATCAAAAATCATCGAAATGTTCGTTTCAAAAAATGTTGATAATCCTTCAAAATCCTCCAAGCCCTGATATTGGTCCACGTGGCCCCCTTATCAATAAAATTTTATCAAAAAGAATCAAAATAGGTATAAAAAATTTTCTTAAAATTAGTCAACAAAAAAAAAAAAAATTATTATTTTTATTGAACATTTAAAAAAAATTTTAAGAATCATCAAAGATTTTTGATTAAATTTTATTATTTTCGTTTTTATATGTATGGTGTCCAAAACACCAACCGGACACGACAAAACCATCATGGTGCGCCCTAAGACGTAGTCCTATGTCAAAAAAAAAAAAAAAAAAAAAAAAAATCGCGATGAATATTAAAAACGTAATTAAATTTGATATAAGATCCCTTCTTATTATCGAAACAGGTGGACCAACATTCAGTTTGAAGATTTAGTTCGCGAGAAACCGAAACCAGTCCAGAGTATCGTTCCGCTCTTTTCGCGGATCCAATGGCAAAGTTCCCATCATGCAATTATTTCACCATCGGCTGAAATTCTCGTTTTCATTGTTGAAGTGCAGCAACATGCACATCGATCTCGGACTCGTTGCACTGGTTTCGAAGGTTTAAAAGCCATTAAGCCGGTGGATGAAATATCGTTTCTTTTTTTTTTTTTTTTTTTTTTTTTTTAAACTTGAAAAGATTTTTCAATTATCATCAAAATATATCACGAATGACAGTCCACCTATTTTAACAATAAAAATCGATCCGATATTTTTTATTTTTTATTATTTTCATTCATCGCGAATTTTTTTATTTTTTTATTATGATATAACATACACATAATGATACTCATTACGTAAAAAAAAAAAATAATATGTATTAACCTCGCGGAGAAGAAGTAGAGTAATTTAAAATTTATGAAAGAAAAAAGGCCTTCTATATTTAAAAAAAAATAAAGAAAAGAAAATGTATGCAGTATATAAGTGACGAAATTTAACAATGAGAAGTGATTTAGATGAATTTTTGTTTAATTGAGAATAGTTATGTGTATTTGATTTCACTGACTTTTGTTTGGTCTCGGTTTTTGACTCAGAGATTTCCGATATATTTTTTGAAGTATCTCCTACCTCCCTTACGAAAAAGAGATGCATAAATGATATAAAAATAATGTATAAATTATACGAAAAATTGGACTTGGTTAATTATAAATAACTTTGATTTTTTAACCGAAAAATTTTTTTTTCCATTCTTCAATGTTATTATGCATAAATTATGCATACAATTGGAAAAAGAAGTTGAATAAGCATAATATTAACAAATTTTCCTGCTTCATGACTTTAGAAAAATTATATGCATAAATTATGCAAAAATTATGCATATACAGATTTTTATGCTTAATAAAATTATGCATATGTATAAATTCTGCAAAAATTATACATATTCAAATTTCGGTAATACAAAAAATATGCATAAATTTTTAAAAAATGATGAATGTTTAACTTTTGGTATAAATGTGTAATAACATGTAATTTAATGCAATGTAGTTTGTAATAACATGTAATTAATGCAATGTGATATGTAATAATATGAAATGAGTGAAAAGTAATGTGTAATAACATGTAATGAATGCAATGTAATGTGTAGTAACATGTAATGTAACGCAATGTAATGTGTAATAACATGTAATGTAAGGCAATTTAATGTGTAATAACATGTGATTTTTGTAGAACTGTGTAATGTAATAACATAATTATTGTATGATACAAAAATAATACATTTTTTCTATAAATTTTTTGGATTTATTTTGTGAAAATTTTACACAATTTTCGCTTCGCTTTTTCTTAGAAGTTTCCCCCTTCTTCCTCCCTTTAATTTCCCCTCCCGGTCTTTCATCGATAGATTCGAAAAAATAATTGATCAAGGTGAGAAGGAGTGATCAGACCTTCACCTTCTTCTGTGGTTTTTTTGAAAAAAAAAAAAAAAATGAAAAATACAATGGATATTGTTTCATATTTTGAAACAAATCCGGCTTAAGGTTTCGATGTGACTCACTGAGCGTTAAATAATCGATTATGATATCGATGCTCTTGGGATGTTTTGATCTTCAAACCGCAGGTTGGAGTATTACGTAAGAAGCATTTCCGTTGAGGAGCGTGTCCAAAAAAAAAAAAAAAATCTAAACGATTCATAGTTTTGACCGCCAAGTATCAGCTATCATTATGACTAATTATAATGATTGTTATCGCTCATATGTTTCCAGTCGCGTTTAATTTCATAGTTATTTTATTTTATTACATTGTTATGTTACACGTTTAAAGGTTAATAAAATTGAAGAATTATTATTATTTTTTTTTTTTGAAAAATCGGAGGACAAAACTCCGAAATTTATGACGCAACCCGCCCTAATTTTTATAATACATATATATGGGCTTCTTTCTATTTTCGCATTAAATTGAATCAATATTCGTAATTTCATACCAAATTATTAATTTTGAACGGTTCGAATTTTTTTTTCTAATCAAATAAGATTTTGAAATTCTCCGAGACTTAGTGGGTTTGAGGGCGTCACAGACCTATTTAAGAAAGTCGTGACTTGGATAGTCTCAGAGCGAGTTATCACCTTCTTTGACCTCAACAGGCCGAACAACCTTCAACTCATTGATACAATAAAATATGTCTCTGCTCGAATCCTTGAATGTCATTTTCGGTCGCATCAGACAAACCGAAAATTTAATGAAAAAAAAAAAAAAAAAAAACGATTAGATAAGAAGGGGGGAAATTAAACATTTTGGGAGGATTCCAATGTCAATTATTGCTTTTTCTTATAATCACCTTCCTTTTTATTTTTTTTTTTCTTCTTTTACGTCATCTTAAAGATGATACTGTAATGTAGCCTATGATCTCTTTTCATTTAGTCAATGTCATGTGATTAAAAGGCGGATAAATGGGCAGGAAAAGTGAAAGAAGGTTTAAAAAAAATTTTTTTTTTTTTTACATGGGATGTCGTTCCGGTCTATGAAAGTTTGAAATTAAGAATATTTGTCCTAATTTAATGGATTGTGTTGCTTATGTAATGGGGTTCAGGGGCATCATCATTAATATTTAGAATTTTCTAATGGTAATGATTCCAATTCTTCGTAGGTCCTGATTAAACTTATTTTTTTGGGCACTGTAGATGGTTATCGGTTGGACCCAAAAAGGGGCGTATTGAACTGTCGCACCACATGCGTGGGTAGGTTTGCTTTGAGCGGTAGTACAAACAGAAGAAATATGCAATGTAATATGTAATAACATGTAATGAATGAAATGTAAAATTGCAATAACATGGAATGAAATGCAATGTAATGCGTAATAATATGTAATGCAACGTGTAATAAGATGTCATGTAAAAATATGTAAAATAAAATGAAATGTAATGTGTAGTAACATGTAATTAATGAAATGTAATGTGTAATAAGATGTAATGAATGAAATGTAATGTGTAATAAGATCTAATGAATGAAATGTAATGTGTAATATGACGTCACCCCGGAACCAGAAGGATTCAACGATTTTGTCTCTTACATAAGTTATAGATAGGAAATACCAAAACTGTTGAACCCTTCTGGTTCTGAGGTGACGATGATGTAATGGAAGATGACAAAAATGGAATTATAATTTAAATGGTTTCTTATATTCAATTTATAATGGAATTATAATTGCCTGATATTGAGTTCAGCGGTGGGGACGCTACAACATTTGAAGCGATATATGGCAGAAACTTCAAAAAAGTGAAATTCGAATCGATAACTTTTTGAGTAATGTAGCGAAAAATGGTATTCGTCATCGATAACTTTAAAGTCGAAATATCCATATTTTTTCTTGACTTTTATCGAAACTATTATCGATAACTTATTTCGACTAATCGGCATCGCTAAGAGGGGTAGAGCGGCAGCCTCAAATTATATAAGAAACAGAATTGCAAGCAGACGGACGGTAGATGAAAAGACCTACTCATGAGCGCGTCTGTGTTATATTTTAACGCCAATTCTCACGGTTACAAATTTTTCAGGCCGATTACAATCTCCCGACAAAAAAATTATTCCTAATTGTTTAAACAAGAAAAAAAAAAGAGCAAGTTCCTACAGTAGATTGAAATCTTGAATATTAAATTAATAACAAAATTAAACCACTTTTACGCATCACAACTTCCTAATGTCACGATGGCTGGCCAGTACTAAAAGTCGGGACCCGATCGTCCATGCCATAAGGTCAAGGTTTACACTCTCCTTCGATTTTTCCATCAAAAAAAAAAAAAAAAAAAAAAAAAAAAAATGAAGAAGGAGAAAAAATAAAGATGTATATATGAATAATTATCCACTTTGTCAAAACAAAAAGAAAAATAACTTAACCGCAAGGTTCGTCAACGCCTTAGGTACTTGAGTCGGCTTCATTTGAATATTATGCTGCAGTATCATTTTTTTCTTCTTTTTTTCTTTCTTCTGAAAAGTTAATTTCTTAATTTTTTTTTTTTGTTTGTTAATCAATCGTGATTTGGCAAACCATGTTTTTTTTTTTTTTTAAGTTTTGCTCCTTGTGATGAAACAATTAATCTTTCAAGGACTGTAAACTTTCCAGTAAAGGATGCGACCACGTCAACACTTCTGCACCTATGAAACGTGACAAATGTGGAGTAATTTTCTTCCCATTATATGCATATTAATAAATTAATGAATTTCAGAAGCGTCGCGTATGATCTTTCAAATCGTGAGATGTTAACGGGAGAATCTTTTTCTTTTTTTTTTTTTTTTTCCGACCCTGAAGAAACTGGAGTGGTGTTCGATCAAGCCTAGAATTCAACACCCTGAACATGCAATCTGGAAGGTGGAGAAAAAAAAAGTTCTTCCGAATGAATGGGATCCGTTCCGATTGGTTGCCTCCAAAGAGTATCTAAAATAGTTGTCCAATTAAATAATGATGTAAATTTTTGGTCCTGTAATTTAGCACACGACAATAATAACACGTGGAAGGTACGGCTGCTTTGCTCACCGGCGCGTAAAGCTGATTACTGCAAATGCAGAATAAATTGATTTGAAGAGCTTCTTTTTCGCGTGGAAATCGGTTCAGGCATGTAGGAAGGTCGTAGAAATCAGGAAGATTGAGAAAAATGCGGATTTTTTTTTCTTTTCATTTTGCGTGACAATAATAATTTAAGCGTGTAAGAAATATAAGACGGAAAGATTTTAAGGCGAAGAAATGAACCTGAGGTATTGTTGAGCAAAGAACAAGGTACTGGTCAATTGATTATTGAGTCTCTTTAAATCCTGCGGAAGCCCCGAAGGTTTCTTTTTTTGCTAAATACGTTCACATTGAACAACTTTATGAAGCAGTGAATTCCAAGAGCAGCATTTTCTCCGAAAGCGGGGGGCGACATGTCGGCTAAACTGCACTCTTCATCCTCATTTATTAAAATTACACGGTTCATGAAGCAAATTTGAGATTTAAAATTGAGTGAAAATTTTTAAAAAAATTAAAAATGCCCAAAACTTTGAAATTGAAATTTTTTATTTTGGAACTTATCCAGTTTCGTTAATTTGGGTAATCACACGCGCTGGGAATTCACTTTTTGGCTTTAAAAATGCAATTTTTTAGAAAAAAAAAAGCCAAAAATAAGGGAAAATGAAGTTAACATAGGGCAAAAAATGCTTGGCATCGAAATTACATTTGGGGCATTATTTCTACATATTTTTGGCACATTTTGGCTATTTTCGAATTTTCAAAATTATCTGCCCGTAGCCTGTTACTGCCATCCCCGTTTTTCTACTACAACCCTGGCTGGGCGGCCAACGGGTAAATATTTTCGCACCGAATACTTTTTTTTAGGAAGCTCAATACGTACCTTATATACCCTATAAAGGACAATGTTTTAAATTAAAAGATGTTAATTGGGCGAATTTTTGAAATTCGTCCAAATTAAGTACCATCTCCGGCCCTAAAAACTTCAAATCCCAGGGCGTGGGCCAAAAAATTTTTTTTCGACCTAAAAAAAATTCAGGCTTCTTTTTACATATAAATGAATGATTTTTTGCCCAGCGAGCAAAAATTAAAAAATAGACCTTTAAAATGAGCCACTCTACTTTACACCCATATAGCTTGTGAAAAATTCATTCCCCGGAGTCGCAAAAGAATTCTTGGGTCCCACTCCACAGCAACAATCTCAATATATTGAAAGATTGTGTTTTCTGAGAACAGAGTCATTTCCGTCTCGAAAACCATTTTTTCCTTCACACAATTCCCATTCTATCGTTTATTTGCTTCTTTTCGCAATAAAACCTCATCATTCGCCTGGTTACATACAAACAAACATTCCGACAAATTTCACAGCTGACATTTCCTCATTATGTTTCACAAAATCATAACAAAAAAAAAAGAAAAAGAAAAAGAATTCTGGAAAAAAAAAACCGACAAGTCATCATCACGTCTAATTTTACATTGCGGAATAACCATAATACTTATCAAAGTGTTAAATAGTCTGGTATGAATTAAAAATTATTTTAACTTTTAAACTTTTGAGCCTTACGGCAAATAAGTTGATGAAAGTAATTTCGAGATTGATGTCAGGTTTACGATTCGTCGATGAGTTTCTCGTTACGTGCGTAACTTTTTTTTTATTTCTCACTCGCATATATACAGTGAGCAAGAATTGCACTTAATGTAAAGAAAATCCACTCGTGTTAATAACGGGTCATTAAAGAACATGCTTCGGCAAATTATTTTCTTAAAAAAAAAAATTCGTGGAATTCCTAAACTGAAATTTTAGGTTTAATTTTTCACGAATTTTGTTTTAAATATTTGTTTTTAAGGAAACCCAGAAGATTCATTTTGTTTTTTCTTTTTTTACCAGTCCTTGAAATTCCTCCTTGAGTGCATTCTAATATATGAATCTCTTATCACAAAAATTTATTCAAATCATTTCGACATCTTGAATAATAATTCTTCATGATGTTCGGATAAGCTGATTGCACGAATCAGCTCGTCTTGTTTCACTTTCGCGATTGCTAAATTTTTTTTTTTCAGCAATTTTTAGCTTTTTTTTCTTGTGATAAATGATTCATCATTCGAAAAAGAAGAAGAAAAAAAAAAAAAGAAATCAAGGTTTTTCGATAATTATAAAAATATGTTTTGTAGACGTTAATGCTAACGCATTAAATTCATCATCTTCTTGGAATGGATGCCAATTAATCGTTGCTTCATAGCAATTGTCTGGACGAGAAAAGGGAGAAAAAAAATCAGAGATTATAGACTAAGTTTCATTTCCTTGATAAGGATTTTTTTTTTTTTTGATTATTATCTCATGTGAGGAGCGGTCGATGCCGCTCCTTTTGAGCTACCGTGCTGACTTTTTATTTTTGTTTAAAAATGAAAAATAATCCCCTGACAGGTAAGTAACGATTTTATTTACAGATTACATAAATTTTTGTATCGAGGGGGAAAAAAAATTTAAAATGGTACCCGATCTTGTGAAAGGTGTTTTCAACACCAACATTTTAACCTGTACTCGTCCATCATAGATGACTTCGAGGTAGATGAGTTTATTCGAGAAGCGTGGAGGAATCTCGAGGTGAAAAAAAAAAAATCTTTCGGCTACCGAAAAGCCGCGAGACATAATCGTCAATCAACCCGTGGCGATTATGTTTGTTTCAAAATCAAGGGTCATTTACTTAACATGACAGGGTAATTAAAGGTATTTCGAAGCATTTAAAAAAAATAAATAAATAAGAGCGAATCAAATCCGTGCGTCGGAGACTAACTAACGTATCTCCATAATTGGAGATAGTGTGTTTCGAGTGTTTACGAAAATCATGTGACTACAAGTCAATCATCTGACCACAAGTTTAGTCGCTCATGTTGGCGTATACTTGTGGTCACGTGCTACTTCCGCAAAACGTTAAAACAGACTATCTCCAATACGATTTACGATGGAGATACGTTATTTGACCTCTGCTGCATGGAAATGTAGTAAAGTAGAAAATGTAGTATTTTAGATCAAAAATATTAATATACCCTCAGTTGTGGGGCTCTTTTGAGGAATATTATGTAATATTCCTCAAAAGAATCCCACAACTGAGGGTTGTTTATATTTTTGTTCTTAAAATAATTATAATGGTTCGGACTCCAAAATGTAAGAAATCGCATCGTGTGTAACAGGCTTAAATATTTTAGATCAAAAATATTAATATACCCTCAGTTGTGGGGCTCTTTTGGGGGATATTACATAATATTCCTCAAAAGAGCCCCACAACTGAGGGTTGTTTATATTTTTCCTCTTAAATAATTATAATCGTTCGGACTCCAAAGAAATTCTTACCCCCTCATAGGTTACCCACCAAACACTTAATAGAGGAAAAAGTTTAATTCGTTAAACAAAGAAAAACATTTTAAAAGTTACCTCCTTCGATTGGAAAGTTCTAATTCAATCCAAAAAAAAAAAAAAAAACAAATGAAAGGGGAGCCACTGATTTAAATAACAACCAAATAAAACATGGCGCATTCCGGTTTGCTCATTGACCCACGCTAAAAAAAAATTACTTAGATTTCCGTAATTTTAATACTGACAATACAGTTATCATCTCCATTTTCTCCAAAAGCCCAAGTCTATCCAGCTTAGGCACCATTCGACTTCATTTCTAAAACTTTAATCAAACTGATGAAGTGATCGCCATAAATACTTAATAATCCTCTCGATGTGTGGTCGCGGTACCCATTCAAACTAGTTCTCATTTACAACTGATAAACATCAAAACATTAAAAAAAAAAAAAATCGCAAATCGATCGAGAACTAAATTAACGATCTTTTTTTCCTCCTTCGACACTGATCCACAAAATCATCCAATTAATAACGATAACGTGACAAATTAAGATGTGTGGCGTGCATATTTTGGAAAAAAAAAGAGATTAATTATGGACGCCTGAATTAATCATTTAATATTTTGCAATTATCATAAGATTGTGTAATTTACATTTACGCAGACCCTTTTAGTCAAATGAAGAAATCACCTTTGAGATATTTGCCTATTTGTCGACTTATTAATTGCGGATTATTAGAAACCCCCTTTATTCTTGATAAATATTTTCAGTTCCGAATCGAATTGGAAGGAAATAAAAATACTCAACGTGACAAATCGAAAATTATTTATTTCGATCGTTTCCTCACAATTTTTTTTTTTTTTTTTTTCGTTTCCTGCGGAGACCGATTTGTGCCTGCCATTTTACGATCACAATAATAAAAAGAGAAATTATGATACTAATCGCATTATTCCAGGATGAGACGGATAAAATTAATCAAACAATAATACTCAAGAAGTTCAGTGGTTTTGACTATTTTTGTAATTGTTGCTCTGACTATTCTCGGTTAAAATTTCTTAATTTCTGGTATGTAGTTCAGGGTCTCATTGTCGCGTCATGAGTCGCGGAATCTCATTATCATATTACTAATTTTTAATATTAAAAATACATTTTTATTAAGAAAAAAAAAAAAAAAAGTCGTTATCGTTTTATGGAAACGGGAAGCTACTTGTATTTATTTTTTATTTTTTTTTATGCATCGGGTAATTACCGGTTGCGATCGGACTTTTTATTTTTTTTTATTTTCCAATCGTGAATCACATTCGAAGAATAAAAATGAAAATAAAATTAACTCACCGAAGCCACTTTTAATATTTATGTGGGTGATATAAAGCACTCCTACCAGGCCATAAAGGTTAAAATGAAAAGAAATGTCAAGGTCGATGCTCTCGAGATGGAATTCAACACTGAACCACCCAATTTGTACGAAATAGCCGATCGACGATCGCTCTTCTTTAGTCACGAGATTTTCTTTTCCATCATGTATTATATATTAAAAAAAAAAAAAAAAAAGCCCCATTGTTCAAATAACGAAGAAACGATAATAAAGGCCTAAAAAATGCAAAAAAAAAAAAAAAAAAAAAAAAAAAAAAAAAAATAGAGGAATGAACTTTGATTTTTTCTTTTTGTACTTGTACTTGCTGTTGCCTTAAAGGTATATGAGGGGAACGATAATAATGTGTGAACTCGTTTTCGATACTTTTTATTCGGAATCGTGTGTGTTAGCCTTATGTAATGGAAATAATCATACGTGAAGATACGATTAGGATGTTGTAGAGTAAATTAGTAATAATAGGGTCAGATAAATTAACGTGGGTACAATGGCTAAGAAGAAAAAAGGGATTGTGAGATTGGCTCCATTCAAACCAAAAATCGAAAAAAAAAATTTATAGCAAAAGGATTGTAAGCTAAACAGCAGGGACTCGATCAGCTCTTGAGTCCCATTCTGTGAACCTTTTTTTTTTTTTTTTTTTTTTTTTTTTGGTTCCTTAGTATTAAAAATTCAAAATCCTAAGAAATATCCTGTAATTTTATAAATTTATTTTAATTCTTTGGATTTTTAAAACAGCAAAATATTCCAGAGCCCCTATATGAGGGGCTCTTTTCCGAGCCTCCATTTGTCAAAGATGGCGACAAATTAACATAACATATGTAGCAGCAACTTTTCGGCAATTAAAAAGTGGCCAAAAATATTGTTAATTCTGCCCCTGTAAGCGACTTCAGCGTATCTCCATTTTGTAAACAATAGCTTCTTTCTGATGTTTAGCTTTTGTCAACAACGGTTCTATTCGAGTTGTTTTCAAAATGGAGTTACGCTGAAGTCGCTTACAGAGGCAGAATTATAATGTTATTTTTCTTTTTTTATTTTCAGGTAAGATTAGAATTCAATTTTGGTAGAACCATTTGAAATGTTTGCACTTGGATTTTCGGCACCATATTCGGTAAGCGATTTTTACGAGTTTAAACGCGTAGCACAGGGTCTTGCGGCATTGTAGGTTAAATTTACGCTCGAAATAATAGAAAGTAAAATTCTGTGGGGGGGATATTCGCCTGAATATCGCCTGAATATCCCGGAAACTTTTCCAGAGTCCCGAAGTTTAAAGGTTAAGATTACAGTAATTAAAGCTACTTTTTATGTATGAGCCGAAAGAGGTGCAAGGAGTTTAATAACAGCCCTTTTTTGGCTCATAAATAAAAAATGGCTTTAATTTCTCTACAATGTACGCGCATACACACATCCATCCACCATTCAAATGATGCTTTTTTCAGTATCAGGGGACTTCAAAACGTGTAAAAATATCAAAAACTGAAAATCTGAAATTTGTGCAAAAAACAATGCTTTATTCTCCCTGCGGTCGATAAAGCAAATATTTTATTTACCTCAAGCTTTCACACCGGGCAGCTAAAGCATTACGTCGCCTTAGAATTACAGGATATTATCTTTTTTATATTTCATATGTTTAACTTACTGTACGATGAACACGATAGAACCCTGTAATACTAAGGCGACGATTGCCAAAAAAAAACTTCATGTGCACAGGCCGAGTATTACACTTGGTTTTTCTCTACAGGCCAGCCGGATTTGAATTCCTTGTGAAAAAAAAAAACTCAGCAGAGATGAAATCGTATGATTCCGGACGAAAAAAAACTAAATGTTGATAAATTCGACCAAAGACATCAAAAGGGTGCCATCCGGGGGCTGAACATTTAATTTGTGTTTCTTGCATACGTGGTTGGGGTATTGTTTTTCAGTCGGAATCATAACCGACATTATTAGATCTTTGAACTTCGCTGTCGAATAGAAGAGAGGGAGAAAGAAAAAAAAAAAGAGCAACCTGTTTATCTAGTTTAATATTTATTGGATGTTTTTAGGGTTTCATAAAGAAATTACAGTATTAATTATAGGATGATAATTATAGTGATTTATAAAATGCAATTCAAGGTTGCATTAAGACATTAAAACCGAAAACGATGTTTTTCTTTTCGAATTCCTCCGATAATGAAAGAGGTAATATTATTTTAACGTGTCAAAGAGATCAGAGATTTATGCGGTGTGGATTCATTTCCAAATCGAATTATTAAAATTTCTTTTCAGTGTTTATTGCGCGAAGTTCAACGATCCAATAATATCGGTTATGATTGACTGGAGTGAAAAAAAAAAAAGTACCCCAAGCACCTACACAAGAAAAAAGAAGAAATTAAGAATAAAAAGGATGATAAATTAAAGAATACGGATTGCTCATCGGGTTAGGTCATTTGTTATTTATCCCATGCACCCAGTGCAACGTTACGACATCGAAACGCCTTTATTGCATCCATTGACCTTCGGTTAAATATTGCCCACAATTACCCGAGACAATTCCTACGATCGGGATGATACCGGACGAGGATGATCCGAGCTTGTGAAGACATTGAGCGATAACAAAGGCGGGTCTTCGAGTAGGACGGTGCAACGTCGATGCTTCATTCAAATTGCCATTCATTTTTTTTTTTTTTTTTTACTCTTTTATTTTATCGCGGATCAATCACAGTTGGATCCCCGCGAAGTTACCGTCGTTACGTCACTCAGGGTAATTGGATCATAGCTCGGTGCCGTTACAGAAATCAAATGCCAAGGACAAGGATTACAGTCAAAACAAATGGGAACATCCGTGTCAAACCGGATGATTTATGACTTTTTCGTTTTGATATTATTTTCGGTGGATTCGACATTTTCGTACGGACTTTGATCATTTTGTCCGGGATCGAAGGGAGAAAAAAAAATCTGACCTAATTTGCATTTCCGGAAGTGATGTACAGTTAAGGCCATCGATCAATAGCTCCAGGAAAATGGCCGTAATAATAGAAGAAGAAAAAGAGATTGCAAGATCAAGTCGCCTCTATAATTTCAAGTAATCAGAAGACGAGAATAATTTTTTTTTTTTTTTTTTTTTGTAGATAATGCTGGACTGTCAGTTCCTAGAAGAAGACTGACGTCAATAGATTTAATTGTGACAATTTTAGTGCACTGGTTTTATTGGGACGTGGATGTTCAATAAAATGGTTAAGTTGATAAACTGTAAAAATGTCGATAGTTGCGATAAGACTGGTTTTCTCAATTAGAAATCGAAAGGGTAGGTCAAGGAATCGACGTATAGGGATCCTCGAAGATGTGGGATTTTTTGATATTGTTCCGGGTGTGTGACTAAAAGTCCCATTTTTACTTAACCTTAGTACTAATCTGTTATTGGAAAAAAAGACCTTTCCAGTTTTTCAATTGAAAGATGCAAGCCAGTAGTGTAGCCAGTAGTGTGAGGTCAGGAAACCCCGCCGCACTACTTCTTTTAAGTAGAAGTTTGATAAACTTTGATTGATTGTTCTTGACAAATCCAAGGAAACTTACCTGAAAATAAAAAAAAATAAAAATTATAAAACGAAAAGAGGTCTGCTGGTTTTGAGGTCTGCTGTATGCAGACCTCAAAAGTCTGTATTTCCAGGATTTGAGAAGATGGAGTACCGAAATATTTGTAGAACATTTCAAAACAATCAAAAAGACATTGATAGACAAGTCCTAAATATTGCAAATAGGCCATGATTTTTTCATACCCAGAATGTCTTTCCAAAAATGAAAAATTCAACCTGATAGTATTTTTCGTATAAGAACAAACCTTTTTCTCGGAAAACAAACAAAATGAAATCGATTCAAGCTATTTAAACGTCTGAATTTGACTTTATTTTATTTCCGTGAAGTTGGCAGTGCCCTTACTCCTCCTAATACTGTCATACCTGTTGCAGAACAAACGTTGAATTGGCCGGAACAATGAAGAACAAATCAAAAGCAACCAACAAAGGCAAAAATTTTTGATAAATTCAAATTGGGTCCTGTTCGCGTGAAGTTAGCAGGACCCACCAACTTTTGGCTCCAGTTTTTTTCAGGTTAGAGAACAAATTGGAACAATCACGGAACTATTAAAGAACAATGAAAAGCTACTATATAAGACTATTTTCGGTCAAATCCGTTGACTGGGTCCTGCCAACTTCACGGACGTCCGAAAATTGAATATGCATAATTTTTACAAAATTTATGCATAGCTTTTTAAAGCATGAAAATCTGAATATGCATAATTTTTGCATAATTTATGCATATAATTTTTTAAATCATAAGGCAGGAAAACTTGCAAAAAGGTTATGTTTATTCAATTTTTTTTTCAGTTTTATGCATATTTACTCATGCATAATTATAATGGAGGATGAAAAAAATATTTCCGGTAAAAAGTCAAGTTCTTTATACATTTGAAATCTATCCACTACTATAGTACAATATAGCACTTTAAATTTTTTAGCTAAGTAGTACAGTAACGTTATTGTACTATAGTCGTATTTAAAGTTAAAGTAAAGTTTAGTATTTAAAGTTAATACTATAGTAGTATTTAAAGTTTTTACAATAACATACTTAAGGTAAAAAAAATTATACTGGGATATGGCAGCATATCCCTACGTAGGACTACGTCTATGGGGTACTGTTTTAATATTACTAAAAAATTTAAAAAAAATTTAAAAATTTTCGTGAAGTTTTCTTTAATTCATCATTCATTTTTTAAATGATCCGTCAATTTTCCGTTAATTTTTTTAACTAACGAAAATAATGAAAAATTTAAAAGATTAAATTGAATTTTTTTTATATCAAAAAGATAATCCATAATTTCTTTTAATTAGAAAAATTAACGGATAATTTAGAAAAATTAATGATGAATTAAAGAAAAATTCACGAAAATTAACAAAAACTTTCTAAAAATTTTGTCTCGGTGTTATTTCGCTCATAACTTTTGATCTTTTTTTATCATTAATTTTTCTAAATTATCCGTTAATTTTTCTAATTAAAGGAAATTATGGAAAAATTTTCGTGAAGTTTTCTTTAATTCACCATTAATTTTTTAAATGATCCGTTAATTTTCCGTTAATTTTTTTAACTAACGAAAAATAATGAAAAATTTAAAATATTAACGAAAAATTCGAAATGTTAACGAAATAAAAGTGCTCTTTTAGGTGCGAACCAACAAACGAATAAACTAACAAACAGAAATCTCCAGGTTACGGGGTATGACGTAGTCCTACGTCAATAAAGTACTTTAAATACTTATAGTACAAGATAGTACTTTTAATTTTTACTATTGTACTTCATTGTACAGTAGTACAATAAAGTACAATCGTTCGGCATTGTACACTAAAGTACTGTACTTTGTACGATAAGGTTCTGTACTTTATTGTGCTATAGTACATTAACTGTATTATACTATAGTACAATAAGTGCAGTGATTAAGCCAGGGGTCCGAAGCCGGTAAAAATTGGTTGGAGCCGACGTCGGCATGGCGCCAAAGTGCTGAAGCTGACGCTAGCGCCGGAACAGAAGTAGGAAAATTTTTGCCGCATGTGCTGGTACCGGAGCCGATTCCAGCATCAGTAGCAGCACCGCCATCAATTTTTTTTTTTTTTTTTTTTTTTTTTACTTGTAAAAAAAATTGTTGCTGCAACCGCAAATTCAAAGTACAATAAGCCAAGTACTTTGAATTTTGTACTTTATAGTACTACTATTAAGCTTCCTTATTTTTTTCCAACACATGTACCTTTTCCTTGTATCGTTTCTTGTGCTTGTACCTTTTCCCTTCTAAACCTCCTTCTACGCAACAAACTTCCAAAAATTACGTCACTTACGATTTAAATTTTTTTTTCCTAGATGATATCGATTATCTTTTTGGGAAAGGGAACATCCGGGGCATATTGAAAATGTCAGAACGCTATGCCCTCCACGCTCGTAGCAATCAGCATGAAAAATCAGCAAAGCGACGACCCTGATATTAAGACTTAATCTGAAACGATTACCTAACAACGTATAATATTTTAAACAACGTACATGAATTTCAACAAAAAACAGATCATTTATTCGATCGATTCATCAAAAACGTTTAATTAAAAGACCCTGACATTCGTTCTTTATTTTTTTTTCGATCTTTCTTTGATATCACAATAACCTTACCCGGATTGGACCCTTTCTCTCGATGAAATATGTCACATTTTTCCGATTCACTTGACCTGACGGAAGGCTAACTTGTTTAAATTGATGATCTTATGCATCTAAAAGGACTTTTATTAAGTGGCTAATGGCCCATAACAACACATTTCAGGATATTTTATAATGGTGGATGTTCATATATCCATTATTTAAATTAAACGGTTTATTAGTTAACAGGTGTTAACGAGAAGGAGAAAAAAAAAAAGATTATTGTAAAATTGCGTCTATTAACTAAACTGGATTTGTAAAAAAATATGCAAATCAGCCCCGGCGATGATTGAATTATGATTAATGAAAAGAATCATTGTTTAAAGAGCGTTCATAATCACTCACTGTTCGAAAATTCAATGTCAGCCTTATGCGTTCCCGATTTCCGGTTTCGACTTGTACAATATGATCATTTTCTTGCGATTGCGTCATTTTTAACCGTCGGGTCAATCGCAAGAAAAAAAAAAATTACTCAAACCGTTCTATGACGATTAATCAATTATTGCGGTGTGGAAAAAACAAGATCAGTGCAAATGAGCCGCCGTAGGATTTCGCATACGCAAAAGCGAAAATAGTAAGTTGAGCAATCAACGTTCAAAAGATCAAGAATGTGGTTGGATGTTTTTTTCGAGTCGTATTTTCCCTTCGTTTATAACTGAATATGGTTTTGTTGACATTAAAAGGATTTTTAAAATCCCCTCGTCATAATTGTATTAGTGTAATACATAACATGGGTAGAAGAAGCAGACATGGGGCCATAAAATGGACGCTGATTATACAGTAGTCGTTTAATTTTTTAGTACCTCCTTTCACATTTAGCAAATAAAGAGAAGTTGAATGGGTCATGATTTGGGTTACATGGAGAGTTTAATGAAGATTTATAAGTGATTTATTTTTTATTAATAAGATTTATTAAGGTTTTGTTTCTTTTTTTTTTCACGAGGAAAATAAAAAAACTTTTCAGAGAAGTTGAAGAGTCGCAAGGGCAAGTTTGGGGAAAGTGATCTTGCCAGGGGTCTGGTCCGGATTTGATGATTTTGGGAAAATTTTTGACCGCAAAATAAAAGTTGGTCCTTTTTAAATCTGAGAAACTACTTTATGTTTTTCGACCCAATTGATAATCGACACCAATTGATAATCTGGGTATGCATAAAAGTGAATGCGGTGTGTCCCGTTGTACGCACAAAAAAAAAAAAAAAAAAAAAAAAAAAAAGGAATTTAGAATTTTTTTTTTTAGAGATAAAAATGTAGCAGCACTTAAAGTACTATAGTAGTACTTACTGTACTTTATTTTACAGTAGTATACAATCAAGTTATTGTACTATAACGTTACAGTAACGTTAAGTAGTAACGTTATACTACAGTAACGTTAAGCAGTAACGGTGAATAGTACAGTAACGTTATTGTACTATAGTAGTATTTAAAGTTATTGTACTATAGTACAATAAAGTACAATAAGTAAAAATTTAAAGTACTATAAGCAGCGGTTACTGCAACAATTTATTTTTACAAGTTTAAAAAAAAAATTAAGAAATTGATAGTGATTCTGGCACCGATGCTGGAATCAGCCCAGACACCACCACCAACGGCAAAATTTCGCTACTTCGGTGCCGGCACTGGCGTCAGCTTTAGTACTTTGGCGCCGATGCCGATATCGGCTCCAACCAATTTTGATCAAATTTCTCGACTTTGTCCTCGAGAATTTTATCGAATCTCACTTCCTTGGATGACTTAAAAAAATAATAAAGTGATTTGGGATGTACTGAATCTGTCCCGCTGAGTCATCCAGAGAGTGGGTAGCTTTTAAAGGGTTTTTACTCTACCAGGCGTTTTTGCGTGCGTGAGGAACGGTAATGGGCAAAACCTCCTCCTATCACTCGAAATAAAAACATATAATTTTTTTTTTTTTTATTCCTTTTAGATAACAGAATCTTACGTGGACTATCATAAATTACCTCTCGCTGTATGCAGTAAACCCGGATTCAGTTGTTTTTATAATCTTTTCTGCTAATTTCAATACTTACTACATGCCAGTCTCTTTGTGTGCGTGTGAACGCGGCATATTTTATTCTCTCCACAATCGGTTCCCCTATTAATCAGTCAAAAAAATATCGCATGACATTTTGATCATCGGGTTCCGGGATAAGGTTTTTGACCCATTTCTAGTAAAATCGTCCCGGAAAATCACCTCACCAAAATGATCATACTTTTATCTCTATCATCATCTGTAGTAATCCCCCAGAGTAATCTGGACCTGGAGGGCGAGCAAATTGGGTCAAGTCCGCCCTTCTTCAAGACAATAAAATTCTCTGCTGGTTCAAGTCAGCGACATTAGCAAAAATCCGATTAGCTAATTTTTTCCGAGAAAGTTGATTGGTTCAGTTTTTGCAGTAACCTTTAACACCTTTTTCACCAGCCGATAAATACATTAACATTTTCTCAATTATCAAAACTCCCTAGGATATAACCTTGCCGGGATTTCCTCTCACCGATAAATTATTCATCCCGGGTATCGTCATCTCATTTAACGGAATTGACACATTCAACACAAAATGACTAACACAAGAATATTTTCTTGTTTTGTTCCAATTAGCGCGTGATGCCCGATTTTCCATCCTGCGATTCGATCCACTTTCATTAACCCAAATGATGCATTTTTTTTTTTTTTTTTTTTTTTTTCGGGTGTTAATCTGCACTTGACCTGATGATTCGGTGAAGGGAAAAAGTATTGCACCATTTTGATGAGGGCGTCGAATAAAACTCGTGATATGATTATAATCTCCCCCGTTTGTAAAATTCTTTTTTTTTTTTTTTTTGGCTCAATTAATATTATTAGCCATCGCACCGAAAAAAATTATTCAATAACTGTTCATTATAAATATTGACGAACAAAAATTATGCTCTACATATTGTAAATGGATGAAGTGCCATTTCGAAATAAGAAAAAAAAAAATTAATGAAGATTGCATTCAAAAAATTTATTTTAAAATAATAAACTATAGGTTTTAAACTCACGAGTCTCCGAGAGGAGGAAAAAAAAAAAAGAGAGAAACAAACTATTTCATTATCTTTGTAAATTCATTTGAAATCTTCATGTACGGTAACAATCACATTTGATGATTTTATAAAAACCAGTAGATTTGGATATCCATTATAACAATGGATTCGTTCCGGTTAATGAAATATTCGAACTCAATATGAATTATTCATTAGGTATAATGATAATATCATGCCTTAAACTGAAATGTAATTTATTGTTAAATTTTCTTCTCCCCGATTTTTTTTTTCCTTTTACGAAAATCCGGAGGAAATAACAATGAAATATTATTATTAATCTTCTTCTAACCTCAAAAAAAGAAAAATGAAGGTTCTACGATCGATCGGGTGGAAAAGTTGTATGTTAATTTTTGGGTCTTGCTTTGTTTTCCGGTACCGCATAAATTTTGCAAAGGCGGTTTTAAGACTTCATCGGAGGTGATGAATTCCTGAGATTTTCTTGTCGTGGTTTCCTTGATTGTATTGTGGTGGGTTCCATACGAAAAAGAGATGCATAAATTATATAAAAATTATATGTAATTTATACAAAAAAATTGGGCATACACAAAAAATGCATAAAATACATATAAAAATTAAACATTTTTTTTTTATTCTAGTATACTTATGCATAAAATAGAGAAAGAAGTGCGGTATAATAGCAAATTTTCCTGCTGTATGATCTTAAAGAAAATATGCATAAATTATGCAAAAGCTATGCACATTCAGGTTTTCATGCTTAAAACAATTGTCCATAAACTATGCATAAAAAGATATGCATATGCATAAAAAGATATGCATATGCATAAAAAGATATGTATATGCATAAGAATATATACATAAAAAGATATGCATATGCATAAGAATATATGCATAAAAAGATATGCATGTGCATAAGAATATATTACAAACATTATGCATATTCAAATTTTGATGCTTAAAACTATATACATAAGCTTTGCTACAATTATGCATGTCCAAATATTTGTAAAAATTATGCAAAAATACTGAAGTACATTTTTTTCGCTGATTTTCTGCATTTGTTTTGCAAAAATTGTACATACATAAAAAATGCATAAAGAATGTATCAACTACTTCATTTTTTTCCCCGTAAACTTTTTTTTTAATCTCCAATGTAATTATGCATCAATAAGTGTGCATAAAAAATTGAATAAGTTTAATATTTGCAAATTTTTCTGCTTTACGATTTCAAAAAATTTATGCATAAATTATGCAAAAACTATGTACATTCAGATATTCATGCTTAAAACAGTTATGCATAAACTATGAAAAATAAACTGCAAAAAAATATGCGTATGCATAAGCCCGTACAAAAAAGAGATGCATAAAATATGTAAATTTTTTGCAAAATAAATACAAAAAATATATATTAATTTTGTATAATTTATACAAAAATTTGGACCTACATAATTTATATATAATTTATGTATAATTCATGTATAATCATATATATAATTTATGTATAATTTATGTATAATTTATATATAATTATATGTATAATTTTTCGTTGAAAAAGTTTATGTTTCTTAGTTTCTTATACATAGTTTATGCATAATCATCCCCGAGGATAAAAAAAAAAATTTTTTTAAAAAGTTAAAGTTTTTTATACATAATTTATGTATAATTTATGTATAATTTATATAATTATATGTATAATTTTTCGTTGAAAAAGTTTATGTTTCTTAGTTTCTTATACATAGTTTATGCATAATCATCCCCGAGGATAAAAAAAAAAATTTTTTAAAAAGTTAAAGTTTTTTATACATAATTTATGTATAATCATATTGTAGGATAAAAAAATATAAGTTCTTTATACATAATTTATGCATTTTTTATGCATGTCCAATTTTTTGTATATTTTATGTATAATTTTTGTATAAATAATACAAGTTTTATGCATCCCTTTTTCGTACGGGAGAGTATATGCATAAAAAATATGCATAAAAAATATGCATATATTCTTATTCTTATGCACACGCATATCTTTTTGCAGTTTATTTTTCACAGTTTATGTATAACTGTTTTATGCATAAAAATTATGCATAAAACAGTTATACAATAACTCTTACGCATACGCATATCTTTTTGCAGTTTATTTTTCACAGTTTATGCATAACTGTTTTATGCAGTAGATATTACACAAAAATTATTCATATCTAAATTTTGGCGGTTAAAAAAATATGCATAAAACATCAATAAATTTGTAAAAACAGCAATAAATTTTTGCAAAAACTGAATGTCCAAATTTTTGTATAAATGGTACAAAAATAATACATTTTTAACACAAAATTTTTTCGTTTATTCAGCAAAAATTGTATGCACACTTTTTGCATCGATTTTTCGTACGGATATTCATCCCCCTCTACTTTTTCTGAACAAGTCACCAGGGATGATTGTTTTAAAACAAATTGGTTTAAAACACGGTGTTTTAAAACGTTTTGAAACATTTGAATAAAAAACACCGTTTTAAAAATTTGAATAAAAATAGAAACGAACTTAAAACATTTTGAACGTGTTTTAAAACGTTTTAAAACCAGGCCGAATAAAAGACGTTTTAAAACGTTTTAAAACATGGGAAAATAATATAAAACGTTTTAAACTGTTTTTTATTAAAAAACGTTTTAAACAGCAACCCTGCAAGTCACCAAAGAAGAGCTCCCTGGTGGCAGATTTTCGGCCTTCAAGCCCTGCAGATTCGAATGCACATTTTTCGCCCTTATCTTCCCAGATTTTGCTCCATTCTGAAAAGTGCAAATTAAAAAAAAAAACAGATGTCACCATCAAGTGGAATTCAAAAGAGATGACGACACATCTCCTTGATCTTAAAAACCGAAAATTCATTCCTTTTTTTTCTCCAAAAAGAAAAACAACATTTACAAACCAACATTGTTTACTCTTTTTATTGTATTTCGATCAACGATACCAAAAACATCCGTCTCAGTGTATATTAATGGCTGAGAAATGTCCCGGTTATGTAAAATAAAATAAAAAAATCGTTTAAGTGCGAAACTAGATTACTCAATAACGTATATATCTATGCGCATTTGGAATGTTTCGCGCACTCCTACATCTTTCATTCTTTGGCAGTGCATGTCTTTGGAATAGGCGCAGCTCCGTTATACAATAAATACCATGACAGAGGGGAAAAAAATAGTGTTAAATTTTAAATTTTATTTAAGAAAAAAAAAAAAAAAATACACTTTTCAATATAATTACGCTATTTCACGGGTCACCCATTCCAAGACTGATGTCATTATTGTAAAATAATCTTTCTGCTTTCCTATTAAGATCGAAGAATTGCTAATCGCCGTATAAACATCGAAAAAAAAAAAAAAAATTTCGCCAACACATCTTTAAAATATACTTGTTGATTTGTTTATATAAGAAAAAAAACATTTGAAAGAAAGAAAATTGCGTTGCTTGGTAACCGCGCCTTTTTAAAAAAAAAGTTCCAGATTTTTTTCCTATATTTAAATAATTGAATCACGAAGAAGAATCGCATACACGGTGCTTGAGTAAACGACTACCGGTACTAATTTTTTTTTTTTTTTTTTTTTTTACAAGTCTGCGTGACTGCTTTCTGGTTATACCGCGCAAAATAAAAAATAAAATAAAGTATTTAATTGGTTTAAGACTCCATTTAATTCATTAAATGCTCGGTTGCTTAATAAATAAATGCATCGTAAAGTTTAACGTTCAGAATCGTCTTTTTTAATAATTTAATTTGGAGGTCAACCGAATGATATAATGCCGTATATTTTTTAATATAAAACGATATGATTGATTTTTATAAAATCGAATGTTCGCGCGGGTGAAAGTTGAAATTGAAAAAAAAATTCAGATTTGAATAATTTATTGTTATATCCTTATTTAGAAATTAAAAAATCTGAACTGTTTTTAGTTTAAATTAATTTTTTTTGCAATGTTTGTTCAACTTAATCATTTTTTTCTTTTTTGCAATCTCGATATGTTGTCCTGCACGCGAACATCTCGCTCCATAACGCCCGTTTACTCTATCATGATTTTTTTTTTCATATTCATAACGATTCTGTAATATTTTTCCTAATCCATTTTTCCTAAAAAAATAAATTCCTAATCCATTTTAGCTAATCCATTTTTGCTAAAAAAAATTAATTCCTAATGCTGCTTCTCCATTATGGCTCAAAATTAATTTTACAAAATTAATTTTATAAAATTATTGGGAATAATGCTTTTATTTTACTAATCGAACATGAGGATGACTTAAAAAAGAATAAGAAATCTGTAAAAAATAAATATGTTATGAAAAAAGAAAGAAAAAGCGCATAATTTCCGGTAATTTTATAAAATTAATTTTGTAAAATTAATTTAGGACCTATACCATAATGGAGAAGCAGCGTAATTCATTTTTCTAAAAAAAATTCCTAATCCATTTTTCTAAAAAAATTAATTTCGTAATCCATTTTTCCTAAAAAAAAAAATTCCTAATCCATTTTAGCTAATCAATTTTGCCTAAAAAAAAGTAAATTCTTAATCCATTTTTCTAAAAAAATAAATTCCTAATCCATTTTAGCTAATCCATTTTTCTAAAAAAAAATAAATTCCTAATCCATTTTAGCAGATCCATTTTTCCTAAAAAAAAGTAAATTCCTAATTCATTTTTCTAAAAAAAATTCCTAATCCATTTTTCTAAAAAAATTAATTTCGTAATCCATTTTAGCTAATCCATTTTTCCTAAAAAAAATAAATTCCTAATTCATTTTTCTAAAAAAAATTCCTAATCCATTTTTCTAAAAAAATTAATTTCGTAATACATTTTAGCTAATCCATTTTTCCTAAGAAAAATAAATCTTTAATCCATTTTTCCTAAAAAAATAAATTCCTAACCCATTTTTTCCTAAAAAAATAAATCTTTAATCCATTTTTTCCCAGGAAAAATAAATTTCTAATTTATTTCTACTATTTCGGTTCCTAAAATTGTTTTCCTATTTTTTTTTTTTTTTTTTTTTTTTAATTTTTCTAAAATTTTTAAATTTCTTCGTAAAATTCCTAAAATAAAATTTCCTAAAATCCCTGTAGGATCTTGAAAAATTAGGAAAAATATTCATTTTAGAAAATTTTATTTTAGGAATCAAAAAGATTTTAAGAAAACTAAAAATTAGGAAAAAAATGGTTAGGAAAAATATTTCAGGAACCAAAATGGATTAGGAATTCAATATTTTAGGAAAAACGGATTAAAAAAAATGGTCGGGAACGATTCAACGTCGAACTTTTTATGTGATTTTTTTTTATAATCACGGAGAAGACATTTCTATTACACCAATTTTTTTTTTTTTTCAATCTCAAGTGTTGTATTATTACAATTATTTTTGTAGTAAGTGGCGAAGATAAGAAATCTTTACGATGATGATTATTGCATGGAAAAAGAAATAACACGAAAAGAAAAAGAAGATAGAAAGAAAGAAAGAAAAAAAAAAAAAAGGATTTACAAACAACAATGAAACGGGTAAACAATCAAGCTCCAAGAGAGTTGATCAATATTGATTTTTGTTTAACCAATAATTCACAAAAGGTAGCGTTTCAACATTAGGTAGCCTAATCGTTGATTGTTTATTTAGTTAATATTAAAACAAAGGATTGTTTGATGAATTTATTTATTATGTTTGATGGGGAGTGATATTTGAAAAAAAAAAAAAATATATTTTTGTGAGTAGTCAATTACGCGGAGATTGGGAGAAAACTTGTTTTGGAAACTTGTAGTTGGTGGGAGTTTTATTTGATGAAGAATGAGAATTTTCACGGCAAACTAAATTTGCCGGCTGTCGGCTGCTATCCTGGTAAAATGGCGGAGTGCCTCGGATTGGTTGTTGAATAATTAAATAATCCACTACCGTTTTTCTCATCGCAATAATCCGCAAAAGAACAAAAGCAAAAACCTAAACCAAAAGACAAAGAATTTTTCCCAGCCTCAGATGACAAAAAAGCGATCGCATTATTTCCAAATTGAGTTTTGATCGTTTCCTAGGTAATTAAAAATTAGTGAAAAATACCAAAACAAATCCGGAAATTTTTTTTTTCAAAATCATGTCAAGATCAAAAGTAACAGGCGGTTTAATAATTATTGACAAAAATAACCTCAAAAGCATGTTTGAGCACGCAAAATGTTTTCTGATTAAATTTTTTTTTTTTAATACACATTTAAACTCATTTTACGGGACATTATAAGTTGTGGTTTTTACAAAAGAGAGACACCTATTATTAATTAATGACAGTCATAATGCTCCTCCGTAAAAATATTCAATTATGATAATGATTAAACATTTAACGACCGTAGCAAGCGTAAGCATTAGCGACCCGTGTCAAACTGCATCGTAAGTACTCAGTCATTATGGTCTTTTTTTTTTTGAAGTGTGAACATGAGTTTTACATAAGTAAAATTTTATCCCTTATCTAAAATCTTCGAAAATTTATCAAAAAAAAAAAGAATATCCAATTTCAGCTTCTGTGTTTTCGTTAAAAACGGAAAGACGAATAATTTTGATATCAGATTCTCGTCCCTCTATTTTTAAAATTTAATCAATTAATTTTTGTTGGATTTGATTCAGGTTGGGCAGGGAGATGGGGGTACTAGTACCAAAATGTGATGCGAACAAAACACGCATAAAATTTCTGAAAAATCCATGCAAAATATGCATAAAAGTTTTACAAGACCAATACACAATATGCATAAGATTTTTGCAAAATCAATGCAAAATATGCATAAAAGTTTTGCAAAATTAATGCAACTTACGTATAAAATTCTTGCAAAATCAATGCAAAATACGCATAAAATTCTTGCAAAATCTATGCAAATTATGCATAAAAGATTTGCAATATCAATGTAAAATACGTATAAAATTCTTGCAAAATCAATGCAAAATGTGCATAAAGGTTTTGCCAAATCAATCCAAAGTCGTGTCTCCATTAGCGATTTATCCGATGATCGGATTATCCGACCACCGGAAGTACTGTACTTTCGAACACTAGGAAAAAACTCGAACTTGAAAATAACAATGGCGTATTCGGTATTTTGTTTATGTTTTTTGCGTGCGGGATATTTTTTGCGTAGAATCTTCGGATTTGGAACAATAAATCTCTTTCTTTAATATCCCGCACGCAAAAAATAAAAACAAAATAACGAATACGCCATTTTTATTTTAAAGTTCGAGTTTTTTTCTGGTGTTCGAAAGTACAGTACTTCCGGTGGTCGGATAATCCGATCATCGGATAAATCGCTAATGGAGACACGACTCAATACATGCATAAAATTTTTGCAAAATCAATGCCAAACATGCACAAAATTCTTGCAAAATCAATGCAAAATATGCATACAATCTTTGTAAAATCAATGCAAAATATGCATAAAATTTTTGCAAAATCAATGCAAAAAATGTATTTATTGTTAATGTATTATTTTTGTATCATTTATAAAAAAATTAGGACATGAAGAATTTTTTCAAAGTTTATGCATATTTTTTTAAGCATCAAAAGTTGAACACTGTATGCTTGTGGAGAATTTGATAAGCATAAAAATCTGGATATGCATAATTTTTTCATTATTTTTTTTTTTTTTCAAAGTCAAAAAGCAGGAAAAATTTGCAAATATTATTATGCTTACTCAACTTTATTTTCCATTTTATGCATCCTTAAAGAAAATTTACGTAAGACTTTTATTTCGGGTTTTTGGACCCCCTCCCCCCCCCGGTTGTAAGACATTTCGCCATACTTAGCTCATGGCGAAGATGGTTGATACGGACCCCCCCCCCCCCTAAAAATCTTATGTAATACTTGAACGTTCCGTTATTTATGCATGATTTGTACGTAATTTATGCATAATAATTTTGGAGGATGAAAAAAAATGTTTCTGGTAAAAAAAAAAAAGTTAATTTTGTAATACAATGATTTACAATCATTTATGCATGTCTTTTTTATACAACTTATACATAATTTTTATGTAATTTATGCATCTCTTTTTCGTACTGGTGTAACAAACGAAACAACGAAACCGATTTTTTGCATTATCCCGAATTTTCATTCGGGATCGGAATCGAAATCAAAATTTGCTATTTCAAAAATAATCGGAATCGGAATTTGTGCCTTTCTTGAAAAAAAATCGGAATCAAAATCGGAATTGCAGCCCTGATTTTTTGTGCGAATGTTTATTTCTGTGACAGTAAGACCAGGTAGATAGACCGATGAATCGAGAATAAAAAATATTTGTTTACTTAGTATGATGATTTATCGACCTAAATCTTGCTCGATTTTTTCATCTATAAAAAAACCCTTCTAATCCTAAGAGTTTCCTCTAAATCCTAAGATTTTTTTGCTTCCTTCGTTATGCTCCTGCAATTCAAAAGCAAATAGCACATTAAACAAATACGAATATTTTATGTTCATTAAACACCACTTATGAAATAAGTCTCTTAGATAAAAAAAAAAAAAAAAAAATCAAAGTGGAAGAAAAAAAATGTAACCTAAAGAAGTCACCCAGTTTTCCTTGCCCCGAGAAAGAATCTTCCTCCGATTAGAGAGAAAAAAAAAAAAAAAAAAAAAAACTAATCGACATTCGAATCCGCAATTAGGAGTTTATTATTAATGACAATGACCATATACGACCGAAGATAAATTTTCATAATTTCAATAAAACTGCATTTTAAAAACATCTTATCAAATATCAGTGCATTAAATTAATCAAAATCCTAGAAGCCATCTATTTAAATATGATGCATCTTCAACGAAAATTAAAAAGTGATTAATCAAAAAAGTAGGAGCTGGAACTGGATATTCTTTCCTTTGATAAATTTCCCCAAGATTTTAGATAAGCGATAAAAATTTACTTATGTAAAAATCATATTAGTTTTTGTTTCTTTACTTTTTTTTTAGATGGAATTTTCTTTTTGCAGAAGTGAATTTTTCATTGGGTAATATTTAATTGGGTAGTATTATATTATCGATTTGGCAAGTATTTATATTGAACGGGCAGTATAATATTGAAAGGGGCAGTATTTGATGGTCAGTATAGCAATGGGCAGTAAAAATATTGAAATGGCAGTATTTTTCAAAAAGTGTCAGTATTTTTCTAGAAGTGTCAGTATTTTTAAATAAAATGGCATGTAAAGGGCAAAAAAAAATTTTTGGATACAGAAAAAAAAAAATTATTTTTGAAATAATAACGAAAGATTATGTTTAATCGAATAAAAATATGAAACCATGTGATTCTATAACAAATCATTTAAAAAATAGCCACAGAGGCTTTTTGGAGGAACAATTATAAAATAGCTAAAAGTTAAATGTTGTAAAAAAATTGATATTTTAGTAGAAAAGAAATTTAGGGAAGCATTAATAAGCGATATTGATGTCTTACATTTCGCGGCTGATAAGGAAGTATTTCGAAAGGAGGACCATGTTTTTAAAATAATTGAGAAAAAAAAAGGGATTTTGTTTAATATTTGGAAAACGAATGGCTTCATTCACACTGTTATTGGTTTGAGCTCATTTCGTTCCGTCTATAATAATGGATTAGGGATCATACATCATACATGTATTACGTAAGAATTATTTTGCTTTCCAAGACCCCTCACGTCCGTTATATTAAACAAAAATATGTTAAAAAAGAACACATTTTCCGCGAAAAATTGTCTCTGGGTATCGGTTTTAAACGTGGCAAAGGACCACCAGTGGTCGTCAAAGCTGTCCCAATTGAAGAAAAACGTAAACGGGGCAGGCCAAAAAAAGCTACTCAAGCTTTATTAGTTGATTAGGGGTAATTTGTATTTTTTTTTGCTTTTTTGGTTATGCTCTACTGCTCGAAAATGAATGTTATACTGCTCAAAAATGAATTTTACACCGCCCAGAATTGAATTTTACACTACCTAATATTGAATTTTATACTGCCCATATATTATTTTTACTGCCCTTTTAAATTTTAATACTGCCCGAAAACAGTAAAATATACTGACTGTAAAATTGAATTAAATACTGCCCCTTTCAATATAAAATACTGCTCAAATAAATGGCACCCTTTTTCATTTTAGGTTTCGATTATAGGATTATTTATGGATTATTTATGCTTACTTATTTATGCATGATTTGTGTTTACTTATCTATGCATCATTTATGCTTACTTATTTATGAATCATTTATTCATACTTATTTATGCATAATTTGTTTACTTGCCTATGGATTATTTATGTTTACTTATCTACGGATAATTTATTGTTTACTTATCTATGGATCATATATGCTTACTTATCTATGGATCATTCATTGTTTACTTATCTATGGATCATATATGCTTACTTATCTATAGATCATTTATTGCTTACTTATCTAGGGATTATTTATGCTTACTTATCTATGGATCATTTATTGTTTACTTATCTATGGATAATTTATTGCTTACTTATCTATGGATCATTTATGCTTACTTGTCTATGGATCTTTTATTGTTTACTTATCTATGGATCATTTATGCTTACTTATCTATGGATCTTTTATTGTTTACTTATCTATGGATCATTTATTGTTTACTTATCTATGGATCATATATGCTTACTTATCTATAGATCATTTATTGCTTACTTATCTAGGGACTATTTATGCTTACTTATCTATGGATCATTTATGCTTACTTATCTATGGATCTTTTATTGTTTACTTATCTATGGATCATTTATGCTTACTTATCTATGGATCATTTATTGTTTACTTATCTATGGATCATTTATGCTTACTTATCTATGGATCTTTTATTGTTTACTTATCTATGGATCATTTATGCTTACTTATCTATGGATCATTTATGCTTACTTATCTATGGATCTTTTATTGTTTACTTATCTATGGATCATTTATTGCTTACTTATCTATGGATCATATATCCTTACTTATCTATGGATTATTTATGCTTACTTATTTATGCATATTTTATGCATAATTATATTGGAGGAAGAAAAAATGTTTCCGTCCAACCTCAGTCATGAGGATATAAATCCACTGCAAAAGCTAATCCGATATCAAATTTTAGGCAGTCACTTAGATTTTTCTTTCAAATTCTCATGCAGAAATTTTACATTTCATGCTTCCCGTCATAAACCATCATCACCGGGGTGATCTTCAATAAAAACGAGTTTAATCAACAATTATCAAACCATTAGCCGGCTAACGTGGTTTCGTAAAAAAAAAAAAAAGTTGTAAAACGTTACTTCATTGAAGAAAATTGTCAATCACGACACGAAAGAGAACATTATCAGAAATGTCAGAAATCTATCAAGAGTTCACCGGCATCGAATTATGTGTTCTTTTTTAAATGGCTAAATCGCTGTTGAGAGGTTTTTTTATATTATCTTGATTAGTTTCGTATGCTATCACGTTGATATTAAACTTCTCTTTTTTTTTTTACATTTTAAGTGAATGTTAAAGGATCGGAAATCAGGGCAGCTTTTCACAAAACCCCCTTCACTTCTGGTGTTGGGCATCTTATATAATATTCTCTTTTGCATATGCTCCCGTTTATATAAGTTAGCGATTTAAATCAGGAGGTAGTTTCCCGGAGGCGATATTTTTCCCAGGCGTAACGAAAGGGTAAATCAACCTTGTTAGTCACAATAATGTAGGAAGAGAGGGTTGAGGTCAAGAGTTATTTTTTCTTTCTGAAGGTATAACGTTGAAAATTCGAGCTTTGGGTTACGCATTTCGAGTGCTAGAAAAACTTACCGTAAAATTAGCAGTGCCAAGTCCATAATAAAAATCGATTTTTTTTTCCAAGCTCAAATTTTGAACGTTATCTTCAGAAAGCTCAAATTTCGGGGAAGAAGGTTTTAAATTCTATAGTTAAAAAAAACGGATGTGAGTCTGGCAGTGCTGCATATTTACGATATTTTAATTATTTTTCGAATTTTTAGATATGTAATATACTTATTTTTGTTTTAAAAGCTCAAAGTCGGAAATTCGGTTTACCTGAAAGCTCAAAGTCCTGGTATAATTTTTATTATTTGAGATTTTTATTGTACTGCTGACTTCTTAAATACCTGACTTTTTTCAATTTTTATTTTATTTTATTTTATTTTATTTTTTTTTTTTTTCAATTTCTCGATGCAAAGAAAAAAAAAGGTAGATTATCAGGTTATGGGCCCAGTAACATTAAAAATATTTTTTTATATTTTTCACCGGTTTATCCGGTCTATATTATATCAGGTTGTGAATGTCAGTTTCGCGAAACAAAATGGCTTCGTGTAAATTATACGGAGATATTGTGGGTTTTTATTCCGAGTGTGCGTTGTTAGCAGACCAATATCCCTATAATGATCTTGCACAGGGTATATCTTCTGCATTAGGAATTCCACATGTTCTACAACCTTCGCAGAATCCCACTTTAAGGGCTAACTTGAAGTAATTTAATTGGTACACGCAGCTCAATGACATTTTAAATAGTATCCAGGTAGATAACAATTGGCTTAACGAGGAAGTTGTACCCCAGGAACTAATCATCAACAAATTCAAAGAATACTGGCATTTACAAGATGTGGAACGAGCCTTGAACTCGATGCGGAACCCGACGTACCAGTATTTGATAGAAGCGGACGGCTTGCAACCCTATCTGCAGGACGCTGAAAAGTTTGCCATTGCCAAACTAGTAAGTCAAATAAGGACGGCTAACCCCCAAGTTATTACATTGACCGTGAATAGTACGACTTATTGGTGGAAACAAACCCGCGTATGCGAATTCTGCAACCAGTATGAAAACGAGACACTTACGCACTTTCTATTCCAGTGCCCGAGCTACCGAGGAATTAGAGACTCCCACCTATCTGCGTACATCACTCAAGGCGCGCCTCTCGCTCAAAACATGATCACCCTTTTAACAAATCTAGATTACCCGAAACAGAGAAATATATTTTTGTACATTTTAAACGCTTTAAAAGTCCGGGATATTGTGTTAAATAATTAAAATAATTAAATAAACGTGAATGCAAAGCCTGTAAACGCGACTTTTTTTGGCTTTTCCGCTTAGTTTTTTTCTGAATTGTAAAACAAAAACTGTGGATTGTATTTTTTGTAAAATTGCCAACCTATTATTACGCTAAATGCAAATATAATTAATTATCTATCTATCTATCTATCTATTATATCAGGTTATGGGCCCACTCACATTAAAAAAATATTTTTTATATTTTTAAGCGATACATCCGTTTCTATCAGGTTATGGGCCCAGTCACATTAAAAATATTTTTTATATTTTTAGCCGCTTTATCCATTTCTATCAGGTTATGGGCCCAGTCATATTAAAAATATTTTTTTATATTTTTAACCGGTTTATCCGTTTCTATCATGTTTATGGGCCCAGTCGCATTAAAAATATTTTTTTACATTTAACCGGTCTATCTGTTTATACCAGGTTATGGGCCCAGTTCCCAACTTTCGTTTTGAAAAAAATCGAAATTTTTCTGTTTTGGTAAAATTTTTATTTAACTTTTATCCCGTATAGAAATAGGAGGCTATTTATTTCATGGAATAGCCTCCTATCTCCAGTACTAGGTACCTCCTATCTCCTGGATCCAGTTCTACGTAAGCCTCTTAGGATATTGGGGAAGGAGGGGGTGAAAAATCTATTAAAACGAATTCTTTTGTTTTAGAGTTTAAGGTTTATAAAATAATATGAATAAAACTTCGAAAAAGAAGTTTCCGTCCACGGGGGCGATTTTTTAAAATAGAGTTGTTAAAAAGTAAAATTGTACAAAAAACAATTAGGTTCTGTGGGACCCTAACGCGTATGCCAAACCGTTCAAACCATTCGCGGGTTCATAAGTAGAATAATACCTTGCTGGGATCTAGTTTTCTTAGTCTTTTCCTGTTCTCATTTCTTCTTTTACCGGCATTGCACAAAGCTACGCGACGAGACTAAATATTTCTCATGTTTATTTACATATAATTACAGTCCTTAATCAAACGAAAATCAAAAAGCCATCGCCTTTTTTTAATTCATTAATCAGCTTCAAAGAATTCTTTTTTTTATTTCTTCCAAATAACACGGTTCGAAATTTGTGTTTTCTCACGGGGATCCCAACACAGCCCACAAAAAAAAAGACATTCAGAATTACGTAACCGTGTATACAGTACCTACAACCTTCTGATTAATTCCATTTTAATATCATCAATTAAAATAAAGAAGAAAAAAAAAATAAAAAAAGAAACATGAATCTCAAACGAAGGCAAAATCCCAATCACTCCGTAAAAGTTAAACAAGGTTAGAAAAGATATTATGAATTAAAAAAATATTTCGCTCCCTGTATGCAGTCCCATAAAATTAAAAAGTGGAGTTTAAAAAAAAAAAAAAAAATTAAAAGAAGCGGCGATGATTTGATTTACGGATTAACGTCGATATTCTAATTGAAGGATATGATTAAAAAAAAAAAAAAAAAAAAAAAAAAAAAAACATATTATTCTACTTTATGATGATTTCGTATCGATTTATATTTTTCTCAGGGGGAAGAAAATTGCAACCTTGTTCCGATTATAAAGTTATGCGAATCCTTTGGGCCATTTTACTCATCCTCACTATTTTAATGAAATTACGAAAAGGGGGAATCCATATTTGGACATATTTAGAAAAAAAAAAGGCGGTTAGTCATCGGATTTAAATTTTTCACTTTCCTGTTTGACGACTAGGAGAGCATAGATAGACATAAAATGCAATAAATTTAATCAAAAGAATCTTTTTTTTTTTTTTTTTTTTTTTTTTTTTTTTTTTTTTTGTAATTAAAAAAAACAGATGATCGTAAAACAGTTTTTAATGTGTCTCTTAATTGAATAAAAATGACATGGAAGAATCATTGATTCAAGGTTATGGTAATAAGAATGATAGGTCAGTACCGCATAATACCACATACCGGTACCACGTACGTGTAACAAAAAAAAAAAAAAATAAAAATAAAAATAAAAACAAAAGACGATCCACAAATATATTATTTCTAGTGCAATGTTGCAACGACTTTTTTTTTTCTTTTTGTCTTGACATAGCGCCTCCCAACCATAATCCTCATGACTCCATAAGCAAATAATAATCGGATCCCCTCATTTTAAAATCGGCCGTACCTGATTCAATCCTCAATGAACGTACATAAGCCCGTAAGTTAAGAATAGCGAACGAAATTAAAATATTCACTTTCGAGTTTACATCACAAGTTAAATATAAACCAAAAAAAAAAAAATTCTTTTTCTTTCTTATTCAACGAAACCGGCCCTTGGGTAACGGTTCGGTAAGTGAAACATTGGCTCGAACCGAATCAGCGAGTGCATTTTCCTGCAGTGGATTCTAAGGGAAGGATTAAAAATCCTATATAAGCACCCCAGATTCGGTTTTGCTGAACAGTTTGATTGTAAAATTTGATGCGAACACCGCGTTTATTTAATTCGATGTGTTAAAAGAGTTTTGAGTTCAGTTGTGGTTTACTTTTAGTGTAAGGATTTGACTCAATTTTTTAAAAAAATAATAATTCCGGGTTTTTCTTGGACTTAGGATTACGATTAGAAAATGGCATTCTTTCAGGTTAGTGGCATATATTTTATTTAATAATTTATCGTTAGGAACGAGTTTTTTTTTTTCGCCGTAACCGGCATGAGATTTACTTTTTCTTCTTTAGAATATTCGGTGATTTTTTTATTTATTTATTATTATTATTTTTTTTTTTTTTTTTTTAAGCTAATTCATGATTCAACTTATTTACTTTTTTTTTTCAAATAAAAATGATTTCAACCGAGATTTTTTTTTTTTTTTTTTTGGTGATTTAGCTTTAGAAGCAAAACTTACTTAATATTAAAATTCGTAAATTTTCCTGGGTATTTTAACGTGAAATCAAATCAGGATTTTTCACAGAGAAAAATCCTAGCTCCCTATTACTAAATGTTGAGTCCAGCCGGGTGACTGCTCAAATTTTTAGCAATAATTACTAAAAGTAATAGTTTTAGCTACTAAATTTTAAGTAGAAGTAGCTTAAGTTTTTTAGTATTTTCTCCACCCAGTGTTTAGTAATAGGGAGTTATTTTTAAAGCTTCTGTCTAAAAATAAAACTTTTGTTAGAACTTGGAAAATCTAACAAAAGGTTAATTAAGGCCGAAATTTCACTCTAAGTAGTAAAATGTTACGGTAACATGTTACTCAACATGTTGCAGGGTTAGAAACATGTTGACACAACTTTATCCGCAGTATTTACAAATTTTGATTTTTTATTTTTCACTGTTGCGCAACATGTTTTTACGATTTAACATGTTGGCAACATGCTTCTAACAAGTTGAGCAACATGTCTCAACATATTACTGCAACATGTTCTATCGCTAAATTTCAGTCTAAATATAAAAATTCTGACACCCTTAACCTGAAATATCAGGTTCTTATCGTACGTTTTTGTTTATGAAATGTTGCTTGTTAGAGACTTGGGTCTTTCATTTTGCAAAATTTTAGTTACCGTAACTAATATTTTAGTAACAATTACTAAAATTTGGTAGTAGTAGCAGTTAGTAACAGAAGAGCCATCTTCACCAACGCTATTTAAGGAGATGACCGTCGTATATCACGGTTTTTTTTCTTCATAAGTTAACCGACCAAAATCGGCCGGTTCTTTTTTAATCATGGTTTTCTACCAGTGTTGGTGGAACTGGCCCTAAGAAGTCGTTACTAAAATTTCAGTTAAGGTAACATAAGTCAATTAATGTTTAATAACGTTATCAGAACACATTTCAAAATTTGAATTACCTTCGCTGAAATTCTAGTAGTTTACTAACATTTGGTAGTAGTGACTGGTAGTTAATACTCTTTTAAGAGAAGGCTTCAGATATTTATTTAAATATACCAAAATAAATTTCCCTGGCCTAAAACTATTTTTAGGAGATACAAATTAAAAATCTGGCTTCGTAGCGAACTTTATATTCATACTGGCATCTTTCTTTCAAAATTTCAGATTCTCAGGTTGTAAAGAAACTCCGGAAAACGTTTTCAAAAATAAATGTCGGGAATATATTTTCCAAAGCGTTTTCCGGAGTTTCTTTACAACCTGAGAATCTGAAATTTTGAAGGAAAGATGCCAGTATCACTATGAAGTTCGCTACGAAGCCAGATTTCTAATTTGTATCTCCAAAGCGTTTTCCGGAGTTTCTTTACAACCTGAGAATCTGAAATTTTGAAGGAAAGATGCCAGTATCACTATGAAGTTCGCTACGAAGCCAGATTTCTAATTTGTATCTCCAAAGCGTTTTCCGGAGTTTCTTTACAACCTGAGAATCTGAAATTTTGAAGGAAAGATGCCAGTATCACTATGAAGTTCGCTACGAAGCCAGATTTCTAATTTGTATCTCCAAAAAAAAGTTCTAAGCCATGGAAATTTATTTTGGTATATTTAAATAAATATCTGAAGCCTCCTCTTAAGTAAAATTTTAGCTAAGGTAACCAAGATTTTGAGACTTCACAAGATTCTGCTCAAAATTAGGTAAAAATTAATATTAGAAAATTAAGTATTGATTACATTTTAAAAAATTTTTAATGCGGGACTACATACAGTACAACATAAATTTTCAGAATTTTCGCTAACTACCAAAAAAAAATCAAAGTTGGTTTAAAATTCGAGTATTCGTTTTTTTTTTTCTTCAACTGCAAAATTTTACGGATTTGAAAATTTTAATAAAAACCAATCGAATTAGTATAGACAAACCCTTAATTCCACAGTTTGTTCTCTGCGGTCCTAAGCGAAATGGCAGTAAGTGACTTCAGGAAAAATGTTTGCTTACATAAATAAAACAAAGGAAGCAATTTTCACTCAAATTCCCCTTAAGACGGCAGAATTAAGAAGCATAAAATTTAGTAGAACGTTTAAATAATGGAAGCAAACTGACCAGAATTTCAACTGTATGACGCCCTAGCTCTATTTTGTATCACCGTAAGGCCGATTTTATTTCAATAGTAGCAATTAATAAAAACCATCAATATCAATAAAAACCCACCAATATTGATAAAATTTCATCAATATCAATAAAAACCGACCAATATCAATAACATTCCATCGATATTAATAATAAAATACTTATCAATATCAATAAAAACCCACCAATATCAATAAAAACCCGCCCAATGTCATAACATTTCATCAATATCATTAAAAATCCATCAATATCAATAACATTCCATCAACATCAATAAAAACCCACCAATATCAATAAAAACCGACCAATATCAATAACATTCCATCGATATTAATAATAAAATACTTATCAATATCAATAAAAACCCACCAATATCAATAAAAACCCGCCCAATGTCAATAACATTTCATCAATGTCAATAACATTTCATCAATATCATTAAAAATCCATCAATATCAATAACATTCCATCAACATCAATAAAAACCCATCAATAAGACCCTATTACGGTCCAAATTTAAGACAAACGCAAAAATGAAGTCATTTTTGGAACGAGGGAAACTTTTGAAAATATTTATTTATTTAAGGCAATTTTGTTTTTCAACGAAAATCCTGGAATTATTACATTGTGAAAGTCCTTATGGGTAACTTTGAATCAAACAAGATTTTGATAATTGTATGGCCTGACAATGATGAAAATTAATAAATTAATAAAAACCAATTCTCGTCAAAAAAAAATTGAACTTTTTAAATAATTTTTTTTTTTTGAAAATTGCCCTTGTTCCGGAAATGGCTTTAAATAATCCCTACGCTCCCTCGGCTAATCAGAAGAAATGCGCACTAGGTACTTTTCTGCATCTCGGTAAGCGAAACTCCAGCGGTATCATTGAATACCTTGTTCAGGCTGATCTTTCGCTTACCGCATCGTATCATATTCCAGAAAGAAATTTTTTTTAATTATTTCATCACGAAATCGACTTCTAAAATTACATTTTAATATCGTATTCATCTTTTAAAGATTCAAAAAACGTTATTAATAAAAAATGATATAATAAAAATATTTGATAAGGTAGACCTCCTGTTCAGAATAATCCGGTTTAACTCTTCAAACGTGTGATATAATCCTGTAATCGTTTCTAAAAAAAAAATCTTGTTTTATTCTTCTTTCTTCCCCGCGATTCGATCATCTCGGTTGATTCATAAAAAAAAAAAAAAAAAAAAGAAAATTTCTTTAAATAAAAAAAAATATTGCGATATTCGACCCTGTAGGGAGGAGCCGCAAAGTAGCAAGGTTTCGGTGACGAAATTAGGATGATATACTTGCTATGCAACAAAGTGGGTGTCTTTACAATGATTTATCTATCGTTTACACTGTTTTATTTGATTAATTTCGACTCTTTTATTGTTGGGTTTTCTCTTACGAGACTTTAGACGACGTTGAAACGGTTTTTGTTGAAATAAAAATATAATTGTACGTGTTGGTTAGGGAAAAAAAATTTGGCCCACGAAGAAAAAAGTTTTAGCCTTTAGAAAAAAATTTTAGCCCTAAAATTTTTTTTAGGGCTAAAAATTTTTTTTAGGGCTTTAAAAATTTTAGGGCTAAAATTTTTTTTTAAAGGGTAAAATTTTTTTCTTCGTGGGCCAAAATTTTCTATTTTATCAACCACAGGTTGAATATCAATCTTTCGGATTATTTCACTTATACCTATGGCTAGCATTTTTTCGTGAAATAATTCTTCCTCGGGCAACAGTATAAATATATATTTTTACAACTACAATCATCGAATACATAAAACATGAGGATTATAATAATATTTAAATTTAAAATACCGGCAACCACTGAAAAGTATTGAAAAAAAAAACTGCAATATTAGCCGTGAAACTATCACTAATTATACTAATGAGGTTTGGCGCTTTTAACTTTAAACGGCATATAACCCAACTCCGTGCAATATTACACTTACTAATTACATACAACTATGTTGCATGCAAAAACCCGCATGTTTAATTAATTTTCGAGTCGTAAATATTATTATTATATTTTTAAATTCTTTCGAGATCAATATTTCCTATCTCATCATTTTTAATGATAATCGATTTGTCCGAATAGAAATTTAATTTCGGGTTTTATTATAAAATATATTATTAAATCGAATTAAAGGAGATATATGCATACAAAAGAAGGAAAAAGAATGAAACTTTTTTTTTTTTCGAAAGAAAAGAAAAATTGCTCAATTTTGGGTTTTTTTTTGTGCCTGCCTACTAAAAAACATCAGCTGTGTCCAACTATTTTGTAACAAAATCGATTTGGGACTATAATTAGCTTTGATAATAACGTATCTGTGAGATGCACGAACTGCACACGTCTGACTTTTTTTTTTTTCTTTTTTAAAGGTCAGTTTTTCTTATTCCTCGAAGTTGATTCTTCTTTTATTTTTTTTTTAAAGGGGAACATTTTTTTATACTAAATTATTGACTTAAAAGCCAGTTAGTTTGTCAGTACCTGATTATTAAAATATCAAATTAACTGATATGACACGTGATATCACGAATAATAATGATCTTGTTAAGAATTTTTTTTTTTCCTTTCCGAAATGAGACATCAGATTTATTTTTAAATAAAATCGAAAGGATTTTTTAAGGTATACATACTTACAAGCAATATGTATGCACGTGGCATTTTATATAATTTATATATAAATTATATACAAATTATATATAAATTATATATAAATTATATATAAATATATCAATTATATGCATAAAATAGCACAAGATGTACAGTTTAACCTACTTAGGTTAAGAATCTGAAATAGAAAATTAATAATAAATTAATAATAACTGAAATTTTACAGTAAATCTGAGATTAAATTTTTGTTTTGGAGCAGAATTTTTTTTTTTTTTTTGGTTTGTTAAGGTTCTAGTTCGTTTACATAACCGGCCGGCTAGCCGGGCGGTGTACACATTTTAACGATAAAAAAATGTTTAAAAAATTTTTTTTTGAATCCAATATTTTATACATGAAAACGGGGTCTAACTGCACCGAAACCGTACCCAAAACGTTTCGTTATGTTCAGAGATAAATTTCCATGATATTAAATGCATGAACAATAGTTAATAGCTCTTATATTTGAAAATATTTAATTGTTTTCGCAAAAAAAAAAAAAGAAAAAAAAAATGTTTATTTCCGAGAGACTAGTGCAGCGCTCTAGCGGTGAAAGCGCGAACTATTTCAAAAACAAAAAGAAGAATGGCGCCGTATTTTTTTATTTCGAAAACATTGAAAAAAATTATCAAATTTACGCACAATAAAGCCTTTTTCATACACTTTCAATAACGAATCTTTACCTTTTAAACATAACAAAACGTTTTGTCACGGTTTCGGTGCGATCCGATCTCATTTTAATGTGTAAAATACCGAATCGTAAAAAAAAAAATTAAACTTTTTTTAATGTTAAAAAATTTTCACCGGCCGGTTATGTAAACGAACTAGAACCTTTACTCTGAAAAATTTTTTTAAATTTATAATTAGGGTGTTTGTTTATCTCTTTTATTCAAAAATGTGAATATACGGATTTTTCGAATGGATGTTGTTAGTTATCTTTCTGGGCATAGATTCACTGGCGTAGGCCTACCCCCCTACGCCAGCTACAAACTGGGGCCAATTTTAAATTATCTGATTTAAATTTCGTGGTTTTGAAAATGAAGCGAAATTATGAAATTTTGCAATTTTCAAAACCTTGAAGAAATTGGGGATTTGAAAATTTTAATTTTTGAATGAAGAATTTTAATATTATTTTCTAGATTCCCGAATTTTTCTTAAAAATAACTTAGTTATTTTTCTAATATTTAAAAAAAAATAATAAAATTTTGCAAATCCCCGATTTTTTCGAGGTTTTGAAAATTGAAATAAGTCATAATTTCGCTTCATTTTCAAAACCACGAAATTTAAATTAACTTATTAATAAAATTTTAAAAAAATATCACGGAGATAAAAAAAATGAAGTCATTGTAATATTTTTTTCAGAAATATCTTCATACAGCCCAGTTTCCTTGAAGTCACAAGATAAGAAGAAATGTTTCCTAAAGTTGAAATGCGTTGCATTTCGAATCAAAACCGTTCAAATAAGCAACATTAAAAACCCACGGTATTGTGTATTATCCAAAATTGCAAAAACATTTTGCTGATTCATCAATAGGACATTACAAAAAATGCTAATTTCCGTCGATGTGATAATTTTGTGCTGTACGAGATGCATAAATTTTTGCAGAAATTATTTTGCATGTGCAAATTTTTGTATAAATTGTACAAAAATAATAGATTATAGAGTAGACCAGAAAATTGCTTAATAACTTTGGACCAGGTTGGGGGTGCGTTAAAAATCAAGTGCAGAGGGAAATAAAGTAGAACATTTTAATTGAAATTCAATTGGTTGGGCTGAGTTACCAAACGAAGTGTGTAAAACCATATATGTGTTCAAAATTTAATGCCGAAAAAAAAAGAGAATTAGTGAACGAAAGATGACATCCGCCATGCTTAGCCAATCTAACGCAGCTCCATTTGGAAATTAAATTAAAAATAGGAGACAAGTGCCAATTCCAAAATGGAGCTAAGTTAAATTTTGTAAGCACGGGAGAAGTAAGCTGGTAGAAAAAATACAAGAAACTGATAGCCCTAGAAAAAGTGACTTATAAGTCCAGCCAATACGTTATAAAAAATTATAACAAGATTATAAGTTTTATAATCGTGTTATAAGTTTTTATAACGTATTGGTCGGGCTTATAACTCACTCTTTCTTTAGGAAAAGGTGGATTTAATTTTTTTTTCTCTCTTTTTTTTCTAAACGATTAAAGAGTGAAAATCAAGCAGTTGCAGGAAATATTGACGGAAAATCTACGATAATGTGTGCAAAGAGATCCGGAATTCTTTATGAACCTTAAATCCCCTCTGGGCGGATTTTTTTCCGTAAAAATTTTAAATTTTACTTTCTGTGTTAAAAAAAAAAAAAAAAAAAAATTAAAAATTAAAAATTTATGCCCGGACGCTAGATTTCTTTTATGACCCATTTCCACGTAGCTCGCTTAAAAAAAAAAATAAATAAACATTCAAATATATCAATCTCCATATTAAAATACTTTTTCAAAAATCGGATTTCTTCATCTTTGCGCTAAATTAATCAAAGAGAGAAAAAAAAAAGTCCCTCTTCCGTTCTCCCTTCGGCCACGTAAAAAATGTTTCCTAACTCAAAAACAAAATTCTCATCATTAAAAACACACTTCCCTGACAAAAATGTCAAAACACGAAATTAATAACGAAAGCATTTAATATATTTATTAAATAATATAAATTGAAATCGTGCATTTGGTCAGATGTCAAGTCAGACATGAAGAAGAACAAAATTAAAAAAAAAAAAAAAAAAAAAAAAAAAAAAAACTCAACGTTCACGATTTCCATCAAAAAATATAACATGAGGTAATATAAAGCACATTTTAATTATAATAATTTTCAGTTCATTGAATTATTATTAGTTCTGTATTAAATCATAAACTCTGTTTATTGTATTGTTATTATTATTATTATATTTTTTTTCATAATCACTTTCACACTTTTGAAACATATTCGGCACATTTTTTTTTGAAGCCAGCGCCTTAAAAAAAATAAAATAAGTGATACAACAATGGCATTAGCTACTTGAGTTTTTTTTTAAATGCAAAACAGTTAATCGTTCCGGTGTGCTGGGCATAAAAAATATGCGGTGCGAAAAGTCAAGTCAATGTTTATCTAAACAAATCTATTTTAAGCCGGTCTTCTTTATTATTAAAATTTTAATTCTTGTGTGACAGTAGCTTAACGTTGAAAAAAAAAATCGGGATGAATGTTTTTTGCCAAAAAAAAATATGAAATTTTTCACGCCCTAAGTTTTTTTTTTCCTATGCAGCTCCTATTTTAGCGCCGTATGAAAACTTATATAATTCTTTCTTTTTTTTCTTAAATTTTAATCTGAAGGATTTGATGACACGTGAAAACAAAAAAAGAAAAAAAAAATTAACAATGAACAACACACTAACCTAATTCTTACATAAGATTACTGAAATCGATTTTTATCAGTGATAATATTATTTTTTCACATAAAAAAAGGGGTATAATTAAAAAAAGAGACGAAAACAATTGAATTTTTTTTTTTCTAAGTTTATGAGAATTCTTTTTAAGATATAACAATGGGCTACTTGACATTTTGAACTGTATGTGGAATTAACTCTGAGATTACATTTTTTTTTTCTCAAAATATTTAATTTAGAAAAAGTCCGACGATTTTTTTTATTTGGTATATAACGTGATTATTTAATTGATTGCATTTCAAGTGTATTTTTTTGTATAATGCACTTAGTATTATTGTTTTCATTGTTGCTCATCTTTTTTTTCTTGGTTTTTTTTTTAGTTTTGGCACTCGAAAACCCTTTTAAAAAATAAAGTGGTCGATTCCGTTTATTGTTAAATTGTTTTGACGTTTTTTATAAAATAGCCGGTTGCATAAATATTGTCTTTTTCCTATTTTTTTTTAAAGGCTTATTGAACTTTGGGGATTTTTTTTTCTGGAAATGGAATACTTAACCTGGATTTGGTTTAGTAGTAGTAAATTTCCTTTCGTTATTTTCCGAAACGGATAACCAGGGCACGACAATGCGGAAAAATTTAATTTGTTGGAATTGGAATAGAGGGTACGGATCAGTGAAATTTAAGCGATCATCGATTCATAAATTAAACATAAGCGGAAAAATTAAATAGTGGCAGCAGACAAATGACTGATGCTTACTCTTAACACAAAGCATCACGGGTTATTCCCACAATGCTTTGCGATTGGGGACAAACAAAATTTAATTTAAAATGGCGCGAAAACATTATTATTTTTTTTTTGGTTTTATCTAAATTTTTTTCTTTGGGAGTGCAATAAAATGCAAAAAATGACATTACTCTAAGTCTAAAACTTGTAAGCGAGTAAATGCAATGAAATTAATATAGTTTCGCTCCTTCATTAAAAATAACACTTAAAGTGATGCCATTTTTTACTTTTCCCTCCCGAGAAAAATTCAGATGAACAAAGAAAAAACTTAACAATAAATGCTTTCGCGCCATTTTAAGTTTACTTTTGTTTGTCCCTGATCGCAAAGCATTGTGGGAGTAATTGCAAGCCATTGTGGGAATAATCGCAAAATATTATGGATATCTAAATGAAATCCACGACGGATTTACAAGCTTGAAGCTTTATTGACGCACCACAGGTGCGCCTCCAGCCAGTCCTGTCTTGCGCCGCCGTTCTCCAATCCGTCACTCCCAATCGGCCAACGTCTATGGACACATTGTCCTCCCACCGAATACGAGGTCTCCTTTAGGGCTTAAGGGTATTAGTCGATTGTCAAAGACTTTCCTGATAAACCGGTGCAATTTCCTAGGGGCATTATCTACTAAAGGTTAACAATGTTGAAATTACTGAAGGGCACACGAGAAAAAGGGGCTCATTGCTTTTTAAGATGGCGCTTCTTTTTCACGTTTACTTTATGACATAAACAAATCTTCTTAAAAAGCAACGAGCCATATTTTCCCGTATGCCCTTCATTTTTCTTAAGTTCCTTTATTCACAAAAACCGATCATTGAGAGAAAATTTGAAACAATAACAATGAGGATTTTTAGTGCAAACTAAATCCGCTAGGGGGGCTCTGGCTGCTATCATGGTAAAATGGCGGCCGGCTAATAAATGACATTAATATGAGAAGGGAATATTTATTGACCAATCCGAAGCCGGCTGCCATTTTACCATGATAGCAGCCAGAGCCCCCCTAGCGGATTTAGTTTGCCGTAAAAATCCTCATTAACCCTACGAGACATTACTCAACCCTTTCTTACTGATTCAAAGGGGGTCATCCTATCCCGGTACTTATTTAAATAGTCATTCGACTTTTTTTAAAACAAGAAGCATATCTGCACGTCAGAGCCAGAAAGCTCAATATGAAAATTAAAGTCGGTTAATTGTTATGGGTTCAACCATTTTTAGCGGCCATCTTTAATTTTCATATTGAGCTTTCTGGTTCGGACGTACAGATGATGTGTAATTTGTACAGTGAACAACACACGATATTATAAAGCACGTTCCAAGCCTCATTAAAGCAGTTGGAAATTCTCTTCCGAATTCCATTTCTTGAAAAAAATTTTTGTTTACATTTGATACTCCATATAATTCATAGTGTCAGCAAAAAGCGATCGTGGCGGAGGACAGAAAAAATAATTTAATAAAATCATTAAAATATCGTCGAAAACGAGGCAACATTAACTCTAAATTGTAAAAAGCTGTGCTTTCGCTTGTGCGTATTTCAAATTCCGCAAAAAACGCAATGCCGGTGCAAAAACGTTGCCCGGTTCCGAAATATTTCGAATATGGTCAATTTTGTTTTTTTTTTTTAAGAGTACAGTCAAATCGACTGAATTTTGAAACATTTTAAAACCGGATAACGTTTTTTTATCAGTTTTGCGCTTTTGCGGATTTTAGAATACGCACAAGCGAAAGCTTGTGTCGTAACCGTCAAGAAAAAGACCAGTCAAAGGAGGCCCCACAGGGAATCCCCAAATTAAAGAATCCATTGGAATAGCATATTCTCCGTTCGTGGGCACCGTAGAGAGAATTATTGAATTAAACTCGAGTGATTCGGAAGAATATTAGATAGAAACATTTTTATTAAATTTTCCGAAGTAGCTTACTTCTAAAATCGTTGGTAGAAGAAAAATGATTTCCATCATAATAAATTTTAACAACAATAACTTTATTCTTATTATACTTTTTTTCAAATACAATAATTATAATATTATACATATAACAAATAAATATGTAATATAAATATATATTACATATAATTTAATGTTATTATAGTTATATTATAATTATAATATATAATATAGTTATAATTATAATATATAATATAGTTATAATTATAATATATAATATAGTTATAATTATAATATAATATAGTATAGTATAATATAATATAGTTATAATTATAATATTATAATACTAATTACTTACTTTATATTATAAGTACATTATATTATGAGGAAAAACTATCGCCTTTTATAATATTATAAAAGCCGAAATCTCTAAAGTCCTAAACTTTTATGGACAAACAAACAACATTGAGAGAAAAAATTTCGTCGGGTACTTGAGCCGAATGGGCATTATATTAATTATAATTATAAAATTAATATAAAGTTACTTTCTAAATAAAAAAATTTGAGGGGATAACTGTAGCTCTCTACGAGTCGGTTATAATTATAATTATAATTATAATTGTTAATTTATAAAAGTAACTTTATAATCGTTTCCTAGGTTCTCGGGGCCGTAGATTTCAAAAATGATGTCAGTTTTTCTGTGGGGGGCGAAAAGGGGGTACTTCCTTTCCAATTGTTATTTTTAAAGCATCTTTGGCTTACTGCCCCTACGTCGTTTTCCCCGACAGTGCTCAAAACGCTAAAGCACTCATCCCCTGGGTGCCGATTTTTTCCTTTCTTATTACACTAAAATGAGTTCACTTGCGCTTTTAATGGTGGAAATGATTAAAATATATCTATTTTCGTTAACTTATATTTCATATAACTTCCGTTTTCCAAATTTCACACTTTCGGATCTTAAAAGGCAACCAATGCCTCTAACCCATTATAGTCACAATAAACCTAAGAGCATTAAAATCCTACTAAACTGCTAATTAAGCCACTACTAACTTAGCAGTCTCATTTTTCTAAATTTCCATTTTTCTCCCGATCAGCAACATTTTAAGTGCCCTTTAAAATTTATATGAAAAAGAAATCGAGAAATACCGATGACAGACGGAATCGAACTCGCATGTCGAAACAAACTAGATCACAGTCCTTTCTACGATCAAAAAAAAAGAAAAGAAAATTCGCACGACTTTTGTGAAACCCGAGCATCATCGCATGTCTGGGAAGAGCCCGTTTAAAAAAAGACTTTAAAATTATCTCTTCTCAGCGCTTTCATCTTCTTTTTTTCTACTGCTGCAATTAATTAGGATTTCAAGGATTTAAACTTTTATAATGAAAAAAACGTTGCGGATGTCCTGACCTAAAGGTCAAAAAGAATCTCCTTAACAGGTTGAATATTAATCAAGTCTAGCCACATTTTCTTACGGTGGTTATCGAACTTTTTTTTTTTTTTTTTTTTCTGAAGCAATTAAGATCTTTTTATTTTCAGTCGAGTCACCTGAAAAATTGTATAATGTAATAATTTTAAAAATTATCAATCCAATTTTGTCACTGGCTACGAAAATGTTGTTTCCGTGTAGGAACTGAGCAAGCAAAGATTGACGAATTAAACTTACGTAACTGCAGGAGATTTTTTTTTAAAAAAATGAATAGCGTGTTTGGACAGTAGCAAAGTGCAATTTTTTTTTTCTCTCTTCGACCTGACGAATTTTTTTAATTAGGCCGGCCCCAACCCAAATCAATAAAATAACAATAACATTAAGGCAATTCACTTTTTTTTTTCAAAGAAAAAAACGTTATATAATGACAGCGGTGGTATTAAGTAATTGAAGGAGCGATTAAGATTCGCCAGTTCCAATTATTTCTTAAAGACGAGTTGTAGCAGCAACTCGTCTTTAAGAATAATTTTTTGTTTTGGATTTGAAAAAAAAAAAAAGCGAGAAAAAATAAATACATTGTGTAATTGAAACTGATCTTTGTAACCCTGTGGGTACACGCTGCGTGTTTCGATGTCCGAACATGATCCATTATGACAACACGGAAACAGGAGTAATCTCCTTCAAAGTAAAAAAAAAAAAAATCTTCTGTCTAAAAAATTCGATAAAATTGTCAGAAGCAGAGTGTAACTGACCAACGCAGGAATCGCTGACCCCCTTCGAATTCAAGACCTGTCCAAACGTCAAATACTTGCATCCTCAAAATGGGACTATAAAAATTCCGGCTGTAAAAAAAAGAACGTCTTAATTTGGTGCGAATTTAATTCCGCCGTGTTAAACGATGAGCCGGCCCCCTAATTTTGACCTTTGAACTTAAGTAGCCAATATTTTACAATCTTTTTATCAAAAACGGAAACAATCCTTGTTAACTTAAACGACCTTTTAAAATTCATCAGCAAATATTTATTTATAAATCTTTTTTTTTTAATAACACTGGAACTTACACCTCAAGTCACGGTTCATTACTGCAACATTTTTTTTTTTTTTTTTTTTTTTTTTTTTTTATGACCATCGTGTTTGTTTAAATGACTAAGGGAATTTTGAAACGGATAAATCGTCTCTGCGGGATTTTGGATTTGACATTTTGTGCGATATTTGTGAGTTTTGATTCATGACTAATTCCAAAAAAATATTATTTGTATGAATTGAGTTAGGTAATTCAAGTCATAAGGAAGACGTCTAGACTAATTTTATAGGACTAGTATTTTGGAAGAAATGATACTTTTGCCCTAATCTAGAAAAAATTATTTGGTTGATGTGTTGCACGGTCTCGGCTATTGCAACGGATTTTTGCACTGAGAACAAACTAATATTTGGCAATTGCATAGGTTTTTTTTTTAGTTTTTTTGGGGTAATTTCCCCCCAAAAAAATTTTGTGAGGAACCCTCCTGATTTTGTTCCAATGCCTGTAAGATCATTCCACAAAAAATTTGAGATCGATCGGTCACCATTAAGAGGTGCCCCAGGGGCCCAAAAATTTTCAAACAGCTCATATAAAAACCAAAAATGAACGTTTTTTGGGCATAAAAGACTATCGATTCCTATCGGAAATTTCGCGTTGATTATGAATTTGAAATCATAAATTAGGTTCTGTGCTCGGTTTTCGAGCCGGATTTAAAAGCTCTAAAAACCTGGTTATGGCCATTTGCCTGTGGCTCAAAATTATGCACCAAAACTAATTTTGGACTTCCAATTCGTAACCTACGAAAAATTTCCGATCGAAATCGATGGTCTTTAATGACAAAAAAATTTTATTATTTTTGGCCCGTATATCGGCTTTTAAAAAAAATTTTCGAACCCCTGGGGCACCCCTCAATGGTGACCTAAAATTTTTTGCGGGGTAATCTTACAGGGATTGGAACGAAATCAAGGGGGTTCGTCACCAAAATTCAAAGCTGTTTTTTCCTTTTTTTAATTCGTGATTCAGGAGTAAGTCATAAAGCAGTCAGAAAATATGCATTAAATATCCAAGGGTGGTTATTCAAAATTTAATGGCTGCTGCGTATTTAAAATTTAACTATACCGCATATTCGTTTATATGTAATTAAAAAAAAAAAAAGAAAGAAAAAAAAACCTTAATTTTTTTAGGTCGAAAAATTTTTTTTAGGCCCAGACCCCGCCATAGCCATTCCCGTTTTTTTCTAAAACCCTGCTTATAGGGGTACAGGTAAAATATTTTCGACCAATTTAAGTCGTACCTTGAACATCCCGTTAAAAGAAAAATTCTTATAAAAAAAAAATTGGTAATGAAGAGAATTTTTGAAATTTGATAAAATAAAGGGACAAATTACGTCAAAAAAATTTAAGACCCATGGGCCTGGGCCCAAAAATTTTTTTCGGACCTAAAAAAATTTAAATGAATCTTCTGTAGCCAGTGCATCCGGGTAAGATGAAAAAAAAACTGATTTCTTTTGATACATTGCCAAGGGGGGTGAGTGGAGAGTTTTGAAAAAATTTTGAAAAAAACCTGGGAAAGTGATGGCAAAGTCTGGAACCCCCTGCGAACAATCTAATTACTGATGGTTCCAGAATATAAAGAGCTCTAGAAAGCATAGAAAAAAGTCAAGATGACGAAGAGATTATTGATGACTTAAACAGCGTGCAGATTAGTATTATTGACGAAAATAGATTGGCAATGGCAAGAGAATTATTTTTTATTTTTATTTTTATTTTTATTTATTTTTTATTTTTTATTGATAACCCAGCTTTTTCCCAATTAAACATAACCAGGGGGTGTTACACCAAACTTGGGGGAAAAAAATGTATTTTAAATTTTAATGATCTCAATCTTCTAAAAATGCCAAATAATTTTTCTCAATTCGATTCATCAAATCAAAGCAAAAAAATTTACGCCAATGAAATCAAAACACAAATCTCCACGACGAATGAGTTCATCTCACTAAATTCAACCTTGAGCATCATCATCTAAAAGACTGACCTATATTCCCATAACCATACAAGCCTTTTACAACATCATTTTTTTTCTTTTTTTTTTTTTTTTTTAATGCACAATGTTGTCATTAAAAATTATTCTTGTGTTGGTTCCAAGGTTTCCGCTCTTCTGAATATTTTATTTAATAATATTATGCTCATTAATTCGTTACACCGGCTTTTTTTGCCGAAGTTGTAATCTCCAAAATCGGATGTTACTTATGGTTTTTTACAAGGGTGTGGACCGTGTTCGAGCATCTTAGTCCGGTTTTCGTTAAGAAATTTTTTTTTAAAAAAATTTATGCGACCTTAAAAAAAATTAGGAATGCCCAATAATAATAACAATAATAAAGGCTGAGATTCAAAGTAATATCGCTGGACGATTTTTTTTTTTTGCATAGAAAGGTATCATTTTACCCTTCAGAACTGCACGAACTCACCAGTGAACTCTCATTAGCTTTAAAATACCAAGGAGGTTTTTTTTTTTTTTTTTTTTTTTTTTTTTTCTCAAGTTGCATCATTTTTTTTTCAGTTTTTTTGCACCGTATCTTTTTTTTAACGCCCTTCAAAGAAATGTCATTTTTCATTTTTCGGTTAATAATTCAGCGGTGAGGCAGAACTGGCCGAGTTCTGACATGCAAAATTAATAACAAAAACGGAAGAATTATTTTGATACGGAGAATGCCGGAAATTTTTTCAAGAAAAAATTAATTTCAATCGTATTTTTTTAAAAAAATAATTACGTGATACAACATTACCTAGCCTACATCATAATCTATACGATTAGGATGTTGAGTTTTGACCTCACCTTCACACTGATGAAAGGTGATTTCTTGAAGAATTTTTAAAAAAAAAAAAAAGAAGAAATCAAACTTGAATAAGGTTATTTGTACCAAAGTTAGAAAACCGATTACGAGTAGATTCCCTACTGAAAAAAAAAAAAACACACGATTGATGATACCAAGAACCGTAATTGAACCGAAGGTGATTAGACCGTGAATAAAGACCCAGACATCAAGCCAGACTTCAAGGGCGGATATCCGTCATTACGGTTGGCGGTTTTTCCCGCCCATTTTCTCTTACCGTAACAAACTTTCGCGTTTTTTTTTGGAAGCTTCTTCAGAAGATTTCGCGATTATTTCTTCGTTTTGGTTTTTCCTTCTTTTTTTTCCAAATCGACCGTGACATGATTACGCAGAAATAATGCTTCTACCCACTCGTTGCGGTGGCTTTACATATTTTACCTCGTTCGAAAGTTCAACGATTTTTATTAAGTTCGGGCAACTTATTGTTTTTTTTTTAACGATGGGAATTCGTTTAAAAAATCGATTAGGTTAAGGAAAAGTTGAAAATTAAGCTTAATGCTCAGGATCCCGATAGCATCTTCCGTGGTATTTAAAAGCAAAAGGCCGTGCATGACGGTCATTGTATTAAGACTTTTGTTGGTGCAGGTTTTTTCAAGTAATTACTTTTATAAAATTAATCAAAATTGTATGATTTTTGAGGATGTTTATAACTAAGGTGCACGTCGTTTAGGAAAGGCACCATAGGAGACTAGTAGTATAGCTTGGAATGTTTTGTTTGTAAATAAAGATATTTTGTTATGAATTTCAATTTCCCAAGCTTCTAAGCGCCAACTCCCATTTAATACCTTTTCTAAAAGGCGTACACATATTAAGAGGTATTAGGGTGCAAATTCACTATGGAATGTTGGACCAACATGTTGTACCAACTTGTTGTACCAACATGTTTGACAAACGAACGAATCGACAATTGCAGAATTTAGGGTGCAATTTTACTATGGAATGTTGGACCAACATGTTGTACCAACTTGTTGACCAACTTGTTTGACAAACGTACCAATCGACTATTGCAGAATTTACTTTTACTCCGAAATTAGGGTGCAAATTAACTATGAAATGTTGGACCAACATGTTGGTACAGCAAGTTAAACCAACTTGTTGGACCAACATTCCTTACTAATTTCGGCGTAGGAGTAAGGATGCAAATTCACTATGGAATGTTGGACCAACATGTTGGTGCAACAAGTTGGACCAACATGTTGTACCAACTTGTACCAACTTGTTGGACCAACAATCCACACTAATTTCGGCACAGGAGTAAATTCTGCAATAGTCGATTCCTTCGTTCGTCAAACATGTTGGTACAACATAAGTTAAGCATAAGCGTAAATTACATCGTGGCAGTAGACAGGGGACTGATGCGTAAGTGCTCGCATCAGTCGTCGGTTGGTTGATTGACACACGTGTATCTAGATTTGCATATGTCAACATCTTTGTGTTTAAAATCGAAGTGTTTATTTTATGATATTTAAGCTCATTAGATGAATGAACATGTTGGTACAACATGTTTTGACAACATGTTTGCAATTTAGTAGTTTTTGTAATTTTCCAACATGTTGGTACAACAAGTTGGACAATTACAAAAACTACTAAATTGCTATGGAATGTTGGAATGCAAATTCATAATGGAATGTTGGATTAACTTATTGATCCAAATTGTTGTACCAACATGTTTGACAAACGAACGAATCGACTATTGCAGAATTTACTCCAACGCCGAAATTAGTGTGGAATGTAGTTCCAACAAGTTGATACAACCTTATTGGTTCAACAAGTTGATACAAACTTATTGGTCCAACTTGTTGTGCTAACATGTTGGTCCAAAATTCCATAGTAAATTTGCACCCTTGCTCCTACGCCGAAACTAGTGTGGGATGCTGGTCCAACTTGTTGTACAAACATGTTGGTCCAACATTTCTTCGCAAATTTGCACCCTTATTTAATCAGAAAAATATGAAAAATTTTAAAAATATTTAAAAATTATGATGCTTATGAACAGCTTTGTACGTGCATGGCGCCACCTTCAAAATCCCCCTCAATCATCACCCAAAAATCACCTTCAAGATCATCATCTGTTAGCCCAAAAACCATGGTTTTTCAATTTTGAGGTCCAAAAAAATCTGGTTTTTTATCCAAAATGAGGGTATTTATTGGATGTCCATTGGATTTAACTATGTCCGCACTGATCCAAAAAAAGATCCTTTGGACGTCCTATGGATATCCTATGGATTTGGATATCCTGTGGACATCTAATAGAGAGTCCACAAGATGTCCAATGGATTGGAAATGCTATTTGGGCTGTTACTCGTTGGAAAAAACCAGAACGAGAACCAAAACCAGTAAGCTTCCTCTTGCAAAACCGGAGTCTCAAAAAACCATATCTTCAACTAAAAACCAAAATCAAACCAAATTCATGCTTACACTAATACAGTTTTCTACCCCTGGACTGAATTTTAGCATTTAGTAAGATGTTCCTACTAAATGTTCGCCCACATAAATTGCTACCCGTTCCTTTCTTTAAGATATAGAAAGGAGCTGAAAGCAACTTCCGACTTGATGTAATTCTGCGAAAAATGTTAAATTCGTCACGCCAGACTGTAGACATTATAAAACGCTTTAAACTACTTAACTAAGATAACTAAACCGAAAATTAAAATAATTCTCTGGAGTCAACATTAGCATTAAGCCAAGGGATCGGTTACAAATGAACAGGTATTCGGTAACACGTGATGAATACCAATGATCGCATTTACAATCTTGGAAAAAGGCAAAAAAAAAATGTTAAATCCGGTATAATTACGGCGAGAAACCTTGACCGAATAACACTCACAGGAAATAACTTAAAGGATTAAAGCCGGTGGGCAGAGGATGAAACATATATATCCATTCGCATTTGTCCTAAATCTTTCCGTATGATTTCTTTCCAGGTCATAACCCTCGTGGGTTTGGTGTCATTAGTCACAGCCGACGTAAACGAAATAGTAGGACAAAATCAGTATCTACCTCCAAGTAAAGGTTACAATTACGACAGACCGAGCGTTCCGTTCCCGTCGTCACCGTCATCCAGGCCGACGCCGAGCTACCAACCCCCACAATCTAGTTACCAACCACCTTCCCAGAGGCCGACATACCAACCGTCAACTCCGAGCTACCAACCGCCAGCTCCGAGCTATGGACCTCCCACACCAACGAGACCCCCAGCGCCCAGACCAACAGTAGGTTATCCAACCGGACCATCGGGTTACCAACCAGGGACCGCTCCGAGCGGTACGCAAGGCCAGATCATCGGAACCGGGTCTGGAGGAGATGTAAGTCAATTCTTTTATAAAAATTGCTCGAGCGTATAATTCGATAGAGATCGAATGGCGAAATATGTGATGAATCTTTTACTGTTTTTTTTTTTTTTTTAAATTACGCCACTGATTGAAAAAAAAAAAACTATTAATAGCTTAACGAAATCGGTATTTTAAAAAGTAACCGCGAGCAAGGTGGTTTCAAGAGTGTGGCAGTAGGTCTAGTTCGCGAAAGTGAAAACTCGAACATGAATTAAAAATAAACCAACACCCACAAATCACAAACAAAGATTATCCAGGAAACGATCACGATTCGCGTTGCATAATCGCGGATCGCCCCAATTCATATTATTTGTAAAATTGACAGATTTATTCTTCGGGTCATTTTAATACCTTTTGAAAAAAAAAAAAAAAAGTATTAAATTTCACGCTAAATATTAAACAAGTCCCTTAAGACATAACCTGTAATTAAGAACACTATACTTCGCACGCATTTGGCAAGAGGTGTAATATATACCGCATATTATTTTTCTTTTCTTTTTTTAAATAATATACTTTTATAGTTAAGGACCATAAATTTTTTCGCTAAAGATGTTTGTAAAATATTCTTGATTTGACGGAATTAACACGAAAAGGTATAATTTTTTATTTTAAAACCACCTCATAACTAATGTTTATGCTATTTATTTTTGCAGCACGACCATGATCATCATCATGAACCCGGTATGCCATACGACTTCGAATACAAAGTAAAGGACGACTACTACGGTACCGATTACTCAAGGAACGAGGTAAGATTTTTTTTTTGAGATAAATCTTAATCATTTTATTTAAAAAAAAAAAAATTGAAGAACATCACTTTTTGTTTTACGAAATTGCTAGCTGCCATTTAGGGTAAAGCGTTAAAGAGCTAGGGGGTATGCGATACTTCATTCTTCAATTTTTGATTTATGGTTTTTGAAATCAGTCTTACAAATTTCAATGTCTTTGAAAGACACTGATTGGGTTTACTTTAAAAATAATTTTCTGAAGTTAAGAAGAGTAGGGTAGACATTGGAAAATAGGAGACAGACTCATAGAGACTGGTGTGCCTTATACCCTGAGAATGGGTTTAATGGTATTAGACTCTTAAAAGCCTCTTCGGTTAAGTTCTTAAGTCATACCCTTAAACCCTTTCTTAGGGTATGAGGCAGTGTATTCAGCAATAGGGTGGTTCGAAAATCAACTTTTTCGGAATTTCAAAACTCTGTATCGGGGAAATTTTTTCCGTAGGTAGTGTATCAACCCTGAATTTTTTCAGATTTTTTGAACGGCATCTTGAGGCGTAAAATTGAACTTAAAATTTCCAGTTTTTTGGCCAAAAATCAACTTTTTTTTTCGGCATAAAAGATCATCGATTCCAATCGGAAATTTGGCGTAGATTACGAATCCGAAGTCGGAAATTAGTTTTGGTGCATGTTTTTGAGCTACAGGTCGATTTTAAAAGCTCTAAAAACCTGGCTATGGCTTTTTGTAAGCGGCTCAAAAACCATGCACCAAAACTAATTTTCCGCTTCAAATTCGTAATCTACGCAAAATTTCCGAAGGAACCAATAGTCTTTTTTGACAACAAAAATTTTCATTTTTAACACCGTTCAAAAAATCGGAGAAAATTTACAGTTGATACTCTCTACTTATAAAAAAACATTTCCCGATTTAGGAGTTTTGAAATTCCAAAAAAGTTGATTTTCGAACGACCCTATTGCTCATTTGCCACTACAGCAGAGTGCGCTATTGGGTAGCACACTTTTTTACATATTACATCAGAAATAATTATCCCTAAAATCAAAATATCACAAAATTTTTTCCTTTGAATTTTTTTCTACAATTTTTTCATTCGAAATCACGGGAGGGGAAAATATTAAAAGTTGTAGTGGGATTTTTACCGTTTATTAATTTTCTAAAATTAATTTTCAAAATTTCCGTTCAAAAATGAAGTCGGCCAGTTTTACTATATTTTTTTTATTCGTAATCCATGTTTGAATAATTAAAGCACGGTACTTCCGGAAATTTTGAAAATTAATTTTACAAAATTAATTTCGAGACATAGGCTGGTGGCGCTAGTTATGGATCAAATAGTACTACTTTTTTTTTTAACATTTAATTTCAAGTCGAATTTTCGATCCCGGAGAACATACTCAATTGGAATCGAAAGATAATATGTTTAAATTTATTTTTAATGCGAAAAGGTCCCTTATATACTCCGCACAATTCAGGAAATAAATTTTAAAAATATTGATCGACTATTTTTTCCGAATTCTTCAGTTTCGGATCAGTTTAATTCCAATGAAAAGTAAACATGTAAGGTTTGTCCCAATGGACTTTCTTTTGTTTTTGTTTTTAAAAAACAAATCATTTTCTTGTATTTTTGGAAATTTTAGCCTTATATTATGTCTTTATTTAAGTTTTGGTTTCTACACCGGTAAAATTCGAGCTTCTAAAGTCATCATTCAAGAAATCTAAAAAAAATCATCGCTTTTTTCCAAACCGGTATCAATCTGATGACAAAACCTTTTTAATCGTACCATGAAATTTTTGTTTTGATCCGTAACTGAATTTTCTAGTTTTTCGGTGTTCAATTGTGGTTCATCGGTAATTTTTTCGAGAAATATTTATATATAAGGGAAATGCCTTGAAAGCGGGAAAGATTGGACCCTTTGCTAAAAGTGTTTTTACTCATTTGAAAACATTTGGTGAATTAGAGTGATTATAACGAAATAATATTTAAAGCGGAAAATGGCGATGGTGTTTATTTTCCGGACGAATTTCGGCCTGTGAGATTTTTTTCCTTTTTTCTATTTGAGAATAGTTTGAATGCTTGAAATCTTGATGATTTTTAGAAGCTAAATAAATTTTAAAAAGTTTTAAAGAAATAAAAGTCCTCTTAAGGATTTATTTTTTTTGTTTTTTATGAAATTAAACGGGGTGATCCATAACTGATGCCTGATCCATAACTAGCGCCACCACCCTAGTGGAGAAGCAGCAAATAAATTTTTTGCAAAATAAATACAAAATATCAATTTTAAAAAATGTATTATTTTTGTATTATTCATATAAAAATTTGAACATGCATAATTTTGGGAAAGTTGATGCATCTTTTTTTAAGGACCAAAATTTGAATAAGCCAAATTTTTACAGAATTCATTCAAAATTTTTTAAAGTATAAGCATAATTTATGCATATATTTTTTTTAAATCATAAAGGAGGAAAACTTGTAAACATTATGCTTATTCAGCTTTTTTTCCATTTTATGCATAGTTATTTATGCATAATTATATTGGAGGATGAAAATAAAATATTTCGGGTGCAAAAATATTAGGTTTTGTATATACATAATTTATGCAATTTTTATGTACATCCAATTTTTTGCATAATTTATATTTGATTCTTATATAATTTATGCATCACTTTTTCATACGTGCGACCTTATGCCGCTTCTCCATTATGGCTCAAAATTAATTTTCTAGAATTAATTTTCAAAATTTCCGGAAGCACTGTGCTTTTGTTATTCTATGGATTTCTAACCCAAGATTTAAAAATGGAGTCGGCCATTTTTACTACATTGCATTTTTTGTATTCTTAATCCATGGTCGAAAATTCATAGAATAGCTAAAGCACAGTACTTCCGGAAATTTTGAAAATTAATTCTGGAAAATTAATTTTGAGCCATAATGGAGAAGCAGCATTAAACCTATGTTTTACCTATTTTGCATTTTTTTTTTTTTTTTTTTTTTTTTTTTTTACATGAAGTATTAGATTTTTAATCTTTGTCCAATTTTTTTCTTCATCAAGGAACGTATATTCTAAACTTGTACAAAAACCATAACACAAAAGACAAGCTTATTCGATATCAAAAATTAAAAAATCAGCATCAAAATAAGAAAAAATCAGCTTAATCGAAATCGTTTTTAAAAAGAAATTATTAGGCATAAGCAAACAAAAATGTTTAAAAAAAAAAAAAAAAAAAAAAAAAAAAAGTTAATTTCAAAATCTCTAATTAAAAGCGGTAAAAGCATAATTCAGTTGCAGGTCCGCAACTGTCGGGAAAACACCCGAAGCTGAAAATCAGGATTAGGGTGGGGTGCCCGTTATGAGGGGGTGTAAAATATTTTTTTGGGCCCCCTTTTTATAAAGTCTCCAAAAAAATCAAAAATATTGTGTGCAAAACCTGAGCGCTGTATCTCTTGTCTCTAACACGTACCGGTCAGCACTTCGATTTTCCCATTTACTGAAAATTTTCTGGGACTTTCCGACTTTTACTGAAAATTAATTTTTGTGAAATACAGACGAAAATTCGATCACTGGGGCCACTTACTACTTAGGGGTCGTACATAAATTACGTGAGCACTTTTAGGGGGGTCCAAATTTAATATCTTACCCATAAGCTAAGCATAGGCGAAATGGGATAAAGCGTGCAAAAAGGGTCTAACCCATGCTTACGTAATTTATGTACGACCCCTTACATATGTAGTTATCGATAAAAAATTCAAGAACTTCAATTTGGCCTTCAATTGGAAAGGGGGCCCCACAAAATAATACCCCTCATAACGGGCACCCGAATCAGGATAAGCACAAGAAAAGATGAACCATCAAGGCAACTTTTATACTAATTTCAAGTGATGGCACATTGAAACCCTCGACTTCACAAGCCCTCTTCGGATCAAAATCTAAAGATATTTAAAAACCTAAATTTTTTTCCAGGTATCCGACGGTGACGTCATCCGTGGAGAATACCGAGTCCAATTGCCGGACGGCAGACTTCAAATCGTCAAATACACAGCAGACTGGAAAAACGGTTTCAACGCCGATGTCTCATACCAAGGAGAACCAAGTTACCCAACAGGAAGCGCAAGCGCTCCCTACCCAGCTTCTGGTCAACCCTCAAACAGTTACGGACCTCCGCCAACGAATTCAGGATATTAAAAAAAAACCGTTAACATAAAAAACTATTTTTTTTATTAATGTGTTGAATGTATAAGTGATCTCTTTTTTTTAAATCTGTCTTACAAGTGGATATGGATCAATGAATAAGTGGTAAAAAACTCTTCGATTAAGGAAAAAAATTCATTTTTTTTTTTAGGACCCAACACTTGGATTTATGTTAAATCCAGCATTTTTTCTTCTTTTTTTTTGTATAATTTATTTAACATTTAAATAATAAAAAAAAAAAGTCGTTACCGGATTGTTACCAGAAGACTGCCGATTATTTTGTAAGATATTAATTTCAGTTGGGCAATGTGAAAAAAAAGAAAGATTGAACACGGCACTTTTTTTTTTAATTTTCAGTTTCGAACCGGTGTTTCCATTCATTTTCATATCACCACGTGCCATGTTCATTCTTCGAAAAAAAAAAAATTGAAACAGAAACTGCCAAAATGTTACCGAATATGTTCATTTTCGAACATTAAATTTAGGATTAAGGGACAACGATTATGTACATAAACCGATGAATCGTCAAAAATAAATAAAAAAAAACGAGATTCATCAGTTTATGAATCTGATTTTGTAAGAAATTATAATGTAATATTTCTTACCGAAATCAAATGTTACTTAGAGCTTTAGCATTTAAAATATATTTTTTTCATTAACCAGAGAAAACCATTTTTTTGATAATTTTTTTTACTGGCCAGTTAGTAAAATATAAAATGATTTTTGAAAAGTCCGAATTTTCTATTTCATCAAAAAAAAAATCCTTTCCAAATCTTTTCAAATCCAAGAAAACAACGAAACAAACCGTAAGTAAATGATGACTAGTCATTTTCATACACGCCCGAGAATAATAATGAAGTTCTTTTTTTTTTTTTTCTATATATATGTGTTTAAGTATGAAAATAATTTCGAAATGGTTATGTTTAAAAAGAAAATTTTGTATTGTTATCATTGCGAGATATATTAAAAGATCCGGCATTGTCGCAATCGAGAGAAGACGGGCCATTACATTCAATGTGCTAAATAACTTAAAAGTAAAATCTATGCAAGGTCGTTGCCACCTATTGAATTAAGAAAAAAAAAAACGAAATTAATAATGATGAATTTTCCCTTCGTTTGGTTATGGCTAATTTTTGTCTCAGAGTCACACAAGAGTGCGATGCATTAAAAATTCGTGGAGGACGAATAACGAGCGGAAAGGTTGAAATCGAGATGAGATGAGGACAATAGTATTCAATTTTATTTCATTTAAAATGGCTTTAAGGTATTTTAGGAAAAAAAAATACGCCTTACAAATGAAGATTAGATTTCTGCGCACATAATAGCAAAAAACATGAAAAAAGATGACTGGAGGTGTTCTGCTTCGCAGAACGGAAGTTTAATAACATAGGGTTCAGGGTTTAATTTTTTTTTTTTTTTTTTTTTTTTTTTTTTTTTTGGGGGGGGGGGGTCATTTGGTGAACAGCCGAAGCGCCGCAAAATAAAATTCTGATAACGAATTAATTAGTTTTAAAAAAATTTGATTCATGCAGAAAAATTAAAATGTAAAATAATGCGCGCAAAAAAAAAAAAAAAAAAAAAAAAAAAAAAAAAAAAAAAAAACAGTCAGGGGATATGAGGCATATCCCTACATAGGACTACGCTTAGAATTTTTTGGTTGTGGCCGAATTCCCAAGCTGGGAATGGAATTTTCGTCACCGAAATTTTCATCAAAATCTTCGTTTCAAAAAATGTTGATGACCATTTTCACAAAACAGTATCAAAATTTTTCAGGATCAACAAAAAAATTAAAATTTTAATGATTTTCACCAAAAATTTTTAATAAAATTCAAAAAATGTTTTTTTAATTAAATTTTTAAAAAATTTTTTCAATAGTCAAAAATCATTGAAGTGTTCGTTTGAAAAACTGTTAGTGACCATCCTAAATCCTCCAAGCCCTAATATTAGTGGTCCATGCGGCCCCCAATTTCAAAAAACTTTATCCAAAATCATCAAAATCTATGAAATTTTTTACAAATTTTACCTTTTCTCTTAAAAATAGTCTAAAATTTACAATGTTTTGTAATGCTGCTTCTCCATTATGGCTCAAAATTAATTTTACAAAATTAATTTTATAAAATTATTGGGAATAATGCTTTTATTTTACTAATCGAACATGAGGATGACTTAAAAAAGAATAAGAAATCTGTAAAAAATAAATATGTTATGAAACAAGGAGAATGGTAATGGGGGTGCATACGCACCCCATTAAACTTTCTCGCGGCTTTATTGGTGGGAAAAAGAAGTGGAAATAAAGAAAAAATGTAAAAAATCAAGTTTAGGTTTTCAAAGGGTATTAATTAAACCCGAGGTACACGATTCCCGCTGTACACACATAAAGAATCCCAATTTTGGAAAAATAATTGCATATTCGGATTCCTCTACCCCGAAAATATTTTCAAAAATCCGGTTAGTTTTTTGATCCGAGGTACACGAATCCCGCTGTACCCACATAATGAATCCCAATTTTGGAAAAATAATTGCATATTCGGATTCCTCTACCCCGAAAATATTTTCAAAAATCCGGTTAGTTTTTTGATCCGAGGTCCGCGAAATCCGCTGTACCCACAAAAAAAATCCGAATTATGGATTGTTCCTGGAACTCGAGATATCGATATGGCTTAATCGATATATCGATATATCGATATGACTTAATCGATATATCGATATGACTTATTACGTCATTCGAGATATCGATTTTTAGGCCTAATTTACACGTAGCCTAATCCTCAATTTGTGAACCAATCATCCGAATTCAACCAAATTTTGATGGTATGATACTTTGACCAATATCTACTACAGTACGAAAATTGGTGATGATTTGTAGCCGGGTTCAAGATTTATCGTCGCAAGAAAAAAACCAAATTTAAAAGTTCAAATATTTGCCGTTTACGTAATTTTTTAAATTTTTAAAAAATAAGAAAAGACCCCCTCTTATTTTTCGACGAAAAATACGTGTGCTAAATTTCCTTTTGATCCGATGCGTAGTAGCGGAGAAAAAACTCCGGGCGTACGCGGCGGACAACCGGGAACTCAGAATTTTATTCTAAGTATAACTATATAAGTTTCATGTAGAAACTGGCAGGATTAACGATTTTCCCTTTTCCGACCACAGCAATACTTTCTTCGCGCCCGCTTCGCGGCCACTCGAAAGTAAAAAGAAAGAAAAAGCGCACAATTTCCGGTAATTTTATAAAATTAATTTTGTAAAATTAATTTAGGACCATAATGGAGAAGCAGCATAAAAAATTTTATTGAAAAAAATTTTTAAGGATCATCAAGGATTTTTGATAAAATTTTTGAAATATTGGTTTTTTTTTTAAATGTTCGGTGTACAAAACACCAAGATAACCGGACACGACAAAACATCATGGTGCGCCCTAAAACGCAGTCCTACGTTAAAAAAAATCAAAGATGAAAAAATCTAATTTTGGCCCCCACTTTTCCTGTTTCCACTGCGTGAGAGACTGGCACTCTCTAGCACTATGATATGCCTTGTACATATGGTCGTATAGTCTGGACTATAATCGAAAAAAATTAAGTGAAGGACCAACTACTTACGCACTTTATTTAAGAAACTTATTGAAGCTTACCTGAAAAAAAAAAAAAGAAAATCATTAATTTTTTTTTTTTTTTTGGCACAGTTTGTTTCCTTCCGTATTTTTATTTTATCTATTTTTTATAAAATCTGACTTATTCTGCCAACAGAATATATATAACCCTTATACCGAAGGGATTGAATTAATAACTATACAATATATACATTAATTCATTAATACAATGACAGAACACTAAAAATCATCACAGTGATAATCATTGGATCATTTAAAAATCATCATCAGTTTCAATCAGTGAAACCTTAACAAATAATAGCATGAACACGCCTTTAAACTTTTTATTTTATTCATTTTACTAAAGTATGACTCATCTTAAGCGAAATAAATCGTAAACAACAACAGCTCAGGTTCGACAGGATTTTTCTTGTCCAAATCTCCCCTTTTATTATTCGCATAAATCCACTTAGCTTTGGATTCTCGTGGTGTAAAGTCGATTCTTATTTACGAATTCTTACAAGTTTTTTGGTTAGTTTTTTTTTTTTCCGATTACTGTTTTTTTTTCAATCATGGATTCTGATAAGCCGAGTACAGGAAAAAGGAAGAGGAGTGAAAAGAAGAAAGCATACAGCCGGAAGAGGAGTGGAAGGACGCAACGAATCGTGAATAGGTTGGATGGGGCGATGATTGAAGCGGAAGTGGTATCCGAATTAAACAGGATGGCAGAAGAAGATCCTCCTGTTTCTTCAGTTCCAGCGGAGAGTGTTGTGGGTTCTACTTCTTCACCGGTTTCGATTCCGGATTCGCCTGGGGAGGAGGTTCAATCCCGCGTAGGGCCCACCTATGCCTCATCAGCTTCCCGCAATCCCTCTGGGATTCGCTCCACCATGCCTACAAAAGTGATTTCGGATACCAAGGGGAAAGAGAAAAGCAAGGTAAGGTCACAAAACAAAATCAAAAATCTTATTTATTGAATATGAAGATTGATTTAAATTGAAAACAATAAACCCCAAATAATTGTAATCTGATATTTAAGAGAAGGCTTCAGATATTTATTTAAATATACCAAAATAAATTTCCCTGGCCTAAAACTTTTTTTTGGAGATACAAATTAAAAATCTGGCTTCGTAGCGAACTTTATATTCATACTGGCATCTTTCTTTCAAAATTTCAGATTCTCAGGTTGTAAAGAAACTTCGGAAAACGTTTTCAAAAATAAATGTCGGGAATATATTTTCCAAAGCGTTTTCCGGAGTTTCTTTACAACATGAGAATCTGAAATTTTGAAGGAAAGATGCCAGTATCACTATGAAGTTCGCTACGAAGCCAGATTTCTAATTTTTATCTCCAAAAAAAAGTTCTAAGCCATGGAAATTTATTTTGGTATATTTAAATAAATATCTGAAGCCTCCTCTTAAATGATACATTTTCATTTTAAATGTTTGGCTTGACAATGTTTGAAGTGTCTTCCATCAATGAAAGCTGAAAAAATTAGTCCGACACATGATCATATTCAAAAGTTTTCAAAAAAAACCTTTTTTTTTTGGGGTAGCCGAAAAGGGTCGACAGGGAAAAGGGTCGAATAATTTTTTCGACCCTTTTCCCCTCGACCCTTTCCCTTTCGACCCTTTTCCGAAAAAAGTAGCCCCAAAAGAGAAAAGGGTCGATTTTCAATCTTTTTCCTTTAAAATTATTATAGAATTAAATTTTGGAAAATCCAGGCTACTACCGGGATACCATATGATTTCTGCCCCAAAAGGGATTTTTTTCAAACTTGGCCTATAAAAATACGACCATAATAGACTATAATAGGTCCATAAGTAGGACTGTAATAGAGAGTGTACTTAAGCCGAAATTTCTGGGTCGTACTATGACCCGTTTTCCGGTTCGGACGAGTGGTAAAAACTTCGTCTTTATTTTTTTTCCGGAGAAAGGAGTGTCGAAACTAAACGCAGAAAATTAATACTTTTTATGGCCTATTTTATAATGACTTTGGCCAATTTTTTGGCAATTCGACAAAGCCTAAAAATTCAATTATAAGGCAAAAAAATTTTTCCTCCATAAAGGAAATCCGTAGCCCAAAATTTGGCTTCATTCGTAAAAAAAAACAAAAAAAACTCGAAAAAATGGCCCAGAAACGTATTTCAAAAGACTAAAACTTTTGGCGTCAAAAACGACTTTTTCGATTTTAGCCAACTTCTTAAACTCGCACTAAAATTTGGATTACACAGGCTTAAAGTACGCAAAAAATTGACCTAGAACCATACTTTTTCACGGTTTTTAGCAAAGGCCTAAACGGGCTTATTGGCCAAAAATGAAAATTGCCCCCAACTTTAATGTTCATATCATATAAAAATTTTAAAAATACCGTGCATCTCTAAGATGCACTGATCTCCCGCCTTTTGTCTTCTTCGTCTTGTTACTGTTTTCATTGAACTTGGAGGTTAAGGTTAAATACGAGATTAGCTTTTAATTTAAAATTTCAAAATGGATTTTTTAAAGTTACTCTTAAATTTAGGTTGCATTAGACTAGCTTATGTGAAACTACCGTTATACCCGCATCGAAATTTACCCAGCGCCTGCATGCGAGTATACTAGTAAGTTCCAACTTACTCCGCTAGACAGAGCGAGGTTTGGATGGTCACACCAATCCGTGTGTTGCGCCGCGAACTTAGAAGCTTAACTTCGTTGTTCGCCACACGTTACGAGACCAGTCATGCCAAGTCGACCTCGTTCATATCATATGGTAACCCGGTAGTAGTTTTTTTTGGATTTTTCAAAATTTAAGTCTATAATAATTTTGAAGGAAAAAGATTGAAAATCGACCCTTTTCTTTTTTGGGGCCACTTTTTTCGGAAAAGAGTCGAAAGGGAAAGGATCGAGGGGAAAAGGGTCGAAAAAATCATTCGACCCTTTTCCCAGTCGACCCTTTTCATGCCACCCTTTTTTTTCCAACAAAAACCCGGTCAAAATCAGAATTTTATTTGCAGGTTCTACGGGCATTGTTTCTCTGAAAATCTAATTTTTTCTCATTTTCATTTCAGGGGGCATATTTATGCAAGGTTTTATTAGTGCTTTGCAAAGGACTAGGCATATGGACATATTGCAAAGCTTGACTCGTTTAAACAAGGATCTCTCTAAATTTTCCAGTTATAGCGAAAAACCACAGCTTCACAAAAAAAAAGCAAATTATGATTTTTGAATCAACGCTACGTTAGAGACGTCCGTGAAGTTGGCAGGACCCAGTCAACGGATTTGATCGAAAATAGTCTTATATAGTAGCTTTTCATTGTTCTTTAATAGTTCCGTGATTGTTCCAATTTGTTCTCTAACCTGAAAAAAAATGGAGCCAAAAGTTGTTGGGTCCTGCTAACTTCACGCGAACGGGGCCCAACTTTTGGCTGCAGTTTTTTTCAGGTTAGAGAACAAATTGGAACAATCACGGAACTATTAAAGAACAATGAAAAGCTACTATATAAGACTATTTTCGATCAAATCCGTTGACTGGGTCCTGCCAACTTCACGGACGTAAATAGATTTCGATAAAAAACCAGCAGGATTTTTTTTTTTTTTTCATGAAGTGATTGAAAATTTTCACTTTCTTCTTCCAGTATTTACGTTCAATTGATTTCAATAAAATAGTTAAATGACGGTTCAGTGATAGCACGAATGGCAAACCCCCCTCCCCAAAAAAAGGTTCATTGTCGAATCGTGGGATATCAAAACAATTCAACTGATCGCTCAGACACGATTATTATTTTTTTCAAACCGTGTATAAAATACCAATCATACGCGTTTTAAATTATTAATTCTCGATTCGATAAGAGAAAAAAAAAATGTTTTTTTCAATGTATACAAAATCAGATAGCACTGAGCTAATTGAAATGTCATGTAATGACATCTTCCCTTGTCAAAACTCATCAGCCTTGGAATAGTCATCATTAAATATTTAATAAATAAAAAAAACTAAGCAGCGATCAAAAAAAAAAAAAAAAAAAAAAAAAAAAAAAAAAGTTAGAGATGGCGGTGAATATTGCTCTTTATTTAGTAACAAAACAAGAGATTTTATTGATAATTGAGACTCGGGGAGGAAAACTCTTAAAAAAAAAAGCACTCTGACTAGGGGTAAAAAACAAGTTAAGGTGGATATTTTCTATTTAGATTTTTACTTTTTAACTCTTGCACCAGTTCTTGGAATTTGCTATTTCATGGAGGCAAAAAGAAAGACACGGAAAAAATTATAAAAAAATAAAACACTTAGGGCAGCCATTTCGATTAATTTTTCTTCGGAATCAGATATTTCAAAAGTGACTGGAATCGGAATCGGAATCCGTGTTTCTTACGAAGAAATAGGAATCGGAAACAGAATCAGAATCAGATTCGGAATCTTGTCTGAAAACAGTTCAGAACCTTCGGAATCGGAATCGGCATCGGCATCTAAAAAATATTTTCGGTTAAGGTAGAATTATTCAATTTTGGTTTATATCGGAATCGGAATCGGAATCGCAACCCTGACTTCATTCAGGGTGAATAAAAAACTGCACCCAACTGACGAAAACTGAATCAGACCGACAAAATTTTCTCGAGTAAAATGACGATATTTTCCCGCGATTCCCTACCATTTTTTCCGAAAATTTTGGTTCGTAAAATTTTTTCCGTATAACTATTTTTTTTCCTAATTATTAATTTTCCTAAAATTTTTTGATTTCTAAAATAGAATTTCCAAAAACGAATGTTTTTCCTAAAAATTAGGAAAAATATTCATTTTAGGAAATTTAATTTCAGGAATTAAAAATTTTTAGGAAAATTAAAAATTAGGAAGAAACTTCAGGAACTAAAATTTTCAGAAAAAATAAATTAGGAAACAAAATTTTTAGGGAAAATGGATTAGGAATTAATTTTGTTAAGAAAAATGGTCGGCAATGTTTTTCGTGCCTCTAAAATTTCTTAAGTTCTGAACTTAAGATAGAGCTCAACAAAGTTAGACCGAACTCGTGTTTCTTTTGCAAGCAAAACTCAACCAATCTCGATTCTTTTTTTTTTTTTTTTTTTTTTTTTTTTTCAATTTCTGAAACTGCAAATACTAGTTAATTAATTACATTTATCGCCCCAGACTGCATTTGAAATTCCGAAACCCGCTCAAGGTCTCGAACATTAGCACTGTGAAACCAACTTTTTTTAAAAAATATTTATTTGCTCTAGTAACATTCGAATCAGAAAGTGCTCCAAAACGTGATCGCCTATTTTTTTTTCCTTCTGATATTTCTTTCTTGATCAACATTGAACTTTGAACCCTCGTAGCTCTGGCAAACGATGTTGATATTTTTGATAGAAATGATAATTCATTTCAAACACTTTTTAACAACATTAATCAATCCAGATCTTTTACTTTGTCTCTCCAAAAAAGGAAAAAAAAATTCAAAATATTTTTCTTTCGCTGTTTTCAACAGGTTTTAGTTTCGCATCGAAAAACAAGAAAAAAATTTGAACCAATATTACTCCCTTATGTTTATGAGTACCGCGAAGCGGACAAAAAAAAATTAATAAATTACAAAAGCGTCGCATTGACTTTATCATTTAAAAAACATTCGTTCGGTTACGTCGAATCCAGATTTAATTCATTAATCACTCCCAATTATGTATTTTTTGTCGACCTATCATAAATCACAACATATTTTTTTTTTTTTTTTAATATTGAAGATCAATCGTTGATTACAAAAGAGAAAGGACCTTCGATGTACAAATCTTGTTTTTAATTAGGGATTCAAATTTTAAAAAAAAATTGCTTCAGAGCTTTTTTTTTTTTCGTCTTATCATCAGCTTAAGAGGTTTATAATTTTTAATTCGAGTGAGTAAACATACGCAACACGGTGCATAACATTTAACAGTAATTAACCCCCAGGGAAGTCTTCTCTGTACCGTAAAATCAACTTCACATAATTATTTATGCACATGAAGAATGAAGTTTTAGTGTCTTATTTATTTATTTACTTGTTTTTTGCTGCGGGTTTATAAATCCGTCTGGAAAAAGTCTGACTTTTTTTTTCCTGATATTGCAACCGCGGGTTCTCATGTCTCGTTAAACGTAATTAATGATTTATATTTTATTGTTTTGAGATATATTCGTGATGAGATTTTTTTTTTTTTTTTTTACTGATGTGAAACGGATTTTTTTATTTTGTATTTTTTCCGAAGTTATGTTTTTTTAATTATTTCAATGTAGCAGTAAAATGTTACGGCCTATGAGAATGATCTACATTGTGTTCCTTATAGACCCGTATCAAGTTTAAATAAATATTTTATAGAGGAGAGTAAAAGAAAAAAAACGAGTATTTGCGATTAATGGATGAAGATTCCAGAAGTAAATTTGCGTGAGGAAATTTTATTTTGCATTCGCCGACCGTACGTGACGTATACCTTCCAGGACACCAAAGTACCGGTAAAATGTGGTCTTCATTTTGTAAAAGTTTCAACCCTGTGCGTGCATGCCGCCACCTTCAAAATGACCCTTTTAGGTTTAGCATCACTGTAATCAAATCGCACAAATCGTGTGATTCCATTTCACCGTGCGACAGAATCACAAAAATCGAGTAATAGAATTACATACCGGGTATGTAATTCGGCCCTCCTCCTGTACTGCGTTTAAACGAGAGAAAAAAAAATTATATGTTATATGGAATTCGGTCAAGATACGCAAAATACAATTAAAAATCAGAAAAAAACAAAAATCATCTACTTCATTATGTCGACCTTGTGTTTTTTTTTCTTCTCACAGATGTACAAGGATGACAGTCATCGAGACTGTTTTTCTTTTCTCAGATGTGTTTCGATTAAGCTTGACCTTTTTTTATTTTATATTATTTTCGGCAAAACCTGGAGGCGTAGAAGAATCGTTAATTTTAAAGACGCTAATCAAGAATGCTCATATGTTAAATGTCGATTGTTTTAAAAACTTGAAAAAGACATGAGTGAGGTAAACAACCTGAGTTTTATTTATTTATTTATTTATTTTTTTTAAAGATGATTAATAGGGTGGTTCGAAAATCAACTTGTCTGGTATTTCAAAACATCAACAAAAAGGAAATGAAAAACAGCATCTTGGACTATTTAAATGATCCGAAACTGCAAATGAAAGAATTTTACAGTGCTATTTACTGGAATGTCGCCAATTTAGTTAGTTTAATTTAATTAATGTCCTGGAATGTCCTTTAGTTAATTTAATTTAAATTAAATTTAATTTAATTTAATTTAAATTTAATTTAAATTTAATTTTAATTTAAACTAAATTAAATTAAATAAAAAGCAGAATCTTAGTCTATTTAAATGATCCGAAACTGCAAATGAAAGAACTTTCCTACAGTGCGATTTACTGGAATGTAGCCAATTTAATTAGAGGACCGTCACCTTTAGTTCGTCTTAACGATTTCCGATTCAACAATTTCTTGGACGAGGAAGTTTTGAAGCTCCAATCAAAAGACTACCATTGTGAAATAAGGGAAAATCTTGAGGTGTGAAATAACGGCATCTTGAGGTGTCAAATTGGCCTTGAAATTTCCAGAAAACCCATATAATGGCCAAAAATGAACATTTTTTTTTTTTGGCATAAAAGACCATCGATTCCTATCTGAAATTTTGCGTAGATTACGAATTTGAGGTAGAAAATTAGTTTTGGTGCATGGTTTTTGAGAGGCAGGTCGGATTTAAAAGCTGTGAAAACTTTTTTATGGATTTTTGTCAGTGACTCAAAAACCGTGCACCAAAACTAATTTTCCGCTTCAAAGTCGTAATCTACACAAAATTTCCGATAGGAATCGATGGTCGTTTACGCCAAAAAAAAATGTTCATTTTTCGCCATTATATATGGGCTTTCTGGAAGTTAATTTGACACCTCAAGGTGCCGTTCAAAAAATCTGAAAAAATTCAGGGTTGATACCCTACCTATAAAGAAATTCCAAAAAAGTTGATTTTCGAACCACCCGATTAAGCTAAATGAACCAACATCAAAGTTTCTTGGCACTTATTTGAAAAAAGAAGGAAAAGAAGTTAAAGAAAATTACTCTGCATTTACAAACGATTCTGCCCATGTAAGCGAATTCATCGTAATTCCATTTTGAAAACAACTCGAATAGCACCGTTGTTGACAAAAGCTAACATCAGAAAGTAGCTAATCGTTTACAAAATGGAGATACGCTGAAATCGCTTACAGGGGTAGAATTAGATCCCCTTAATTAGAAAAAAAGAAAAGAAAAATACTGTTCAAGTGTTAATGGAATCATATTAATAATACGACTAGAAGAACATAAAAAACAGATAATACAAAATGTTGAAGTAGAAAATTGGGATGTGGTTATTTTAACAGACTTTTTAAATTGCTTGCAAATATCGAAATCTTGATTGATTGATTGATTTCTACAATGAACTTTATTTAGAAGAGACCCAACAGAAAAAATGAGCACGAAATGTTAGAAGCATCTGACGATGCGGATTAATTTTTTTCTTCAATCTGTTTATGTTTTTCATTGTTTTCTGAAAGGACATTTTATTCAACTCTCTTTTGCAAAACGAATGCTCATGAATGCCTATGCGTCCAAAATTTCGCCCCCATTTTTTTCTGTCGGATCTCTTATAATTAAGAATTTTTATAAACAATGTTTTGGAAACAACGGTTCCATTCTCAGTTGACAAATCCTAATGAATTTTTAGAAAAGGAATGAAGTCTTCAGCGCTCCATTCAATGATTAAATTTTTAGACTCTAATCAAATTTTTTTTATCATCCTCGTCACGTAGAATTTTTGAAATTTAAAGAGTCGCATGAAATTAAAAGAACAATAAAAGCGCGGTCGAAAATGGTGAAAAAAATAAAAAGATTCAATTAAAATTCCACAATCCTGGAAATGGGGTACGGATATTGGGAATAGCATATGTGAACGGGCAACAACACAATGGTACTTGACCCGGTTTCCATGCGGCTACCTTTGACCTCCGAGGCGTGAATTGAATTCGACATCACACTGGAGTATGTTATTTTGTTAAATCATCTGACCACGATTTTCGAATTTTGATCCGCACACGATGCAACACTGCGATTAGGTGGCCAATAAACACCCAAAGGGATGTCCTAACCCGTTTGCAAAACATTGCCGGTGAAGAAGAAAGAAAAAAAAAATGAATGGGAGAATGGTCAATGGACCAACATTTTGAGCCTAATATTTAGAGTCTACAATGAGCTTCCAAACAACGCCGGTGTCCTCCCTCCTCAAGAACCGAAGGTCAGATGGGAGAGACGCCGATTTTATGTGGAGGTTCTAGGGGCCAGAGAACAGGAGAGATGCATCTCCTGGAAGTGTAAATGTTCGAGCGAAAGAGCAACTTTTTGGTTTGAAACGGGAAAGACTATGTCGAAATTACATCTTTATGGCAGCTTCTAAGGAAAAGACACATGGGGTCGTCCATGCATTACGTAACGTTTGGAGGGGAGTGTGGAAGTCGAAGGCGTTACGCATTGCTACCACCGGGTGGGGGGGCTGGGCCATCAAGGGACACCAAGAAGAACCATTTTCGGGGATAAGCGATTTGAAATTCGAAAATCGCCGAAATAAGGGATACCCTATCCAAGCACCTGATCCAAGCCCTGGTTCAGGTGCTACGTTAGGGAATTTCTTAGCCTAGCAGTCGCGCATTACATTTGGTAGTCACCATCCCAGGCGGTGCTACGAACACGCCAGCGAAAAGCCTTTGACTAGCCTATTTAGAGAAATTTGCTCAGATTTTGGTCCTGATGGTGTAAGACTCTAAGGATTCAAAATCCAAAATTTCTTGTTCGAAAATCTTGCTCAAGATCTCGCAAGATTTCAGAAGATCCCGCAAGATCTTGAGCCAGATCCCCAAGAAAGAAATTTCAGATTTTGAATCCTTAAGAGTCTTACACGTCCAAACCGAACCAAAATCTGAGCGAATTTCTCGAAATTTTGTTACATAAATTTGTTGTGTCCATCCCTGTCCAAGTTATGGAGAAATGCTAGTTATGCGGCGTCAAACAACGGAAAGCGATAACGGTTCGCTCGCAAGAAGAAAGGAGATAATGGATAAAATACGATGCCGCGACACGCCTACATCTCATGCTCAAGGTCGATGAAGAGTTAAAGGTGCCACGGTCTGTTCTAATTGTGCTGGAATGCTTCTGAATGAGCATTGTAAACGACATCAGCACATTTTTATAGTGAAGTAATTGGTAATTCTTTACTTCTCTCACGATTTTTAAAGATCTGCAAATCATTCTTGATAAATAAAAGCCATTGCCATAACGTTTTTTTCAGTATGAATGGCGAGGAAAAAAAAAGAATTTTAAAAAGGAAGATCCGTTTTAAATCCGTTTTTAGTCACAATCGTAGGCGTCAGCCATATTTTTTTTCTTCTTTATTTTATATTTAATATGATAAGAGTGTTTGCTATCTTTTTTTTCTGTTTATGACTAATTATTGTTGGCAATGAGCCGACTAATGAGATATGACCAAAAAAAGATGCGTTATTCTTTTTCTTTTTTTCGATTTTGAATGAAAACTCAAGGTTTTTCAATTCACGTTTAAGAGGATGAATCTTTCCCATTTGAAGACACCGTGAAAAAATGTTAATGTGGCAGAAAATAATTAATTTTTGCCGGACGGACTACTGGAAATGGTTGACGTACCGACGTTCGTCAAACATTTCCAGCACACGGAGAAAAAACTTAGCTTCCTGTTACTCAATGTTGGGTTGGAAGTCTAAATATTTGAGTTGATAATACTGAAAATTAATTAATTATTTCTATGGGTTAGTAATGATTAATAACGCTTAGTAATAATTACCTAATATTTACTATTATCAACTCAAATGTTTAGGCGTCACAAGACCAAACTCAACATTTAGTAACAGGAACCGAACTTTTTATTCCGTGCAGTCTGGAAATATTTTGATTAAACTCATGGCAGAAAAAAATAGACAAACATAAGACTTTACAGCGCTGAAGTGAAAGTTCAGAAACTAAATTTCTGGTCGAACAGTTCAGCTACAGTTTATTCTACAAGATCTTGCAGAAAGGTCGTAATCCAAAACAGGTTAGAGCTTTGTTCATCAAATTTTTTAATTTTTCTTTGTTTTAGGAAAGTTATATAAAGTAGGGTGTCCCTTATTTCGGCAATTTTCGAATTTCAAATCGCTTACCCCCCAAAATGGTTCTTTTTGGCGTACTTATAAAACCGAGGCTTATAGTTCCAAAAATTGCCATATAAAGAAAAAAAATCGACAATTTTTTTTTTTTTTTTTTTTTTTTTTTTTTGCGAAAAATTGTGGTTACTTATTGGAAATTTCGAATAAAAAAATTTCAAAAAAAAAAAAAAAAAAAAAAAAAAAAAAAATAGTTTATCAGTACACCAAGGAGAACCATTTTTGGGAGTAAGCGATTTGAAATTTGAAAATTGATAAAATAAGGGACACCATAAGTGGTAAAATAAGGACACCTTAAGACACCATAATCTCATGAAAAACTATTTTTTTTTTTTTTTTCGACATAAAAGTCGACATGAAAGTATTCCAAAATTTGTTTAGCCATAAAATGTATGAAAATCCCGTAACTGTAAAGCCGGGAAAGATTTTTTTTTTTTTTTTTTTTTTGCAAGAAATATAGTAAAAGGTAATGTATCAACTTTTTTTTAGTGTTGAAAAATTATAATTAATTTTCGTTTTTTAATTCAGATGAAGAACTGGATAAGAAGACCAATGAACCACGGTCCAAAAGGCCAAGAGTTTGTGCCAATGGACCATGGTCATCGGCAAATTAATTAAACGGACCAAGAAGGCCAATGAACCATGAATTCAAATGGCTAGAGGGACACCATTAAGGTGTCTTCTAATTAAGGGTCTCTAGGTGCTTACCTAGAGACCCTTAATTAGAAGACACCTGTCAGAAAAAGATGAGCGCGAAATTTTGGAAGCATATGACCATGCGCATTTATTTTTTCTTGTGTCTGTTTATACTTTTAACTGTTTTCCAAAAGCAATTTTTTTTTCAACTGTCTGTAGCAAGACTAATGTGCATGATAATGTGTCTCCAAAATTTCGTGCCCATTTTTTCTGTCGGGTCGCTTCTAATTAAGGGTTTCTAGAGGGACCCGCAGAAAAATTAAAACAGAGGAGTTTTAAAGGAAAACAAAGCTTTTGTACATCGACTGATTGGCGTTGAGGTTTCGTGGAACTTAATTCCGTGGTTTAGTCATCAAGTAGGATCAGGTTCAAATTAGAGATTTCAGCAGTGCAGACCGATAAGTGTAACCAAGGCCTGGTTCAAAAGCTGTGCCAATGGATCGTTTTTGAAACTTTTTAGGCAACTTGTAACTCTCACAAGAGTTGCCTAAAAAGTTTCAACAACGATCAGCAATTATTTATAAATGTCTGAACCAAAAGTCAGACGGTAACGGTTCATAAATTTTCCGGCTTTTGTAGCCCTGCAACTCAAACACAGAAGCACACGGAATAGTGCACAAAAGATAATATTTAAAAAAAGTTTACTCCTATCGGGTAAGAATCTTTTCTCTGCACTCAGAAAAAAAAAAAAAAACGCTTTCGATTACGACCGTGACGTTCCTATGGCCCCAACTGCAAAAGGATTCTAAATTTTCAGTGTCAGATCTAAATTTTTTAAACCTCAAAGTTTAAAATTTTTAACAAAAAAAAAAAAGGCTGTTCGGCTATGCTTCGGTCAAAGCAAGAGACTCGGAAAGGAGGCTAGACCTTTGGTTGAGAGAGACTCAACCAAAATTTTCCAAACCGCCGTGGTGAATAATTTTTTAGCCCTACTAAATAGCGCAAAAAAATGATTAATTGCCCACCTTAATGTACGGGACCGAAGGTGTCGGATCAAGTGTCCATAATGATATGACACTCCGTAGGTTGCGACCGAAGGAAGAAATCAAAAAGAAAAAGAAAAAAAAGAAAAAAAATTAGCCAACTCATTTACGATGTTTTTGTTTGAAAATTTTTTTTGAACAATGAAAATGACATTGAGGATTTTAAATAAGTACTATTTCGTTTGTTTGCTTTGTTTTGTTAGTTTGGATGCTGATTAATCACTCAAATAGCCGTAAATGTTAGTTTCATTAGACTTAAATCAGGAATTCAGGATCCGTCTAAGTCGCAGAGCTCTTTGTTTCGGTCACCGGTGCTGAAGGTGGTGCCGAAAGCGGAATCATCATTTTTTTAAAAATATTATGTAATCAACGAAAAGAGTAGGAATGATGTGTGTTTGAGTTATGGCAAAAAAAATTAGACCCCTTTTACTTCATCGGAGACGGAACGGTCATCAATGCTTCTAACGATCAGCTATAAAAATCAAAAAAATCGAATTTTAAAAACTTAAGTTTTTGGCGGTATGCATTAAAAATTCCTCTTCGACCACTATTTGATTCTAATTTTTTTTTCTTGTTTCAGATATATATTTTCAATTAGGGTGTCCGTTTGATAGAGTATAAAATATTTTTGTGAAGCTCCTCCTTTCAAGTCTCAAAAAAAATCAAAAATATTGTGGGGAAAACCTGAGCTCTGTATCTCTGCTCTAAACGTGCCTGTAAGCACTTCGATTTTCCCATTGAAAATAAAATGGGGATTTTTTCGATTTTTACAAAGTGTTTTTTTTTCTGCGAAATGGACAGATGAAAATTCTATCACTTGGCCCAGTTACTACTTACTGTAATCGATACGAATTTGATTTTTGAAACCGTCATTTGAATTTTTTGATCAAGTTTAGGTTACAATTTTTGTCCTTTTCTTTGCATTATTTACGAAAAATATCTTCCACTGACCAGGAACGGCATCCTTTTTTCATGTCTCGATTCGATTGCTTAACTCGAACCTCGACACGAAAAAACTCTTTTCCGTCCCTTGTAGTGCAATATACTATTTATTCGCATTTTAGGCGAACACATTTCAAAATTTCGGATTAAATTGAAATTTTCGGTTTCACCACACGATTAAACTTTTTTGGATTTCTTTTGAAGATAAAAAGTCTTAAAAAAGTTTTAATTTGAAATCAAGATGGCTTCATTTTAATGTTAAAGGTTTTAAATTGAAACTTTTTTAAGACTTGTCATCTTCAAAAGGAATCAAAAAAGTTTAATCGTGTGGTAAAAACTGAAAGCTTCAATTTAATCCAAAATTTTGAACTGTGAAGTCTAAAAACTTCCGTTATTATGTTAAATAGCTAAAAATACGATCGAATATGTCTTCTCCTTGCTTGAAACAGTTTAATTAATTGATTTGTAGGTCAATCAATTAATCGGCCCAAATCACAAGAGAGAAAAGAGAAAAGAAAATTCGCACAGCTCCCGGACTACCTTAATAACGCCCGCATTTAAACTTTTGTAAAATATAACAAAATTTTCGGTGATTCGTATCCATCATTTGCTTTTTCGATTGAACTTTTCAACTGATTTCCCTTGTGAAAAACTTGCACACGAAAATATAATCGTGGCATTTTTAAGTGATCCAACATTCCCGATAACTAATAAATCAAAAATAAAAAACCAAAAGCAAAAATGTATTTTTCCATATGGCATTTCCGATATATGATTTTGCTGCATAAGCTAAACATAAGCGTTACATAAAATATATGATATTTGAAATTACATTTAACGTATTTTAACATATGAAATTTGATTTCGTAATGGCATTTTTCTGGTCAATATTTTATTCAGGTTTTGGTCATTATTTTAATTGAATCGTTAATTTGAAAAAGGGGACATGTCATTTGTTTACCTTATAAGGTAAACATAAGATAAACAAATGACATGTCCCCCTTTTCAAATTAACGATTCAATTCAATTCGATCAATGGGTTTAAAATTTTTTATTTTTCCAAGAATGGCTCGTAGGTTAAATGTTTGGGGAGGCAAAGGTAAGGGGCCGCAGTGTGATTACAATCCAGGCGGTGGACCTCGAGTCAGGTGCAGAAACCGGGTTTCGTGGTACATCGCATGCTGCGGTCGCTACCTTTGCTTTCACCATTTAAAGAGTGTTAATGCGAGTTGTTTAAAGAGTGTTAAATTTAAAGAGTGTTTATGCGAGAGAGTTAATGCAGTTCGAATTCCCCCATTTAGGAAAAACGTTTGCTTTAAAGCATTAATCGTTAATTTGAAAAAGGGGACATGTCATTTGTTTACCTTAAAAGGTAAACATAAGATAAACAAATGACATGTCCCCCTTTTCAAATTAACGATTCAATTCAATTCGATCAATTTAGGGTTTAATGCCGCTTCTCCATTATGGCTCAAAATTAATTTTCTAGAATTAATTTTCAAAATTTCCGGAAGTACTGTGCTTTTGTTATTCTATGGATTTCTAACCCAAGATTTAAAAATGGAGTCGGCCATTTTTAATACATTGCATTTTTTGTATTATTAATTCATGGTCGAAAATTCATAGAATAACTAAAGCACAGTACTTCCGGAAATTTTGAAAATTTATTCTAGAAAATTAATTTTGAGCCATAATGGAGAAGCAGCATTAAATTTTTTATTTTTCCAAGAATGGCACGACGATTAAATATAAGGTAAGGGGCCGCAGTGCGATTACAATCCAGGCGGTGGACCACGAGTGAGGTGCAGAAACCGGGTTTCGTGGTACATCGCATGCTGCGGTCGCTAACTTTGCCTTCACCATTTAAAGAGCACTTATAATGAAGTTCAAATTCCCCCATTTAGAAAAAACGTTTCCTTCAAAGCATTTTGCAGAGACTGTGGCACTTTAGCCAAATTTTATTCCGCTAATTAAATTTTTATGAAGGAAATTAATTTTTTAGAATTTTTTATTTGAATGACAAGAGGAGGTTTGCTTCTAAATAATTTTTAGAGAAATAGGTTTCATAGAGAATTATTGCTAATCAAAAACTGAATAGAATACTGACCGGAAAAATTTTGTACTTCTGTAATGTCACATATTTTCGGTAATTTCCATTTTTAACTTATGGGTGGGCCGAAAAAAGCGAATTTTCGAATTTGAAAACGCCTGATATGGGAATCAATGCCTTATTATAATACTATTAACCCCAATTTTTTTCAGACCTTTTGAAGATCATCTTGAGGAGGTCGCGCAATGACCTTGAAGTTTTTGAAAAGCCCATATAAGGGCAAAAATAAAAATTTTTTGTTTACTGAAAAAAAAGTATCGTTTCCTATCGGAAATTTTGCGTAGATTACGAGTATGAAGTCCAAAATTTCTTTTTGTGTACAGTTTTTAAGCTAAAAGGGAAAAAAGCCTAAAGAATGTCATTATTATTAGGAAATAGGCCTAAAGCTCAAAAACTGTACACAAAAATAAATTTTGGATTTCATATTCGTAATCTACGCAAAATTTCCGATAGGAAGCGATACTTTTTTTCAGTAAAAGAAAAAGTTTTATTTTTGCCCTTATATGGGCTTTTCAAAAACTTCAAGGTCATTGCGCGACCTCCTCAAGATGATCTTCAAAAAATTAAAAAAAAATTAGGGTTGATATAATTATAATAAGGCAGTGATTCCCATGTAAGGCGTTTTTAAATTCGAAAATTCGCGTTTTTCGACCCACCCTATCATGCAAGAAAATCATGCATCTGAAATATCATATGAAAAAATATATTTTTGCTTTTCCTGAGAAGCTCTGCAAATCAATTTTCTATCCCTATGAATATAATATACAGCTTTTATGTTGATATTTCTATACCTTGTAGAGCCACCAAAATGTGCCTTAATTGGATCTGCAGGATAACAATTTTTACCCTTCCACCATTTAAGAAAGTTGCAAGAACAAAAGCTTACAGTAAATTAACCTTTTAAGAACCGTTCCTCAAATATTAGCAATTAATGAATAGGAATCGCCATGCTAACCAAAAAGCATATCATCCTGCAAAGATGTGGCGTCGTTTGTAAAAAGGAAACTAATAAAAACAATACCAAGAAGTAAGGGCAAATCAATTTAAAATAATTTTTTAGGGTTTTTCCTTCTGGAAAAATTAATCAAAAGGAGGTGTGTTGAGTAATAAATCTTCTTCGTTGAAGAAAATAAAATCAGCGGCGTTTTTAAATTGCAATTTGTTTCACCAGAAGAAAAACCCCTAAAAAATTATTTCAAATATAATCAAAACACTTCACGGTTACAGTTGGTATATCGATTTTAGCGAGATTTGTCCTTATACCCCTTAAGAGTTCTTTTTATTAGTTTCTTTTTTACAAACGACGACACGTCCTTGTAGGATGACATTCTTTTAAGTACGATTGCCACTGCATCTTATATTTCTGCTGTTCAAGATGACTGAATTTTGGATAGTAGTATAGTAAACTAAGGAGTGTAAAAATGACGTGCTTTTTCATTTCAACTCTCACCGCCAATTTGGCTTCCTGAAAGGGAAATCAACGATCGACGCTGTCGTTGCCTTCGTTGAAGAAGTGCTTGATAATCTTGAAGAGGGAAACTTCACTTCAGCCGTCTTTTTGGACATCTCTAAAGCGTTTGACTGCGTTGATCATAAATTACTACTGCGAATGCTATACGCCTACGGCATTAGAGGATCAAGATATCAACCTACAAGATAGATATTACCTATGTGTTAATTTATTTTTGTGTTAATTTATTTGTGTGGTCGTTTTTAAAACTCGTCTCTTCAATCTGTCTCCTTTTTCTATTATTTCACCTTTTTACCACAAGACCTCCGCCAATGTATGTATGTATGTATGTATGTATATACATCAACCTACAAGATGATCTTTCCCCCACCGCCGGTTGCATGTCCCACCCTCTTCCAGTAAATTATGGAGTCCCGCAAGGCTCCGTTTTGGGACCTTTCCTATTTCTAATTTACGTAAACGAACTAATCGACCAATTTAATGTACGCTGATGATACTACCAACCTTAATAGAGACTCTGGCGTCACACAACTCGAGATATCCGCTAATGCACCCATTAATACTCTCGCTCAAAAATTCACAACCCACAACCTCCTTATCAACCCAAATAATCTTCTAAAGAAAAAGTGAGTTATAAGTCCGGCCAATACGTTATAAAAACTTGTAAAAAGATCATAAGTTTTATTATCTTGCTATAAGTTTTTACAATGTATTGGCCGGATTTATAACTCACTTTTTCTAGGGTTTCGCTCGATTAGTTAACATAATAAAAATATATAAAATAATCCTTAGTATAATACTTTTAACTTAACTTGTATTATAACTTAATTATGGTATCCCCACAACGCTGTAGTTGGTTGTGTTTAAGATTCTAGCGTTTTTTTAAAGATAAAATAAAATAAAAATAAAATATATATAAATAATTTAGTTTAATAATTCTATTAAACTATTATATTATAACTTGAATAACATAGTTATAATGTATCAGTTATAATAATATAAACGTATAAGAAGATTAGAAATTCTATCATCTAGTTATAAATTTTTATAAGGTGTTGTCCGGACTTATAACTTACTTTTTCTAGGGTTTCGCTTGATTACACTCAAAAAAATGCTGCTTTAGGTCTAACAAGTGGAAAAGTTTTTCTGCCAAGACTAGTGAGTGCTTGTCACAAAGCATAATGGCGTCGAGTCTAGCAATTATGCTTTGCAAGCACTCACGAGTCTTATCGCTAAGCAACATCGCTTGTATTGAGAACAAGGCATTTTCATTATTTGGGTGCAGTTAACATAATACCAGAACTATAATAATTTTTTATATTACATTTCAATAAGAACCTCTAAGTAGTATTTTTCGCTTTATCGATAACACCTTAGTGATCCCAAATGAACTATAATAATCAGCCGCAGATTATAGCCATATTTCCAAGAAATTAAAAAAAAAGGTAAATGGAACAAACCACAAAGTTAGCGAACTGGAAATAGAGTCTTTAACGTTGAATGATTAATAAACGGTTTGGCACAGGCGCCGATTTCATGGGGGGTCAACTATGTTTTGACCCCTACGGTCATAAAATTATGATCCATACTTACGTAAAAAATACATATATATATTCTTATGATCGATTCAATATCTCGTTATTGAAAATCGTTAAAGAGTCACTAAAGGAGTCACTAACACATTTTTAAAAAAAAGCCTTTCGTAATACAAAAAGTTATAAAAATTAAATCTAGGGGAAAAAAAGCAGCATCGAAGTAAAGATACCTGATCGGTCTATTGTTATCAACAGACTTCGCCTAAAAAATTTCTACATGCTTCTTCAACACATAACGAAATAAACGAACCTCTAATCCTCATTTCTAAGGACTTTCTTTTGAGATTTGAAGCACGTGCAAAATTAATCGAAAATTACAAGTTTGCAATTGACGTTCAAGATAAATGTCGGCGCATTTATTCTTATTATTACAAGGCTCGATTCCATCAATTTACAATTCACGCAACTTGTATTTCGGTAGAGATTAAACGGATTTTCAGTCACGATAAAATTAATATAAGCAATAAATTAATTTTTTTTTTTCGTAAAAAAAACCGAAACATTTTTTTTTGAAAATACTTTGACTAATTATCCAGTTGAACTTTGACATCGTCTTTACTTTTTAAAGACATAATAATTGAGTGGCTACCGAAGGCGGGGCCGCAAATAATAGGGTAAGCAAATATTTTTAGCATAGGAACTGACTATTAAATTATTTTATAGTCAATTAGGCTGGAAAACTCTAAAAGAGATGGAAAATTCTCCATGAAGGAGGGTGTGGGGAAGGGAATCTCCAAATGAAGTGGGGATCATAATGAGATAGAGAAAAGGAGTCTAACAGTTACGGAAAGCCCTAAGGATTTTTCAGGACAATACCTTAATTCTGTTCAAACAACTGCTTCAACAAATTCTTTTAAAATACCTTTGCGAAATTTATCGGAAAATAAAAAAGGCGTCAAATTACTTAATCGATGCGTTCTGATAACATTATCACACCAACATTTTTCATCATTAAGATCTTGCCGCAATATGTCAGGGTTTAATGTTTATAAAAATCGAACCAATTAAGGAACGCAAGCACATCAATCATTGAACGGTGGACCAAAAAGACGAAGAATATGTATTTTCTTTTTTTTTTCTGGGAGGTCAAACGGTTCAATAATAATAAACGATTTTATAACCCCTTTGGTGGGATGCGTTTAAAAACAGGATTCTTGTCCATGATTAAGATGTTATTGCACTCGTATACTGGATAATGGCTTTGCTAATAGGTTGAATTGTTAAAATAATTACTGCGTGTGGGTTTTCCTTTTTACCTTGATTTATGAATTTATGAAAAATTAAGAGTTTGATACGATTTCTGGGAGTTTTCGAAAAAGTAACGTGACACGTAGGAATTGCAAAGTACCGAACTTTTTCCAATGCCGGTATTTTCGGTATTCATTTTTCCAATACCGGTACTACCGGTATTACCCAAAATTCTAAACTTTATTCATTGTTTTTGAAATAATTCCAAACGGAGTCTTTTACTATGCGACTAGCCATTACCAGCAATTTTTTTTTTGCATTTATTTTATTTTTTAACTTTTTATATTTTTTATTCTTGCTCGGAGTTCCGTAAATACTGAATAAATTATAAACTTAAGAGTAAAAACAAGCAGAAAACAAAAGTCGGTGCTTTGAATAGCCTATCAGAAGATATAAGTTTCCAAAAAAATGCAACCGAAAATAAGAGAATCCTTTAAGCAAAGCCGCTTCTTATGAGTCAACCTGACCCGCATCAATTCCACGAATTCTCACCCGACAATTCCAAGAATGTTTGCATTTAAAATTCGAGATTTAAAAAAAAAATTCCTAGTAGAGATAGTACCGCATCAAAGATAAAGCGCCGCTTCTTTTATGACTCAATCCGATAAATTCGAAGAATTTCTCGATTTGAAATAAAAATAAAACCATAATTTAATATTTCGAATTAAACTTTACCTTATATAAATTTTTTCATTTTTGCAACCGATGGTTGTACCTATAGTTTTTGCAGTTTACTGCGTGAAACGGCAGTACCGGTATCAAAATTAACACAAATTCCGGAACTACCGGTTGCAATCCCTAGCAGTCGGCTTAGATATGGCATCCACGAAAAAACAGGTAAATCAATTATTAATTTAAACTATAAAAAAAATTTTAAAAAAATTCGTAAAATTCTGCAGGTTGTTTTTTTCCCCAGACGGGGGCAGTAATCTTAACTTTGATATCTCCTGTGCCAGTTACATCAAAAGAGCAAGGCTCTGGACTTTCTTATCGAAATCGAGAACAGTACTCAACCATGCCTAATGAAAACTTTAACGGATTTATCAAATGAAAATTAAATAGCAATTTAACATCGAACCCGGAGGATCACTTCTTTTTATATCAAGGACTTAAAAGCGATCATCAAACACCGTATCATTACCGGCTATGAACCACGGAAAAATAATTATGGATGGTCAGAAGACATTTTACGGCAGACGCCGTTGGAAAATTCACGGAATAAAATGACGAGTTCCGGGTACGAGGATAAGGAGGAAAACATGCGTGAATTAAAAATTCGACGTGAGTCCTCTTCAATCAATCTTCAAGTATACAAAAGTCCGGAGGAACACCGAACGGATCCACCTTTTAATTATAACGTGCGTAATGGAAATATTGACAGGTTTACAGATGGGATGGATGCTGCCACGGATCGACCTTTACAAACCATTCACGATTATCAGCAATTTTTTTTCCTCTTTCTCAGTTGCCGATAATGCTTAAGGTAAGATTTTTCTTTTTGGTTTGAAATCCATTTATTCTCTTAGGTTTAAGTGATTCCTCGATTTTCTCGATATTACTAAATTATTGGAGAATGCTCTCCATTTAGTAACATCAATGAGTAAATCGAGGAATAACTTAAATCTAAGTGTGCTACCAAAAATGTGGGTGCAGACTCACAAAAATTAGTACAAAATTTTGCGATTGATGGTGTTCCTAAATGAATGATGAATGAAGATCGTGGGAATTGGAACTATAAATGAAGTAAACCAATTTTGTTTACATGCTTAATAAATGTAAACAAAATCGGTTTACTTCATTTATAGTTCCAATTCCCACGATCTTCATTCATTAGTACAAAATATTTATAAAGAAAATGTACGGCAATTTAAATGCACGTGTGCACAGATATGTCGATACAGATAAAGTTAACAGTAAATATTTTCATGAAAAACAAATGATAGCCCTGAAGCGATGCAAAAAAAAGACATGTATATAGCTCGGAATTTTCACTGGGTGCAATGGAACCACCCCTTCTTTGGGGGAAAAAATTTTTTAATGAATGCTGCGTGCGATTAACATATAACCGGGCATAAAAAACGGGCTAATTTAAACTTTTCGACAAATGAATTGGCTTGAAATTAAAAAGCAACTCATTTGTCCGTTGCCTGGAAAAGGAACTGGAAATTTCGGAAGTAGGTCAGGATATACTCGGCACATCTTTATTAATTTGAAATTTAATTTTGAGAAGTTTCTCAGCTTTTTTAACGTGTAAATTTTTGTAAATTTTTGTTAAAATTTACACATTGCGTACAGAAGTACTGAGGTACAGAATTATATTAGTGAACTACATCATAAAACAGTCTTGTACAGACCAAATACTAAATTCAAATAAATAATGAAATCAAATAATGAAATCAAATAATGAAATCAAATACTTAATGATTTAAGTTTGTTAACGGAGCTGATAACAGCGATTGTCAAACTCCTGTAGAATAATAATCACTTTTTTAAATTTTTTTAATACTGAAAGGAATGAGGCAAAACTCTACACCTCATACTTCAAATCCTTAGACCCCTTTCGAAAATTTTTCTCGTATTGAAAGGCTAGGCAAACTAGCAAGATCCAAGTACGATTTTTAAGATTATTCAAAATCATTTTCTGTCAGAGCAAAAATCATAACTACCGGTTTACCTACAAAGTGAATCAAATCCACAATTCAGCCATTCAGAAAACCGGGAAGGAGATACCACAACCAGTAGTTTCAACGTTCTTCTCCCAAACGGTCAAATGCAAATACTCGATTACTCAGCTGATAATCGCGGATATCATCCAAAAAATCCGATACGAACCTAAAAAAGGAGGTCAAGCATACAGACGAAGTAGGTGGATTCCATTCAAGGTCCATTTTCAATTTCGATTAAGCGTGAAACAGATTTTTCCAGCATTCCTTTAATAGGTCAACGCCAAATCAATTTTTTATTTCTGCTTTTTTTAGGACGAACATGGTAATAGGTTACAGGAACCAACTCGAAAACTGCCGATTCACCCGATATCGCTACTTATCAAAGAAAGAAAAAAAAATCATCTTCAAGTATCATCTTGACATTTTGCAACTCCGTGACTTACAATTAATTGAAACAAATTCCAGGAATCGGCGACACTTCAAAAAAAATACAAAGTGGCTATTTTTCCATCATTAAATAATCCAAATGCGAAAAAGATAAACTAGACATGTCTGCGAAATCGATATATAATTTACGACCTTGTCTTGATTTTTTTTCTTATACCGGCTTCGATGCTGAGGCCAGACTTAATAGAAGCTTTTTAACACGTACTTAACTTTTAATTAGGTGAAATAGTTTGAGTGACAGAGACCGCTACAAACTTCGTCCTTTAAAGCTGCCTCACGCAATTCAAACATATTTTTTAAAAAAAATTATATTATGCATATCGAACCCAAAGGGATGGCGTAATTATAATAAAAAAAATGTCACTTAGTTTAATTATGACAAGGTTCGAATAAAAAAGAAAATAATAATAATAATCGCAAAATAAATGACATTGAGGACAAATTTTTGTATGAATAAAAAAACTTATTACTAAAAATTTTTTTTAAATTATAAGGTAAATTCACCATAATTCACCATAATGGTTCGGTACCAGTAACGAACCAACACATAGACAAATATGTATGGGCAATAGATTAGTTCAAAATAAATGTATTTCAATTTTCACTTCCTAAAAAAAAAAAAAAAATTGTTTCAGACTGTATAAAAATTTGGGCCAAAATTTTGAAACAATCCCTGTGACCTTAAAATTTTGAACACCCTACACTTCGAAATATGCTAATATTATCCTTTTGGTGGGAGATATCAAAATTCCGCTTCCGAGCAAAAATTGTTATCAATCTTAGGCACCTTCGTGAAAAATTATTTATACCTTACCGTACAGTACTTTTATGGGAAATTTTAGTCTACTATAAATTCCCAAAAATTTATCCTAAATTAAGGTTTCCCAAAAAAGTACTGTATGGTAAAGTATGGAATTTTTCATGAAGGTGCCTAAGATTGATAAGATTGTTGCTAAGAAGCGGAATTTTGATATTTAGCACCAAAAGGATAATATTAGCATATTTCGAAGTATAGGGTGTTCCAAAAAATGAAAACGTTTATTTCTGCAAGAAGGCCCAAAATAAAAAAGCTTATTTAAGAAAAAGCTAATTTTTTTCAAAAAAAAGTAGCTTAATATGAGGTTTTTAGGAGTTCACGTAGGGTTAGAATGGTTTCGCATCAAAATCACATTTTGAAGATACACGGAAAAAAAAGTTTGGATCCTGTCACTCAATGTTGAGTTCAACCAGTTACGTCAAAACATTTGAGTTGATAATATTGAAAATTTAATAATTATTACTAAGAGTTAGTAATCATTACTAACGCTTAGTAATGATTACACTTACACTGGTCTTTTTTTTTTTTTTTTTTGTCTTTATTTTTAATCAATTTTTATTTTTTTTATTTAATATATAGTTAGCTTCAAACCGAACTTGGAGACGATCAGGGAGGAGCCTAGAGGGGATGCACTCGATGTCAGTAATTTAATACAATTTTAAAATGACGGTTCTGCCTTTAACAGCACCCAAAATGGCTAACAATGTACTGATGTAATGCTAGTAATGTACTTGATCGCTAGTAATGTAACTGAAAATTAAGGTAATTATTACTAAGCGTTAGTAATGATAACTAACTCTTAGTAATAATTATCTAATTTTCAGGTCGCGCATGAAGAATGCGGAAGAATGAAGAACGAAGGATGAATAACTGATTTGTTTTAAGGGAAATAATTATCTGTGGCTAATGACTTGTAAATACAGTTAAAATTAATAAAATTAAATTTAAAAAAAGAAAGTAAAAAAAGAAAGGAAAAAAAGTGGGGGAAAAAAAGTTTTATAGCAGCGGGATTCGAACCCGCGTATTGTGAACGGTCGGCGCGGAGAGGAGACTCATCGCGCGAACTGCACGACGACCGCGGCGAAAATAGCCGGTTTTAAATTTTCGCCCGACTTCCTTCAGGAGATCGGATGGCAATTTCGCCAGAATTTCGTCGAAAGAATGCATTTATGCGAAATTCGATTAATTTCTGCTGGAAAATTACTAATGAATAAGAGGAGGTAAAAGTTTGTGGTAAAAAGGAAATTAAATCTTCAAATCACGTAAAAATAAAAAATAAAAGCGTATCATCTGTTAAGATGATACGCTTTTATTTTTTATCTCTCTCAACCGTACACCCGTTCTGGATTCATAAGTACTCGGTAAAACTCTAATGCAAAGCCAAAAAATGGGAAAAAAATTCGAAATAAAAAGTTCGGATATGCCTTTTGCTCAACTGAAGTCATGAAAAAGTTTTCTTAAATCCACATCCGTGTTTTTCTGGAACGTTCGTATTTTTGCAAAATGATGGAACCGGCGAAATCCGAATTAAAGCCAAAGGGTGTCAACTCAAATGCTTAGACGTAATGTTTAGACCAACTCAACATTGGGCAACAGGAACCCAACTTTTTTTTCCCTGTGGGAGTCAGTGACTTTATAGACGATGTCGTCGCTATCGGAGGGATTTACGAAGAACATTTAAAAACACCCAATAAAGTTTTCGAGTTATTGTATGAGGTTAGTCTCGAGACGGTGGCGTAGGTTTCCTGGAAATGTGGTGGTGGCGGTTCTTCCCACACCGAATTCACCCTCGGAGACCCTAAAATTCTACGCTGACTTCCTTCATAAATCAGACCATCCGGATCCGGATTTTTTTAGATAATGCCTCGCCATAGGTGCATGGTAGCTGGCTGTAGCCGTACCAGAATAGGGATAAATGACCACTGTAACCATTCCACCTTTTGTCATAGAAGCAGCTCTCGAATCGACAGGAAAATTAGACAACATAATGAAATCTATGGAATGGCCATTCCATAGATTTTACAGTATTATTTCTATATATTTTTAGACAACTTTTGGCTATTCTGAAATTTAAAAAATTTTTGACCCACACCCCATTGTAGCCTAGGTTGGGCCGAAAAAAGCGAATTTCCAACAAAACCGGAAGTTTATCATGACTTTCTAAATTCAGTAGTAGAGTTATTAGGAGACAAAACCGATATTAAATCGTCGGAGGGGGGAGTTTCAGGGTAAATTATATGGCATATTATTCAGAGATTTTAGATACGGAGGCACAGGCACACACGGATTAGTTTATGCCAACCGAAAGGTCGAGGAAGTCGGCACTTTTTTTGACATCATTTTTTTTTTTTGGGAGACAGTGCTTGCGTTCTCGAGCTTAAGGTGAAAAACCTGATAGCTTGGCTGCCTTATGTCAAATTTTTGAGAAAAAATACCATAATTATTTGGATCGAAAAATAGAAATCGGAGAGATAACCAACAGGATATACTGTGCTCTGACTTTAAACTTTAAAGATGGCGGAAAGCCGAGTTTAGACTTTAGTTATTTAGTAAATGCTGAAATATTTTCGACCAAAATATTTTTTTCAAAGACTGAAACACACTTTGAACACCGTGTTACAGAAATATTTTAGTAAAAGAAATTGTTGATGTTGGGGCGAATCTTTGAAATTGGATATAATAAAGGAACAAAATACCTCAAAATGTCAGACTCTTAGGCCTAGGCCAAAAAATTGTTTTTCCACCTAAAAACAATTTAGGCTTCTTAAAATATTTTTAGAAAATGAAGTGGAAGTGCTTGGTACCTTCAGAAAACGATTACGGAGGCAGCGCTAAAAACTATAAAGAAATAATTAGCAAATTAAACAAAAAAAAAATTCTGTATGAACGAGAATATAAATGCGCGGTCGTTAATCCTTAAAACGGTTATTAATGACAGACGGAATGTACCACGGTGTGAGAAATGCGGTAGCTCGGGCGATACTACATAATTCAATAATCCAAAGCCTAAATTGAAATATTACACGGTTTTATCATGATAAGAGCGAGAGAAAAAAAAAAATCCAAATGTGTTTAAAAAAAAAACCTGTTTTTGTATACCTCAGACTAATTAACCGCTTCTTTGTTTTTAATCATGGAGTGAAAAGCGTGAAAATTATAAAACGACCACCCAAAAATATTTTTTTTTTACAACCTTGATTTTTTAATTCTTACGAAATTCATACCAGAGCAAAGTGAGATCCTCCGGAGGAAATAACGTGCTCGCTCTTCAATTCTCGGCAACCTTGTTCTCTTTTGTCCTCAAAAGAGAACTGTGCCAATTGCAAAGTGCCAATTAGAGCGATCCAAAACAGCTCATCACTCTTCACTAATGATTTATTAATCACTTAATTAGGACGAATTACTTTAATCTCCGTGCACTATGTTACCTAGTCTTGCATACAAAGTAGATATCGGAATCTCTTCGTGAAAGTATACTTATATCTGGCAATAATCATGATGATAAAAAAAAAAAAAAAAAATCATGTTTTGCAGGGAGAAAAAAATAAATAGGGCTAGCACGATGCATGTAAATACATAATTGTGATGTTTTTATTTCTAACGAGGTGAGCTCAAGTCAGGTAGCTCCATGACAGAGCCAACTGATCTTCAGCCATTTTAATTTATTTTAAATAAGAAAATTAAATAATAACGCACACTTCCAAAAAAGGATAAAGTACGCACTAATTTCACGGCCAATATTTTGCAATGTCTTTTTTTTTCTTTTCTTTCACCTCTCCCGAGATGATGTGATAAAGCATTTTTTTTTTTCGTGAGCATCATTTATCCATTAAAATTTATATTGTTTATTAAACTTCTGAATTTGTACGTCAAAGGCAGAAAATTCAGTATAAAAGTTAATGATGGACGTTTGATACGGGTAACCCCCCAGCAGTAGCACACTACCGCCCTCTGGTCGTCTACACCTCTACAAGTTCCTACCCTAAACTAAATAATGTCCCTCTTTTAAAATTCCAAAGAACTTAATTAGAGTTCTTAAAGAACTTCTTTTTATTCGTTGATAGAACTTCTTTATTCTTAAAGAAGTATTTAGTAAATATTTAGTAAATATTTAGTATAGAACTAACAAATAACTAGCGATCAAATTGCCAACGTTTCGGTTTATTTATCAAGGCTATAACCAAAAAAAAGATATATTAACAATATAAAAACAAATCGGATCCACCAAGTTGGGTTACCTCTTGATCAATATTATTTACACTAAGACTAAAGCGAAGGCATCCTTGGGAGTGTCTTTATACTTCATGATGACGGGATTTTTCAAAGTGTCCGGGAACAACATGGCCCTCAAGCAACACAGATGCTAAACGGAATCAAAGCTGCTAAGAAGAAGCTGGACGCATTATACAACAGAAGAGTTTTCCTTCTTCAGCGCAGGACACGTCAAGTCTTTCCTAAGCATATATAGTTAACAACGTGAAATGTGTCACAAAGGCATTGAGCGGAAATAAGAGATTAGCTTTTAATGCACTCCCAAGGATGCCTTTGCTTTAGTCTTAGTGTAAATAATACTGATCACTTTGGTTGATCCGATTGGTTTTTATATTGCTAATATATGTTTTTTTGCTTATAGCCTTGATAATGGCTGCATAAAGAAAACGAAACGTTGGCAGTTTGATCAGGCTTTTTCCCTGTTTTATTTCTCTGACGGGATTTTTTTTAAGGTTTAAGGGTTTTCTAAGGGATTTTTTTTGTTATAAGGTTTAAACGTTATACATCTCGCTCACTGTAGGAGGATGTACGTTTTATTATTTTATTTAAACGGAATAATCAGTGATCATAGAGTATTGTAAATTTTTATTTTTTGTTTTTTTGTATTTTTGATATATTTTTGTATCAAAACCCCAGATAATTAATAGGTTAAAAAAAATTATACGTTATACGTATATTCCTGTACGAGCATGTACGTTTTATTATTTTATTTAAACGGAATAATCAGTGATCATAGAGTATTGTAAATTTTTATTTTTTGTTTTTTTGTATTTTTGATATATTTTTGTATCAAAACCCCAGATAATTAATAGGTTAAAAAAAATTATACGTTATACGTATAATTCCTGTACGAGCATGTACGTTTTATTATTTTATTTAAAGGGAATCCATGATCATAAAGCATTTAAAAATCGGTGAAAAATGAAAATATAAAAGTTATTATTTGCATTTATAGCTCAAAAATAAACTTTAATTATGTTTTTTATGTTTTTTTTTTTTTTTTCCTTCCGGCTTTCGACAAAGAATGCAAAAGGGATTTTTTTTATTAATGTAACCACATCCCTTTTGGATTTTTGTTGCAGATAACATACGTAAAACAAAAGAAACAAAAACCGGATGGGCACCCCTCTTGTCTCATGTGTCCTCTTCATGTGTCCTCATGTGCTCTCGGGACGGCAGTAAATATTAAGAGGATATTGGTAACGTCGAATGAATCTGATTCCATGTCCGAATCCCGCAACACTTGTCGTTTTCCAAAATAATGACGTTTTATTGGGATGCTGCTGTTAGCTATGTAAAGCAAGATTCCAATAAAACTTCTAAGACCTTCCACAAGGTCCTATCTATGGGAAATGACATAATTAATTCAGGTGTTGCCTGATTCGGACATTGAATCGGATTTATTCGACCTTCCCTAATATCCTCTTAACGTTTACTGCTGTCCTGGGGGGGGGGGGGGGGGTAGGGGGATGGGGGGCGAGGGGATACCCGGGTTTTTAAAAAAAAAAAATGAGATCGGAGAACCGATCAAATTGCTTTATCGACTATTTAAATAATTCTCAAAAATATGGTTAGTTTTTCGATCAGAGGGACCCTCTGTCCCTCCCTGTCGCCCTGATCCCTCTGATCCCTCTCACCAAAGCCGCAATACGGGCTTAAAGAATTCGAATTTTGGAAAAATTATTTCATATTCGGAATCCTCTACCCCGAAAATATTCTCAAAAATACGGTTATTTTTTCGTTAGCTCCCACGAGGAACCCGCCAATCAGCATCCAAATCGCTTTGTTGACGTACTCGATGACGTCATATCGTGACGTTTCAAAAGTTGGAGATATCGGTTTTTAGGCCTATACCAATACTTTTAGCCCTGCTCACCGTTTCTGAACCACTCAACAGAATTTAACCAAATTTCAATGATAGCGTACTTCGATGAATATCTACTATAGTACAAAAATTTGCCTCAATCTGTAGCTGCGTTATGTATAATGTATGCTACTATAATGTATGCTGCGTAATGTATGCTACAATATACATACATACACACACACGGACATCATGGAGTTTTATATATTTCTGGATTCCTCGCGTCACGGGGACAACTTATTTAGTTCAAGGAAACCTCAACTCTATGTTACCCATGTTTAACATGTCACGTTTAGCTTAAGCAGCACAAAGATCGTAAAAAATCCACATTGATCCGACTTAGTCGCCACCTCCCTGCACAATCCACCCCTGCCTGCTCCGATTTCATTTTTATTTATTCAAAAACCCCTGCAACTCCTTCCCAAAATAAAATCGAGTAAAATGAAAAGCGATCAAAACCATATATCATCATAAAAAAGTCTAGTTGCAGATGATAATAAATGTAAATAAAAAATTGCGATGATGGAATAAAATGCATCATTACAACAACTAATATTTTTTTATGTGTCCACTAATCACTCTCATCTCATACAGAAAAAAAAAAACTGGAATTAAATATTGCGGAAATTTTATTTATTATATTCATATTTTTTTTTCCTTCGTCTGATTTGGAATACTAATTGTAAAAAACATATATTGGATCATAGTAGGAGTCACTTTCATTAATCTCACCGAGGGTCAAAGTGGAAGTGACAAGAATTGGAATTGGTAATAATGCCGGTTTCAACAAATTCATCGATAACGAACATAACACGGTTCGTAAGAACCATTACTTAGCAACTTCTGTATTGATCTGCTTGGTAGTAATTAGAGAACTGCCATCGTTTATGACCTGTTACTTGCCGTAATCAAATTTATTGAAAATGAATTTTAATACTAATTATTGCCTCTGCGGGATTTCGATATGTGGAATGAGAAATACGTATAAAGTAAAAACAGTAGTTTTATTTTATTTTATTTTATTTTATTTTATTTATCTGTTCGAGAAAAAAATTCCCAAGGAACTTTTTTATTAAATGAGGTGTTGGAACTCACTCGCTCTTCGTTATCGATGGGATTTTATGGCTTTATGATCATCTTCACAAATCACAGGCATTTACTGCATTCCACTTATTTGTAACGTAGCCTCGCTAAAATTTCAGCAATATTTAATTCCAGTTTTTTTTTCCGGGTCCGTGAAAACAGCAGTACAATAAAAAGCTAGAAGTATAAAAAGTAGCCAGGATTATGACTTTTATAGAAGTATAAAAACTATACCGGGATTTTGAGCTTTTCTGAGCTTTTAAGATAATTAATATAATTAAATTATAAAAATAATATTAAATTATATAAATTGCTGCCCTTCGGTGAACAGCGAGAAGTGTTCAACTGCAGCTATTTTTTTTTAGGATCGAGTAGCTACTAAAGGCTCGCGTCCAAGGTCGTATAGACAGGTCCGGAAACTCCTATCCCTTATACAATGGAGATTCCCAACTTAAACATTAGACATGTTGCGGCTCTCTAGATCGCAGCGCTGCCAGTGGCCAATTTTAGAACTAATTTTTGCATAGTTAAGCGGGACATGATTGGCATAGGAAGTTTCCGGACCTGTCTATACGACCGTGCTCGCGTCTAACCGTGCGCTTCATAATATATCATTTTTTTTTTTTTTCAAATTTAAACCAACTTGAACAAATTCTTTGTCCAATTGACTTGTCGCCAATTCTTACAGCTCAATCAGATCAATTAAATCTTCAAATTTTTTGAAAAAGAAAAAAAAATTACGGCTAGACACCAACATTTTGGAGACCGAAAAGAGTCCTAATGATTTAATCTGAATCATCATTACCTCAAAAACAAATGTGATCGCATTTTTAGATTTCTCTTAACGAAAAACGAATCTTGACATTAAATGTGATTTATGACTTTTTATTATTTAGTTATTAGCGTTAACGATAATTAAAAGCAACTAAGATGCCATGTAATAGTAAAGACCCCCCGACGATTCTAACTTCACTTAGCTCGTGTTCGAGAAAAGTATAAAACATTTTTTTTTTTTTTTTAAACACAATTTTCTCCGTTAGCGATTTGAACGTATCTAAAAATTTTGTAAACGAAGCGTTCGTTTGATGTTTAGCTTTCGTCAAAAACGGTTCTATCCCAGTTTTTTTTCATAAAAAATCAGATACGTTCAAATCGCTTAAAGGCCGAGATGTTCCGTACAAGACATTAGTCCTTGTATGTACCAACAATATTTTACATTTTATTAAAAGATTAATTACCGAAAAAAGCAAGCAATTATCCTAACAAAATACGAACGAAATTTGTGAATTTTTTATTTTTTCAAGGTTTCTTTCTCCTAATAAAAAAAAAAAAAAAATAGAAATAGATTTCGAGAACGATCGTAATACGCCACGATTCATGTAAATTAGGTTCACGCTTTTGCCGCGTAAAAAGAAAACATCGAATAAATTAACACGACATCGTAATTAATCAAACCCGATTTTTCAATTTTTTGGAGGATTCGATTTCGTCAAGTTTCGAGATACTTTTTTTTTTTCAAGGTTTTGATGCTCCGCATCATGTAAACATTAATAATAATCTAAGAGTGAGAGAGGAAAAAAAAAGTTGAAAATAATTATAAAACAAAACTCGAGTTTAATGCTCGTAATTGGTCCGAGCTGTTTCTTGATACCCAAAAGGCGGGTGGAAGAGATGATAACCGCGTTACGAAACCAGCAGGAGGTTTTTTGCTCCTGGGCATTTTTTTTTTTCGTTTATTTATTTGTATGAGAAATTATTGTGTTCCAGAAGGAAAAAAAAATCGTTTTAAATCGTATTTACGATTCGGTACCACAGAAGTCTATTGAGGTATCGATTTAATATCGTACAAATTTTGGGAAGGGTGTCATAGATATCTTATGAATTTCAACTTATTGGACACCCACCCTGTTAATGATGATGCACTAAAGTTTCTAGGTGCACTTAGACAAGGTAAGAAATGGATGACTTCTGTATTAGAGAAGACACAGTTTGATCCCAAGTTAGCCAGGATAATGAAACAGAGCTTGGCTCTATTGTAAAATGAATGTCACAATGGGCAGAAAGTTCTTGACTTAAAATTCAGTGAGAAGACAAGGAAATTAAGAGAAGTAGTTAAAGAGATCCTGGACCTTGAAGTCTATTGGCATGATGTAGTGATGAATATGGGCTTATCAATGAGAGTACAGCTTGATATAGCCCACTTATTTTACGGACTTCCTGCGCCTGATGCAGATATAACTCAGTTAATTAAGTAAGAAACTGAGATAATGGCCAATGCAAAAACTGTAAACCCTTCAGTGTTTGATGATCTTATGAAATATCGAACGGCACATGACTTGAGCACAGTTTTAGTTAAATACAAGGATAAAACGAAATTTAAAGTTGCAACTGGTTAAGACAAGGATGGTATAAATCATGCATGAAAGGAAATTTCAGGCTCCCACCGGACGCTGAAATGGGCAAGGCATGGTTATTTGATCACTACCAAGTTGAAGAAAACTTTGATGAATGGTATTGGACAGCTTCAGACGTCACCCATATCAATGATGATAGGAACAATTTTGAAAGCATAAGCTCATTCAACAAAATTGATCAATACCAACACAATGAGCTTCTCTATGCTTTAAAGCATGCACCGTTGCTATCTAACAAATCGTCACCTCAGAACCAGAAGGGTTCAACAGTGTTGGTATTTCCTATGTATAACTTATGTGAGAGGCAAAATCGTTGAACCCCTCTGGTTCCGGGGTGACGAAATATCATCCATCAGATGTGTTAAAATCTCTTGTGAATGGAGTTGATGATTGGGACCGATTAGCAGCAATGGCTGCAAAATCTGAAAACACAAAGCCTGGAGCAAAAGTGAGAGAAACTTGGTCTGCTGATGATATCATTCGTGAATTAATGACACATTATGATAAATGTGCGATTCCTCTTGCTTCAATGTATTCAGGAGTCTCAAGTAGAAAGTCAACAGATTTCATGACAACCGCTTTCAACAATTTGTGCTAAAAGATAGACCCAACTAACCAAGCAAGATGTGTTGTGATAAGTAATAATGTACTCAATCATTGATTTAATTATCCCAAATAAATACGATTAGTTTTTTTTTTTTTTTTTTTTTTTTTTTTCTTTTCATATTTAGTCGAGACAGTTTTTTTATCACTTTCCGTTTTTTTATATTTTTTTCTATCAAATCTGGCCAAAAATGGTGAAAAAACGCTTAAATATGTCGTTCCAAAAATTTTTAACTGTGTTCCACCCACCATTTTAGAATTAACCAGGATTGGAGAAGTAAAAAAGGCACTTAAAGATTGGCTGTTCCTCAAAATCTGAAAGTTTGATAAGTTTGATAAATTGATAAATTAAAGTCTAATAAAGGATAGAAAAAAATCCTAATTATTATCCGAAAATTAAAATAAAAATTAATTAAAAATTGTTTATAATAATAATAATAATCATTTATTTAAATCCTTTAAGGTTTGGTCGAGATGACCATTTATAAAGGTTATTTTGTATTGTAATATTGAATTTAAAATATATATATACATTCATTCATTCATTAAAAGCCCTAATAGACCTTCTACTATCTATATACTTCTAGATATTTAATAATCTAGATACTTAAAAAGCCCTAATAGACTTTCTACTATCATAGATATCTCCACTCAACAATATAGTAATAATCCAGGTTTACCACATAGGCTCCTAGGAGCCTCTGGTAATTTTGTCAAACTTGTTATTCACTAAATATAACCTGTTTTTATTGAATTGGATTGAATTCTTTTTTTCCCTAAGATACTCGAGGAAGCCTTACTCCCTGAGCTACGTCACCGATTCCCGACGGTAGATTCCTTTAATTTTATGCACGATAACTCCGGCGTCCATTGCGCAAAAATTGTTAACTACTGGTTTCAAGAACAAACGGTACTGAAAAAAATTGACTGGCCGCCCTACAACCCTGACTTAAATCCCGAAGAAAATATTTAGGGTTGCTCTCAAATAAATGGGATGTACGAGCAGCCGACAGGGAGAAGGAGAATTTGATAGAACATGCCCGCGAGTTCGTTGGTTTTTTCAACTTCAAATCCCAATTTGTGAAGCCTCGTTTTTTATTTAATAATAGTGGCATTTAATTTTCCTTCAAAGAAAGGAATAATTCTTTTGGACAAGATGGTAGGTGACTTTTATTTATATTATAACAAATTTTTTGAAAGGAAAACTAATACTATTAGAAATAATCTACCATAACCTTAACTGGTCATTTCAGGCTCGTCGCCGTCGCATTAGACGCCCGCTCGCACCGCTAAAACTGATTTTTAAAATCACGAAATATTCGAAGGAGCCTGTTCCAGAGCCGCTTAGAGCTGAATTAAGCATAATTAATGGGACTATCTGAAAACTGATCACGGGAAACAAATCTGCCGCAATCTGACGGACAGCGTGCCCCGAAGATTGCAAAAGTTGCAACTCACCCAAGGTTTTTTATATGCATAAAAATCAGAAAAACATTGAGAATTTAAGTTTTTGTTTTACCTATGACGAACGCGGGAAACGACAAAATAGGAAAATGTGTCCTTAGGGAACCCATGCACCGACCTGAGGTGCTTCAGCAAGTGAAGGTTGATTAATGCTTCAAATGCAGTTTTACAAATGCATTTGAAGAATTATGGCAATCTATCATCCTCGGAAGAATAATTCTGCCGTGGTAACCGAAACGGGCGTATGTCCATTCTTAAGTTGGCACTTGTCTTCTATTTTTAATTTGTGTAAACAAAGATTCAATTCCAGAATGGACATACGCCCATTTCAGTTACCACGGCAGAATTCAGAACCATGCGGAACATCGGAAACACGAATTCATACGTTCCTCACAAGTATGGCGGCTACGTTTCCAAGAACAAGTCATAACCTTCATAATTTGTTTACGTATTCTAAATATTCATAGATTTTGGGCCAACGCCATCAAAATCAATAATGCAAACTTTTATCTTGACGAATTTGTGAGAAAAGAAATCCGCAGGGTCATGCGTTTATTCATAGTTTTTGAACACATTCATAATTTGTAAACATAATTGTGTTTACGGTCGTTCGGTGGAAGTTCTCATATTCGTGTGGTTTTTACTAGGTGTCGTAAATTATAAACAGTTTTGGTTCGTTTAAAAAGATATGTTTCATGATGGAGGGACCAGAGAAGACTACAAAACTTGTATTGAAAGCAGGCTTAATCCGAACAACCCTATGCAACGTATTAGGATTTTAGAGCCGCAGGACACGTGGTAAAATTAGGGCACGGAAAAATTTGTATAGACGGAATTTGGTTCTCTCCAGAAGGGGAAAGACTCTCAGACAGGAATGGAGTTACAAGTTAATGAAGAGGAAAAAACTGACTTTTTCACCATCAGGTTTGCGCACTGATGAAAAGACCTTAGAATTATATTTTTTATTTTTTTCGTCATTAATTATTTGAAGTTTTTAACACTTAACACGGTAGTCAACTAGAAATTTACTAACCAAGAAAGTGTGGTAAAAATCTGACTTCACTAGTTTCATTAGGAATAAATTAAATATCCAAAACTCGTTAAAACCAAAATCTTACTGTTCGCCCTAGCGTGATAATGGGTTGCGCGTATGCTTAGCTTATGGTTAAGAGTGGTGATACGCCTATGCCGCATTTACTACCACTCTATCCATAAGTTAAGCATAATGCAACACCTTATCTAGGACGAGCAGACAGGATTTTGGCTTCAACGGATTTTCGATATTTAACTGATCCATAATGAACCTATGAAGTCGTATTTTTATTACAATTTTGTGGATTAATAATTGTCTAGTTGACGACCGTGTTAATTTGACATCTTTGAAAGGGCCAAATATTTCAGTCCTAATTCTTATTGAAGTAAGGACCTTCTCTTATTTCAGCAAAAAATAACTTATAAATAAAAATTAATTTGAATTTCAGGATCTAAAAAGCTAATTTCGGTTAACCAGATGTGGTATATGAGTTTCACTCATATCCCACAGTTCCAAATATCTATTGATATTTGTTTTCTTTTTCAACCGAAACCGCGGTTACCTTGAGCTCGATGTCACTGCAGCCTGAGCCTGCATTCCGGGCCTGCAGCTGACATCGATCTCAGGGTACCTTTTCATTACTCGATTCGTAGTCCGTAGTTAAGAGTGTGTGTATCGCAGAAAGTAAAGGGGTAAATATACTTTGTTTTCCGGATTTCCTGACATTTTTATACTTATTTATTCCATCTTCGAAACCCGTTACCACACAGAAATGACTGATTTCCGTTTCTAAATTTGTACGGCACAATATTTCAAAATCTACATCAAACTGTTCGTAATTTTCAGGAGAAAATCGTGCATGTTTAGTACGCCATTCAGCAAAATTTGACCATTCTTTACATATGTTTACAACGGTCAATTTGTAGCCATTTGTAAATGGTTAAAATTTATTGAATTTAAGTCATTTGACGAGTACAATCATCTCCTGAAAATAGCGAACAGTTTGTTATAACAACAAGGACAACAACATATTGACTAAGTTTAAAAAGAAAATCAAAACGAAATGTGGATTTTTTTCAGTTCCTCTTTCGAAAAAATAAGAACCATATATATTTTTTCCATTTTATGTTATGTTATAAAACAGAAACAGCCAAGTGTATTTTTTGTTCTAATCTAATCCAATTCTGTACCTCAGAGCGGAACTGAGGCAAGTCCACCCAAGCAACATATCTTCTTATTTAAAACCCGATTTTACAAAATGGAGTCGCATTTCGTAAACATCGCATTGTTTCAAGGGTCGGCAGCATTTAGCTACGTCTTCTGCTAGAATAATTTTTGAAAGAAACGGGATAAAAACAAGCAGAAGACATAAATTAGCATTGAAGCAATGTAATTTTTACGAAATGCGACTCCATTTTGTAAAGTCGGGTTTTAAATAAGAAGTTACATTGCTTGGATGATCTTGGCTCAGTTTTACTATGAGGTACAGACATTTCACGTAAATCTGAAAAAGAATGTTCTGGATGCGGAATAAAAAAACAATTCATTTTTAAACTGTACTGCGAGCGATTTGCTTCTTCACAGGCTCAAGCACGCTTATCTCAAAGGAAATTGATGCAGAAATCAAGAAAACAATAATAATAATTAAAAATAATATAAATAATACATAAATAATGAGGCAATAAAGCCTCAATTTCACGATGAAACATGTTGCAATTACATGTTACTCAATAAGCTGCAGCGTTAGAAACATGTTATTGCAACGTTTCATCGTGAAATTGCCACTGAAGAAGCATTAACATTTTTGAACAATTTTACTTAAGCACCCTAGAGTAAATGTCTCGTAGCCAAAAGCCAGCCAACAAAGCAGAGGTCCGAAGCTTGGAAATTTTCGCCGACTGCCGACCTTTCAAAAATTTTTCGGAAATATCAAAGAAAATTTCCCAAACGATTTTCTTTAACAGATTTCGCACTTAAAGTTAACCTACAACACATTAGGGGCCCATATTGTGCGTTGAAACGCATATTAGGCGCCTACCAATTTTCGGTATATGCAACCCGCAACACATACATGCAACACAAAATGTCGCACAAAATTTGTTTCCTTCCGTAAAATGATCGGGAAAACGACTTTCTATACGTTTTCGACGTCGTTGATTTCAAATCTGACGTCACAATGATCTAATTCCACTCAAAAATTCCAATATGGCGAGCAAAAAAAAAAAAAAAAAAAAAAAAAAAAAAAAAAAAAAAAAAAAAAAAAAAAAAAAAAAAAAAAAAAAAAACCGACTCCACCATATTGGATTTTAGTTTTTCCAGAATTTTTACTTCAGATTCAGAATAAGCGGTTCAAATTGTGGTCTTTCATAATTTTTTTTTGAAAAGGAACTTTATCCGGCGAGAAATACACGACGCCTCGTGTCGTGTCGGGAAAGGGTTAACAGACAAAACCTTTTAAGACACAAATTCCCATCAGGAATTTTCCATCTCTTGTACATACCTGTCGCAAGGAGCTAAGCGTTCGGAAGTAGGAGTGTAATTTAAAAAAATTCAAAATTGGCCTGGGGTGGTAATATTTCATCGATCGGACGGATGATTGCCGGCTATTAAATTGGATTAAGAAATGGATATCTATTTGCATATTTTTAAAGCCTTGTGACGGTAAGAAAAAAAAGTAGGATGCAGGCGACAAATGACGGTCCAAGGGGGAAAATAATTAAAAATATGGGGGGAAATCGAACTTGAAAAATCGAAATTCGAAACCGAATTTTTATTATTACTTAACCAGTAACTCAAGTGATCGGTGACAGTAGTGAAAATGATGGAACAAAATAAAATCTCGTACATCCAGGTAAAGTACCCCAACTCTACGTGATTTTATTAAATAATTTTCATCGGTTGCAATAAAAAAATGTAGTCGGGGCCGTTTATTAAGCAAATCGAAAGAAGGATTTTCATGTTAAAAAAATGTTTTTATGTAAAAAAAAAAGATGATGCTATCTTTTTAGCCTTGTCAAATTAAAATGTTCGAGTTTATGTTAAAAATGAAAGGGATTAGTGGGGAATTAATAACGATGTTTGACGTACCCCATGCTCCCACTAATAATATTATTACCTCTTCTTCACTATAATACGATTATCAATGTGAAAAAAAAATAATGATTCCTATAAATGGGGAAAATTATATAATTTTTCGTCCAGTGATCCAAATTTGTTCTTAGTGCCATATTCTAGTGTTTTTATTTTTAATTTTCTAATGAAGGTAAGGTTTTTTTTTTTTTTTTTTCCAGCGCGAAAGACAAGTTTTTTTTAATGGATATTGTAAATGATCGCTTGTGGGAATTAAGTGGTTTGGTAAGGAATTAATAAATTAAAGGAAAAGCGAGTTACCGTTTTCAGGTCTCAACCTGAATAGTGAGTGCAAGGAGTTCTCTTTACCTAATCAAAAATTTGGTTTGGTTTTTAAAAAAAATACAGTATCCCTTTCATTTTTAACATAAACTCGAACATTTTATTTGACAATAAGGGAAAGATATCATTTCAAATTTTAAAAATGTGTGGCAAACACGGACTGCCGGATGCCGGGTAACAGAACAAATGCCCAGTGAGCATTTGTAGAAGATAATTTCATATTCTAGGGCTTTTTTTTCCTCAAGCTTAGACATATTTAGGGATGTACCCCAACGCAATAAGTTTTTTGCTTGTTGAGTTGAAAGCAGACGAATTTCAAAACACAAATGTAAAGAATATTAAGCTTGAAAAACTCAAAGTCAAGACAACCCAACACTTTAAGAATTGACGAAAAAGAAGAGCAAGTTTTTCCTTAAAGTTTTAATTAATTAACTAAGTGATTATATAGACCAACAGAATTTGGTTCCAGAGAGATCAAATAAAATTAAAAGTAAAATAGTAAAGTAAAATAAAGTAAAACAACAGTGAAAACAGTTTAAAGTTAAAAAAGAAAAAGTAAAAAAAAAAAATTTAAATTTAAAAAAAAGAAATAAGTAAATAAGTATTATTATATTCAATAAAATTAAAAAAAAAAGCAATTTACTCTCTACTAATAGATTTAATATATAACTTTTCGAGTTTTTGTTAAAATCGCTAAGATTTAAGAAAAAAAACCTGCTAAGGGCCTTAATATTTCAATTGGAGGAGAAGACTTACTTTACTAAAATATATCAAAATGTCTCCTTTACTCAAAAAAAAAAAAAAAAAAAAAAAAAAAAAAAATTATATTTATAAGCAAAATTTGCACCGTTAGGCACTTCGTTGGCTAGATAAAACCGGCCGGTTCACCGTCCGGTTTTTTAAAAAAAAAAAAGTTTTTTTAATTAATATTTTTAAACGTTAATATTGCATTAAATAGGGCGAAACTTATACCAAATTGTTCCTTATTATTAGAAGAAGTCGAATATACATTTTAAAAATGTCGGTAAGCTTAAATTAAGTCAATATTCGCAAAATTTAATGTTGTTTACATAAAAAACAAAATGGCCGATGTAAAAAACTAAACAATCGGTTCATTTTGCGAATATTGACGTAATTTAAGCTTACCGACATATTTAACATGTAACTTCTAACAATAAGGAACAATTTGGTATAAGTTTCGCCCCATTTAATGCAATATTAACGTTTAAAAATATTAATTTAAAAAACCTTTTTTTTAAAAAAAACTGGACGGACATTTTACTTGCAATTGGCATATTAGCTTAGCGTATGGTCTATATAACTTCAAAAAAAAGTCCCTAAAAAAAAATCATTGTAAGTCGCCCATGTTGACCTTATGGAAGAATTCTTTTCTGAAAAATGTACTTGAAAAATAGTTTAAAACATCATAAATTAATAAATTATTGTTCGAAGGGACAGTTTACAACTTTCAAACAAATTTAATGATTCAGCTTCTGCGACTTAAATTTTTTAAATAATAAAAATCTATATTTTCCAATAATCTGTAAAAACTTCATAAGCTAAACATGGGAGGTAAAAAATGTTCGCAATCTAAAAAAGGCACGTCTTATGTTGCTTCTCCACTATGGCTCAAAATTAATTTTCTAGAATTAATTTTTGGAAATACTGTAAATATACAGAACAAAACCATGATTATAAGCATTAAACTTTCAAAATTCATGTTTCTTTTTATATTTATTTGCATATTGACTCAATTTTATACAAATAAAGCACAGAAAACTCGGAAATTTTGAAAATTAATTCTAGAAAATTAATTTTGGACCATAGTGGAGAAGCAACTTTATCCATTAAGTCTGTCAATATTTAACAATTATTTGATTATTATTATTATTATAAATGATTCTATGTTATATAAAGAAAAAATACCCTCATAAGTTAAACATAGGAATCATTTATTTTGGGAAAATTGTTTGAAAAAAAATTGTTTTGGCTATTGCCACTCAAGATATGTCAATAATATGTTACTGAGTAAGAGATTTTAAAATAAAACTAATTGATTATTTTATTATTTTATTCGGGATATGGATCACTAAATCACGATTATATGATCGTGAACTGTATAAGATAATCATGCGAAATCAGTTGAAAAGTTAAATCGAAGTGGCGAAAGATGGAATCGAACAATCGACCTCTCGTTCGTGATTTTGTGATCCATATCCCAAATAAAATAATAAAATAATTATTATCAGGATCGAAAAATGTCTTCCAATCAAAACTAATTGAACTGGAAAAGATTAAAATTATTGTATTCATTTCCAGATATAAATTTACAAAAAGTAAAAATTTCTTTAAATAATCTTACACTAATTTTTACTTCTTGCGATTACTTATGCTTATTTAATTGACTACTTATTTTACAAATTCAAACATTAATGTCTTAATAGAAATCTTTGCTGCTTTTCCACGATGTCTCAAAATTGATTTTCTAAAATTAATTTTCAAAATTTCCGGAAGTACTGTCCTTTATTCAAACATGGATTACGAATAAAAAAAAAAAAAGAAATGTAGTAAAACTGGCCTACTTCATTTTTAAAGCTTGGTTCAGAAACCCATAGAGTAACTAAAGCACAGTACTTCCGGAAATTTTGAAAATTAATTTTAGAAAAATAATTTAGAACCATAATGGAGAAGCGGTACTTGTCCGTCATTTTATGGAAAACCCAGAAAACTTAATATTTCAAAAATATTCGCAAGAGAAAAATCGTTGTAAATTGTTATTTTAGAAGTAAATTTTTTATTTTGCATTATTTTAATGTTTTTTTTCTTTGTTTATTTACAGGTAAGATTTTTATCATCTATTTTTCCGTCAAGTGAGCATCCAATGTATGTAAGTAAGTTAATGTAAAATGTTAAAGAGAACGAAGGGAGGAAATAAATTTATAAATGTAACCCTTATAAGGTATTGAGCACCCGAAAAATTTGTGAAGTAGGCGCCTTCCGTTTTTGTAATTTGTATATTAATTTAGAAAAAAATGGTTTTTGGGATGGACATAAGACAAAGAACACAACAAACTTGGTTAAGTTCTTTAATCTTCTTTAACCTATATAAAAATAAGGTTTCCGACTGGAAAGGGTTAAATGGACGTTAAGTCCTAAAATTAATTCTGTACGTCAGTGCAAAACTGTCACGAATTCCAACTTCTTATTTCAAACGTGACTTTACAAAGCATATACAAGCGTTGCCAACTCAACTACGAGATGACTTTTCCGCTTTGTTAACAAAATAAACTAGCAGAAGGCATAAAATCAGCACTGCCAACCGTTGAGCCTGTATACCCTTTGTAAAGTCAGGTTTGAAATAAGAAGTTGCAATCCTTGAATGGACCTGGTCCAGTTTTGCACTGAAGTAGAGAATTGGAGAAAAAAAGGCAAGGGGATACGAAACTTCTCAGAAAATTCGTTGTGTATTTTTTCACATTCGCATTATTGGACCAATTCCAAGTTTAAAGCAAGTGGCTCTTTTTTTTTGTTATTTATTTATTTTTTTCGGGAAATCTAACTATTTTAATATCTCCTTTACCTTACCGGTAGAAGCGATAATTAACTAGTTAATATGATTACAGGTATAAGAGAGAAAAAAAAATCCCAGTCTAAGCCCGTTAGTCGCGAGAAATCGAACCCCGATCTCTCCGTTTGCCGGGCGGAAGCTCTACCTTTAGGCAACGACTCCTGGTCTGGAGAGATCGGGGTTCGATTCCTCGCGGCTAACGGGTTCAGACTTAAATTTTTTTTTTCTCTCTTACACCTGTAATCATATTAATTAGTTAAAGAGGTTCATCATATTAATTAGAGACAGACAGACCGACAATTCGAACCGATTTATTGATTTTTTATTAAAAAAAAAAAAATATGCCAGATGATAGCCAATCTTCGTCGCGGAGACGGCACTTGAAAGAAGAATAAGAAAGAGGTTCTATTTTCAAAAACATAAAGGAAGGATAGATGTTCCTGCAGGAAAAAGTTATTCATTAGATTGGATACACTCCACAGAAATTTTACACAAATTAAATTTTTTTACCCAGTGCCGACGGTAGTACCAGTGACTGTGTTTTAGCAACTTATCCGATCCTAGATATGTTTTAACCCCGAAATATTACTTAGGATAAAATTACAAAATTTTTGAACTAATTCCCAACTTAGTGAACTATCCCCTTATGGAAAGGTTCAGTTTCAAAAATGTAAATTTTATAAAAATTAATAAACATTTGTAAAACTTTATAAACATTTACAAAAAACGAAAAAAAATTTTATAAATTTTTATGAATACTTATACAAGTACTCACGGCTTCTTTTTTCTAAGAGGGGGTAAAAGGAAGGGTTGAAAACAAAATTTTGGAGTTCGAATAAAAATGATGCGAAAAGAGGTGGGAACACAGATATGGAGCCCTCTTAAGGTTCAGGCCCCCCAAAGTTGGAAGGTACTTCAAAAATTTTTTAATTTTATCCTAAATAATATTCCGGGGTTAAAAAAAATTTCTTTGAATTTCCCTAGGGCAGAACTATATGGTGCAAATTCGTGCGCGAACTAGAGAACATAAATATACAGTATACGAAACCTTCGTATATATACAGTATATAAATACGTATAAATACGGATATAAATACCAGGTCGTATTTTTTGTATTTTATTAAGTTTTTATAACTTTGCACTCTTTATGTTATCCAAGGGTATGAAATTCTAAAAAATAAGACCAAGCGGGATTTTTTCTTCCATGTGGATTGGGATTTACCGTAAATAATTTACAAAAATTGTAAAATAAAACAATGCAAGAATGACGATTAACTGTATGGCGCTTTCTGCAAATGCCGGCCATATTTGTTAATAATGGTTTCTGAAAATGGCGCAAAAAATGGACGCTCGATTGGTTTTATTAAATCAATTTTATCCTTTTAATTAATCATTTTCATTGATATTTTACATTCCTATGTCATTTACAATTAATTAATCTACCATTATGAGTGCAAAAAATTATTCCGGAGCTTTATTTAAAAGAGAAAATAGGGTTTTTAAAAAATATACTAGGGTATAGAAAATATACATGGTATATTTTTTCCAGTATATTTTTGTATATAAATACTATTTATATACAGTATTTATATACGTATATTTATACATGACATTCTCTAGCGCGAACAATGAAACATTTTTATGGTGCCCAAAGACAGGCTTCAGATATTTATTTAAATATACCAAAATAAATTTCCTGGCCTAAAACTTTTTTTTGGAGATACAAATTAAAAATCTGGCTTCGTAGCGAACTTTATATTCATACTGGCATCTTTCTTTCAAAATTTCAGATTCTCAGGTTGTAAAGAAACTCCGGAAAACGTTTTCAAAAATAAATGTCGGGAATATATTTTCCAAAGGGTTTTCCGGAGTTTCTTTACAACCTGAGAATCTGAAATTTTGAAAGAAAGATGCCAGTATCACTATGAAGTTCGCTACGAAGCCAGATTTCTAATTTGTATCTCCAAAAAAAAGTTCTAAGCCATGGAAATTTATTTTGGTATATTTAAATAAATATCTGAAGCCTCCTCTTAATCAGGTCACTGGAGCTGGACAAAGCCCATCTACAAGTCAGTCGATAACGTTGCAATTTTTTTTTGTGAAGTCAATCTTCAGTTGCCATTTTCACTTGTTCGTGCAAAAATTTTGCTTTGGGCGCCACTAATCGCAAAGCTACTATCAATTTTAAAATCCTCGGCCTCAAAAACTTATAAGATACATATCGAAAAGAGGTGGGAACAAATTGAAGACTCCTCGGGAATAAACAAAGACGTCTACGGCGTTTGCGTTGGACATCTTTGTTTATTCCCGAGGAGTCTGCAAATAATTTAATTATTTGTATTAAAAAAAAAAAAAAAAAAATTGTAATTGATAATTACAATTTTTTTAAAAAGTGATTCCTTTAAGAAAAGCTTAAAAAATCATCATTAAGATATAGAAATCTTCCAAATATGGTTATGGAAGAAGTTAAAGAAAAAAAAAATAAAGAAATAAAAGTGACAGTATAACGAGACGGAAAATATTTCAACCATGAAGAAAATAGACGTTGAATAATTGATAAGTTTAAATACAACACGCCATTCTTATTGTCGAAAACAATCGTGAATTTATCGACAGTTAAATTACACCTAATAACATACATCTTAATCATATTTTTTTTTTTTTTTTTTTACTCTTAACTATCTCCATTTTTTCTTCTTCTTTAACGGCTTCTGCTTCATTATTTTTATGACAGTAGTTCGTGTTAACGATTATACTCTCGTTGCCTTGTCTGTTCGAGATGACTTTTCGCAAGGACTTATAAATGATGTCACGAAAGCGAGAGGAAAAAAAAATATAGGACAAAAATTATAAATCTAATCCGGATCAAAGAAAAGGAAAAAAAAAAGGTATTAAATAACACCGGAGGTTGTTGTTGATTAATAACACGCACGTTTTAAGGATTTTTCGAGCTTTCCAGCACGAGACCTTAGGAAGGAAAACATAATTTACCAATTAGGCCTCGGTGCGATTTTTCGAGATAATTCCGATTTGGGTAATGCCGAAATAAACGTTTAGCTTTACGGCTCCCGGTGCTGGGCCCAGATTAATAAAATTTGGAGTTAATTTTTTCGTTCGAAAAAAGATCGAATTTTCCCGGACGAAAAAGAGATGCATAAATTATATAAAAATCATGAACAAATTATATAAAAATTGGAAATACATAGAAAATGCATAAATTATGAATTAAAAATTAAACTTTTTTTGGAAAAATGTTTCTCATCCTCCAATAATAATTATACACAAATTAAGCAAAAATAAATAAGAAAGCAAAAAATGGCAAAAAAAAAAAATTTGAATAATCATAATATTTTCTAATTTTGCTGCTTTATAATTTTAAAAAAAATGCATAAACTATGCAAAAATAATGCGTATCTGGCTTTTTATGCTTTAAACACAATTATGCATAAATTTTGCAAAAATTATGAAGTTCAAATTTTTGCAAATAAATGAAAACAAAAATAATACCTTTTTTATATAAATTTTGTGCATTTATTTCGCGAGAATTTTATACAATTTTTGCGTCGCTTTTTCGTAAGGGTCGTACAGCGGGCTTTCGATCCCCATTTTAGAGCAGGGCTGCAATTCCGATTCATTTTTATTCAGAATCGGCTGCATTTTAAAATCGGAATCCGTGCTTTTCTTGAAGGAATAGGAATCGGAATCGGAATCTGAATAAATTCTTTTCCACCTTTCGGAATCGGAATAAAAATCAGAATTGCAGCCCTTTTTTTTAGAAATAATAAACAAATAGTTATTAGCCCCTTTCCTTCTTCGAGCAGGAAGGTCGGATTTTTTAAAAAAATTTACGAGTCATCCTTCCCATCCTTGAACTTTAAAAAAAAATTAATACGATTACCGAGTCGAAAGATCAAATATATCGGATCAATCATACACATAAATTCAGCGTAAGCCAAGGACTATAACTAAATTGGAGCTTATACCCTCCTACGTAAGTAAAAATAAAAACCATATTTTTTGGATTTAAAAAAATTAGTTACGGGAGCTATATCCATTTTGAACATTTCAATCTCGTTTGTAAGCCTTTCTTTATCGACATTCAATATTCATCGGTAATTTTTATATTACATAACTTATCATTTAAAATGGTTACAACAAATTCGCCCCGAGGATCTTTAGTGTATCTACCTCGTAATTATCGTCACTTTGTATCCGATTTTTTTTTTTTTTTTTCCGCTTCGTCTTCCCTTTCGATCCTCCCGGTCAAATTGCAACAAAATACGATTAGTCGCTTCGTTTTTGAATATTAATTTAGAAAAATTAAAGGTATTATTTCTTTTTAATTGCGGGACGATTCCCGAAGGTCGTCCACAATGATCGATTTTCTTCCGTAAAAAATAATGAAAGTTCATTTTTTTAAAGGCAGTGTAATAACAGTTATAAAAAAAATATTTTGTTTAAAAAAAAAATTAATGACGATGATCTGGAGTTGGGAGTTTCAAAACTTTTTTTGTTTCAAAACTTTTCTGCTTCAGAACTTTTTTTGGGATTTCAAAACTCCTATATCGGGAAAGGTTTTTTTTAAAGGTGAAGGATCAACCCTGAATTTTTTTCTGGTTTCTTGAGCGGTAGCTTGAGGTGTCAAACTGACCTTGAAATTTCCAAAAAGCTCATATAATGGCCAAAAATTAATATTTTTTTTTTTTTTTTTTTTTTTTTTTGGCATAAAAATACTATCTATTCCTATCCGAAATTTTGCGTATAACTCTCATTATTCGGTAATGATTTCTCCCGTCCCGACGTTTACGTTATAACGGAAGTCGACTGAACTTTTTTTCACGAAAAATAATGAAAATCAAACCCGAATCAAAAACTTCCAAATCCAACAAAAAAAAAAATTCCAGGTTTATTATTGACTTAAATTAAACCATAATTGCAACTCATTCCAACCGCCGCGACCTACGCATGATAAATACCGTTGTCAAATTATGCTATCCATTTAGGGACGGGCCCTGTTTAAAATAATTGATTTCATAAGTCAGAAGAAATAAAGAAACAATTAAAAAAAAAAAAAAGAATTTCGAAAGGAACTCACACATTTTTATTTATTTGTTTTTTTTCTCAGGTTCTAGTAATCTTCTCTGTTGTGACTCTTCTCAGAGCAGCAACAGCAGAACCTCCAGTTAGAGAGTACCTTCCGCCGCAAGTAGGAAATAACAATGGCTACCAAGGAGCCTCAACGTCACGACAACCGGGAAGGGATTATTTACCTCCATCCAGCGGTGGGAACGGAAATTACCCTAGCGCCAGCGGAAGCAATGGAAATTATCCTAGTGCTAGCGGAGGTGGATATCCCGGAAGCGGATTTGGAGGAGGAAGTGGCGGCGGCGATGACGGACCGACTGTAAGTTAATCTTATAAGAAAGAATCGTGGTTGGGAAAAGGAGCAATTTAAAAGTGGGTGTTCCTTATTTTGGCATTTTCGAATTTCAAATCGCTTACCCCCAAAAATGGTTCTCCTTGGTGTACTGCTAAACCCGAATTTTTTAAACATTTTTTACTCGACGGCGACTTGAGCTTAAAGTTCCGAAAATTGCCATAAAAGAGAAAAAAAAAATCGACAATTTTTTTTTGAATTTAACTTTTACTTTTAAGCTTTCTTTTCCTGTCCACGGTCATATTTGTTCTCTCAAATTTTGATTTTCGTTCATCCTTTCCCTACACTAAACAAAGTAAAAAGTTTAATGATGTTAATGAAAAACTCCTTCTTTATTGCAATTAGGCAACCATTACAACAAGCAGTTATGTCAATTTTTTAAAATAGATTCAGACACGCCCACTTGTTTTAATAACCAGATTTATTTTCACTGCCAATGTTAATCTTTTTTTTTTTTTTAAAGGAACCTGCAAATTATGAATTTAGCTACCAGGTGAAAGACGAACCATCCGGTAACGATTTCGGACATTCTGAAAGTCGACAAGGCGACGTAGCTCAAGGTCGATATTACGTTTTGTTACCTGATGGAAGGACGCAGATAGTGGAATACACCGCCGATCAAGATGGTTACAAACCACAAGTACGAAAAAACAAAAAAAAAAAAACTTTTAGACACATATTTCATTATTTTAATCCTTTTTTCAGATCCGATACGAAGGAGAAGCAAACGCAGCGGCCGCGGGAGCAGGAGCAGGAGCAGGGGTTACCCTAGCGGTCAAGGAGGATATCCCAGTGGCGGACAAGGAGGTTATCCCAGCGGTCCAAGCGGCGGACAAAGCGGTTACCAAAGCGGAAGCGGAAGTTTCGGAAACAGCGGATACAGATATTAAAAGTACAATTAGAGAAAATTAAAAAAAAAAAAAATTAGACGAACCGAAAATCGTGATAATAATTTAAATTAATTGTTATTTATTCTTAATATTATTTGGTTACCTAAACGGTATCACCTTCATAAAGACCCATCTCATTTTTATGTGTTTTTCGTAATTAAGATACTTTTTAAAATAACTGTAATTCTTCACTTATCGGTTTATCTTCAACTGTAACATTAAAACTTCATCTATTCATTAGTTTAAATGACTGAGAAGATTGCGAAAAATACATGTTACAACACTGCCATTTATTAATAAATAACGAATATCGAGAATGTATAAGAAAAACATTCAATTTAAAATGATTCCGCTAAAAAGAAAAAAAAACTAGGGATCTAAAATTTTTGTGAATATTTAATAAAAAAAAAAAAGGAATTGTAGTTATTTTGATTTAATTTAGTTGTTAAATATAATAATTGTGCAACACGAATATGGAATTTATTTTAATATTAGGATGCTTAATAGTAGGGTTTGTAATCCCGGGGTTCGGGATTGGAAACCGAAATCCTGGGGATCCCCATGTCTAAATTCCAAAATTTCGGGATTTTGCAATTAATTAATTAATTAATTAAGTTAAATTGAAAGCTATGAACCAATTTTGATTTTAGCCATTTTTCGAGTCAAAGTTCGAATCTGACTTCTTAACTCTAAATTTTTGCATCTTTTGAATAGCTTTGGTCAAAACGAATAATCCTAAATGTCGGATAAAATTGCCTTTTATTTTATTTCATTTTATTTTATTTTATTTTTTTTTTTTTTTTTTCGAGCATACATTCAATTTTTTTTTTTCGAGCATACAATTTAATTTTTTTTTTTTCGAGCATACAATTCAATTTTTTTTTTTTTTCTAAATTTTTCATCCAATTGGTTCTTGTGACTTTTACCCTTTTTAACTTAATTCTTTTGCATTATTAAAATAATAGTATTTTTCAATACAAGGACTGCAAACGACAAAATTGCCCGTCGAGACCGAGTTTTAAGCCCGAGTCGAAGGCGAGGGCCTTAAACAGGTCGAGACGGGCAAGTCGTTTGCATTTCTTGCATTGAAAGATATTTTTTATCACAAGGTACGGCGTACAATAGTCTGCAAATAAACTGCCCAGTACTGAAAAGTCCACTTTTCAGTACCGTGTGATGAAAAAACATTATGTGCATCGTTTCCAAGCGTGTGCATTATAGCGTCCCTTATTTTTTGATTTTTCCAATAGACAAGTCACATGTTTTGAGATTTTTGCTGGAAACTAATGTATAGTATGCTCTTAACTAAAAACTAGTATTTAAACGGGAAAATTTTTCATCAAATTTAAAAAAAAAAGAAAAACAAAGTCCGAAAAAGTTTTTGTCACGTGATCACTCCTTAAACAATTTTCTATTGGTGTGACGTCATCTGCCTATATCGAAGCGAGATATCGAACTCGAAGCGAAACACGTCTTATTTGTAAACATGCTTATAAACATTACGCATCGTTGCCGTTTAGGGTTTCAGAAACGAACACAACCACTTTTAGGCAGATGACGTCACGTTTCTTCACGTTCCGTTTTGGCGGGCATTCAAATTCAAATTTTTGTTTTTTCTTTTTTCGGGGGTTAACCGTTTTTTTTTACTGAATCAAAATTACGCTTTTTGTCTTATCTCCCCTAGCACAATTAAACGATGGAGTCATTTCAAGACATGTGACTTCTCTATTTGAATGAGTGCACATACGGAATCAATGTCCTCTGTGGCAAATATGAAAACTAATTTTTTTTTCCGATTTCCTACTCGACGAAAAACAGCCCCGAATTTCCCTTTAAATTCGGAGAATTCCAATAAGGGGTCATACATAAATTACGTAAGCATCGGTTAGGCCCTTTTTGCACGCTTTATCCCATTTCACCTATGCTTAGCTTATGGGTAAGATGTCAAATCTGGACCCCCTCCCCCCCTAAATGTGCTTACGTAATTTATGTACGACCCCTAAGGGTGAAAAAATCGATTATTTTTTTCCTTGAACAGTCAGTTATTTCCTATCAGAGATTTTGCGTAGATCACGAATCTGAACTCCATTTTTTTAAAATCTGGTCAGGTTTTACGAGCTAAAACATATGAGGACTTCTGGTTCCGATGGAGAAGGAAATTCTGAGAACATGGACTGGGGAAGCGAATTTTCTACAATAAAGACGGAATTCGCTCTATTAAGGAGTGAATTTTCTGATATTGATATTAAAATTAAGCTCGATAACCTCTTTAGAGATAGGTAAGTTTTTATGTATTTTCATTTATCTGTTGTAACGATTGAAAAAATCGCAATCGTTCCTTTTTACTTTTAAATTTAATTTACGCGCCTTGAAATGGTATTTTTGTTGCACAGGCGTACGACGATCGCGTAAGGTTGGCCAACACAAAAACGTTGAAGTCATTTCCCTCGCCTCATAGCTTTGACCGCCGGTCGTGTGAAATATTTAATTATTTAATTATTTAAATTCATTTAACTTAATTATTTATGTATTTAATTCTTTTTGTTAAATGACTTCAACGTTTTTGTGTTGGCCAACCTTACGCGATCGTCGTACGCCTGTGCGACAAAAATACCATTTCAAGGCGCGTAAATTAAATTTAAAAGTAAAAAGGAACGATTGTGATTTTTTTCAATCGTTACACTGTGTGGTTTCCTTGGTTTTGTTTTTGTTTTTTTGACCATTAATGCTTGGGGGAAATGGTTGCTTGGGGGAAATGGTTGCTTGGGGGAAAATGTTGTTAATTGTTTTTGTTATATGTTTTTTTTTTATGCTTAATTTTTCAGTGTCACAACCCGCCACAATGGATAATCAGCCGGAAGAGGCTTCCGCCGAATCCTTTAGAGGTAAGATTGTTTTTACCCCGCCCCGCCCTGGTGCAAATTTTTAACAAATTCACAAAAATTATAAGGGCGCAATTTCACGCCAAACATGTTCGCCGAACATGTTAGGCAAACATGTTTGTGTTTGATAAAAAGTGGCGAACATGTTTGGCAAACATGTTGGACAAACATTTTCACCAAACATTTTCTTCAACATTCAAGGGAAGCTCCACATAAGCAGTGACGCTTTTTTAAGCATGTTTGGTGAAAATGTTTGTCCGAAATGTTTGACGAACATGTTCGGCACTTTTGTCAAACACAAACATTTTCACCAAACATGCTTAAAAAAGCGTCACTGCTTATGTGGAGCTTCCCTTGAATGTTGGGGAAAATGTTTGGTGAAAATGTTTGTCCAACATGTTTGCCGAACATGTTCGCCCTTTTTTATCAAACACAAACATGTTTGCTCAACATGTTCGGCGAACATGTTTGGCGTGAAATTGCGCCCTAAGAAAAGAAACAATTAACAAAAAATATATATTTTCACAAAAGTAATTAATAAATTTTTTTTCTTTTTTTTTTTTTTTTTTTTTTTTTTTTTTTCAGGGAAAAGAAAGTTTAATCATCTGTTTCCTAAGAAGTCCATACGCCCCTTGTACAAACTATTGAAAAGATAACCCAGTGCGACAGAGAGTGAATTAAAATCATCAGCCTGTGAGATTTTTTTTTTTTTAACTCTAACATTAAATTTAATTTGGATAAGGTTCTCGGCCTAGGACCAGTAAAAAATCTATATTAAGATCTCGACGTTTCGTCGTCCATTTATTGCGACATCATCAGGAGAATATTATACATAAAATGGCCAATCTAAAACAAGACGAATTAAAATTAAAATTAAAGTCATAACCAAACGTTTTCAAATTAAAAACAAAATAAAAACAAAGTAAAAAACTCAACAAACTTAGAAATGAAATCGACATAACCTGACTTGGTTCAATTACTTACAAACGATCACAGAATATCGGTAAAGATTATTAAAGCTAAATTCGTTATGACATTAAAATAATAACAACATCAAAATGCATAATCCCAATGATAATAGAATTTAATAATTACAGGAACATTAAAAAATGGTTAAAATCGGATAAAATGATAACAACAAATCAAACGGATTCCAATTAACGTGGTAACAGCGATAACAACCATAGAGTAAACGAAATCGCAAACATCAATCTTGAGGGCGCGGACTATTTAAAACGATTAAGAACTGTATTGTATGCTTCATGGTACTTTTTATAGTCCGTTTGGATATTTAAATTCGGGAAAGTGGTGATAATATGCGCCATTTCCAAAAAACATCGTTTGTAATAGTTCGGTTCCGTGTCCACAATTTTGACGTCGTCCCATTTAATTTCGTGTCGAGTATCCATGGCATGTTTTGCAATGCCAGAGCTAGTGATGTTGTTGTTACGATCCTCTTTTAGAAGTTTATTAAGATTAGACTTATGTTGATAAACCCGATCTTTCAACAATTGGCACGTCCTGCCATAATACTTAAGCCCGCACATGCATGGGATTTCGTAGATAACGTTTGATTTTAGTAGTAACGGGACTTTATCCTTTACTCCACCAAAGAACCTACGGTTGGTTTTAATGTTATAAAATGCTAATTTATATTAGTATTTTAAACACCTGTTTCAGCCTTGGAGCTAAATCCTTATGATAAGCCACTTTAACATATTTTACATTGACATCAGTCAAATCAGAAGTTATTCCTGGTAAATCAACTCTAAGCGCCGGATTCTGTCTAAGTCTTTGTTTATCAAACGCTCTATTAATAATTGTGTTGATAAAGGATCTAGGGTAATCATTCTTTAGAAATAATAGGGTTAACTTGTCAATATTACTGTCGACATATTCCTCTGAACACAATGTCAAAATTCTATCCACAAACTGAGAGATGACTGACAACCTTTGACCTAGTGGATGATGGCTGTGAAAGTTTAAAATTCGATCTCCAGCAGTAGGTTTTCGGTAGTAGTCTACCTTTATGGTGCCATTTTCATTCATTAGGGCAATATCGAGGAAAGGAAGTTTATTATCCGCTTCTACCTCTACGGTAAATTGAATATCGGAGTCGATCGAATTCAACGTATCCAGTAGGGTGGGCCGAAAATCACGATTTTTGGAATTTTAAAACGCCTGATAGCGGAATGGGTGCCTTTTGGCAATACTATTAACCCTGAATTTTTTCAGATTTTTTGAAGGTCATCTTGAGGTCGCGCAATGGCCTTGAACTTTCGCGAAAACGTCAATTTTTCGATATTTTGCCTCCTAGAGCGTAAACGGTTGGAGATATGAAAAACTTTGTTTGACCTTTTTTGTAGACCTTATTATGCTCTACAATTTTGCCATTTACAACTTTTTGATACGACCAGCCGTTTTCAAGTTGCAGCCTGTTGACGAAATTTTTGGTCGGTTTGGCCATATTAGAAATCAATCAAAACACAAGTTTTCAACTTATTTCACAGATGAAAGTCGACATATGTTACACCAATAAATGATTCTATAATAATAAAATGGCAAATTAGCCCCATAGCTAGGGGGGCAAGAGGGGGTCATGCCCCCTTCACCGTCTATATGAGTATACCCCCATGAAAATGCATTTTTTGGTGCTATCCCTATCTCAGTGCTTCTGAAACCGATAAGGTATCTGGGTTGAACCCCCTCCCCCCCGGCATGGACCCGATTACCGTAATTATATTTCAGTACATTTTTGAAAATTTTTTTAAAAATTTCTTATTTCTAAATTTTATTTGCAAGTACGTCAATAACATTGATTGCAGTAAAACAACACTTAATTCGAAGTCGGCTTTTCGCTTTGATACGTAAACTCAGTAAATTCCAAGAATTCGGCGTTTTTCTTATTGTTCGGCTTTTCGCTTTGATACGTAAACTCAGAAAATTCCAAGAATTCACCGCTTGTTTAGATTTACTGTCCGGTGTTCTGTATTTTGCCGAAATTTTTTTAAAGTTCGCGTATTATACTTTTTTCGTAGTGGACAATACAATATTAAAGGTTTTTGTTTTATGTGCTGTGTATTTAATGCGTGTTTGTGGAATTCGTAGGGAGTAAATATGATACGAACAAGGAATATGTCCATTTGTCCAATATTTGGAGCTCCAGCAAAATTATCGCAAAACGTATTACCGACATACAGTGATGTTATGAGACATTTTTTGTGGGTTAAAGAAGATCGGTTGTTTAAGTACAATAAAAAGGAACCTCCTTTGTACGAAATTATTGATGCTGTTGCTGAAGATGTGGAAGCAATATGGGAGAAATCTTCAGTTCCCACAGTGTCTCACCAAGAGGTGACTCGCTTGTTAAAAGTTTATCATGGAAGCTTTGTGAATTTAAAGAAATACTCTGGGCCTCGGGGAGAAGAAAAAAAAAAGGAATTTTTTGCCGCAGCTCAGAAACGTCTTTTTGATATTTCGATTTGTAAATGCGTAGACTTTAGTCAATGTCACTGCACAATAAAAGTCCCAATCAGGGAACGCGAATTTTTAACTGATCAACGGAGCGCAAGAAAAATGATCATCGGTAGCGTGGATGTGAAAACGACAAAGGATTTAAAGCGATGTGCCGAAAGAAAAGAGAAGAAATTGGAAAGACAAGAGGCCGCCAAGAAAAGAAAATTTGATGAAAGTTTATGTTTGCAAACCGAACATCCTTTAGAACCAAATCGGAGGGAAAAGTCGGCACAAAAAGTGCCACGAAACGAGTATGTCAAAAGAAAACAAAATAGAGTAAAGTTATATCACCTTGCAAGCGCTTGTGAAAGGACTGGAATATCAAGCAGAGATGGGGCTATGATTGCTAACGGTGTACTGCAAGATTTTGGCATTATTACAGACCAGGATAAAAGTCACGTGATAGATAAAAATAAATTAAGAAGAGAACGAGAAAATTTTCGGGTCAGCAGCATTCAGAAGACTTCGCAAAAAATGTTTATAGACGGCATTTACTTTGATGGCCGAAAAGACCAAACAATGATTTTTGAGAAAATTGGAAATCGCTACCATCGAAAAACCATAACGGAAGAACACATCGTACTGATTTCGGAACCGTTTTCAGAATATTTAGGACACGTAACACCAAACAGCGGATCAGCATTAGATATCTTAAATGCCATGACCGATTATGTGAAAACTAAGGGCTTAGATCTTAGTCGCCTAGTTGCTGTAGGAAGTGATGGCACCGCGGTAAATACTGGAGTTAATGCAGGAATTATCGTAAGGTTAGAAAAATTTTTGAATAGACCGCTACAATGGTTTATATGCTTACTACATGCAAACGAGTTGCCCCTTCGGCACTTGTTTTATGAAATCGATGGAACAACTTCCGGTCCAAATCAATTTTCAGGAGTTATTGGGAAAAAATTAGAAAACTGTGAGAATTTAAAAATAGCGAAATTTAAAAGAATAGAAACCGAATTACCTGAAGTAGATGTTAAAGACTTAAGCTCAGACCAAAAATATTTATACGAAATCTCTTTGGCCATCTCCGAAGGCACCGTATCGGAAGAACTTCAGGAAAAAAAACCAGGCAAACTGGCTCACTCCAGATGGGTCACTTTTGCCAATAGAATTTTAAGGCTCTACGTAACAGAAGAAAACCCATCAGAAAATTTGAAAACAATTGCCACTTTCGTGATGAAAGTTTACAGTCCTTTATGGTTCGAGATAAAAACGAAACCCCTTGTTCAATTTGGTCCCCTTCATGTCTTCAATATGATTCGGAAATCATCGTACCTGCCTCAGAAATATAGAGAAATCGTGCAGTCAACAATACAAAGAAATGGATATTTTGCTCACTCCGAAAATATATTGATGTCAATGATCTTGGACGAAAGTCATGAGGTTAGGAAAAAAGCGTTGGAAAAAATCCTTTATGTAAGAAAAGAGCAGTCTGCAATAGAAAAAAAATCGAAAAAAAAGAAAAATAAACATCGTAAATTTCGAATTCCAAAGATTAACTTCGAAGCGAAAGAATATTACAATTTGATACAATGGGACGATATACTTCATGAGCCACCGGTTTTTCAATTTTTAACAGATGAAACTCTGGAAAAAATTGCAGAAACAGGTAAAAATGTAACTTAAAATACAGTATTTTTCGTAACGATCTAAAAAATTGCGATTTTTAACATTTGAGCTATGACTGATAAAAAAAATTTCAATCATTTGTGAAATTTTACTTTTTGCTTACTTTTTACTGTTATGCTATATAATTTTGGTGTTTTCTTTCTTTCATTAGGAAAAACTGATCTTGAATTTGCTAATATGCCATGCCATTCACAAGCTGTGGAGAGACACGTCAAGCTTGTTACGGAGGCTTCAGCAACAGTCTGTGGCCAAAAAGCCAGAGATGGTCACATTCGTGCAAGAATTGTTTCAAGAAGTGGAAAGCATGTTTTCCAATCTAAAAAAGATTTCGCTTGAGTAAAAACCGTTTATGTGATTAAAGCTCAAATTACCGATTTTAGTTTCTCTTTCCTTCATAACTTTAAAAAAAAAATTACAATCCTTTTCCTGGCCTGAGGGTGGGGGGGGGGGGGTGCTTTCCCCCTAGCTATGGGGCTAATTTGCCATTTTATTATTATAGAATCATTTATTGGTGTAACATATGTCGACTTTCATCTGTGAAATAAGTTGAAAACGTGTGTTTTGATTGATTTCTAATATGGCCAAACCGACCAAAAATTTCGTCAACAGGCTGCAACTTGAAAACGGCTGGTCGTATCAAAAAGTTGTAAATGGCAAAATTGTAGAGCATAATAAGGTCTACAAAAAAGGTCAAACAAAGTTTTTCATATCTCCATCCGTTTACGCTCTAGGAGGCAAAATATCGAAAAATTGACGTTTTCGCGAAAGTTCAAGGCCATTGCGCGACCTCAAGATGACCTTCAAAAAATCTGAAAAAATTCAGGGTTAATAGTATTGCCAAAAGGCACCCATTCCGCTATCAGGCGTTTTAAAATTCCAAAAATCGTGATTTTCGGCCCACCCTAGTATCCAGGGTGAATTGTATTTTGTCACGCGGGATCGCGGTACCACTGTCATCTACATAAAGGCAAAAGAACGGAGGTAAAAAATCAATAAGCCCAAAGAACTGCTCTATGACATCATTCATGACGAAGTCAGAGAAAACAGGTGACGAAGGGATTGTGTTCAGAGGAATATGTCGACAGTAATATTGACAAGTTAACCCTATTATTTCTAAAGAATGATTACCCTAGATCCTTTATCAACACAATTATTAATAGAGCGTTTGATAAACAAAGACTTAGACAGAATCCGGCGCTTAGAGTTGATTTACCAGGAATAACTTCTGATTTGACTGATGTCAATGTAAAATATGTTAAAGTGCCTTATCATAAGGATTTAGCTCCAAGGCTGAAACAGGTGTTTAAAAATACTAATATAAAATTAGCATTTTATAACATTAAAACCAACCGTAGGTTCTTTGGTGGAGTAAAGGATAAAGTCCCGTTACTACTAAAATCAAACGTTATCTACGAAATCCCATGCATGTGCGGGCTTAAGTATTATGGCAGGACGTGCCAATTGTTGAAAGATCGGGTTTATCAACATAAGTCTAATCTTAATAAACTTCTAAAAGAGGATCGTAACAACAACATCACTAGCTCTGGCATTGCAAAACATGCCATGGATACTCGACACGAAATTAAATGGGACGACGTCAAAATTGTGGACACGGAACCGAACTATTACAAACGATGTTTTTTGGAAATGGCGCATATTATCACCACTTTCCCGAATTTAAATATCCAAACGGACTATAAAAAGTACCATGAAGCATACAATACAGTTCTTAATCGTTTTAAATAGTCCGCGCCCTCAAGATTGATGTTTGCGATTTCGTTTACTCTATGGTTTGTTATCGCTGTTACCACGTTAATTGGAATCCGTTTGATTTGTTGTTATCATTTTATCCGATTTTAACCATTTTTTAATGTTCCTGTAATTATTTAAATTCTATTATCATTGGGATTATGCATTTTGATGTTGTTATTATTTTAATGTCATAACGAATTTAGCTTTAATAATCTTTACCGATATTCTGTGATCGTTTGTAAGTAATTGAACCAAGTCAGGTTATGTCGATTTCATTTCTAAGTTTGTTGAGTTTTTTACTTTGTTTTTATTTTGTTTTTAATTTGAAAACGTTTGGTTATGACTTTAATTTTAATTTTAATTCGTCTTGTTTTAGATTGACCATTTTATGTATAATATTCTCCTGATGATGTCGCAATAAATGGACGACGAAACGTCGAGATCTTAATATAGATTTTTTACTGGTCCTAGGCCGAGAACCTTATCCAAATTAATACTGTTAGGACCGAGATTATCGCTATACAAATCTAACATTAAAGTTGTTTCAAATTACGCTTTTCCCTATGAAGGCCTTTTGGTGAAGTGACATGTCACCTAGCCGGCCCCACTAGAAAAACAACTGTCATGACAGTTGTTTTTCTAGCGGGGCCGGCTAGGTCACGCAAGTATTATGTAAACTTTTCGTCCAAATGTTTCTAAGACGCTAAGGATTTCGAAAATGAAAATCTTTGCTTTAAAGCAATACTTCAACAAAGCAAGACCTAATATATTTTGAGTCATTTGTCATTTGTCTTGTTGAGACGACTATGTTTTCTGCATATTTCGATGATTTGTTTTGTGAATCGCAGAGCTCCTTCAGGAAATGTTTATACAAACTGCCATAAGCTCATGTTCTGCCTTAATAAGCCTGAAAGTTCCAATATCATTAAGATTTGGTTTTGGAAACTCTTAAGTTTCCAGAAATTTTTAAAAAATGAGCCAAAAATTAGGACTTATTATGTTTCGTCACTTTACGAGGATTCTTACCTCATTTTTTGACTCTAGCTTAAAAACCGGACCAGGAAAAAAAAATGGAGCTCAGATTTGTGATTTTCGCAAAATTTCTGATAGAAAATAACTGTTATTTTTTTTCTTGGAGAAAAAAAAAAAAATATTGATTTTTTTACCCTTACGGAGTTTTCCAACTTTGAAGTGCGGTTTGCGGCAAGCAAAAATTCTGGAAAAAAAAATGAGGATTCCTTTCAGCCCCAGAGAGAACGAATCCGGGAGAGCACGCCAGGGCTGCAATTCCGATTAATTTTTATTCGGAATCAGAATAAAAATCGGCATCGTTAAAATATTTGGTAGTTGGAATAGGAATCGGAAATTTTTTTTTCCATCTTTCGGAATCGGAATTGCAGCCCTGAGTGCACCCATGCAAATTCGAAAATTCGCAAAATAACGGACACCCTAGTGTCCATTGTTTAAATTTTTTTTATTTTTCTTGAACGGAAATGATTGTCAATTGTCAACTTCAAATTTATTGAAAATTGAAAATTTCTGATCAAATTTTGGTGGACAAAAAATGTTATCTTGGGCATGATAATAATCTAAGTGGTGCAATTTTATCCGAATAAACAATCGAAAACAACGAGTATATTAAAATTGTGAATTAGCGCATTGTCATATGTGGCAGCAGCGATTGTTTACTAAAGTGCATCAAAAAGCACGAATTTTTGAATTATCCCACCTTGTTGTCATCTTCGTGCTTCGTACGGCTACGAATTTTTCCGACGTCCTGCGCCACCGCTGCAAAATTTTAAGCAATTTCGCAGCCACGGAATCGGGTGCTGCAACTTTTTTCCTTCTTCAGCAATAAACAGTTTCAAAGTCTAAACAAAAAAAAAAAAAAAAAAAAAAGATCGTTAATTCTCTCTCATCCTTATCATAACGACATTTTAAAGACACGTCGAAACCTGTTATTACACTATAATGAAGCCGAGTTTTTATTTATTTTTTTTCTCTAACACTTCAAGAGTTAGTAGTAGTTAAAAAAAAAGTTTAAATAAAGGCAGATGAACCAATTGCACGGCAAATGCATGGTACACTCTCTTAACCTTCTTCCACTTTCCATCACCTTCGGATTTAACAGACGTTCGACCTCCTGATGCGTCACGTTATACGATACGCTATGCATCACACAGAAGACATGTCAGTGTCCCTACATGGCAAGATGCGTAAGAATCCTAACCAAATGAAACATTTGACTTCCAGCCATGTCAGTTTAACCTTATAAAAAGAAGTCCCCGCAACTTGATATTTGACAGAAAATTGCTGGTTGTTAATAAATAATCGCCAACTTATTATAAAATAATAAAAGAAAAAGGAAATTATCGCCAAATTATCCGCGCGAACAATGGAAAAATAAGAATCGATCGTTTTCTAATTCTTTTTTTATAGTTTTAAAACCCTTGACATATAATAAATACACTCGAAATAACCACAAAGATATTCACATGTGATGTTATAATAAATTACACACGTAAAAATAATTGCAGAATATTTATTATTGTTACTGTTTGTAGGTGTATTTATGAGTTTAATTGTCCATCTGGACAAAAAAAAAAAAAAAAATCATTCAAATATTCTCCTAGACAAGGACGTTGCCCATCACCCACAACACAAAATAAAATGGAATGTTGAAATAATTATTCATCAACGTGACATAATTCGATCGCAACGCTTAAAAAAGTCATCATCTAATAAGTAATGAAAGTAATTAATGGATCAAAATGCCGGTTCGTGACTGTCATAAAAGATGAATATTTTTCGATTCGAAAATGCAATCTTGACATTGATTCAGTTTTTGCAAAATTAAATCATTACACATGTATGCGCTCTAAACCGATCATTAAGAAAAATAAAATATAACGATCATTTTTTTTTCGTATGTAAACGATTTTTGATTAAGAAATCAAATTTTTTTTTAGGACTGCTAAATTCGGTTGTTTAATTTTTTTTTTTTAAATAGAATGTTAAGCGAAGCGGTTTTAAATTTCAAGGTTTTAATTACAATGTTTTAGAAAGATGTGTAATTAATAGTTATTGAAAGGGAATCAATTCACGCCTTTAATTAATACAAGATGGGCTCAAATGGTTTTTTAATTTAAATGACCAGTTCTGCAATTTATGAAACAATGAGCTTGTAAAAAAAAATTGTGTAAAAAGCATGGATCGTTAAGAGGTTTAAAATGTTGCAAAAATGATGCTGGGAACCAAGTTCAAAGATCTCTTGTCCGACTCAAGTCAAATGAGGATCTTTTATTTTTTTAAAGTACAGTCGCTTAGGATCAAAATTCAACGGGATCGTGAAAATTGTGATACCTTCAGGGTTGCTGTTTAAAACATTTTTTAATAAAAAACAGTTTAAAACGTTTTATATTATTTTCCCATGTTTTAAAACGTTTTAAAACGTCTTTTATTCGTTTTAAAACATGGGAAAATAATATAAAACGTTTTAAAACGTCTTTTATTCGGCCTGGTTTTAAAACATGTTTTAAAACACGTTCAAAATGTTTTAAATTCGTTTCTATTTTTATTCAAATTTGTAAAACGGTGTTTTTTATTCAAATGTTTTAAAACACCGTGTTTTAAACTAATTTGTTTTAAAACAATCATCCCTGCGATTAAGCAACCATTATGAATATGAGCGGCTCATACAATCTACAAGGGCCTTTACGAAGTTGAACGAGTCCTAGTTCAAAAAGTTTAAAAAAGGCCACTCTTAATAAGATTAAAATAAGGTGTAAGACAAAATTAATTAAATTATAAATTTTCTGGTAATCATACCATAGATGGTATAAAATAAGTCGTGCGCGACAAATTGCGGGCTCGGGCCTCTTAAAAATGCGTTTTAAAACGTATTTTATTCACTTAATAAAATACGGTGTTTAAAACAGTGTTTTAAAACGTTAGTGTTTTAAAACGTTTTAAAACACCGTGTTTTAAACCAATTTGTTTTAAAACAATCATCCCTGGATACCATAATGAAACTTGGTGGTTCATACGCTCTAAATAGGTAGGATCATTTTCTAATATAGAGCCCAAAATTTTAGGCCTTGGTTCCGGTTAAAAATGGGTTAAATGAGACTTTGAGACTGACAATGAGACAGTTTTAAATGGGTGAAATGAGATTTACTTTAAAAAACAGCTATATTCAACCGACCAAACATTTTGGAAGATTTTTAATAAATAGGAAATTACAGGGTTGCTGTTTAAAACATTTTTTATTAAAAAACAGTTTAAAACGTTTTATATTATTTTTCCATGTTTTAAAACGTTTTAAAACGTCTTTTATTCGGCCTGGTTTTAAAACGTTTTAAAACATGTTTTAAAAACCGTTCAAAATGTTTTAAATTCGTTTCTATTTTTATTCAAATTTTTAAAACAGTGTTTTTTATTCAAATGTTTTAAAACGTTTTAAAACACCGTGTTTTAAACCAATTTGTTTTAAAACAATCATAACAATCATCCCTGCGATTAAGCAACCATTATGAATATGAGCGGCTCATACAATCTATGGTATGGTCCATACCATAGATTGTATAAAATGAGTCGTAGGCGACAAATTGCGGACTCGAGCCTCTTAAAAATGCATTTTAAAACGTATTTTATTCACTTAATAAAATACAGTGTTTAAAACAGTGTTTTAAAACGTTGGTGTTTTAAAACGGTGTTTTTTATTCAAATGTTTTAAAACGTTTTAAAACACCTTGTTTTAAACCAATTTGTTTTAAAACAACCATCCCTGGGAAATTACGATTTATCAGCTGACGCGACTTAAGCCGACTTTATTTTTATTTATTTATTTTTTTAAATATAATTAAAGTTTATTAACAAAGTTTTGTCAGAAACAAAATAATTCCAAAAGGGCAGACGTTCACCGCATTCGAGTTGTCCGCCTTCGCGACTATCGTATTCAAAACGTTATTTACAAACATTAAAAATGGCGGTTTGAAATATGTTTTTACGGATTTAGAAAGAAAAATCTTAATTCGGGCATAAAGAAGATACTAAATCTCTTCCAAAAAAAATCCTGAATCAACCAGGTTTGTATACTTGATGAAATATACGGTAATCTTTATATGCCACCAACGTTTACGGGAGTAAAACCTGCAAAGTACTTCCGGTGCGAATACGTTAATAGCGAAGGCGGACAACGTGAATGCGGTGAACGTTATCAAGCAGAGACCGCCCCAAAAATACAAAAACAGAAAGAAGAGTTAAGGGGTCGTGCATAAATTACGTAAGCATGGGTTAGGTCCTTTTTGCACGCTTAATCCCATTTCGCCTATGCTTAGCTTATGAGTAAGATGTCAAATTTGGACCCCCTCCCCCCTAAATGTGCTTACGTAATTTATGTACGACCCCTAAGGGAGATGGGAGAGGATTTTGAAAAGAATGAGAGGGAGAGCAAGCAGCAGTCGTCACCTGGCTGTAATTTATTTTTTGAGCCGGACCATGTAGACCACATAACTAGCAGTAAAAACAAATGGGAGAAAATAGTCATGATCACTACAAATATTTAGAACAATTTTTGTATGATCCTGAAGAATTGTTCGATCATACAAAAATTATAATTCATAAATTTTAATGATTGCCGATTATTTAGAAGGTAGACAGCTATAAGATTAAACAATTTAATTTGGAAAATAAAAATAAAAAATTATAATTTTCAGGAGCATTAGCAGACATTAATCGGAAGTGTGAAGATGTAAAAGGGCTTATTGATAACTTTCAAAAATTTTTACACAAAATTGCATGAAGGCACCACCTAATAAAAAAATGGATAAGCAAAGGTTATTTCCGAAAAAACAGAAAAAATAAGGATGCAATAAAAATGGCCGTATCAAAAATTTAATTGACAAAAGATCAGAAATCGGAGTTTTTGAAAATTCATCGGCTTTTTATCCGAATTTTTTATTTTTATCATATTTTTATATTAGAGAGAGAGAGAGAGGTAAAGAAAACTCTTTATCTTCATAACTGAAAGTGCTGGATTCCTTAGTTACTCAAAATCTAGATCCTTTGCAGCACCATAAATGTTTCAAGGTTAAAAATTTTTTCCACAAAATTAATATTGTTTTCATAAAATTGCTCTTCTTTAGCGTTTCCATGAAAACAAAATATTCAACAAAAATGAAGTCCTTGATAATTTATATCGTTCAATCCCGCTCAATTCCTCGACGCGGACTGTGTTTAAAGCCAAATTCCATGTGGCGGCAGCACTTAGCTTATGACCGCTCCAGGACCAATCAGAGTGCATTCATAAGCTAAGAACTCATATCACATATATTTTTTACCAGAAATATTATCCTGCGCAAAAAAGTCTAGCTAGTTTTTCTCCTACTTCAATTCCTCTTCGTCTGGTTGCGCCGTACCTGTGTCCAGGCATAGGCGACCACCAATGAGAGCCTTATATCTTTCTCTATCGGGGGCAATACCGAAAAGCTCCCTGACATTTAAACAGTAGAGTTGTCCCTTATTTCGGCAATTCTCAAATTTGAAATAGCGTATCTCCAAAAATGGTTCTCCATGGTGTACTGATAAAGCCGAGTTTTTTTTTTTTTTTTTTTTTTTCTCGACAGGAAACGTGGCCACTTGAGCTTAAAGTTCAGAAAATTCCCAAAAGAGAAAAAAATCGATAATTTTTTTTTCGCGAAAAAAATGTGGTTCCTTATCGGAAGTTTTTGTAGATCAAAAATCTGAAGCCCGTTTTTTTCATATCTGGCCCGGTTTTTGAGCAAAAAGTTCGAATGTGGAAAAAAAACGGGGTTAAGTGATAAAACAATTTAAGTCCTCAGTTTTACTCGTATTTTGGTCTCTAGCTCAAAAACTGAAGCAGTTGTATAAAAAAACGTCAGATTTGCGATCTACTGAAAATTTCCGATAAGAAACCACATTTTTCCGCGAAAAAAATTGTCGAATTTTTTTTTCCTCGTATTGATTTTATTGAATTATTGAATTATTTTATTGAATTATTTTTGTCGTATTGATTTTATGTTTCGATTAATTTTTAGCCTCGAAGAAGATGTAATAAAGCCACCGAAACGTCGGCACAAATCAAGTAATTTTTATTAGTTTAGTTTCTAATCCCACTAAGTTCATTTCATCATTATCAAATTGGAACGCGAAGTCTGTGTAATATTTTTTTTCCTCTTTTGGGAATTTTCGGAACTTTAAGCTCTAGTCGCAACATTCATTCAGAAAAATTTTTTATCCATCTTTCTTTTCTTTTTTCTTTTTTGTATTTTATTTATTTTTTTTTTATTTAATCAAGTTAACTTTTTTTTTAGAAGCTCTGAGCATGAGTTCAAACTCTTAGAGACGTTATTACTGTATGGATTGCAAGAAGTCTAGAAGTCTAAAAGTCCAGATCTACAATTTTAAAATGGACGGCGGATTACTACCCAATCAATTATTTACAAGGATTTTATTAAAAATTCCAAATTAGGCCGTTTGGAATTTTGTTTGGAATTTTTAATAAAATATTTGTAAATAAGTCCAGATCTCTCATCTATATTAAATAAATTTCCATGGCTTAGAACTTTTTTTTGGAGATACAAATTAGAAATCTGGCTTCGTAGCGAACTTCATAGTGATACTGGCATCTTTCCTTCAAAATTTCAGATTCTCAGGTTGTAAAGAAACTCCGGAAAACGCTTTGGAAAATATATTCCCGACATTTATTTTTGAAAACTTTTTCCGGAGTTTCTTTACAACCTGAGAATCTGAAATTTTTTAGAGAAAGATGCCAGTATGAATATAAAGTTCGCTACGAAGCCAGATTTTTAATTTGTATCTCCAAAAAAAAGTTTTAGGCCAGGGAAATTTATTTTGGTATATTTAAATAAATATCTGAAGCCTCCTCTTAAATTAGGCTTAGTTAAAAGAAAATTATACAGTATATGTCAATAATTAGTGACAAAGATATTCGATCATGTATTGCTCTTTATTTTCTCATAAAAATAAAACTTTGTACAATGAATAATTTACAACTAAATTTATACACAAAGAAACGTAAAATTCAATGAGCAGGTATCCTACTACGAAAATGTAACCCAATCCAAAATCATTTCAAAAATCTGCTGCAGATATTCCGTCCCTTTATATATGGCAATACTCAATATGAGTGGAGTAATACAAAAAAAAAAATATGAGGTTTCCACCATGTGAAAAATAAGAAAAAAAAAAAATTAAATAAGAAAAAAAAATATTTTGACTAGTAAAAATCGAATCATGGTAACATCGTATCCTTTAGACTAGCTCGGTCTGCATAAGTTAATCCAGCCTCATGTTAAAATAATTAATTACAGAAAAAAAAAATAGGATTAAATAAACTTAGCCATTTACGCGTCACGGCAAGAGATCACAAATTCGCTTGAGCATTTTTTTGCTATATTTTTGCTTTTAATAATATCCTCCTTGGTTATCTTGGCCGTTTCTGGCGTCAGCGTAAGCTCCCGTTTCTTCGTAGCGGATCACAGGTCTGAATCCTTCTTCGTCGGCTTCGTACTCGACGATCTGCATCCTGCCGTCCGGCAACAGAACGTGGTAGGAACCTCTTGCGGAATCCTCTTCCCTGGATTCTTGGTGTCCGAATTCCGGTCCGGATTCATCAAGAGCTTGGACTTCGTAGTTGTATTCGTAGTTTGCGGGTTCCTGAGTAACGAATTTTATTGTAGTCACTGGTAAAATTTTTTTTTTTGAAAATTACTTACGGCTAAATCGTCGTCCATAAGACTTTTGCCGAGCGGGGCGCCATATTGACTGGATGGAGTTCTAGCTTGAGGAGCGCCGTACTGAGCGGATGGTGCGCCGTACTGCGAGGACGGGGCAGCCGGGGCGTTGAAACTACTTCTAGGAGCCGAGTAGCTGGAAACCGGAGCCGGAGCCGGAGCAGGTGCGCTTTGTCTGAATTGCTGACCGAACCCGCTTTGACTGAATCCGTTTTGGCTAAATCCGTTTTGCCTGCTGCGTCCGTTGCTTCGTCCGTTCGTCCTTCCACCGAATTGGTTTTCGTGTTGAGAATTGTAATAAGTAGTCCTAGCTGCTCCTCCTCGGCCGTTTTGACCGGCACCGTTAAACCTGGCGGAAGGTCCGGGTTGCGGTGCACCGTACCGGCTCGACACGGAATTCCTAGCTTGTGGCGGAAGGTAACTCGATGGAGGCTCTGCTAAAACTCCGATAAGAGCCGTACTTAAAAACACTAAAAACAACTTTGCCATTTTATTTTTTTTTAAAAACCCCGCACTAACGCACCAAAATTTTTATTTTTTTAATGCTCCTGATTGTTCAGGTAATCAGAAGCTGACTGATAACAAAACACAATCTTCCAGTTAATTTATATTAAAACAGATACAGATAAAAAGAGACCTCAACCGAATTTTTTTTTCTTCTTTTTTTTCGATTTAGGAACCCACGCGAGAGAGAAGAAGATCCAAGATGGTTAGGGATAAACGAGCACGAGCCTGGGTCTTCTTAGCAAACCGAGTAATCTGATTACTTAAAAACCTTGCACATGATGGTCATCGGTATACTCCACATCCCCGCGGATCATTTGTTTATCGAACAATTGCAAGAAGAAAAAAAAGTTAATTACTTAGTTACAAGTAACGTTCATCTTCGTATGTGAAACAGGCTCAAAAAAAAAATTTCGAAATCCGATCCAATTTCAGACGTTTTAATGACACAAGTTTTTCATCTTCATTAATCGATAAATAATTTTTAATTTGTGAGAATGCATAATTTTCAAGACGTGCTTAAGCATCTCGGGTAAATTAGATCAAGTTCAATTTTCGCACATGAAGATATTTATTGTGTTACCTTGAGGTCACGCCGTAATTTAGAAAATGAACCGCTTATTATTTTTTTTTTTTTTTTTTAAGAGGAAAAAGCGTATCACTCGCTGCAATGATAATTTTGCGTATTTTTTTTTTTTTTTTTTTTTTTTTTTTTTTTTTTTTACGGTTAATTAGACTTTTCAAGTTTGACAATGTACACGTCGACATTGTTCAGAGGTGCTAATTAAGAGTTTTCTTTTTTTTTTTTTTTGGTTTATTATTTAGCAACTTGCTGATATCAAGAGGGCAGGTCAAATGCCCGAAATAATTTTTCGGGGATTTGAATTTCACATTACAAAACTTAATTTAATTGATAAATAAATAATTTTTTTTTTTTTTTTTAAGGTTCAAAATCCCGAAATTTTTTAAGGTTCTAGTTCGTTTACATAACCGGCCGGTTAGCCGGGCGGTGTACACATTTTAAAATGTAAAATTTTTTTTTTAAATCCAATATTTTGTACATGAAATCGGGGTCTAACTGCACCGAAACCGTACCCGAAACGTTTCGTTATGTTCAGAGATAAATTTCCATGATATTAAATGCTATTAACAACAGTTAATAGTTCTTATATTTGATAATATTTGATTGTTTTCGCAAAAAAAAGAAATTTTTTTTTTTGTTTATTTCCGAGAGACTAGTGCAGCGCTCTAGCGGTGAAACCGCGAACTATTTCAACAACAAAAAGAAAAATGGTGTCTAATTTTTTTTCTTTTCGAAAACATTAAAAAAAATGATCAAAATTAGACACCACAAAGCCTTTTTCGTACATTTCAATAACGAAATTTTACCTTTTAAGCATAACAAAACGTTTTGGCACGGTTTCGGTGCGATCCGATCTCATTTTTAAGTGTAAAATAACGAATCGAAAAAAAAAAATTAAACTTTTTTTTATTTTTAAAAATTTTCACCGCCCGGCTGACCGGCCGGTTATGTAAACGAACTAGAACCTTTAGGGATTCATTTTAATTTTGATGTCAAAGTGAATTAAATGACTGTTTAACTGCACTGCTGATATTCGCTTCATCGAAAAAATGTTTTATATCCTCCATAGATCGGTGTCGGATATGAAATCATCGCCACCGTTTGCTGCGATAAATCATGTGATTTTCTTCGCGTAGTGTAAGCTTCAAAAATCGGCGTATATAAGAAAAATTCGTACAAGTTCATTCTCCAATTTTATGACAATAAAATTTACTGGATTTACTGGAATTTCTAAAGGATAATTTATTATCCTCCATCCACGATAAACAAAAATTTGGTTATGTTGGGGAGAGGTTCTGCGATAAAAAAAACGATAGCGAACAAAAACTTCTTGATAGCTTATCAAGAGTTTTGGCTTTTAAAATAAATAGTACATGTACATCAGTCTTCATCTCATTTTCTGTCATTTTATGACAATAAAATTAAAATAATTCATTAACCCAAAAATCAAATCCTCAAAAAATTTCGGGGTTTTGAACCCGAAAAAAGAAAATCATTTCATTTATTTAGGAACTTGCTAATAACAAGGGGCCAGGTCGAATCCCCGAAAATCAAACCCCGAAAAATTATTTCGGGGACTTGAATTTCGCATTTCAAAGATTTCTCAAATATAAAATTTAAAAATGAAATTAATATTTGAAATGCGAAAATCAAATCCCAGAAATAATTTTTCGGGGCTTATATTATTCTCAATCACTAAAAGGAAAAGGAAAATTTATTTATCTTTTTTACTTTTGTGCAGTCATCGTTTTATATGCTGAACCATACAAAATTATTGCCAGCGATGTGTCAACTGTCATCTTCGTCATTCATGCACGTAGAGGATTACCGGCTTCTCAGAATGAGCTACCTCAAAAAAGGGGTCTATTTTTGCATTTCCCGCTAGGGCTATTCAAGACCAGACCTTTCCGAGACGAGACCGTCTCATATTGGAAAAGAGTCTTGGTCTCGTTACGAGACTCTGCTAAGGAGATGAGTCTCGATCACGAAATCGAGACTCTTTTCGGGTTTCGAGAAGGTCTCGTCTCGAAAAGGGCTGGTCTCGAATAGCCCTGTTTTCCGCTTCCTATAAAGGAATGTATTATCGATGGCACGATTTTACATTCCTCTGCATAGATTTACCGTGCTCAGAAAATGTAACCAGAAAAAGAGAATTATTTCTTAAAAAAAAAAATTAATACGAGAAAAAGTTTCATTCACACGACTGTCCGGATGTTTTGCTACACAAAGACTTGTTACCGGATCTCAAACTCTTGATGTCGAAAGGGATCCCCAAAAGGGGATCATAAGGGGAATCAGAAAGAGTATAAATATGCTAAAAATTATGTCGACTGCTCCGAAGAACGAGTCTTTATTTTTTATTTTTGAACAGTATAAAGAACTCCCTATCTTTTTTTGTAACGACTTATATTTCCATTAATAGTCTCCTATTAATGGCAAAGCTTCGACGTTCCAAGCGAAGAAGAATTACGATCTAAATAGGTCGTATTCTATGTACGATAGACCGTTTTTGGATTGACAGAAAAAAAAGAGGGGCCCTTTTTCAACTGTCAGAAAAAAGAGGGTTTTTTTTTACTGTTAAAAAAAATAGGGACTTGTTCTTCAGAGAAGTCGACGTTTACTAGGGTCGGTTGGGGGAAAAGTAAAACAGGGGTAAATGTAAAAATCTGTTAAACAAAGTTTCCTATCTAATTAGCGGACTTACTGAATAGGTAAATGCAAAGTTTACTTCTTCTGCTACCAATACGGCACAATTTATTTCCCACAAAAGCATTTATTATTGCCATTTTCGAAATAAAATAAATTTTAAAAAAAATCGTCGGTCATCCGCCATTTAAATCAATGTTTTTATTTACGGAGGAAATGAAAACACAATGGAAAAGGATAGGAACAAAATGGAAGGCTCTGATTTTTTAAGTTCTTTAAAATTTATTTATTTCATCTGCTTATTTGTTTATTTACGAGCGAAAATAGGAAAAAGTTAATAAACTATGAAAGGCTGGGTACGTATCCTGTGCAATATTTGAAAATCGTTTATAATTTGGCCTGGAATAATGACTTTTACATTTACCCCATGTTTTTTCTTTTCCCCCATGTTTCAGCAACGGAAAGGGGTCAAAAACGGACTCAAATATACGTGTTATTGGGAAACAAATTGACTGGCTGTCATCCCACACCCAAGACGAGTATATGAGCCAAGAAATAGCCCACATTCAGCTCTCAAAACTGAAAATCAGCCGTGGAAAAAAATTAAAAATGTTTACATGGACAAGATGGCGGATTTTTTTACATTTCCCCCGACCGACCCTAAATATCTGAACTTTCGCAGTCCCTAGGTAAAGTCTCGTTGATTATCATTTGGATTACCAATAAAAAAGCACTGATCTTACCTTTTGAAGTTCTGACAATCGGTGGCTTTTTACTGGTAATTTCGATTTATCGCTAAATATCAATAAAAGACTCTGACTTAGGGCACACAACTCTGCCTCTGTAAGCGACTTCAGCGTAACTCCATTTTGAAAATAACTCCATTTTGAAAATAACAGAACCGTTGTTGACAAAAGCTAAACATCGGAAAGAAGCTATTGTTTACAAAATGGAGATACGCTGAAGCCGCTTACAGGGGCAGAAATGCTATTTCTAAAAGCAATATTTAAAAAACGGAGGGGAAATTGAAATACGATTTGCCATGAGACAATGCTGCTACAAGTGAGGACAGTTATTGATTGGTTGGGATCAATACAAATTTTTGACAAAAAACGGACACCAAATGGCAACCTTTTTTTTTTTTTTTTTTTTTTTTTTCTTCCGTACAGGTAGAGACCCTCAAGCCATTAGATGGATTCTCGTGACCTTAGGATTACAAGGCACTATCTCTGAAAAGAATTGGCAGAGCGCTGCGTAGGATAATCATAAGCAGCACGAGTCAATTCTTTTCAGGGATAGTGCCTTGTAATCCTAAGGTTAAGTTACGCAAACATTTTTACTATTCCGGTGCCGGCGCTGGCGCCAGCTCCAGCACTTCAGATATTTCGACGTCGGTTCCAATCAATTTTCACCGGTCTCGGACCCCTGAATTGCAATCGGCATCGGAATTTGCATCGAACTCTGAATCGGAACCGCAGCCCTGTCAAAAATTTTAAAAAAAATTTACCTTCTAAAAATTAGAACAAAACAAAAACCCTCTTTAATTTGTCGATCTTTATCGGTAATCCGAGCATTCAATTATTGTAAATTTATTGGCTCACGTTTAGCGTGAAGATGAATCTCTTGTAGTAGTATTATAAAATAATAATAATACGATTCGTTTCCCAGAGCGCGATAAATCGTGATTGCAGAGTTGACACAAAATATACCGCCAATAAAAAAAAAAAAAAAGAAATGATTAGATTAATAATTATTAAGGACAAGTTTTATCTATTTTAAAAAATCGATTTTAAAACACATTCCGTTATATAACATCAGATCTCGCGATTGTAAAAAAAAAAATCAAAAATAAAATATAAAAATGTAAATCTTTATATTATCATATCATATAACTACCCATATCGAACGAATTCGCTGCATCATAATGAAACGTAACAAAAAAATGGAAAGAAGAACCACCCAAGCTGTAATGTCAAAGGTTTTCCTTCTCCGGGAACCTCAAAAGTAACAACTCACTGGATACATTTTTTTTTTGTTTGCCATATAATCAATGGAAGCAATTAACGGCAATAATACTTGATACTACATCGCTATAATTCATGCCGGATGACTTTGTGGATTTAAAATAAAATCCTTACGGAGTTTAATCGTTTAAATAAACAAACGTCCATCTTCTTAAAAATCGATTCGACCGTGAATTACCGAAACACATGTTAAATCATCTCACAATTTAGTGCAGCATTGAAACCGAAAACAATCCAGCAAAAAAAAAAAAAATATTTAACACTTTCCCAATAAGGTTACAAGAAATGATGTTGAGTTTTTAATGAGCAAGTTTGTTTTTTTTTTTTTTTCTTAAATATAGGGTCATGGAGTATAATTGCTGGGAAACTGAAAAAAAAGTACGTTTAGAAAGGTTTTTGCTCTAATAAATTTAAAAAAAAATCGGCAAATCAATGACAAAAAAAAAAAATTATCGGTTCGAAATCGTGATCAACATACTCTAATTAGTGCCGTTGATCAATAACATCTCGCTCATAAAGATACATATTTTTTTATTTTTTTTTTTTCGATTTGATAGACGTTTCAAGGATGTTAAATTCGGTGTATCCAAATAAAGTGAGGGAGCATCTTTTATACATTAGGTTACATGTATTTTATGCTATGTTTGTGCAATAATATACATATACGCATCCAAACCAGGTTCGGAAAAAAAAAAAAAACATATGAACTGTATATGTATTCAAGGTAACTCCCTCACACACCGCTTTTACTTTAAGGTCGACATCACTCACATCGCACACCTTCAAATTTTTGACTGCGAACACTTAAAATCGATTAACAGTCGAATTACGACCGCATTAACGGTACCCCTTTTACGAAAAAAAAAAAAAAAATGCATGTAAATTACTTTTGCGTAAGTTCGTTTGGGGAAAAATTTCGGTGTATTTTAAATAATTATATTACGGTCGTTTATTTAAATGATTTATCGATTTTATTTGTGGATTTGAGATGTTGATATGTTCTTTAAAAAAATCAAGATTAAAAAAAAATTAAAAGATTTTTAGATTAAATCTTCTTGATAAGTATTGCGCATATTATTTAATAATCATATCATTGATTAGGCTGGCATTATTTTAAGGGGAAAAAAAATTTGACTTTCGCTTTCGCAGAAGCTGGATGTTTTAGGACAAAAAATTATGAAACCTGTATTTGTGATCATTTCTTTCGTTACCAAAAAATTTAAGCTGCGTTGAGTTGCTCTATAACATTTTCTGGCGTGATTATCACTCGATCAATATGTGTAAATCTTTTTAGAAAAGGATCCAAGGGAGCATCCGAGGTTAGAAGGCTGTGAAACTCAAATTCATAACAAAATATTTTTGTTTGCAAACAAAACATTATAAGTTACTTTTCTCAGCTGATAGATCTGATAAACAGTTAAAACAAAGCGCTGACAGTAGAATGGTTAAAATTTACCTTCTTACTTTCACGATTTTGTTCCTCATGCGATTTTCACTTTTCTTATGGTCTAAGGGTGCAGATTCACTATGGAAGGTTGGACAAACAATTTGCTACAACAAGTTGGACAAACATGTTGGTACAACAAGTTGGTACAACAAGTTGGACAAAATGTTGGTACAAGTTGGACAAACATGTTGGTACAACAAGTTGGTACAACAAGTTGGTACAACAAGTTGGTACAACAAGTTGGACAAAATGTTGGTACAAGTTGGACAAACATGTTGGTACAACAAGTTGGACAAACATGTTATACCAACTTGTTGGGATGTTGGACGAACGTTTTGTATCAACATGTTTGACAAACGAACGGATAGACTATTGTACAATTTACTCCTAGGGTGCAAATTCTCTATGGAAGGTTGGAACAACATGTTTGTACAACAAGTTTGACCAACATGTTGCATCAATTTGTTGGACCAACATTCCACACTAATTCCAACGCAGGAGTAAATTCTGCAATAGTCGATTCGTTCGTTTGTCAAACATATTGGTACAGCAAGTTGGTCAACAAGTTGGTACAACATGTTGGTCGAACTTGTTGGTGCAACATATTGGCTTAACATTTCATAGTGAATCTGCACCCCTACGCCAAAATTATTGTGGAATGTTGGTCCAACTTGTTACAACATGTTGCTCCAACATTCCATAGTGAATTTGCACCCAATGGGAATGTTGTACCAACATGTTGGTCCAACATCCCACAATGAATTTGCACCCTAAAAACAAGAGATAATTTTTTTTTAGATTTTTTTCGATCACTTTTAGATGTGGCTCACCACCATTTTGTGCTAATATTTTTTGCTCATTTTTTAAAACAAATTTTTCCAAAACTTTAGGAGCAATTCTTAGGACCAAAACTAATTGTTTGTAAGTTTTCGACGTTGTAGAATCCGAAAATCACAAGATTCATTACAAGACAAGATATATTAAAACGCTAAGAACCCCCAAACGTATTTCCAGTCGCCCTGCAGTCCCTATCCGACCGATTTTGACGACCTTTTTTTGAATGAAAGCTCTTGGCGCGTAGATTTGCCCAATTGGTCGGGATTTTTAAAATTTTCCCGGGTTTTCCGGAAAAGTCGGAAAAACAACCCCCAAAACCGAACTGAACACACCTAACAACTCATAAACAACCGAACCGAACACCAAAGTGGCCGATTTTTAAGATTTTTAGATTTTTATTTCTAGAAATATGAGCGCTAATAACGGAGAAATCGAGTTCGCTGTCCTCATAAAAAATCGGAGATATCTGTTTTACAGAAATTGAAGCCATTTTTTATTTATGAGCAAAAAACGGCGGTTATACTAGCCGTTCCGCGCGGCTTTTTGCGCCGCCCCTGACCTGGGATATGAGGCTGACGTTAAGCGCTATATGCTTCATTTTTTATTACAACTAATGGTACAATTTCAAGCTAGAACTAATCGCCTTATACTCTAAAAAATTTCGTTTTCTATTTTTTTCCGCGTTCACTCCCATACTTACAGAAAAAAATTGAACAGGTTTTAACCGGTCCTGATTCAAATAGACAATAGACCACATTCAAAGTTTATACAAACTTTGACAAATCCAAGGAAACTTACCTGAAAATAAAAAAACAAAAAAAATTATAAAACGATTGTTTTTAAAAACGATTAGAGAATTTTTCCCGGTAATGCACCCAGGGTCTTAAAAAAATAAGAAAATTTCAAAGGTACAAATTCAGTCGACTACCCTGGCCATTTTGGGTAGGAATTTTCGGCTGAAGATTTTTATGTTGGATGGCGATTGTCCCATCCAAAAAAATTACGTAAAATGTGTACAAAATTTTTACAAAATAAATGCAATATAAAAATGACTGCTTTTTTATCATCTACACAAAAATTTGGTCATACATAATTTTTTAAAAATTTATGCATAGTTTTTTTATGCATGAAAATCTGGACATGCATAATTTATGCATATAATTTTAAAAATCATAAAGCAAGGAAACTTGCAAAAAATTTTAAGTTTATTCAATTTTTTTTTTTTGAGACAAAAAAGGTTTTTTGTCAAACTTCTTTTGGTCTGCGACATTTTTATCTCCAAACGCCACGCTAAGAAAACGGCTCTAATCTTTTCGGCCCTTATGGGACTTTGAAAAACTTAGGCCTCTGGGGGCGCGCTGAAATCGGCCTCCAAAAAATCTAAAGAAATTAGGGTTAATAGGGTCGAAAAAGACGAATTTTTAAATTTGAAAACGCCTGATGGGGGAATCGATGCCTTTTTATTGTATAATACTATTAACCCTAACTTTTTTTCAGATTTTTTAAACGATATTTTGAGGTGCCGCAATGTTTTTGAAATTTTTAAAAAGTCCATACCCATGAGGACCAAAAATGACAATTTTTTTTTTTTTTTTTTTTTTTTTTTTTTTTTGCATTAAAGAACGTCGTTTCCGATTGGAAATTTTGGGTAGATTACAAACTTGAAGTCAAAAATAATTTTTGATGAACAGCTTTTGAACCACATGCCAGATTCCAAAATTTTGAAAATCTTGGAACGGACTTTTGGAATCTTGGAATTATGAAAACCTTGTTTTAATATATCACAAGACAGTTTCGATCAGTATCACCCCTAACTGGCAGAACACAATTTTTTGGCCAAAAGTAGCCATTTTGTGGTAAAAAATCAAATTAAGTCGATTTTCACCAAAGGTATTGTAATTTTCATCAAAAAGCGGTGGCTATATTGGATTCTACGATGTCGAAAAAAATTTTTTGGCATGATTTAATCCCAAAAAAAAATTTCAGAGGGGTAAAAATCGACTTAAAATTCGATTTTTTACCATAAAAAATATTTTTCATCCTTCAATATAATCGAAATTTTTCAGTGGTCTTTGAAAAAAAGGTCATTTTAAGGTTTCATAGGTCTTTAAGATTCTAACTTTAGTTTTTATCTTGTGCACAGCAAAGTTGAGACCTAATAATTGAAATGTTTACTTTTATTAAAATCCCATTATTTTTGAGCTAATAATAAATATTTTCGTTCTTTACTTTATGAAGGGCACCATGGTCATTGTAGGACCCAATTTGGAGGTAGACAAGGAGCAATGGGAAGTTTTTGTCACTGACAAACGTCTGCCAGTGACGCAAGTACTAACTAATTCCATTATTAAAATTTATAAATAGTTATAAAATTTTATAATCGGCCAAAACGTTATACAGTTATAAAAGAACCCCGCACAGAATAATAGCAATTTGGCACCGGATGAAATTCCATTTGCTTGTTTTTATATGTAAACTTCATCCGGTGCCCAAATTCCTGTTATTCGGTGCGGGGTTCTTTTATAACGCACTTTTTCTTGGGACAGAGGGGTTCAAACCGACTAAGGAAATCGATCCAGGACTGGAATTAGCTATTCGCCATGTAAGCTCAGGTAATGCAGAGATTAAAAACTTATTACTTTTATGTTACCAGTACAGTTTTTATTTTTAACTCCAGATTTATAAAAAGAAAAAAATACTTCACTTCAATGAAGACGAAAATACTTTCTGCAAGAAAGTTTAAAAAAAGAGCAAAACGTAATGAGTTGAAACTAATCAATGCGTACATTGCTACGAAAACACAATCCTTGCTGAATTCAGCAGCTGTGCAGATTATCAAGAACAGGATTGAGGAGTCAACTGCTAAGAAAAATAACGACCGTGGTGAATACAGATGAAAATTAAGATATTGATTCGTAAGAACAAAGTAAAGATGTTTTAAACTGGGCTGCTGAGCTTGCTAATAAGGAAAAAGCAAATAAACAATATCCGAATTAATGAAGTTGAAGTTAAAGTTGAAACTGATTCGGAACAAGAAAATGAAAATTTGTAAATACTAATTACCCAGAATTTTGTAATACACCAATTTTAATTTCAATCCTCAAAGGATCCTATGACCTACTTAATTGAATTTTGGTAAGAAATTGTATCCTTGAACAATTGTAAAAGATGTGCAATTGTAATTGTACAATTGCATCCTTTTAAAGTCATAAGACCTTAAATTGATACGTACAGTAAGGCCGTAATAATGACCTTAAAAGGATACAAATTCTTATAAAAACTCAATTAAGTAGGTTATTATTATGACCTTAAAGGATACAATTCTGTACCAGGCAGGTCAACTGAGCTATGTTTATCACAGTTGTGCATGGAGATGTACTCTTTTGAACCACTGCCTGAATCGGTTTGAGCTGCAACAGTTCAAAAGAGTATATCTCCATGCACGATTGTGATGGGCATAGCTCTGTTGACCTGCCTAGTACAGAATTGTATCCTTTGTACAGTACAATCGCAATCGTACAAATGTACAATTATATTCTTTTAAGGTCCTTATTATGACCTTAAAAGACAAAATATACCTGCAATAGGCTAATATTTTTTTTCCAATACAGTTCGTGCGCGCACGCGCGTTTAGTTCTTATAATATATATATATTACCGGTAGGGCGCGTGTTTCAAGTCAAGAAGCCGTGTTTTCGCATCCACTGCCAGCAACTCGGTGTGGTGCAGTGGATTGAGGCGCTCGGTTACCACGCTGGAGATCTGGGTTCGATGCTCGCCGTGGGTATGCTTTTTTTTCGCGTACTTTTTTTTTCCGTACCTTTTTTTTTCGCGTACTTTTTTTTCCCCCCTTTTGCAGCGAATGCTATGAGTGTTCCTGAACTACAGAATCTGCCTCCAAAACCAAAGTCCGTAAAATTTGAAACCAACTTCCCAAGACCGGCTGAGCAGCCGTTTTACTGTTCATTGACCGGAGTTAATTTTTTTTAATTGCGGCAGCGAGCGAAGCGAGCGTGCCGCCACCCAAAATTACTGAAAAGGCGCCCCGGACCGAAATTAAAAGTCCGTAAAATTTGAAACCAACTTCTAAAGACCGGCTGAGCGGCCGTTTTACTGTTCATTGACCGGAGTTAATTTTTTTTAATTGCGGCAGCGAGCGAAGCGAGCGTGCCGCCACCCAAAATTACTGAAAGGGCGCCCCGGACCGAAATTAAAAGTCCGTAAAATTTGAAACCAACTTCTAAAGACCGGCTGAGCGGCCGTTTTACTGTTCATTGACCGGAGTTAATTTTTTTTAATTGCGGCAGCGAGCGAAGCGAGCGTGCCGCCACCCAAAATTACTGAAAGGGCGCCCCGGACCAAAATTAAAAGTCCGTAAAATTTTAAAACATCACAATCCCGCGTAAACAGCCGAAAAACGACCGGAAAGACGCAACTGTATTGGAAAAAAAAATAACGCCTGTAATAGACCTTATTGACAAAAAACTTTAACATGTCTGGACTCGGGATGTTTGGGCTCGAACATCCTGCGTAGGTTTTTCTTTTAAATTTTTCTTTGTAAAATAATAAGATCGATTAAGCCAAATTCTGGATTCGTTTTTTTTGTTTTTGTTTCTGACTTCCCTTGCTAGGATTTTGTTTTTTGATTTTTTTTTTTGGGGGGGTCTTTTCTCTCCCCCCCCCCCCATTCTCCAAGCCGGTCAAACTCGGCTTACAAATGGCCAAGGTTCACAAAATACGTTTACGCACCACCATCAGGCCATATTTTAGGCACAAAAAAAACTATATCACGCGTTTTTAGCTATTTACGAATCACACTCACTGATAAGTTCATCGAATGAATTGCCTTTTAATTTTAGAGATTCATTCGTCACAGTTTTATGACAAAGCGAAAATAAACCGAATCTCAATTGTTGTCATTGTTCTATGGATTGTTTATATTATTGTAATTCGATCACTTACTTAAGTGATGATATGATAAAGTGATGTTCAGAAATTTCCTTAATTTAAATGATATCTCGAGTATCTTTTTATCCCACTTCAATCGTATATAAACAGCAACAAAAGGCCGATTTTCTTTATTTAAAAAAAAATGAATCGCGTTGTGGCATTCTGCGTTTTGGCGGTCGTTGCCGCCGGACCGATTTCGGTCCTAGGTGACACTTGCTCCGTTCCGTCTGGATCTCGAGTTGATTGCGGGGATGTGACTACCACCCCAGAACAATGCGTAGCAAAGGGTTGCTGCTGGGAGGTAATAAACTCGAAATTTTCGTTCTCGATTAGACTCTTTATCAGCAAAACATTTTAGGTGGTTCCAAACAATCCGTACTGCTTCTACAAAGGTCAAGATGGCGGCGGAGGCGGTGGAGGTTCAGGTAAAATCTACGTCCATATGATGCCTTGGTTCGAAACCAAAGAAACCAACAATGGCGTCTGGGGTTTACACTGGACCATGGCCAACAAAAACCCTGACAACATGGTCAACGGACTCCCCGACATCGCTTCTTACTATCATCCGGTCATCGGGCCTTACGCATCCGGTGATCCCAAAGTTATCGACTGGCAGTTGGGACTCATGAAAACCGCAGGAGTAGCCGGGGTGTTGATGGACTGGCCCGGAACTTCAGGAGCGTTGGATTACGCCGGTAATTTAAGAAACGCAGAAGCCATCATTAACGCATGCGAAGCTCACGGTTTGGAATTCGGGATCGTTTACGAAGACCATAATCTGGATTTGGCTGGTATCCCTGATAAAATCGGACAGGGCACCGCTGACATGCAATACATTCAAACAAATTACGCCAACCGAGGTAAAATATTTTTATATTTTTTTTAAACAAAATTCCCGGCTAATTCGATGAATTTCCAGGTAATTACATCAAAGTCAACAACGCTCCTCTTCTCCTAACCTTCGGACCCCAGTCCCTTTTCAACGAACAATGGGATCAAATCTTCCAGCCCCTGAACCCAAAACCGACATTCCTCATCCTCGCCGATAAAGACCAAAGCACGGGAGGGTCATCCTGCCAAGGGGGTTTCGCTTGGATTTGGCCCGACTACTTGGACGGTCTTCAAAACATCTACAACAAGCCGTTCCCCGTTAAAATGGGAGTAGCCTACCCCGGATTCAACGCTTTCTACGCCGAAGGCGGTTGGGGAGACATCCCTTGGAAAATACCCGTGGATCCAAGCACTTTCAGGGCGACTTTGGATCTCGCCCTCGACCGAACAGATTTCGTTCAAGTAGCAACCTGGAACGATTACGGTGAAGGAACCATCATCGAACCGACCGTTGAATTCCAAACCGCTTATCTCGACATTATACAGGAGAAGACAAAAGTCCCACACACCCCTGACGATTTTAAATATTTGACAGATCTATATCACAAGAGAGTAAAATACGCTAACGATACGAAAATGTCAGAGGAATTAACCAAGCAACATTATGATTTTATAAAGTACGGTAAAAAATATTAATTAATAAGAAATATAAATTTTTAATTTTTTAATTCGTTGTGTTATTGAAAAAAAATTCTTTAGAGAAATTCTTTGAAGGTTAACCTAACGATTAGTGCAATTTAGCGTAGCCTAAACTTTCTTAGGGCGATTATTCCGCCCGATTATACTTAAACCATAGAATCCCATTCGGATGTATCGTTACCCATAAAGCACACTCCGTTCCAGAAACGTTTTGAAGCGTTTCTGAGACCATCGACAGGTTTTCTGAAGCGCTTTAAAACGTTTCTGGAACGGAGTGTGCTTTACGGGTACTTAATTCGCTGAAGGAGACTTTAGGAAGAAAAGAGTGGAGAGACGCACAACTTTTGCGCGATGCAAGACGGAAAAGGCAATTTCTATTACAATTGCAAGGTTTTTGGAAAACGGCAAAAATATGAGCATAATTGTTTCCGGGTGAACTTAAGTGTCTGAAAATACATCTAAAGCACGGTTTTTACGGCGTAAAATGGTAAATTATGGTATACTAACGCCGTAAAAACCCTGTTTACGGTGTCTTTTCTGACACTTGCAATGTCGTGAAATTTTGGCCCCTGCCAGACTGCCCCTGTAAGCGGAATGGCCGTAACTACATTTTTGTAAACAATGTGTGTTCCTGTTTTTAACTTATGTCAACAGCACGTCTATTCCGTTGTTTTAAAAATGCAGTTACGGTCATTTCGCTTACATCGGCAGCAGATTCCCGTGCGATTAGGGACCTCAAAAAGTTTCGCTTTTCCAGTCCGCCGTATTGAATACAATACGGAGGAAAAAGCGAAACACTCGGTTAAATCAACACAAAAGAAAATTGCTATGATGCTATAATTGGTATACGAGTCGTTTGAAGTTATAAGAAAGAACCTTTTTTTATTACAGGTACGATGCCTGAATTTGCAATTTTTTTTTTCTTTGTAGTTTCAGGTTCCTTATTAGGGCGAGTCGAAAACACGAATTTTCGAATTTGAAAACGCCTAATATTAGAGATCCTAAAAGAGATTAGCCATAGGCTTGTAATTCCGGTTCTTCGATATTTTTCTCCTGAAAATTATTGGTTCATTAAAAATTTTTTTGGAAAATTAAGAACGTAAATATAAACAGTCAGGAACCATTTTATAAACAAAAAAAAAAAAAAAATTAATATTTCAGACGGGAATTTATTTTTCGGATTTATCGAAAAACCGGAAATGGCTGAACGGCTAATGTCTTCTAGGATCTCTACCTGATATGGGAATCGATGCCTTTTTATAATACTATTAACCTTAATTTTTTTCAGATTTTTTGCACGACATTTGGGGTGCCGCAATGGTTCTTGAAATTTTCAAAAAGCCCATTTGAGGATCAAAAATTAATTTTTTTTTTTTTTCGCATAAAAGACCGTCGTTTCCTATCGGAAATTTTGCGTAGATTACGAATTTGAAGTCAAAAATTAGTTTTGGTGCACGGTTTTTGAGCCACAGACAGAAAGCCAAAACAAGACTTTCAGAATTTTGGAATCCGGCATGTGGTTCAAAAACTGTGCACCAAAAATAATTTTTGACTTCAAATTCGTAATCTACGCAAAATTCCCGATAAGAAACGACGGTATTTTATGCGGGGGAAAAAAAAAATTCATTTTTGGTAATGAAAAGGGCTTTTTGAAAATTTCAAGGCCATTTCGGCACCTCAAAATGTCGTTTAAAAATCTGGAAAAAATGAGTATTATAAAAAGGCATCGATTTCCATATCAGGCGTTTTCAAATTCGAAAATTCCCGTTTTTCGACTTGGCATTTAAAAGTTGACTCTAAAGAAGAAAAAAAATTGAACCCTTAGTGAAAATTAAGTTCAAAAATAGATCCGGGAAGAAGAAGATGCAGGATCTTCTTTTCGAAGGATGCCATGTATTCTAGCCCCCTTCCCCAGTTTCGAGTTTGTAAATTTGTAAACAAACAATTCTTGTATGTCGTTTAATCAACAATATACAAAAAAATAAACAATATCTGTACGTCAGAGCCAAAAGGTTCAATATGCAAATTAAAGATGTCCGCTAAACGTTGTTTACCCATAACAAACGGCCATCTCGAATTTGCATATTGAACCTTTTGGCTCTGACGTACAGATATACATTATGTAGAAAAAAATTTTCGAATGGAGAAGTTACAAAAAACGAAAAAAATTTTCGTTTTTGTAACTTCTCCATCGACTCTAAAAGGTTGTAAATAAAATTAAATCATTATTTCCAGGAAAATTATTTATTCCTGTAAATATATATTTTGACGATTTTGAAACGGGGAACCCACTTGAATCAAAGAAAGGCAAAAACAAAATAGGAGGGCGATTATGTCCAACTAGCTGCTCTCCATCCAGAACATCGATATAAGCTGATAGATATATTCTCAGGCCAATCGTTTCGGAGCAATGGCGGAGATAATTTCCTCAGCAAACAAATTTTTCGTTTCATAATTCTGTACCTCAGTGCAGAACTGAACCCAGGATTGCAACTTCCTATTTCAAACCCGACTTTACAAAGCATATACAAGCGTTGCCAACTCAAATTAATGTCTTCTACGAGTTCACGTTTCTGCTTTGTTAACAAAATAAATTTGCTAGCAGAAAGCATAAAATCAGCACTGCTAACCGTTGAGCATGCATACCTTTTGGAAAGTCGGGTTTGAAATAAGAAGTTGCAATCCTTGAATGGGCTTGGTTCAGTTCTGCACTGAGGTACAGAATCGATGAGTATAAGGACTTAAATAAAAAAAATGACTGCAGTGAAGAAAGAGGGCTTGCTTTCGAGAGGGACTCAAAACTGGTAATTTCGAGTTGAGAACGATACAAAATTATAATGAAGATGCAGAGAAAAACTTGAAGTGTGAAGGAAAAATGTATCTTCAACGTTCTTCTTGGATATAATGTAATTTAAAATGTAAGCGTAGATGGTAATTTTTCCCCGATTTCTCTTCATATTTTTCAGATTGCGGGGAAAAACTTGATTGTTTATGCTTAGGGAAACTAACATAATGGCACTAGCAGCGAGTACTAGGGTGGATCGAAAAACACGAATTTTTGAATTTGAAAATGTCACAGCGACGTAAAGTTACATTTTAGCTTCCATATTAACCCTAATTTTTTTTTCAGATTTTTTAGAGGTGGATTTAATGCTGCCCCCAGAGGCCTAAAGTTTTTCAAAGTCTTATAACGGCCGGAAAAATTAGAGCCGTATTTTGGAGCGGAAGAAATCATTTTTCATCGGAAATTTTCTGTAAATTTCAAAAATGAAGTTGGTTTTACAGTAATTGGAGCCATTTTTTATGTATTAGCCGAAAGAGGTATAGGAGGTTTGTTAACGGACATTTTTTGCTCCAAAATAAAAAATGGCTTCAATTTCTGTAAAACCGTCTTCATTTTTTTTTTCATTTTGAGTTCATTTTCTATCGGAAATGAACTCAAAATGAAAAATTACTTTTAAATAAAGACATGTCGTTTTTTATATACAAATGTTATTAAAAAAGTAAAAAATCCTATTCAAAAGCACTTTTTTCACTTGCAATTCTTGGGAATTCCGGAATGCTTTGGATTCGGAGTCAGTAAGGTCGAAAACATAAGCTTTCGATTTTTAATTCTAAGAAAATATGGTCCAGATCTATGGTCTACATTTTTAAAATGTGGAAAAAAGTTCAATATCCAACAATATTAACAACCCCTCGCACCAAAATACGGCTCTAATTTTTTCTGCCCTTATGAGACTTTGAAAAACTTTAGGCTTCTAGTGGCAGCAAAATCGGCCTCCAAATAATCTGAAAAAAAATTAAGGTTAATATGAAGGCTGAAATGCGCTGTGGCATTTTTGAGTTAAAAAATTCGCGTTTTTCGATCCACCCTAGTAAGCACGGACTCTTCTAAGTTTAACGGATATTATGACAAAAAAGCTCAATCTACAAACATGAAACAAGTATGGCAAAGTATTTATGATTTAAAAAAATTAAGGAAACCTCAATTAAAAGCTTTAAACTTTGAAAGAACGGTTACTGCTCGTTTATTAAATGAATCAAGCAAAGCAGAAGCAGCAGATATTTTTTTTTTTTGTAAACCACAATATTTTTCTCCACATTTATCTCACGTTAAAAGCAGCCCCCTTAACAATTTTACAAACAAGCAAAGAGCAAAAGTCGTTTTCGCTTTGCAAGAAATTAAGGCAAGTAATCCGTTGATCACGGCCGCAGCCTAAAATTAGCTTAATGCTGTAGGCACAGATTACTTTCCATTGTGCTAAATGCTTGGTCTTTCTAATTATATTATAATGATGCTGTTTTATTTTTAATATTAACGAAGGACGACGTTTTGAATTAAATAATTTAAGGGAAATTCAATTATCCGGGCCATTGACGTTTTATTGAAAATTTGCAAGTTGTACTGTAGATGCATTTTTTTTCTTTTAAATCACGTCATTGAGGTTTATTGTTTTCACATTATCAAGGCGTGATTATTGTGATTTTTCTTTTTTGGATTTGATCATTATGATTTTTTTTTCTTGGTTTAAAAAAGGCCGCCGCTGCAAGCGACGGCATCAGAACTACGTCATTCTACATGCTCCGAGAATTTCCCGATAATTTGAAACGTCGCCACAAGAAATATATCGTCGATTACATTCTTCCTAAATTCGTGTGCCATATTATCGATTTAGGTGAGTCGAATGTGGCAACAGTGATCGATAATGGCGTTGTAACGAAAGTTCATGACAAAATTAGACTAGTCAACGACTTCATTTTATAAACAAAAGGGGTTTTCTGATGTGCAGCTTTTGCCAGCAGCGGTTTCACTAGAATTACGATGAGGTCGCTAACAAGGCAGTAAACACTAGAGTGAATTGAAAAACACGAATTTTTTAATTTGAAAATGCTTCTTATTTCTGTAATAGGCAGGTCAACTGAGGTATATCCATCACAATCGTGCATGGAGATATAATCTTTTGAATCGTTGCAGCTCAAAGCCAGTTCAGGCAGCAGTTCAAAAGAAATGCACGATTGTGATGGACATAGCTCAGTTGACCTGTCTAGTACAGATTTAATTTTTATTCGGGTTTTATTTCTATTTTTCTCAATCTTTTTTGACCTAATCAGCTTTGGCTGATTTCCTGCTGAAATACGAAGACGGCAACGAGGTGTTATGCTACTGGCTAGCCCACAAGAGATTGATGGTCCAACAGGAACGGAATTCCGGTTTATCGAGTAAAGGATTAGAGGAGGCTAAGATACAAGATTTCCGCGCTGTAGCATTTTGAAATTCAAAAATTCGTGTTTTTTGATCCACCATAGTAAACAATCGCTGTTGGCACATATGACAATGCACTAATTCACAGTCGTTGTTTTCGATTGTTTATTCGGATAAAATTGCACCACTTAGATTATTATCATGCCCAAGATAGCATTTTCGATCCATTATCACCGAATCTTGAAATAACCCGAAACTCGATATCAATATAAAAGCAACAGTTTTTCAAGGACAATTTTTAGTTCGACTCGAAAAATAGACATGAGGTTTTTAGTAGCTCTCTGCGTTTTGATTATTTCGGTTCCCGCCTTCGGGCAATCGGACACTTGTTCCACAGTTCCCATCGGTTTCCGCGTTGATTGTGGGGACGTAAGTACCACCCCGGATTCATGCGTCGCAAAAGGATGTTGTTGGAGCGTAACCGACGTACCAAACGAACCTAATTGCTTTTACCCAAACGAAGGAGATCATGAAATTGACCCCCAATGCACGGTAGATGTTGGGGATAGGCAAGACTGCGGGGATGTCTCTACTACTCCGGATGGGTGTCTCGATAAGGGGTGCTGCTGGCAGGTAAAAATTTAAGATAAAATCTCGTGTTAAATGACGTGGTCCCATGACACTCAAAAAAGCGTTTACTAGTTGCAAGTACAATTTAAACTAGAATATGAGACTATTTCAAATTTTGCTAGTCGGAGGTCTATTTTTACTCAAGACTCAAGAGAAAGTTTCCCGGGAGTGAGTAAAACTAACTTGTGACCAGTAAAATTTGAATCAGAATGAGTCTAGCCAAGTCTTGTACTAGCATCTAGCAAACGGTTTTTCGAGTGTACCACTGACTGACTGACTGTTGCACCGACAAAGAAAAATATGGAAAGCAAAAATTAAAGTTCACAAAAACTAAAAATTCACTGCTACAAATAATATTAACTTCAATTAACTTTCCCAGTAGAAGAAATATTTTAAACAGCAGAGATAAGCCGATAAAAATGTGCATAGATTGAAATAAGAATGGTGTACATATTTGTAATCGTATTAACTTTAGATAAATAAAGGAATTTATGCTAAAAACGTGATTTTTTGACCGCAAAATAAAAGTCGGCCCTTTTAAAATCTGAGAAACGATTTTGTTTTTTGACCCGTAGAATCCGAAAATGGACATAAAAATTACGCACTGTTGCGGGAAAACCCCAATATCTCCACACCAATTGATAATGACTGATAATTAAAATTAATAATTAGTGTGGAGATATCGGATTTTCCCCGCACCGTACGTTATTTCTACTGTCATTTTCGAATTCTGCGGGTCAAAAAACATGAAGTAGTTTCCCAGATATGAAAAGGGCCGACTTTTACTTTGCGGTCGAAAAACCACGCTTTTTGCATAGACCCCTTTTTATTACTTCATTATTCCTTCCATTCGGGAAACCGTACTTCAAAGGCAGTGGTACCAGGCAGCGGTACTTCAAAGGCAGTGGTATATTTTGAGAAATTTATCAATTTTGAGGAATTTATCAATATTTTGAGAAATTTATCAAAAAGTTATTTTCTGCCGTTGCTAGCGAAATTTCCAAAATGATGTAAACAAAACTCGAATTTGGAGTTTCCTTCTTTAACTGAGTACGTTGGATTCCGGAATGGAGCTACTGTGATTTCGCTTGTAGCTCCTGATCCAGTTTTGTTCGAGAACAAAGCTCTCTCATTATTCTTTCAGGAAAAGCATTCGAAACAAAGTAAATATGTAAATAATTTCCCATTTTTCTTCTATTAAAATCACAACCATCCGCGTGGGCTAGGGTGGTTATGATTTTGCAAAGTTTGGATTTTCGGAGGTCCCACCCCCTAACTTTTTTTATTTGTATGAGATAAGTTTCCCTGAATTTTTTCAAATTTTTTACTCGACGGGAAAACGTATTTCGAGCTTTTAATTCTGGAAAATCCCATAAAAAGCAAAAAACTGATAATTTTTTTTTTGTAAAAAAACTTGTATTTTTTTCGGAAATTTTGCGTAGATTTCGAATCTGAAAACAGTTTTTTTGTATCCGGTTCGGTTTATGGCACAAGTCAAAAAGCAATGAAAACTGTGGACTTAGTGTGTTTTGTCACTATTCTGGATGTTTTCGTTTTATTTTGGCCTCTTGCTCAATAACCGATCCAGATACAAAAAAACTGTTTTCAGATTCGAAATCTAAGCAAAATTTTTAATAGAAAATGAGGGATTTAAAAAAAAAAAATCAATTTTTTGGTTTTTATAAGATTTTTTTGAACTGAAAGCTCAATGAGGCGCGCTTTCCTTTCGAGTTAAAAATTTGAAAGAAATTAGGGAAAGTTATCTCATACAAATAAAAAAAAGTTAAGGGGTGGCACCTGCGAAAATCCAAACTTCGCAAAATAAGAACCATCGTATTGTAGGTCTGGTTGAAACGCAAAATTCTTCTCATTTGTCCCTAGATTCGAATCGGCATAGAATGTTTCAATATAATATCAAAACATCCTATTTCGATCACCGATGGATACATACGAGTCTTTGCCAGCATTTTCGGTCATGCTGGTCCGGTAAGGTCGAAGTCATTTCTGATTCTTTCCAAATCCTGACTTCTTTGTTCTCGCTCGGCTATCCTACATAACCGCAATCATATGTACTGGTAGCTCTTCACGAAACATAATTCAAGTTACTTCCAGCCATAGAGTAATTTTTCACAATACCCAGATGTCTCGAAACCCTACGAAAGCCCTGAAGGGTCATAAAACTAATTTTTTTTTTGCTGTCAGTTCCGGAACTGACAGTGCTTTTTTCGGAACTAACAGAATTGGCTGTCGTTTCCGGAACACTGTCAGTTTCGGAACAAACAGTTATTATTAAAACCGTCAGTCCCGGAACTGACGGTTCTAATAACAACTGTTAGTTCCGGAATTAACAGTTTTAATAATAACCGTTTGTTCCGGAACTGAGAGCAAAAAAAAATTAGTTTGGTGACCCTTCAGGGCTTCCGCAAAATCCTACAATGTTAAACTATTATAATGTCCCACTATAATTCTAGGTGACCCCAGGAGCTCCTTACTGCTATTTCAAAGGCCAAGGATCAGGGAGTTCTTCCACTGAAAGCACCTCATCCTCAACAAGCGATGACGGGAGCAGCTCTTCATCCTCCACATCTTCCACATCCTCCACCGAAGGACCCACTTATCCCCCAGGCACAAAACGAATTTACGTCCACATGATGCCTTGGTTCGAAAGCAAAGAAACCAACAACGGAGTTTGGGGAATGCACTGGACCATGGCCAACCGAAACCCCGACAACATCGTCAACGGACTCCCCGACATCGCTTCTTACTACCATCCTTTGATCGGCCCATACGCATCCAGCGATCCCAAAGTCATCGACTGGCAACTTGGACTCATGAAATTATCCGGTCTCGCGGGGGTTGCAATGGACTGGCCCGGAACCTCCGGGAAATTAGATTACGGCCCGAACATGAAAAACGCAGAAGCTGTCATGTTCGCTTGCGCCGATCACGACTTGGAATTCACAATCGTCTACGAAGATCATAACCTGGATCTCGGTGGAATCCCCGACAAAATCGGCCAAGCCACTGCTGACATGAAATATATTGAGGAAAACTACGTTTCAAAAAGTGATTATTTCATTTTTTTTTTTCCTTTTCTAAAAAAGTTCATTGTACTTAGGACACAACTGACCTTGCTTAATGATTTCCAGGTAATTACGCCCGTGTAAATAACGCTCCACTTTTAATGACCTTTGGACCGCAATCTCTTTTCAACGAACAGTGGGATCAAATCTTCGAGCCGTTCTCAACCAAGCCCACGTTCCTCATCCTCGCCGATAAGGACTTAAGCATGGGAGGTTCTTACTGCGAGGGAGGCTACGCATGGGTATGGCCCGATTATTTAGACGGCCTTCAAAACATCTACAGCAAACCCTTCCCGATTATGATGGGAACCGCGTATCCCGGCTTCAACGCTTTCTACTCCCAAGGAGGTTGGGGAGATATCCCGTGGAAAATTCGGTAGAGGTCCCTATGTTGGTCATCAAATTGTATACAAAATGTATACAAAATGTATACAAATTGTATACAAAATGTATACCAATTGTATACATTTTGTATACAAATTGTATACAAAATGCATACAAAATGTATACAAAATGTATACAATTTGTATACAACTTTTATTTGTATATTTTTTGCATAAAATTGGTATACATTTTGTATACATTTTGTATGCATTTTGTATACATTTTGTATTCATTTTGTATACATTTTGTATACATTTTGTATACATCCGGATAGGGAAATTTCAGACCTCTGTTTGAGACCATAAAATTGTATACAATTTGTATACAAAATGTATACAACTTTTTCTGCATCACGCCCGTAGCCAAGGGGGGCGACTGGGTGGGCTGACTGGTTGCCCCCCCTGGAGTAAATTGGCTAAACATGACAGGTATAGGGAATGAAGACCTATTGCCCCCTTAACAAGCCCAACTGCTCCCCCTGGCTCTTCGTTCTGGCTACGGGCCCGTTCTGGATCGGGAAACTTTAGACCTGTGTGTGTGTTTGAGAGCTGAAAATTGTACACAATTAGTGTCTAAAATGTATACAAAATGTACACATCTTATATTTGAAAATGGTGACCCGTAGCCGAATTCATAGCGCTCTCGACTCTCAGTTATAGATGCGACACGTCGTGCTTCTATTCTAGTTCATAGCTAGAATTTTTTCTCAGGTCAAAACTAGTGCGCTGGTAAGAAAATCAACGGTCACCACCCCTCGGCAGGCAATGGCAAACCACCGAGGGGTAATTGCCTCCTAAATCTCTCAAAAACACCCGTCCGGAACCTTCGTTAAACTCTGGGTCCCGTATGCATGTGAGCGCACGCTCGTAATCGAGTACAAATGGAAAATATTATTACCTGAATTTACGGGCCAAACCACGCGGACTGTAACGTCCGCACTATACTTAGCTTATAGGCGTGGTGTGTAACGGAATTTACTTCATATGTATTCACTTTAATCGCTTCCGTACTACATTTATACAACATTTTGAATTGTGCTCAAGAAAACCGCGGGAATAGTTTGTAGTTTATAGGGAAAAAAGGCTACTATCATGGGAAGCTTCCGGATATCGGTTGTGTATGAGCTAAGTGAAAAATTAATGGAAAAATGCTTGAGGAATGATTTACGCAGTGATACTACATTAACTTTTTCTCTTTTTCTCGTTTCAGGAACCCCTGATGGGCAAAGAGAAGCGACGTAAGAGCCAAAATAGATTAATAAAGCCAGGAATTTAGGGGGAAAAAAATTAATAAAATCAAATTTCAAATGTAATAGTATATGTTTTGTTAACGTAAAAATGTGGTTCTGGATTTGTTTCTTTTTGGGCGGCCAACAGTGCCCCCAAAAAAACATTCATTCATTCATTATTTTAAATTGAAATAACTTGACCAGAGTCTTTTAGTGAAATTAAGTTATAGCAATGGAATTAAGAAGACCCATCCCAAGCTTCATATGGAACTGATACAATCTTGCTAAAAACCAAAATTTTAAATCTACGATACATATAACATTCATCTCCTATCATATAAAAAAAACCAAACTTAGGCGTAGATCAAAAATATGGGAATTAGGGATCTAAGATACGCATATCATTTTGCTACATTTTTCCTATTTTATTCATGTTCATATTCTATTTATATAATTTAAATTCGTTCAAGCTATAATTTTTGAGATAAATGAGAGTAGCAATATACTGTAGTAGGAATTTTATTCGAATAATAGTAAAGATATTCAAATCTCTATTTTTCACATATTTTTGTTAAACTTTCGTATTTCGTGACGAGAATCCGAGTTTTAATGAACAGAGAGGTCGCTGATTCCGAATCTGAAATTAGCTTTTGCATAGGGGGCACTGTTGGCCCCCCAAAAAAGAAACAAATCGATAGGGAACCACATTTTTGCGTTAACAAAACAATATACTATTACATTTGTTTTTTTTATATGATAGGAGATGAATGTTATATGTATCGTAGATTTAAAATTTTGGTTTTTAGCAAGATTGTATCAGTTCCATATGAAGCTTGGGATGGGTCTTCTTAATTCCATTGCTATAACTTAAATTCACTAAAAGACTCTGGTCAAGTTATTTCAATTTAAAATAATGAATGAATGAATGTTTTTTGGGGGCACTGTTGGCCGCCAAAAAAGAAACAAATCCAGAACCACATTTTTACGTTAACAAAACATATACTATTACATTTGAAATTTGATTTTATTAATTTTTTTCCCCCTAAATTCCTGGCTTTATTAATCTATTTTGGCTCTTACGTCGCTTCTCTTTGCCCATCAGGGGTTCCTGAAACGAGAAAAAGAGAAAAAGTTAATGTAGTATCACTGCGTAAATCATTCCTCAAGCTTTTCCATTAATTTTTCACTTAGCTCATACACAACCGATATCCGGAAGCTTCCCATGATAGTAGCCTTTTTTCCCTATAAACTACAAACTATTCCCGCGGTTTTCTTGAGCACAATTCAAAATGTTGTATAAATGTAGTACGGAAGCGATTAAAGTGAATACATATGAAGTAAATTCCGTTACACACCACGCCTATAAGCTAAGTATAGTGCGGACGTTACAGTCCGCGTGGTTTGGCCCGTAAATTCAGGTAATAATATTTTCCATTTGTACTCGATTACGAGCGTGCGCTCACATGCATACGGGACCCAGAGTTTAACGAAGGTTCCGGACGGGTGTTTTTGAGAGATTTAGGAGGCAATTACCCCTCGGTGGTTTGCCATTGCCTGCCGAGGGGTGGTGACCGTTGATTTTCTTACCAGCGCACTAGTTTTGACCTGAGAAAAAATTCTAGCTATGAACTAGAATAGAAGCACGACGTGTCGCATCTATAACTGAGAGTCGAGAGCGCTATGAATTCGGCTACGGGTCACCATTTTCAAATATAAGATGTGTACATTTTGTATACATTTTAGACACTAATTGTGTACAATTTTCAGCTCTCAAACACACACACAGGTCTAAAGTTTCCCGATCCAGAACGGGCCCGTAGCCAGAACGAAGAGCCAGGGGGAGCAGTTGGGCTTGTTAAGGGGGCAATAGGTCTTCATTCCCTATACCTGTCATGTTTAGCCAATTTGACTCCAGGGGGGGCAACCAGTCAGCCCACCCAGTCGCCCCCCTTGGCTACGGGCGTGATGCAGAAAAAGTTGTATACATTTTGTATACAAATTGTATACAATTTTATGGTCTCAAACAGAGGTCTGAAATTTCCTATCCGGATGTATACAAAATGTATACAAAATGTATACAAAATGAATACAAAATGTATACAAAATGCATACAAAATGTATACAAAATGTATACCAATTTTATGCAAAAAATATACAAATAAAAGTTGTATACAATTGTATACATTTTGTATACATTTTGTATGCATTTTGTATACAATTTGTATACAAAATGTATACAATGGTATACATTTTGTATACAATTTGTATACATTTTGTATACATTTTGTATACAATTTGATGACCAACATAGGGACCTCTACCACATTTTGTATACAAATTGTATACATTTTGTATACAAATTGTATGCATTTTGTATACAAATTGTATACAATTTTATGGTCTCAAACAGAGGTCTGAAATTTCCCTATCCGGATGTATACAAAATGTATACAAAATGTATACAAAATGAATACAAAATGTATACAAAATGCATACAAAATGTATACAAAATGTATACCAATTTTATGCAAAAAATATACAAATAAAAGTTGTATACAAATTGTATACATTTTGTATACATTTTGTATGCATTTTGTATACAATTTGTATACAAAATGTATACAATTGGTATACATTTTGTATACAATTTGTATACATTTTGTATACATTTTGTATACATTTTGTATACAATTTGATGACCAACATAGGGACCTCTACCGAAAATTCCGGTCGAACCCGCGACTTTCCAGGCCACTCTCGACTTAGCTTTGGAAAAAACGGATCTCGTTCAGTTGGTCACGTGGAACGATTACGGAGAAGGAACCATCATAGAGCCGACGTTCGAATTCGAATACGCTTATCTTGAAATTTTGCAGAAAGCAACAGGGGTGCCCTACAATGTGGATGATCTGAAAGCTTTAACGGACATATACAACAGCAGAGTCAAATACGCTCACGATCCGATTATGTCCGAAAAACTTAGGCAAAAACATTTAGATTATGTCAAAGGTGTAAGACGATAAAAAGTACTTTAAAATTTAGGAAAAAAATTAATAAACTAATTAATGTAAATAATAGATAATTAAATTTTTTTTTCCTATCCGCAGAGAAGCCGTCCAATAATTACGTCATCATCTTAAGGAGGGAAGATCGTGAATTTATTACAATACCCAAGAAAAAGTGAGTTATAAATCCGGCCAATACGTTATAAAAACTTATAACAAGATTATAAGTTTTATCATCTTGTTATAAGTTTTTATAACCTATTGGCCAGACTTATAACTCACTTTTTCTGGGGTAAAGCTAAATATTTAAAAAAAATCGTCAAATTAAACACGATGGGGGAGGGAGGAGGGAAACGATGGAAATCACCTAAATCAAAATTTTTGATATAATTACGTCTCTCAGTAAAGAACTATAACATTCATTTATTTTGGAGTAAAGCGCAAAAATTAACTCGCAGAAGACAAAAATCAGAGTTGCCGACAGCTTGAAGCTGCATATGATTTGTAGGTTAATGTAAAGCAGACGTCCAGATTATATAAATTATATTATAATCTGGACGTCTGCTATACATTAACTGATTTGAAAAATTAGCATTATAATATTTTAAGGTTTTCATATTGTTGGAAAATAAGGAGTAATTTAACAAAAGAATTGAAAAAGTGATAGGGATATAAAGTTATATCCGCAAGATTTTACGAAGAACTTCGTGTTGCAATGCCGATAAAATTATTTTGTATGGGAAAAAATATCAGAGTTGAGAATTGTATTAACATAGTACCATGAAAATATGTAGTTTAGTTTGTGGAGACCACGATGGTCATATTAGGCTCAAAATTTTAAATATTAATATTTCGGCGAAGGTGCTCCGCGTTCTTGCCGCTGACGAAACTGGAGAATGTAATATAACCGGATACAATTTCGTAATGCGGAAGTTTAAAAGTTCAGTACTCGAAAGACACGACATTTTAATGATCCCAGAAATTTTTATGCAAAATAACATATATTTGAGAGCAAAACATTTGTAAAAATTTTGTGAAAAATGAAAAAGATTTAAAAATTTAAAAAAAATTTTAAAATTTTCGTGAAGTTTTCTTCAATTCCTCATTAATTTTTTAAAATTTTCGTACAAATTTAGAAAGTCTTTATTAATTTTCGTCAAATTAATTCGAAAATTATGTAACACTGGGAGTGTAATTTACTGTGTAGCTGTGTAGGCTGTAATTTACGCCTCTCTATTAAAGTGGACTAAAAAGCTGGCATCAAAATGGCTTGAATATAATACATATAATGTATAATATATGATATAATACGAGCTCTTTTTTACTTATTTCGCGTTACGTTTTCACCCCCCCCCCCCCCTCACACGACACCCCTGTACATTCGACATAAACGAAGTTCTTCGTTAAAAATTTTTTGTGTAACGATAAGTATTAAAAAAATTTGGCGGGTTTTTCGGGCAAAACGATAATAACTTATGTTTCCGCGCTTTCAAAACTGCAATTTAGAAGTTGAAGAAACTTCAACAAATTACTTTAAACAGAAAAGAAATTTAAAAAAAAAAAAAAAACTTTTTATTTTGAAATAATTCTCTTATTTTATGTAATTTATTTTTTCTGCAATTATTCCGATTAATTTTTATTTCTTTTTAGAAGTTTTCTTCAAACAATTTGCCACAGTCGATAATTTTTCAGGGAAATTTTATCATTAAATTTTAAATTAATAAAATATTATTAAAATTTAAATAATATTTAAAATTTTAACTTTGAAAATTTGGGAAACCTCACTTCATTTCGCGGACCCGCCCCATAAGAAGTTTCACTTCAATTAAGGAAAAATTAACGAAAATTAAGATAATTAACAACAAATTAACGTAAAATGATGAAAAAATTAACGAAAAAATAACGTCAAATAAAGAAAAATTATCGAAATATTTAAAGAATTAACGATAAATTAACGATAAATGAAGAAAAAATTTTACGTAATAAAATTTTAACTTTAAAAACTTTAAAAAAACTTCATTACGCGGACCCACCCCGTAGGAAGTTTCACTTCAAAAAAAAAAAAAAAACAAGTAGCGATAAAAACAATTGCTCGTAATGCCTAGTCGTAAAGTAAAAGATTCCGTTTGGAATTATTTCAAAAAAAATGAAAAAGTGAAAAATAAGTACCGAAAATACTGGAAAAATTTTGGTGTTTTGAAATCCCTAATGGAAAGACAAAAATCCGTTCATCCAATCACGATCGTCTCCTTTTATAAAAAAATCATTTTGTCGCAACAGGGTCAACACATCATAAAATTTGTCAGCTGAAAAGCGAGAATCCTCCACATAGTCACGGTCAAAAACGTGATGATACGAGCCTGTCAAATAAACCCATTTCATACCAAAAGAAAGAAAAAAAAAAAAAAAACCTTGCATCCCCGCTTATTTCAATTTATTGTTTTAGCTTTCACTCGTCCAAGACAAAACACTTGACACAGGACTGACTCCTCAAGGATGGATATTACTGCGAAAAAAAAAAATTCCTGTGCTTCATATACGGTTTAAGTAATTCGATAATCGGCCAAATTAAAAGGCCGCAATGAACTTTGTAATATAATATGTGAAATTAAGTATAGCTAATAATCAATTCTCAGAATCGCATTCGATCCACGCAGGAGAATACATCAAGGTTAAGAGTTCCGAACAAGAAAAAAAAAATTTGCACTCCAGAAAAAAAAAAAAAAGGAAGTTAAAATTTTTTTTTAAAAATAAAATTCGGTGAAGGTTATTATTAATTACTATTAATAAAAAAAATAAAATAATCCACGATCGTATATATTTCTTACTTTCGAATTTTATGGAAATTGCCAAGAATCCGGGATTATCTCGATCCAATTACATGCATTTTCAATTAAATGCATCCTGTTCATGGATGTACTTCGATACGGTGCCTTAAATATTTCAACAGGGAGGTCAATAATATGCATCGACTACTGAAAAAAAAAAATACCCGCAGCAATAAAAAAAAAAAAATGTAATGATGAATACCGAGGGCATGAACCCAAGTCAACCTGATACTATTTGATGTCGCTTATTGTTTTGACTCTTTACACTTGCTAATAAGACTTGCAGAAGTTGATTTATGAAGTACCTTTGAACCGTATTTTCTTTTGATTAATGAGTTGAAATTTAAAAAAAAAAACAAGAGAATAAAAGGCGGAAGAAATTTAAATAATTTAGAAAAAAAAATTGGAATAATTTTTGGCGAAAAAAAAAAATAATAAAAAATTGGTCGGTTAGCCTTCGACATATCCTTTTTTTTTCTCTCTCTCTGACTCTCTCATCTTTCATGTCATTGTTTTGTGTTAGTCACCTAACCTGAGGCCAACATCATACATGCACTAGAAAGATCATTATTAACAGATCAACTTCTCAGCAGCTGTAACAATCTATAATCGTCCATGTGCTTTGTTTCAAGCCGAGTATATCAATTATGACGGTGCGATATGAATCCTCCTACAAAGTCTTAAGGTTAAAAACATGTTTTCAAAGTTAGGGCTAATTAAAGGCGACGAGAAAGAAGGTAACTGTGCGCATTTTACCTTCTTTCTCGTCGATTACCATCGTCCTCTGAAGATTGAATTTCAATAAAAAAAATGTTTAGATATTTTTTTTTAAATAAAAATAATTTGATTTTTCAGGATGTGGAATCGGGATTCGGTAAATTCGTCACTAAAAATTCGTCGCCATACAAACTCGTCATTCAAAATAATTATTGCGTGTAAATTCACTATGGAATGTTGGACCAACATGTTGGTACAACACGTTAAACCAACATGTTGTACCAACTTGTTGGACCAGTTTTACCAGCAGAATTTACTCCTACGCCGAAATTAGTGAGGAATGTTGGTCCAACAAAACGGTTTGGTTTAACGTGTTGTACCAAAATGTTGGTCCAACATTCCTCACTAATTTCGGCGTAGGAGTAAATTCTGCAATAGTCGATTCGTTCGTTTCTCAAACACGTTGGTCCAACGAAATTGCTCAAACTGTGAATTTGCACCCCGGTGCAAAGTTGAAAGTAAATTTGCACCCTTAAACTCGATATTGTAAAACGATTTTTTATTGAAAATTCGTCACTGGAAATAGATCACTAAAATATTGGTCACCGTACAAAACTCGCCCCCGATTAAATTGGTCACTGGTATATATAATTAATTATTTTGTCATATTTGAGATTATTTAAATTCATTATGGAATGTTGGACAAACATATTGGTACAACAAGTTGGAGTATGACCAACATGCTGTACCAACTTGTTGTACTAACTTGTTGGAACAACATTCCACACTAATTTTGGAGTGGGTGCAAATTCACTATGGAATGTTGGACCAACATGTTAGTAAAAACAGCTCCTTAATGTAAAATCTGTATAGGCTAAGACCAAATAACTAAGAAATTATGGAAGGAATTTTCCTTTTGAAACTAACCCATGAATGTACGATCAAGTTAAGATAATGCGTACTGGAGATCTCATCAGACAGCGTGGCAGCAAAAGCACTAAGGATAGATCTGAGAAATTTAATAAAAAAGCTAGAGCACCACATCATCAAGGAAACTTCAACTAGGACCGACATCCTTGAGGAAATGATAAAAACTGTGATTCAAGCTAGGAAAAAAGTGGACGATTATCATCTTCACATGATGGAAATTGATGACCAAACAGCGAAGAACATATCCCTCAAACTCAAATTATTGGAGATAAGGCTATCTGAGGCTTTGAGTCCTCCAACAAAATCTGTTAGTGATTCCGAACAACTTAGTACTGGGTCTGTAAGGTCCGAACCAAATATTGCTGACATAACAAAGGTGTCTAAATTATTTATGGCTATGGGTTTAAATGAATACGATTTAGCTGCTTTATCTAAAGAAATAAGTTATTTATCACTACATCAGAAACCATTTATTAACTAAGAAGACCTCAATTTGTTATAGATGTATACTAGTAAATGTTTTTACAAATTGTTATTAGAAAAAAAAAAAAAAAAAAAAACATATTGGTACAACAAGTTAAACTAACATGTTGTACCAACTTATTGGACCAAAATTCCACACTAATTTTGGCGTAGGAATAAATTCTGCAATAGCCGATTCGTTCGCTTGTCAAATATGTTGGTAAAACATATATGTTGGCCAACATTCCAACAAGTCAATATAACATGTTTTTCCAGCTTGTTGTACCAACATGTTGGTCCAACATTCCGACTGACACCAAAAACTTTCAAACGTTAACACCTTAAATTAAACACTTTATTATTCTGCCGTGGTAAGCGAAATGGGCGTATGTCCATTCTTAAGTTGGCATTTGTCTTCTGTTCTTCTGTTTTTAACTTATGTAAACAAAGATTCAATTCCAGAATGGACATACGCCCAAATCGCTTACCACGGCAGTATTGGAATTGTAAATAGACGTTCAAAGTATTAATCAGCATGTTATTCAACCGCAACTGCATTAATTACTTTTTCCTTTTTTAATTACTTTTTACTTTTGAAATTGCACCCCTAAACTCGTCATTATAAAACGATGCCATCGAAAATTCGTCCTCGGAAATAGGTCACTAAAATATTGGTCACCGTACAAAGCTCGCCCCCGATTAAATTGGTCACTGGTATATATAATTATTATTTTGTCATTAAATATTCGAAATTATTTAAAAAAATTTTTGCAAATATAGAAACAAAAAAATTGGCAGCCATGAAAAATGAAATAAAATGTAAATAACAAGAAAAACATTTCGGCCACTTGAAAATGTATAATCCTTTTTTTTTTTTTTAATCTATAATAATAAATTTGAAATTCTCAGTATGATACGGTTTACAAAAACGGGTACCTGAATACCTGAAAACTAAAGATGACGCAAATCACAGCTGACACCTTGAAAGCTCTTGCAAAATACTTTTATCCAGCTTCCTTTGAAAGTTATGTGCGAAATCAAGTTAATGCAGATCATGGTAAACCTTATGATCAAACTAAAGTTAAAAAATACCAACTACAATTCTTTATGGATCATTTAAACTCAGTTCGACCCTTTATAACGGATAAATCAACAGTCACGGATGTTATCAAGGAATATTGTCAGAAGTACGATGCTGACTCTAAGGTCTTACTTCCTGTTGCTCAAAAATTAGTAGCATGTTATACCAGAGCTTCTTCGAAGCTAGGTTTTTCGGATATAACCTTGCGTCAATATATGGATTCAAAAGGTTGTCAAGACGAAAACCGGATAACTAAAAACCTGATAAAAATGCCAAATAGAGTTCAATAAGATCCTTTAACTTTCTCGATCAGCCGGTGTTCAAACCGGTTAATTTTTTTTTTTTCGGAAAATTGTGCTCAACTTGTATTCCAAACCGGAAAGTCGCTTGAACAGTAGCGTAACCCGTAAAAAAAAAAGATATGCATAAATGTGTACGTCCATATGAAAACCTCCCAACTGGCAGAACGTCATTTGTAATGTTTTGAATTCAGCGCAAAGAAAAACAAAACAAAACAAAAAATCAAAACATTCCAAATGACGCTCTGCCAGTTGAATTCAGCGCAAAGAAAAACAAAACAAAACAAAAAATCAAAACATTCCAAATGACGCTCTGCCAGTTAGGAGGTTTTCATATGGACGTACACAAATATAAAAATCATGTATAAATTACATATGTAAGCATTTTAATTCAGTTTTCGTCGGGTTAGAACCATAGGGTTCTAAATCGATTTTTCAATTGAATGCTTTTCTCCATAAGTTAAACATAGTGAACAAGCATCTATTCAAAAATCGATTTAGAACCCTATGGTTCTAACCCGACGTTTTCATAATAATAGACGAATTCGATGGACCCATTAATTCGGCCATTTTTAACAACAATATTGAGGAGAAAACGTTAAAAGAAAATATGCGATTTTAAGAGAAAATGCTTGTCTCTTTTGTTAAAAAATTAATGACTAAACTGAGAAAACGCAAGAGTAAATCTAACTGAATATATTAGCGGAAAATCGGCTGACTAATAATGTTTAGTCAATAACAATATTTAAGTAAAAAAAAAAATTCTTATTAGTTAGTCTAACTAAAAAAATAGTTTGGCTGACTAATATTATTAGTTAACCGATTTTCCACTAATATATTTAGTTAGATTTACTCCTGCGTTTTCTCAATGTAAATGTTCCAAGCTGTTTTAACGTTGTGTTCTTCAATCTCAGGAATGTATCACGGAAAAAATAATCTTTTATAACATTCCAAAAATTCACAATTCTGGATTGTTCTCTGGACATGGCTTCAAATTTTTAAAACTTTGTAAATTTTCCGACCGGGTTGTACTCTACTAATTTTGTACCGAATCGCACGGTCCTTACTTTTATCGGACATAAATAAAAAATGCCCTCCTTCAATATAAATACCCGTAAATTATGCATAAATTAAAAAGAAAAAGTTGAGCAAACGTAATAATTGAAAAAAAAAAATCCAGAATTCCCGGAATCTCTCCTGTGGGAATATTCAGACGGCCATTAGGAGTCCATCCTTAAATATTTTTCCCAATAATTTATGCAAAACAAATATTGCAAATGTGCACCGCTCGCAGAAACAAATAAATAAAAAAAAACCCACGATAGAATATACAACTCAACAATAATACTTAATTAACGAAGCTCAACAAAACATTGATTAACTTGTAATGCGTTCTCCAGCTGACCCACTTTTCTACATTAAAAAAAAAAAAAAAAAAAAAAAGATTTCAAATATTTCAAATTTTTTCTAGTCCGATTATGAGTGAAAAGGATAGAAAATTTAGGCTCACCCTCAGTTTTCGCAGATAAACGAAATATATAATCTTTAGGCTCCTTTTTTTAAGCGGTACAACCAGAAACTATCACCAATTATTATATCTGTTTAATTTTTTTTTTTTTTACATTTTGGTCTCCATAAACAACATCAACCCCAAAATTTCGAATTTTTTACTAAATTCAAAATCTCAAAAACACTTCTTTTTTTACCGTCACCCCGGGGTGAAGTTGAAAGGTTTTATAAATTCTAATTAACTTCTAATAAAGGGTTCAAATTCACTATGGAGTGTTGGACAAACATGTTGGTACAACATTCCACAGTGAATTTGAACCCGAAATCATAGCGGATTATTATTTCTGTTGTTTGTTTAAATACTGCTAGTTCCGCAAATTTCCAAAGAACCCCATACAGAATAATAGGAATTTGACTGTCGGATAAATTTACATTTAAAAACAAACAAAAGAATAACAAAAAAAAATAGAATTTTATCCGATAGCCAAATTCCTATTATTTTGTGCATTTTTTTTTTTTTTTTTTTTTAAATATGAGTTAAAAGGTTGAAAGTTCATACATATGATCCTTTCTTTAACTTTCTTTTAACTTCACTCCGTATCCCTTTAAAAGCTTCATTTCTTCCGATTGAGTGAGATTGCTGACGAATAGAGGTGAATAAGTTCATTTTTTGTAACAATATTTAAAGAAGAACATCTTTATGACAAAATATCTGCCCTGAAAAGGGAAATCGACCTATCGCACATATCTGGGATGGCCATGTTTGTCTATGTTTAGCTTATAAACTAACATGGCCAACCCAGACATGTGCGATAGGTCTATTCCCCTTTTCAGGGCAGATATCCAATCCTCGAATTTCCAGCACCTTTAGAAAGTACTTGAAGAGGTAAAAGTGTCAAGTAAAAGTAAATTAAATCAGAATTGAAACCGAAATCTCAAAATTAAAGGGTCGGTTGGAAGAAGGAAGTAGAACAAAATTGAACTGAAAAATGCATTTGTTTACATTATCAAGTTCATAGCAGGCTGCTTTTGCTTTTTTCCGACTTTCATCCGATCCATCCGACCCTTCAATTAAATCCAAATCCGAATCAGAATCGTAATCCTAAAATCAGAATCGGAATCGGAAATTGGGATCGGAATTCAAAAATTGAATCGGAATCGGAAATTGGGATCGGTATCCTAAAATGGAATATGAATCGAGAATTGGGATCGAAATCCGAAAATTGAATCGAAATCGAAATCGGAATCGGAATCGGAATCTTAAAAATGGAATCCTAATCGGAAATTGAAATCGAAATCCTAAAATCGGAATCGGAAATCGGAATCAGAAATCGGGATCTGTATCCTAATATGGAATCGGAATCGGAAATTGGGATCGAAATCCGAAAATTGAATCCTAATCGGAAATTGGGATCGAAAACCTAAAATTAAATCGGAATCGTAAAATTAAATTTTAATCGGAGATCGGGATCGGAATCCTAAAATAGACTCGAAATCAGAATCCTAAAATTAAATCCTAATCGGAAATTGCGATCGAAATCCTAAAATCAGAATCGGAATCGGAATCAGAAATTGGGATCGGTATCCTAAAATGGAATCTGAATCGGGAATTGGGATCGGTATCCTAAAATTAAATCCTAAACGGATATAGGGATCGGAATGCTAAAAGTTGAATCGGAACCAGAAATGGAATCGAAACCAAAAATTGAATCGGAATCGGAAATTGGGATCGGTATCCTAAAATCAGAATCAGAATCTGAAATCGGAATCAGAAATTGGGATCGGTATCCTACAATGGAATCTGAATCGGAAATTGGGATCGGTATCCTGAAATGAAAACCTAATCGGATATTGGGATCGGAATCCTAAAAATTGAGTCCTAATCGGAAATGGGGATCGAAATCCTAAAATAGACTCGAAATCCGAAAATTGAATCCTAATCGGATATTGGGATCGGAACACTAAAATTGAATCGAAATCGGAATCTTAAAAATTGAAACCTAATCGGAAATTGGGATCGAAAACCTAAAATCAGAATCTGAATCGGAAATCGGAATCCGAAATTGGGATCCTAAAATGGAACCTAATCGGTGGATTCTAAATCGGGAATCTAATCGGTGGATCTGGATCGGTATCCTAAAATGGAATCTAAATCGGAAATTGGGATCGGTATCCTAAAATGGAAACCTAATCGGATATTGGGATCGGAATCCTAAAAACTAAGTCCTAATCGGAAATGGGGATCGAAATCCTAAAATTGAATCGGAATCCTAAAATTGAATTTTAATCGCAGATGGGGATCGGAATCCTAAAATAGACTCTAAATCCGAATCCTATAATTGAAACCTAATCAAAGATAGGGATCGGAATTCTAAACTGAATCGGAATGCTAAAATTGAATCTTAAATCGGAGATAGGGATCGAAATTCTAAAACTGAATCCAAATAGGAAATTGGGATAGGGATCTTAAAAATTGAATCCTAAAATTGAATCGGAATTTTTCGTACTTTTTTTTTTTTTTTTTTTTTTTGTATTTTTCCTTAGAGGATTTAGAGGATTAAGCTAATATTTAATCCGGTCGTTTATAATTTTTTCCCAGGAAAAAAACTGAAACCGTAACAGACCTTGCTCGCTCCTTATAAATTTTTTATCGGTAGGATTATCTTATTTATTTTCTTAATAACATTATTAATAAGCAAATTAGCTTCAATATTTTGAAACATACAGTAATAAATGGATGCGAAACTGAGGAAACACACATTTTACGATGCTATTACCAGACAAAAGAATTCTTTTTTTTTTTTCACTTTTATTGAAGGGCTAAAAATTAGTCGAAATTAATTAAAACAAGCAGTCGACCCTGATACGAATTTATTCGCATCAAAAATCATTTGAGCTTGGTACATGCATTAAAAAAAAAAAAAAAAAAAAAAATTAAGAAGAATAATTTATTAAAATTTTGATTTAATAGTATTAACGTGTCGTAAATTCACAGACCACATTTTTTTTTTCATTTAAGTGTACAGATTATCATTACAACTAACTAAACCAAGTCTTGACTACGTCTTCATCATTAATCCTCAATGTATGCTAAACATCGGAGATGGAACATGATGGCCCATTATGAAAGTAGATCATCTTCAAGGTGATTTTTAAGTAATACCTATTTGTTTTATAAATTTTTTAACAGTTTTGCATATTGATTTTTTGTCCATTTTCGTCGTAAAAAACCCTCGCTGCGGACAACGGCGTATCTCCGACGCGGTTGGCCGTGGTTAACCTACGATCGCCAGAAACCAAGTCATAAGCTAACCACTGCTATCACGTACAAAGAACACAGCTTACATTTCCTTTTTTTTTTATGAGTCAATTAATATCGGTTTCCTTTTAATTGCAGAGGAATATCGGCGCCTTGACATCAAGAATAATATGCGCGTTACGATGATTGTTATAATTACGAGCAATTTCGCGCGCTCGTTATTTGCTCTTCTAGACGCAAATGTCGTTGATTTTGATCCTCTTTAACATAATTTTTTTTTTTTTTTAAATTAAGACGTGTAAATGTCAAATTGACTGAATGATATTCAAATTTTTTTTTTACGACAAAATAAACAATTAAAATGTAAACAAGGCATTTTTAAAACTGTTACTTTTTTCGGTTGTAGGCAGGACGAAGAGGAGAGAAAAAAAAATGTAGGAGAGGTTCTTTTGAATAATTTCAATTTCATGAATGAAATTATCCGAAAATAAAATATCGGAATGATTTTTTTTTAAAGTTTTCGTTACTAATTGAGTTCGTTTTTTTTTTTTTTTTTTTTTTTTACCGAGGTCGTGCCGTTAATTTGAAGGATTGTCGACACCGATGGAGAGGTCAAAGGGATTTCATATTTCATTTATCCCTGGGAGGTTGAAATTAGGCTACTTTTCGGTTATTTTGGTAATCCCCTTTCCTTTTTTTTTCAAACACGAGGAGGTAATAATTGAATGGGTCCTATGCTTATGCATTGCTCTCCGAAAAAAAAGACGTCAAAATTAGAAGAGTGTCTAAGATTACGTGTCGCAAGGTCTTTTTTTTATTTTTATTTCGCTTCATAATTAATCCAGAAATTTTGATTTTTTTTTTCAGGAAAGCTTTCCTGTAAAAAAAAAAAAAAAAAAATAATTTTCTGGTTTAAATTTAATAAAATAAAAAAAGAACGAAAAAATTATATCGACTGAAAGTATTTTATTATATGAAGGTCTTAAAAAGATGTTATAATTTTTTTTTTTTAAATAACCGAAGAAAGTGGAAATGTTAATAAAGCTGTTGTTTCTAACATTAAAGCGTCTGATAGTAGAATTAGCGATTTAGATAAAAGAATTTTAGACGCGGAGAAGAACTTAAAGCTGTTGAAAAGAAGAACCCGTTCGAAGAACCCTTTAAAGTCGACGCTGTTGATCGAAAAAGAAGATTTTATATAAATGAAACATTAAAAAACGAGATAAAAGAGATGTTTAGAACTGAAATACAAGTGACATCGAGTAAGATGTTTGATAATATAATTAAGAAATGAATTTAATATTGCATTACTTCATTACATGCTCAAAGTAACCACTAGGTTCTAGGACCTAGAACCTAGTGGTTACTTTGAGGTAATGTTAAATAGAGAAATCATTTTATTCAATAAAATTATTGAAGTAAATTGAAAAAATTGGACATATAAAAATAGAATATAGGTAAATTATTTATAAAAATTATTATAAAAATAAAAATATAGGTAGATTATTTATGCATAATTACCTTTTGTAAAATTATTTATGCATAGTTAAGACTTTAGACATACTTCTTTATGCATAATTACGATTTTAACCATTCTTAATTATGCATGATTACGATCTTATGCGTACTTATTTAAGCATAATTACGATTTTATGCACTTACTAGCCGCTTCGGGGCCGCTTCGCGGCCCCTTCGCGTTTAGCCTAAAGTAATGTAGGAAAACGTTAAAACGTTAAATACTTAAGTTTTTTCCGCCCAAAAAATGCGACTGTGGACAAAAATGCGAAATATTTTAGGCAAATAAAGCAAACTATTTTTTCGCCAATTTTTTTTTGTCTGATGCCACTAATTTTTTTTGTCTGCGGGAAGAAATGCGATATTTTTCAGGAAACTAAAATTAAAATCTTCAAAGTTAAAATTTTAATATTAAAACATTACTTTAGCAATTTAAAAAATTAAAATTAAAATTAAAAATTTTTTACTTAAATAGCTTGTCTGCGGACAAACGCGGACAAACGCAGACAAACGTTTGTGCAGAGAACAGACAGACACACATGTCGACACATGTCAATTTCGTATATAAAAATACGAAAACTTTATGTATTTTTTCGTCGAATTCGTTAAAATTAGCTTGTCTGCGGACAAACGCGGACAAACGGAGGGGTTTTATTATATAGGTAGACTAGCCGCTTCGGGGCCGCTTTGCGGCCCCTTCGCGCCTTAAGTAATGTAGAAAAACGGAAAAACGTTAAATACTTCATTTTTTTCCGCTCAAAAAAAAAAAACCTTTAATTTTTTTAAAACTTTTACCGTCTGTTTTTTAGATTCCGCCTTTTTATTTCTTTTGCATTTTAAGAATGCGAATAAATTTGACGAATTTGACGAAAAAATTGATAAAAAGTCTTAGCTGCCTAAAAAATGTAGCATTTTTGTCCAGAGGCAAAAAAAAAAAAAAAAAAAAAAATCCCTGCGTACAGACAGAGAAACTTTGCCTTTTATTCGTCGAAATATTTTTTGTCTGTGGACAAAAATGCTACATTTTTTATGCAACGAAAACTTTATGTATTTTTTCGTCAAATTCGTTAAAATTAGCTTGTCTGCGGACAAACGCGGACAAACGGAGGGGTTTTATTATATAGGTAGATAGATTTATGCATAACTACGATTTTATGCATACTTATTTTTGAATAATCAAAATTGTATGCATACTTATTTATGCATAATTATCTTTTCAGGATGAAAAAAAAAAATTCCTCGTAAAACAGTTCGTTTTTTTATGCACAATTTACTCTTTTATGAGTATGTCCAATTTTTTGCATAATTTATACATGATTTTTATATAATTTATGCATCTTTGTTTCTTACGGGTGGTATTATTCCTATACGAAAATAAATATATGCATTTTCAAATTTTAGTGTTTAAAAAATATGCATAAATTTTGTCAAAATTATGCATCTCCAAATTCTTTTATATGTAATGCAAATATAATACATTTTTGTAATAAATTTTTTGCATTTATTTTGCAAAAATTTTATACATTTTCTGCATCACTTTTTCGTATGGGCAGCCATGCATGTAGCACTAAAGTCTCGTAAAACACAAAGGGAATTAATATTAGGCAGTTTTCAAATTCTCAAAAATTAATCGTTATCTATTGTCCCATTCACAACGTCAATGTGAATTAATTTAATTAATTTTGCCTCTCCAGTCCGGATTAAAAATCCTTTTTAGAAATTAATGGAAGCTTTCGACCTTGACAAACGAAATGGTACGTGGTTAAGAAGAAAAATTTGCCGTTCACAAAACCGTCATAATTTTAATGAAAGATGCAAAACTGACCACCCGTCGTCTTGTCCATGGGCTCCTGCTACAAATCACGACCGTTACACATTTTTCTTTTTATTAATTTATTACCGGATTTTTTAATCCGCTCGTTTTTTTTTTATTTCTTGTACATCAACCCTGGAAAAAAAAACTGAATCTCTAAATTGCTTGCTGGAATTAAGAAAAGTAGCTTAATTTCAACCTCCCAAGTTTCTCATGGGAGGGGAGATTCTTCAAATTGGAGAACATTTTAGGAAGGGCGGGGGTACTTTTCAGGGAATTCTTCTGTCTGAAAATCTGCTGGAAAGATGGGGAAATCATACATACATACATACATACATATTTACATTTACTTCTATATTGGAATTAACCTTATAGAAGGGTCATCGACCAACTGCACACGGCATAATTAACATTTATTTACATTTTTACATATTCACATAATTAACTTTTCAATTTCATGTCAACTGTTAAAATTTCGCTTTGCTTAAGCACGTCAATGTCTAGCTTATGTGGAACTACCGTTATACCCGCATCGAAATTTACCCAGCGCCTGCATGCGAGTATACTAGTAAGTTCCAACTTACTCCGCTAGATAGAGCGAGGTTTCGATGGTCACACCAATCCGTATTTTGCGTCGCGAACTCAGAAGCTTAACTTCGTTGTTCGATACACGTTACGAGACCAGCCATGCCAAGTCGACCTTTTTGAAAGATGGGGAAATCATAATCAGGGGAAGCTTGTCACACGGGGAGAGAAAGACAAATAAAACGTGACAATTAAAAAAGAGCTGAATAATGGCGGCCGTGATGCTGCCGTTTACTCATTTTTTCTGCTGATGACGTCCACGATGACAACGACGATTGTAGCGATGATCTTCACGATCATCAAGATGACCATCTGTATGAAGGGATGTTCACTCTTGATGATCATGAAGATAATCACCTCAATATCCTGATAATAAGCCCAAACCGCAATGAAACGGAAGCCGGATTGCAAGTATCGACAAGATCAAAATGAGCAGGTCACGAGCAAGTAGATCGCTGAAGATAGGAGCAATCTTAATGAAAAACGAATCCAAAGGGAATTTAGCAAAGATGTTAAAAAATTCAGCCAAGAATTGCTAACTTATGGAGTTCTTTAACGAATCCAATTATAATTCGAAAAGCGAAGGCGAGGAAGCTCATTATTTCACGAAGAAAGGAAGTATATTACACTCCAAGGCCTACGGAAGGTCATGCACACAGAAGAACAAGTCACTCAATAACGGAGAACAAAATAGAAACAGCAATGACATTTTTTACAAAGTCGTTCGAATCGTCTGCTACTGTCTATAAGACAGAACTCAGCCGTATTGGAGTCGTCCACTTTTCAAATTATAACTAACCCGGAAAAGAAGCGTTATACAGCAATACAGCATCCTTATATTAGACTTGGCAAAGCGCTTTTGACCAGGGATGATTATTTTAAAACAAATTGGTTTAAAACACGGTGTTTTAAAACGTTTTAAAACATTTGAATAAAAAACAACGTTTTAAAACACTGTTTTAAACGCCGTATTTTATTAAGTGAATAAAATACGTTTTAAAATGCATTTTTAAGAGGCCCGAGCCCGCAATTTGTCGCGCACGACTCATTTTATACAATCTATGGTATGACCACAGATTATATGAGCCGCTCATATTCATAATGGTTGCTTAATCGCAGGGATGATTGTTTTAAAACAAATCGGTTTAAAACACGGAGTTTTAAAACGTTTTAAAACATTTGAATAAAAAACATCGTTTTAAAAATTTGAATAAAAATAGAAACGAATTTAAAACATTTTTTAATAAAAAGCAGTTTAAAACGTTTTATATTATTTTCCCATGTTTTAAAACGTTTTAAAACCAGGCCGAATAAAAGACGTTTTAAAACGTTTTAAAACATGGGAAAATAATATAAAACGTTTTAAACTGTTTTTTATTAAAAAATGTTTTAAACAGCAACCCTGAACACGACATTAAATGATGGGGGTGTAATCACTTCAGGAGTACCTCAAGGGTCTGTATTGGGGCCCTTGTTGTTTATTATTTATATACATTTATTTTCCAATCAAAGGAAAACTAATGATCTAGTCATAGTTGGGTTCTAGCTAGTCATATTTTAAATCGTTTGGTATTAAATCAGTAAATTTTCTTTTTTTTTTATCTCTAATGAAATTTTAAGAATGATAAAGAAGCTTTGAGAATCTTTACCGTCAAAATTTCAATGAGTTTAAATTTATGTCGTTTAAATTTTATTTTTCTTCTTTTCTACTCTTTGGAAATTTGATTACTGATTGTTTGATTCTGGGAGTCTAGTTGTTATAGTTAATTAAATTTTTTTTTTTTTCTTTCTTTGATTTTCTATTATTTATTTTTTCGAATTTAGAATCGCTTTAATAAATTGAAATTTTATTGTTATTTGGGATATACTTTTGGTCTCTTTATTTTTTTTATTTTTCTTTTTGGAAATACGAAGTTCGGAGAGGTCGACGTTCCTACCCACCCCTCGTGCTCTAAATAGTGTTGATATTTTGCCGGCTCCGTTGCGGGTTTTATGGTCTTAGAGACACCATCATTACAAACTGACGTTTTAAAATCTTACCTGGAAAGAAAAAAAAAATAAAAACGTTAAAATAACATAACAACATACTTGGCATAAAATTTTCAACAGTTTTTCGATTGCAAATTCGTATTTTTGAAAATTTAAAAACATATTGTCACAGTTCTTGACTGCTGGTCACCACATAAAACGAGCGTTAATCTAAAACATAGATTCAAAAAAATAAACGAATTCTACTTTGGGCAGTTACCGCACTCCATTAAGATACTTTTTTCCCCCTATTCGCAAGATAATTAATTTCGAGTAATTAACTCGATTCATTCTCATCCTCTTAATCGAATACCTCCGTATTACAGCCACACATAATTTTATGGATTAGAAAAAGGAACGTTTTATTACGTTATAATAAATTCGATATTATGCAAAAAAAAGACGGTGTTATCGTTTCAATGAAACGTGAAAAATTGATAATTTAAACTGATAGCCGCGAAGCAAAATCGGGAAGTTTTAAAATTGGAAAGTTGTGCGTATCGTTTTTTTTTTTTTTTTTTTTTTCCAAGTCTCTCGCTCGTCGATGCTACGAGAAAAATCGCTAACTTTGACCCAGTTCCATTACAATACATTCAAAAGAAATAAATCAAGCCCGCCGAGCCACCGCCGCTGCAAAAAGAATGAATTTACGATATATGATTCAGAATTAACGTTTCGAGATCTAATTGCAAGGTAAAAGGCCGTTTGAGGATGATGGCCCCAAGCTAAATCATTTTCGTTTATGGTATCACTTTTTTTTTCGGTGTACCATCGCTTAATTGTATCTGCCTTGGGTTTATCCGCTGAAAGCATTTTTATTGGAAGCACGGCAGTTTAAAGTTTTTTTTTTTTTTTTTAAGTTTTCTGGTTGACGCCAAAATATATGTAATTTTCTTTTCTGGATCGCCTACAAAAATTTTGTTAATTGAGGTGCCAAAAGTTAAGTACCTCAATTAAAAAAACAATATTTACAAAATATTTTTCAGAGATATAAATAAAAAAAGGGCTAAAAAAATTTTTTTAACACATTAACTTCAATTGGTTGAAGAAGATGAAGATTTTTCATCTCAAAGCTACCCTACCCTTCTATGAAAGCCTGGAATGTCGAAAATTCGAATTCAGCGGCAACTAACAAGCGTTCTAATTCCAAGTTTTATAGTTGAATCTTAAATTCTTGATGGACAAAAGACGTGTTATTTTATTTATAATAGGACAGTTTAAAATAAGAAGGAGATAAGGTCGACAGAGTTTTCAAATTACGTTTAAAGGCAGTGCCTTATGCTGAAGACGAGAACATTTCCAAGTTGGATTTGGCAAAGAAGTTGCTGAAGGACATCCAGGAGAAAAATCTTGTAAATGCAAATCCTTTGTGCAAAACATTTTTTTTTTTCTTTTCTTCATAATTAACTTAATTAAATAAATAAATAGTATATTACATATCAGGTATGGAGGTGACGTATTGCAGGTAGAGTCTAGGTCAGTCAAGTCCTGCAAATTACCTCCGAGCCTGATTTGTAAGATATTTTTCATCACGACGGCGGAAAATGGAACTTTTTCGGTTTTCAAGCGGTCGAAAAAGTCCATTTTGGGACTCCGGGAGACGACATTGCCGTTCGGATTCGGCATTATTGTCCAACGTCCTAGTCAAAGGTTGGTTAGTTGGGTTACTTACTTCATATATTATGATATAAGAGGAGGCTTGAGATATTTATTTAAATATACCGAAATAAATTTCCATGGCTTAGAACTTTTTTTGGAGATACAAATTAGAAATCTGGCTTCGTAGCGAACTTCATAGTGATACTGGCATCTTTCCTTCAAAATTTCAGATTCTCAGGTTGTAAAGAAACTCCGGAAAACGCTTTGGAAAATATATTCCCGACATTTATTTTTGAAAACGTTTTCCGGAGTTTCTTTACAACCTGAGACTCTGAAATTTTGAAGGAAAGATGCCAGTATGAATATAAAGTTCGCTACGAAGCCAGATTTTTAATTTGTATCTCCAAAAAAAAGTTTTAGGCCAGGGAAATTTATTTTGGTATATTTAAATAAATATCTGAAGCCTTCTCATAAACGGCCAATTTTGTTCGTGTTTTACTAGTAAAATTATGTTTCCGGCTTTTTCGACTTTTAGGGAAAATGTTTCGTGAAAATGTTTGTCCAACATGTTTGCCGAACATGTTTGGCGTGAAATTGCGCCCATAAAAAGTGGCGAACATGTTAGGCAAACATTTCGGACAAACATTTTCACCCAACATGCTTAAAAAAGCGTCACTGCTTATGTGGAGCTTGCCCTGCATTTTGGGGAAAATATTTGGTGAAAATGTTTGTCCAACATGTTTGCCTAACATGTTCGCCACTTTTTATCAAACACAAACATGTTTGCTTAACATGTTCGCCGAACATGTTTGGCGTGAAACTGCCCCCAAACACAAACATGTTTGTCGCACATGTTTGGCGTGAAATTGCGCCCTTAATGATTCCGTCGAAACTGACAAAAACGTAGAAAATTTATCCTCCTGCAACACCGTCAACTTCCACAGAGGAAACAACGAAAGACTTAAACTGTAAAGACCAAATACATTGCAAAACGTTTCAATTCTGTACTTCAGTGCAGAACTAGACCAAGCCCATTCAAGGATTGCAACTTCGTATTTCAAACCCGACAATGTTGGGCTGCTTTGTTAACAATTTTGTTAACAAAGCAGAAAAGTTAACTCGCAGAAGACATTAAATTTCAGTTGGCAACGCTTGTATATGCTTTGCAACGTCGCATTTTAAATAAGAAGTTGCAATCCTTGAATGGACTTGGTCTAGTTCTGCACTGAGGTACAGAAATGGACTTCATATCAAATTGTACGCGTTTTGCGTTTTGCAGGTTCGTAATTTAAACAAAAATATATGTATAAATATATATATAAATATATGGATAACAGGATGAATGACAAGGGAGCTTGGCTGCAAATTGTAGATATTCAAGAGCTACATTAAATATTCTCTGCTTACATTCAATACAAACATAAATACAAAATTATCACTGGATCTTATCTTCGGTATAGAAAATACTGCCCTGGTTAGCTAAAAGGGCGTATAAACCATTTCGCAAAACAAATCGAGTTACCTACACCAACCTATTCCTTATAGTTCGATCTATCACCCCAGCCATGATATATGAAGTTTACCTACGAATATTTAAAAAAAGTTTTGTATATATTTTTAATTTATTTTTTCCCCGCGTTTTTCTCGAATAAACAAAAATTGTTTGTACGCCTTTTTAGCTAACCAATGCAGAATAAAATAAAATATAATAAAATATATTAGAATGGCATAAAATATATAAAGAAAACAGAATAAAGTATATTTTCTTTAAATGCAGAGATAAAGAAAAAATAAATCAGTGCAGATGGTTGAGCTGTACTTTTATAAATGAACATGAACTATTGAAGCCATTTCTGGAACCAGAGCAATTTTCGAAAAAATTATTTAAAGAAGACAACTTTGTTTTTCAACAATAATTCTAGAGTTATAACTTGGACATGAAATTATTAAATTACGGAAGTTCTTGTGGGTAACTTTGATAATTCTAGGGCCAAACAACTTAATGATGAAAATTTCCAAATGTTGGTTGTTAAAAAAAAATTGTACTTCTTAAATAATTTTTTGAAAATTGTCCTCAATCCAGAAATGGCTTCAATTTATTTAAAAGAATTACATGGTTTTTTTTTTCGTGGAAAACACCACGATGACGAAAAACTATTTAAGGCTTTTATATAATTTAAGCACCTCTTTTTCGTGCGGAAAGGGGCAAAAATAATTCGGGCTGTTCTTGACCCGGGCAGGAGAACTATTCACGGCCTCATTTTTGCCCCGTCTTGCTTTTACCCTGCTATACCCTAGAAAAAATAGAAGGCCCAATTCCTATTTCTTTTTTTTTTTTTTCAAATATTCCAGTGGAGTACTCTCGTCTTATCACGCATCGCATCACGCCCTTCATCGTAAATTTAAAACGCAATGAAAGGTATCATGGGTGGCCACTCGAAGTGAATCGCTAATTAAAAGGCTAATAAGTGATGTCTATTCTCACCCTTGGATTCTGCTTTTAAATCTCTTTTAAAAAGTAACCGTATTATGTCTTATGAATCTCCTCTTTGTGTATCATTATAAAATATGATTACCCTTCACCTTTAGGCCCTTGAAACAACACGAAGGATATGTAACATTTTTTTTTTAACTCTGCTCCTAGTTTTTTTTTTCTTCTTTAGCACCTTAAAGAGAGACTTCTTTCTGGTTTTGACACGCGAGGTGTGATTTACTCGTGCCGTTACTTGATTTTCATAAAATTAACTGTCAAGCCTGCTCAGTTTATCAAGAGTTTGTCAGCTTGAGTAACAGGAAAATTTTTATAATTTGCAGCTCCAAAAGAAACAAGAAAGTAATTTAAAAAATGGCTGAGGCCAGCGTCTAGATTTTATTATCCTACGGGTCGTAAAAGACGTAAGACGGGAACGTATTGCAAATTATTTTTGCAAAGATGAATTTCAGCTTTGGCCTAACCCAAAGGTAGAAGATAGATATGTACGGACAAAGATGTGTTCCTTAAAAATTTTCAATTGAAGTTGAAGCTGAAGGATAAGACAGAATCATGGAAGAAAAGCGGTGATGGCATGCTGATACCGGTTACAATTTTTGACTCCAGTGATGCTCGATGATTTTTCAAACGCGATTCCGATTCCAATTTTCGTGGCAAACTTCAGAACCGGAAATCGATGCTCTTATATTTCATTAAATCGAAACTTTAACGAGTGAAGTAGGAAATTAAGAAGGCCTGAATCATATATATGTGCACCTCCACATGAAAAGGGCCCACTTGGGATTTGGTGCTTAGAATTTTTTGTTTGTAAACAAAGGGTTTTCTTGTAAGTTAAATTTCCACAGTCTTCCATGTTACCATCTCCCAGGTGGGCCCTTTTCATGTGGAGGTACACATATTTTCTTGAATCAGTAACAATACCCACTGTCCTCGCAATCACGTCAGCATTCCGGAATTATGGTATATGGATTCAAGATCAATTAGAAGAAATGAGGGCGCCTGGATGGTCAAGAGGACCCATTTTAGTGATGGCAATCGCCATGATTGTAGCATATCTCGTCATTTTCCTCAGAGTATTCACTTGAGAATCAAATGCTGCTTCTCCATTATGGCTCAAAATTAATTTTCTAGAATTAATTTTCAAAATTTCCGGAAGTACTGTGCTTTAGTTATTCTATGAATTTTCGACCATGGATTGAAAATACAAAAAATGCAATGTAATAAAAATGGCCGACTCTATTTTTAAATCTAGGGTTAGAAATCCATAGAATAACAAAAGCACAGTACTTCCGGAAATTTTGAAAATTAATTCTAGAAAATTAATTTTGAGCCATAATGGAGAAGCGGCAAAAAATTTTTTTAAATTTATATTCAATGTCATATTTTTAAATTTTTCCTGCAGATTATTCACTTGAACAATTTTTTAAAATTTATACTCAATGTTTTTTCCAAATTCAATTTCAGTTTTTAAAGCATACTTCAAAATTTAATTCCGGATTCTTAAGAATTTTTCAAAATTGTATTTATTAAAAATTAGTTATTCTCATGTTTAAAAATTAAAGATTAAGATTTCGACGATATAAACGGTCCACATAAATTTTTTCTGTTATTTTTCCCTCTATCGTCAAAACGGCATGAGATATATAACTTTTAAATATATTTTTATGACCTCCATAAAAATCCGAATAGGAAACAATCATTTCTACCAAAAAAGTAAAACAATTTTAATTTTTCGGTCCTTACGGAAATTTCGAAATTTTTAGTTCCCCAGGAGACACGGCTAAACGACCATCCAAAAAATCTGAAAAAAATTGAGGGATTATTTTTTTCGTTACCATAAAAGAATAAAAGGGTGCGTTCGCCGAAATTTAAAAATTTGTAAAATAAGGGCTACCCTGACAGCGGATCGATCAAAAAAACTCTTAAAGACTTTCAATTCCAAAAGGTTAGCAATTACAACTCAGATTCTAACATCCCTTTGCCGAATCATTCCAGATAAATATTCCTAACTATTTTTTTTATCAATAACGATAAAAAGAAAAAAAAAATTAAAAATCGATTACATTAATAAAGAAACAATGAAAATGTTTATGTGTTCTTGAACGATGACAACCGTGTCATGCATATGCGTTCAATGTCACAAAGAGAAAGATTCGATTTTCTTAAACCGATTATAATGACATGATGACACTTATCCTGACATTTGACTTATAACGTGATTACTCATTTGAAAATCGATAAATCCGTCTTCGTTTCTTAAAAAGGAAAAAAAAAGAGTGATTACAATCTTGTAAAGTAGCATCCTCCACATATCAACCGGGTATAATTGACCGGTAATTCGATGCAGGTAGTCGTATTACACGTTGATATAAAAACCTAAACGATCCATAACCATATACATAAAGTCTCGGGATAATAAATCATGTAATTAGCTTCAAGATGGTGACATAACCCGGGAGGACATGTTAAATATCCCTCGAAGGTTCTTTAATGAACCACGTTATTGTTCTTGAAATTTGATTTATATCTTTTCGATATTTCCGTTAATTTTTTTGAAAAAACAAGGCACATTCATCTTTAACGAAGAGCATTAACCTAAATTAAATTAAGGAGAAAAAGCTTTTTAAAAACGAATCATAATTTGCAAAATAGCATTCGTGTAAAAAATGGTATTTCACCCGAGTAATAAATTAATAGAGTTAATTCGTTTCGAGTCGAAAAAAAATGTTGACCATGAAACGCTCTATAAAGTATTTGATGAGAACTTAGGCCATTTATAAATCTAGAGTTATAAACCCTTATTTAGGTGTATTATTATACTTTTACGTAATGCTGTATAAATATATATATATATTTTTTTATTGATTCATTCAAATTGCGGGTGATGGATCTTTCATCATTTCAAGGCGGAACCAAACAGTCTTAACTTCACTTTGGACTTGAGTCTTGTTAACATTCAATCCCGGAATGTCAGTTACGGGGATTTGGTTTAGAGCGGCAGTACCCATCCATCAGAAAAAAAAAAGAAAAAATTTATAAAATTTTCGCAAAATAAATGCAAAACTACGGAAGCCCTGAAGGGTCACATTTCTATAATTGTTTTTTATTGTTTGTTCCGGAACAAGCAATTAACGAAAAAATGTCTGTTTCGGAACAGACAACGTTTAGTAAGAAAATTGTCAGTTCCGGAACAGACAATTTTTTATGAATTGTCTGTTCCGGAACAGACATTGCTTGTTCCGGAACAGACGACGTTTAGTAAGAAAATTGCCTGTTCCGGAACAGACAATTATTTATCGATTGCTTGTTCCGGAAAAAGCTAAAAATTGTCAGTTTCGGAACAGACAATTTTAAATTAATTGTCTGTTCCGGAACAGGCTATTTTCATTGTTTGTTTGTTTGTTCCGGAACCAACAATTTCAAATTCATTGTCTGTTCCGGAACTGACAATTTTTAGTTCATTACTTGTTCCGGAACAGGCAATTTACTTATCAAACGTTGTTTGTTCCGGAACAGACAATTTTTTATCGATTGTCAGTTCCGGAACAGACAATTAATAAAAAATTGTCTGTTCCGGAACAGACATTTTTTCGTTAATTACTTGTTCCAGAACAAACAATAAAAAACAATTATAGAAATGTGATCCTTCAGGGCTTCCGTATTTTATAAATCGTGATCTGGCAATTCTTTGTCCTAAATTAGAAATTTTATTATAAGTAATATTATAAAATATTTAAAAATGTTATGCTTTCTTCTATTTTTTTTCATTTTATACATATTTATTTATACATAATTTATGCATTTTTTTATGTATGCGCTGCCCCTGTAAGCGATTTCAGCGTATCTCCATTTTGTAAACAATAGCTTCTCCCTGCTGTTTAGCTTTTGTCAACAACGGTTCTGCACGGAAAAAATTTTTATGTTAACTTGCTAAAAAAGGGCTACACATTTTTTATGTTAAAAAAATAGAATTTTATTGTTCATAAGACATTCTTTTGTTTTTAGTGTTTTGTTCGAGGCTACAGGCAAATTATGTTACTTTTAACATAAAATTTTTTACCGTGTGCTCGAGTTGTTTTCAAAATGGACTTACGCTGAAGTCGCTTACAGGGGCACTGCGCAGGTTTTTTTTATTTACACCTGCTTTTTATATCATTTATGCACCTCTTTTTCGTACGAGTAATAAAGATCCCAAAAAAATATTTACAAAAAAAAAAACTGATATTTGCTTTGAATCTTCACTTTTGCAAACGCAACAGCCGTAAATTAAGAGAAAACAACGACCGGTTTCGCCAAAATAGGAAAAAGAACTCGGTTTGTACGTGTTAATATTTCGATTAAACTATTAATTTCGTTATTAGTTTATTGCTTGTTTATATTTTCATATTTTTTAATTATGTCGTTTGTTTATAACCCAATTTCGCATCTAAATAGGAGGATTTTTTTATGTCATATATGCAGTCGTCTTTCCCCAAGATTTCTTCATATTAGGGATGCACACAACAAATTTCAACAAAACTTCCAGAAGTCTGCTCAGATTTTGGTTCTGGACCTCGAAGACTAAGGATTCAAAATCTAAAATTTCTTGTTCGAGAATCTTGATCAAGATCATGCGAGATCTTGAGCAATGAAGATCTTGAAATTTGTCGAAATTTTGTTGAAATTTGTTGTGTGCATCCCTACTTCATATTTTGTCAATACCGTTCGAAAAAGAGATGCACAAATGATATAAAAATTAAGCATAAACTACGTAAAAAAATTGGACATGCATAAAAAATGCATAAAAAATGCATAATTTATGTATAAGGAAATTAACTTTTTCACCGGAAAATTTTAGATTTAGATTAAGAAAAGTAGATTTTAATTTCATATAATTTCATAAAATGCTCTTTATCGTCCTCGTCAAAAATTATTTTTATTGTAATATAGCTATTTCGGCTATATAGCCATCTTTAGTTACTTAAACATCTAAAAATAAAAATTACACGATAAATTACGATTCAAGCGGAAAAATATTTTTGAAAAAAGGCCGACATTATGAACGTATGAGAAAACATACCGAAAAACAAACGTAACGAGTGAAAAATTAATTGCAAACTGCCCTTCTGCCATGGCTACTAAATAAATTAATTCAATAAAGAAAACGTAAAAATATTAAAAACATTTTTCTTAGAAAAAAATAAAACAATGTGTACGTTCATATGAAAACCTAACCCGGATAGTTTGTTTTGATTCGAAACATATTTGTTTACAAAAAGTTAAAAAACAAAACATCCGGATTGTATAAGTGGGAGGTTTTCATATGCACGTACACAAATAAAAAAATAAAATAAACAAATAAATAAAATGGCTCCTTTGAACTGTACGATAAAAATAATTTTTGACGAGGACGATAAGGAGCATTTTATTAAATTAAAATCATTGGGTCCTCTCGAGCTCAAAATCCTTTTTTTAAGAAAAATGTAAATAGTTAAAAAACAAGTTGAGCTGCAGAATTCCAAATTACACAGCTGTCAAAATCCTATAGTGAGGGAAAAAATTAAAGATTTACGGAAATTTTAATGAATATGACTTATTTTCAGATGCCGCAAAATTAGATTTAAATTTGACGAAGAATTATCAGTATTTAAAAAAGTATTTAAAAATAAAAATAAAAAATAAGGTGACGCAGGAGCGATTCATTTTTTTGAACACCCTATATTTCCAAAAACGTTAACATTAAAGTTTTGAAGGCAAATATCAAAATTCCGCTTCCGATTCCCCAAAAAAAATACTGTATGGTCAGGTGCGAAATTTTTCATGAAGATGCAGAAGATTGATAAGAATTTTTCCTCGGAAGCGGAATTTTGATATCTAGCACCAAAAGGATAACATTTGCATATTACGAAGTATAGGGTGATCAAAAAATGAATCACTCCTGCGTCACCTTAAGCAGATGATTTAATTGGAGACGATGATAAATTATAAAATAACCACAAACTAACTATGTTAGATACTTTATATTAGCGTTCGACGTTCTATTATTTTTATTATTTTATTTTGATTTGATTCTGTTTTTGTTGAAAAATAAAGAGGAACGTTTATAAATCAGTAACTATAAATTATAAATAAGCCCAAAAATGGTTCTCCTTGGTATACTGATAAACCCGATTTTTTTTTTTTTTAAAAATTTTCTCAACGGGAAAGCCTGGCGACTTGAGCTTATTTAATTATTTATTTATTTACTAATTTATTTATTCTTCTCTTCCCTCTAGCGTCACCATGCCTCGAGTACAGCTTCAGGGTTCTAGAAAGACCACCATCATTTACGGGGATTCGGTCGAATTTTTTTTGTAAATTGTCGCCATGGAGGCAAAAAAGCCTCCCAGACAAAAAAAATGTATTCAAAACGTAATTAATAATGCACTACTACTACTACTATTTATTTATTTATTTTTTTTTTTTTCGAAAAAATGTGGTTTCTAATCGGAAATCGGAAATTTTCCGTAGATCACGAATCTGAAGTCCTTTTTTTATGTCTAGTCCGGTTTTTGAGCAAAAAGCCATAATATGGAAAAAAAGCGGGGTCAAGTGACAAAACGTACCAAGTCCTCAGTTTCATTCGTATTTTTGGTCGCTAGCTCAAAAACTGTACCGGATATTAAAAAAACGGACTTCAGATTTGTCATCTACGGAAAATTTCCGATAAGAAACAACATTTTTTCGCGAAAAAAAATTTTGTCGATTTTTTTTTCCTATTGCAATTTTCGAAACTTTAAGCTCAAGTCGCCAAGCTTTCCCGTCGAGTAAAATTTTTTTTAAAAATTCGGGTTTATCAGTACACCAAGGAGAACCATTTTTGAGGGTTCAGTGCACTAAATTCGAGAATTGCCAAAATAAGGGGAACACTTATGTCGAGAAAACAATCTTTTGTTAATATAACAATGAATTTATATAATAATTGAATCAAATAATTTCCGGAAAAATCAATCTTGACGGACTTTTTCTTTATTCATTTCAAAATTATGCTGAATAAGACAAGCGTTTTCTTGCTTAAAAAAATCTATCAAAAATCCCAGGAACGTTTAATAGTCCAGGACAAAAAAACCTTCAAAATAAACCATTTCAAGAAGAAAAAAAAAATGCTGAAACTTAAAAAAAACCAAATTCCTCAATCCGCGATATCGCTCCCCAGACAAAAAAAAATCTTCTCCCGACCGGAAGACGATTCCAAGATCAGACATAAAAAAAAATTTAAAACATCAAAAACTTTATTCATAAACCACATTTTTTTTCTCCTAATCAAAAATTTCATATCATATTTGACTGATGGCTACTCCCGCAACAAGTAATCCCCGCAAAACCGATTTAAAAAAAAAAAAAAAGCAAGAATGCGCGCAATTAGAAGTTAAACATAAGTCGGTCCGAAAAAAAAAATTAAATTTATGATCTCCAATTGGAAGAGATGAAGATCGTATGTTTACATATCATCTCGTGGGAGATACACTTCGTCATCTGCATTAGCACATAAGTTAACCATAACTCGTTCCTTGCATATAATGAGGATAGTAATGACCCCGATCCATCCGTCTGGGTAGGGCTATAACGCGTTAAATTCAAGTAGATGCGAAGGTGAAAAATAAAAAATAAAAAAAAAAAAAGATTAAATATGTATTCGGGAGAAGATTCTCTAAAGTTAAACATAGGCGGGATGAAAATAAGGGTTTTCGATACAATGGAGACAAAAAATCATATTGTGATATTCAAGTTGTAAAGATGAACCAATATTGAGTATAAAAATGTTCATTGCTCCAGTTTTCAAGCATTAGTTCGCTTAGGTTCTTAGTCATAACATCGTTAAAAAACAAACCTTAACCGAAAATTAAACGGGATAAAATGGCTAAGGTAGGTTCGGTTTTGTGAGATTTGTGATCAAAGTGCAAGTGACGGTGATGTCGTGATTTGTGATTTTCCGAAATTTTGTGATTCCAGGTTTTCTTCGTCTTAGCTGCTGTGATAGCTCACGTTTTAGCTGAGCCCCCAGTGGATTCCTCCTACCTCCCCCCGGGGCGAAATGCTCCCTCCGGACAATACGGTGCTCCGGAACCGGTAAACACCTACTCGGCCCCCAGCAATTTCGGAAGCAGGTCAAACGGTTTCGATTCCTATGCACCCCCGTCAAATAACATCGACGACGGCTCTTTCGGTAGACAAGCCCCGGCTCCCTCAAGCAGGTACGGAGCACCCAACAGGAATTCTTTTAACGGATATCAATCCCAGCAGCCTTCCAATTCTTACGGTCCCCCAGAACAACAGCATCGCGATGATTTCGAATCGGATAGCGTGACCGTTGATGCTGCTGCCGCTCGATTCGGTCAGCAAAATTCTTACCAACCCCCAAGGCAAAATTTCGGTTCTAGTCAATCCTCTTTCTCGAGATCAAGCCAAGGTTCCAGGTCTTTCTCTGCTCCTCGATCTCAACCCTCAAGTTCTTACAACGCCCCGGCTAGGTCGGCTCCCTCAAGCTCGTACGGAGCCCCGGCTCGATCCGCTCAACCCTCCTCTCAATACGGCGCTCCCCGAGCTGCTCAACCCTCATCTCAATACGGCGCTCCCCGAGCTGCTCAGCCTTCTTCTCAATACGGTGCTCCCCGAGCTGCCCAACCTTCGTCTCAATACGGTGCCCCAAGAGCCGCACAACCTTCGTCTCAATACGGTGCCCCCAGAGCCGCTCAACAACCCTCCTCACAATACGGTGCCCCAGCTAGATTCGCCCCACAACCATCTTCCCAATACAACGCTCCAGGGCGATCAGCTCAGCCACAGAACTCCTACAGCGCTCCCTCAAGCTCCTACAGCGCTCCCTCAAGTTCCTACAACGCTCCACGTTCCTTCCAACCCTCCGCCCCGGCTCCAGTAAACCGATACACCGACGCAATCCCGTCCAACAACTACAACGCCCCATCAAACGGTTTCGGTAGATCAAGCGGCAACGGAAACGGAAAAGCTTTGTCAACCTACTCGGCTCCATCTTCCTCCTACGGACCACCCTCCAACAGAATCGACAACGGATACGCTCGTCAAGCACCATCGTCAGAATACGGCGCTCCAGGCTACGGAAAGAAAACCACCACCGAAGATCCCTTAGCGGTAAGTGTCCAATTTTTACCCCCCCAAAACGGTGTCCGGTGCTTGAAACCCTATCTTCGTCTTTTCAGGAACCCGCCAACTACGAATACAATTACGAAGTCAAAGACGAAGAAACCAACACCGGAGCCGAATTCGGTCACCAAGAAACAAGGGAGGAAGAATCAGCCCGAGGAGTCTACCACGTCCTCTTACCGGACGGTAGAATGCAAATCGTCGAATACGAAGCCGACGAAGAAGGATACCGACCTAATATCCGATACGAAGATACCGGAGCATATCCTGATGCAAGATCAGGTCAGGACGCCCAAGGGGGATATTAGTCTTGCTCAACTGCAATTTTATTTTTAACGGATAGTTACCATTGTGTTACCAATATTAGAGAATGGGAAGATACATATATTTTTTTTTTATTAATTTATTATCGCGAATTCCAATCTCTAGTTTATTTTTATACTGTGTTCATTTTATAAATGAATTTATTATTAAGACGAAGAAAAAAAAATATATATTCAAATTGCTCTCTTTTTGGCTCGGAGTCGATCGCAATTATTTTACAGTCAAATAATTAGATGACCAAAGTTAGTTTTTTATTGTTTTATTATTTTTTTTTATCTTACTTTTTATTTAGAAGCGATGACTTTAGATGCCAATTAAGAATTAAGATTTGAATGAAGAGGGAAAATGTAATGATGACCATTGCTGTGCCATGGATTTTTTCTGATGTAAATTTTGTGTGATTTAAAAAAAAAATAAATGAATAAGAATTAAAACTTAAAAAGTTTCAAATTTTATTTCCGATTAAATACCTCAAAAAAAAAAAATCCTAAAATTCATAAGAGGAAAAACTATCGCCTTTTATAATATTATAAAAGCCGAAATCTCTAAAGTCCTGAACTTTTATGGACAAACAAACAACATTGAGAGAAAAAATTTCGCCGGGTACTTGAGCTGAATGGGCTAAAATTCATGTTTTAAATTCTAAAATTTAAAACTTAAAAAAAAAAAAAATTATTTTTGTCAAGAGAATATCTCGTTCGGAAAACAAGGATCTCCGGTTTGGGTCTACAAATTTTCGGCCAAACATCACTCAAGATTTTTAAAAAAGTCAGGCAACTCGGAACAGTAAAAAATATGACTGATAGAGTATCTCGATCAAAGATTTTTTAAATCCTGCTAAGGAAATCTCTCTTAGGGTCTCCGTTTGCTGACATTGGGATCAAAAAAAAGTTTTCCTGATGCAAGTTATTTGTCAATCCATTTTATTTGCAACGAAGCTCAATTGGAAAAAAAAAAAAGATCTCTTTCCCAACCCAATGTTTAACCGTCCTTTTCCCGATCAACAATCGAAGATTGGCCATATTCACTTCTTTTTTCTTATTTTTGTTCTTTTTTGCGTTACTGCCCTCAGCTACTCACGCTTAGCTACCTAGATTCCCAAATCCGCATCATCTCTCTGTCTTCTGGCATTTTTGCTTTATCGACCGCAGGGAGAATAAAGCATTGTTTTCAGCACAAATTTCAGATTTTCAGTTTTCGATATTTTTATACGTTTTGAAGTCCCCTGATGCCGGAAAAAGCAAAATTTGGATGGTGGCCGTGTGTGAGGGTGTGTGTATGAATGCGCGTACATTTTCGTCACTTTGGCGACCGATTGTGCAAATTCCCTTATCACTTTCGCGACCTGTGCACTCTGGCGACCAATACCCTGGTCGCCAGAGTGATCACGCGCTGATCACGACCCGAGCACGTGCAAAGGGCGTGACCTTGGCCGGGTAAAATTTTGGACTTATACGGTTCTGGAACTCCGGTCGCCACAGTGTATGGCAATGTGCGTATTTATGTATGAATATATGTGCAAAAAAATCTGTCCGTCGAAAAGCAGAAAAACGGAAGAACGGATGTCGATGATTTTTGGTGGGTAGGAACTTCTAATGAAATGTAGGTGCTGATTAGTTTTTGAGCCAAATCGGTTCAGCGATTCGGAAGCAGCGAGTAAAAATGTTGAATTTTCAACTATTTCAAGATATTTTTGACTATAAATCGTGAACGCAACTACCGATTGAGTCCGATTTTCGTACTGCAGTAGATATTCATCAAAGATACGCTACCATTGAAATTTGGTTAAATTCTGTTGAGTGGTTCAGAAACGGTGAGCAGGGCTAAAAGTATGGGTATAGGCCTAAAAACCGATATCTCCAACTTTTGAAACGTCACGACATGACGTCATCGATTACGTCTACAAAGCGATTTGGATGCTGATTGGCGGGTTCCCCGTGGGAGCTAACGAAAAACTAACCGTATTTTTGAGAATATTTTCGGGGTTGACGATTCCGAATCTGAAATAATTTTTCCAAAATTCGAATTCCTTATGCCCGTACTGCGGCTTAGGTGGACCTCTGATCAAAAATCTAACCGTGTTTTTGAGAATATTTTTGGGATAGAGGCTTCCGAATTTAAAATTATTTTTGCGAAATTAGGATTCATAGTGCACGTACTGCGGCTTTGGTGGGCGTCTGATCGAAAATCTAACCGTATTTTTGAAAACTTACCTGAAAAAAAAAAAAAAAAAAAAATCATTATATTTAACGCTTCTACTACAACATCAATTAATAATATAATTACGATCGTTTGTCGATAAAGCACATTGATCGGTTCGCCGATCTTATTTTTTCCCTCTATTTCTCGAATGTTTACGTTTCCTTCATCATGCAAAGTTTATGCTCTTTTTATGGTTTATTCGGCAGCCTAATTTTATTCACTTTAAAGCCCTAAAAAGTTTTATTTTAAAAAGAGAAAGAAATAAAAAACAGCTTTTTCTATGATGAAAAAAACTGAGCTTCGACAAGTTTTCTGCAGCCCATTTTAATTAAATTTTTTCAGACGGGATTTATTAAAGTGATGTCTACTGAGTGTAAATTGTAGTATATGGAAAAAAAAAGGGATGTTGTGGACCGATGTGGAAAGAGAGCAATTTATTCGAGGAATTAAGCAAAATAATGAAAAAAAAAAAATATAGGACTTTGAAAGGAGTTGAAGACATCAGTGGAAAAAGGGGGCCGTTCAGAAAGAACGAAATTCGTTTTGTATTTATTTACATGGCGTTTTTCTTTTGCTTCTTGAACGGCCTCCTTTTTCCACTGATGTCTTCACTTCATAGGTCCATTTTTTTAAAAAGTTTAAGATAAGCAGCTTTCTTCAAGACTTCCTCCAAAGCTATAAAAAGATAACTTGGTTAGGGTAAAGAATCTGGTTTTTTTTTTTTTAAATAAAATTTTTATGAAACTTTTATAAAACTTTATAGAATTTTTAAATAATAATTAAAAACTATTTTAATGGCGACTTTTAAAAACCTTTTCGTGAGAAAGTCTTCTGCAGAAAGCATTATCAGCGACGAAGACACCGCTAAGACTGATGAAACAATCGCCCAATTAGAACATGTAAATAAATCGCTCAGGAAAAAAATAAGCTATCTTGAAGATGAGATTATTGTTAAAGATGAAGAATTGGCAAAATTGACGACCACAGTAACAGATTTAAAAGTTACAAATTCTGCGCTGAATGAACAGAGGCAAATTTTACAAAGTAAACTAAACGAATATCAATCAAACATGGATTCATATGTGGAAAACTTCTGTGAAAAAACCAACGAGTTGGAATCGGCACTTAATGTTAGCAAAAACGAAAGCAGAAATAGGCTTCTTGAATTAAATGACAAAGAGTGTGAAATAATTGCCTTGGAAAGCGAAGTCAGGATTCAAAAACGCAAAATCGAAGACCAAGAAGAAGTCATCTCAAACCTAGAAAGAAATGTCGAGTCAAACGCTAATGTAAGGGAACAACTACGACAATCTGAACTCACCATCGGTCGCCTTCAAGATGACTTATCGAACCTTCACCGGGAAAACCTTAGTCTTAAGTCCATCTGCAAGGAATATTCTGAACAAATTACAGCACAGAAGACGCCAGCAGCGATCGCTCATCCGAGTCCCACTACATTGGAAGTACCTCTTGGTCCATTGGCCGAGATTGGAGCTCGCCTCTCTGAAATCGAAGCCCGCCTTCGAGAATCTTCGAGAACCGGTTCTCCGCACCCTTCGAATCACAAGCGAAAAAGGCATAGGCGGAAACGAAACTATCCACCACAGCACGTTGACACCTTTCAATCCTCGTACGGCTCTTCCGCTGTTGAACCAGATTCCTCTCGAGCAAATTTTCTTTTGTGCAAGGAAAATAGGGATCGCGTTATCCTAGGGGATTCCCTCACCCGTGACGTCGGTAAGTCGTTTCCAGCTGACAGCGTCGAGGTATCCTGCCATCCGGGTCTTAATACTAGCCGGTTTGAGCAATTAATTTCCAGTTCGGGTTGCTTTCCGGCGGTCCGACAGTTGTTAGTGCATCTCGGAACCAATGATGTAAAAAACACTCGTAATCCTGATTTTTTTATTGGTAACTTATGGACATCGTTTCATGAATTAAAAAATAAATTCCCAAATGCCGTCATTACTATTTCCGCGATACTTAGAAGAAAAGACATTAGTTTTAAATTTATCCGGGTTTTAAATAATAATTTACGTTGGATGGCTACATGTTTTAATTTTAATTTCATTAACGCTAACGAAGTCATATCCAATTGTCATATTGCGAGAGACGGGTTACACTTAAATAACTATGGGAAAAAAGTATTCGGTTCGTTTCTTAAAACTTCATTTTTAAAAAACGTCTCTGTCGATTTAACTTTAAAGTAGCTAATCCCTCAGCTCTGGATTGTAACAATGTGGGGGTTGCAAACAATAGTGATAGTAATAGTAATGTAAGTGGAGGACACGGCCAGTCTGGGCATTTGGAGTCGGCTAAACTTAATTCTGTCTATTCATGTCGGATCCCTGTCTTAATAACTGCACGCCCACAGCGACAGGCATCCTGTCGTCGATTCCCTACATTGATACCTGTCAAGTCAAACCAAAATTTGTCATCGCAGCTGAACCTTTATTATCAAAATGTGCGCGGGTTAAGAACTAAAACCCACTCTTTGCTAACGGCAATTTCGACTATAGATTATCAAATTATCTCATTAACTGAAACCTGGCTGACTGACGGAATCTTTGATAATGAGCTTATCGACGACAGGTACGATGTTTTTCGCTGTGATCGTAACATTAATGCTCTTCAAGTAACTCGGGGGGGAGGTGTCCTTGTTGCCGTCAAGCGGGAGCTTAGAGCGAGTCTCGTTTCACGTAGTTCAGAACCTGAAATTGATTTTGTTTGGATCTCAATTAAACTTAAAAATTGTAATCTATTCCTTTGTGTGGTTTATATTAACTGCAATACCTGTCTAGCCAAATACAATCATTTTTTTGACTCAATCCATGAAATTCACAACAAACTCAAGTCAAATGATATCATTTTAATTGTTGGGGATTTCAATCTCCCTGATTTTCTCGATAGCTCAGTTCCGACCAGCGACAAAGTTTCTGCATTGCGCTCCTGCATGACTGTTTGCTCCTTGCAATCTTTTAATAAAATTCTAAATCAGAATAACCGTACACTAGATCTTGTCCTTTGCAGTGCAGCAACCACGTCTGTAGTCAGTGAAGTCCCTCTATTACCCCCGGATTTGCACCATCCAGTCCTCGGTGTTATCATCTCCCTAACATCTCCTCTTAAAAATATCATCAGACCTGAGGCTCCGAGTCCTACCTACAACTTTCGTAAAGCAGACTTTTTTGGCTTATATAAATGCCTGGAGGCTGTTGATTGGGATCCCTTAATGGCAATAACTGATGTAAACAAGTGCTTAGAAAGTTTTTACGGGACCTTCCAGAACTCGCTTGCACAATTTGTCCCCAAAACGCCAAGAAAACCCAGCAAGTTCCCGCCTTGGTTTAATAATGAGCTTATTAACTTAGCCAAGGAAAGACGTAGGCTAGAAAAAAAAAGGTACTACAGCTCTGAAAATAACTCTTACTATATTGCATTCAGGTCAGCACTACACCATCAAAGCAGGCAAAACTACTTTAAATTTTTTAAAGATCTTGAATTCCAATTGGAGGCAGACCCTAAATCCTTTTTCAGATTCTTAAATTCCAAAAAGCAACATCACTCAAACTTGTCATGCAACGGAAATGTTTTGGCTTCAAACCAGGCCACAGCCAATAAACTTGCTGAGCACTTTCAAAACTCATACTCTGGGGAGCTAAGTTCGTATAATCTCCACCTCGCTTGCAGTGGTCCTATTTCTGAGAAAGTCCAGTCGCCTCTCGTTATCGACAGCCTTGATGAAGATGACCTTCTCATTGCCATTCGAAAACTTAAGGCGACTCGAGGCGCTGGACCAGACAACATCCCGCCATA